>OU342742.1:315101712-315701712 GCA_910589775.1 Avena eriantha
AAAATTTTCCGCAAATTTCGGCATTAAAATACCACTATATGCGCAAAACCACTTAACGAATCAAGATTAGTAACTCTACTAGTTCAATATACAAAAGCAAATGACAAAAGTAGTGGTATGGTCGCGACTCCATCCCGCACTCAAATCATTACTCCGCACATGAATCAGTAAAACACATATCCCAACAACTTCTTCTTAGGATGAACCTAAAGATTGTTAACTACGAAAAAGAACACCCCAACAAGATAACATCGGATAACAAAGGGTAAGATAGATCGCATCGGTCTACAACGAATCAGAATAGATCGCGTCGGTTTACAAAGGACTGTCGGTAGGGAATGTACCAACAGTTGATAACCAAAAGGCAGATAGTGATAACATTTGGATGCAACAGATAGACAAGGAATTCACACACACACACACACACAAACACACACACAACCTATGGTACTACGGAACCCAGAACACGTGAATCCTAGTTTTAATTTTAAAAAGAGGATGGAAAACGTTACACTTCCTTACCAGAAAAGGGTGGGTGGGTGGGTAAGAAGAAAAATGGAAGCAGTCCTACTCTCACGTTTGTTTTTCCCTAGTATACATAACTACCAAAATATTTGCTAGACTGACAACGACCATTTTGGCTGAGACCGTGAAGGGCGGGATGGCTCTGATACCAATTGTAACTACGTCGGTGAATTACGCTCTTAGTTAATGCCTGGATGAACGAAAGTGGTTAAAATAGTACGGCGGGGCGCAGGGCCACTCACGGTAGACCTTTCGGCCGTCCTAACCACTTTCATACAACGGGACAAGGACGAGCGGCGTAATCGGCAGGCGAAGGGATCAACTACATACACAAGTGAGTATGTATGCAAGCCACATACAACAGTCCTCAGAGCCATTCCATCTAAAAGAAATAGATATAATAATTTAGGATAGCTCCTCATACATCACACACCAGAGTATCAGGCGGAAGCAGAAAACAAGATCCGAGTACGGATAAGAAGCAAATCAGCATAAGATGCCCATAAATAAACACATCCCGCCCACAGATCACACGGATCCCCGTTCCCGGAATCTCTACACCGAATGATCGTTGCCAACATCATCTGTCTCTTCCACCCAGTATCCATCTTGCGGGTACACCTGTTCATCTGAATCAAACAATTTATCGTGTGAGACCCTGGGGGTACTCAGCAAGTCTTTATGCCGCTAAAGGGACACAACCTGGGGTGACGCAATTGCAGCAAAAGATAATACCTAACAATTCTACAGATACTCGCTAACCTTCCGTCTAACCAATGATAGACGGAAGTCCGTGAATTAAGAACAACAGTTATAACAGTATAATTAACAGATCCATCCTCCTCCTCGCTTACCAATGAGGAAGCGGACGAATAACCCCCATCATCCGTTGGCAGTTTTATTAACCATTCCATGAGTATTGCACTATTTACTAGTCAAGTACTTAGTCAATTTAAAAACGGTACTTTAGTTATACTTGTCTATGATCGAGAAACTGTGCTCCAAGTCGTCCATAACCGCGGACACGGCTTTCAGAAAGATTTACCCTGCAGGGGTGCACGAATAGCAACACACACTCGATCAACCTCAGAAAAACCAAATCAAAACCCAACGAGGCATTCACGACAAAGCAATCACAGGATTCAGAAAGATTTCAGGGGGCCACCCCATTAAGCTACCCGCAACGAAGTTGGCCGGCTCCGAGACGGACCCAAGGTTTGTGTCAATGGCTGTAAACGACTGGGAACCCGAAAATGTGACTGGGCTTGCCGATACCGCGAAAACATTCCACGATCCAAAACAGTACAGGTGCTCCTCGCACAATCTTAAATAAAGCAGTAACATGGCATAAGTACAGGATAGTAAGAAAACCCCAAACTAATTGTGGCCCCAAGAAATAAGAATGAATCAAGCTCTGGCTCAGGGGGGTCCATAAGGCCTCCCGGATGTGGATAGTGCGAATAAACAAGGAACAGGAATCAAGTACTCGGGGTCCTACGGGACACAAGTGAGCATGAAAAACCAAATAGCAGATATTGCTCACCGGTGCCTCTTTCATTAGTTATCCCATTACTACTCAGGTTAAGTTGTTTAGTACCCTGTTATTCATCAGACACTCACATACCCTACTCATGCTTTTCTACGACTCGCATGGCTCAAACAACTCCTGTAGTAATGGCTCATGGGACCGGAACAAGCTTCGTGTGGTTTAAAAGTAAAGGCTATGCAGTACTTGGGATTCAATTTAATGCAATCGCGACTCAATGATGCAAGAATAAGATAGAGGCAATAGATACTGTATGTATGCAAGCATGTGGTAGTGCTTGCCTGGCAGCTCAGTTGAAGCGAGAGATGGATCTGGGTAGTACTCTTGTGATTCCTGGTAATTCTCCTGCTGGGCGTCTATTCGAAGAAGAACCAAACAAACAAGGGCCAACGTAAATAAAGTGCACAAGAATATGCATTAAAATGCGACAAGCAACCAAGCATGCCATGATGAATGATGCAAAATTTACATGGCATTAAAGTAGCATGGCAAAGGTGAGGTGTGGATGCAAGAAATAAGGCATTTTAATATTTATTTAAACAAGTTTTATTGTCATAAACAGTTCAGATTTTAAATGACAACATGATGCATGCTTCAATTCGGAACAAGGACTGCGTGAATAGAGCGAGCTCGTCGCGCTGATCGATTTAGACATATTATTTGTCAAATTTGGAGTTATAGAACAAAAGTTATTAATTAAATAAGGAAAAGGGCATTTTATTGTAATTTTAATCATCTCGAAATTTAAAGTGTTCAAAATATATTTTGAAGGGCATATTTGAATTCCTCACATTTTTCTGATTCCAAAACATATATTACATGTATTATTTGGAATTGTATTTTAAAAATTATTTGAATCTGAATTGAATTTGAATTTAAATCAATTTGAAAAAGATTTGATTAAAAACGGACACAGGAAAATACTTTTCTCACCCCGTCAGATCTAGCCACAGCCACTGACGGGTGGGCCTGGCGTTGATTGGGCCACACGCGCGGAAAAACACTTTTTCCACCGCTGGTCTGGCTAGCCCGCTGAGACTGCAGGGTGGGCCAACTGGCGCAGGCCCACGTGACAGCGGGGAGGGAGACAGGGGCTGACAGGTGGGGCTGGGGTTGGAGCGCGGGTTGTGGCCGGGAAAAGCCGAGGGGTTTTCTGCAAGATGGTCAGGGTGGCTGGCAGGTAGAGCTGCTAGGAGCGCGGGTTGCGGGAATCAGAAAGGTGGGGGACTTTTTGCAAATTTACCACGGGCCCGGGTTACTGTTTTTCTTCTCCCTCGTCTGGCGAGGAAAAGCGGCGCGCGGCGTGAGCGGGGATCGATCTCGGGACGTGGGCATGCGCGCGGAGGGTGCTAACCGGTGCGGCGGGCTCGGGTAGTTGTCAGGAGGGTGGCGGGGGCCTAGGTAGGGTGTGGCGCGGCGCGGGGAGGCTGCAGATGCCGGCGAGCGGCGCGCACTGAGAGCGCTCGACAAAACGATCGGCGGCGCTAGACGGTGACGGAGAAGAGGAGGTTCTCAGGGAGAGGGAGGGGCTCACCACGGTTTGCCTGGTGTGGTCGGATCGGGGAGAAGCGCGGCGGTTCGTCGACGACGCAGACGCTCCGGCGGGCTAGGGTTTCGGAGGACGGCGAGGATCTGGCGGTGCTAGGGCTTTCTCCTTCGCGCTGGCGTGGACAGGGCGTCATAGAGGAACCTCCTCGAGCTCCAAGGCTACCTCCAGGTCGAGCTGCATGGCTGTAACGGCGGGGACGAGGTGGTGCTGGCGGCGACCGGCGGCAGGAGCTGTGGTCGGAGCGGAGGACGGGGAAGAAGAGGGCGGCTCTGGGGCGGATCTGGGGACGCAGGAGAGGCGTGTGGAAGGAGGGAAAGGAAGGGAGAGGGAGGAGGACAACTGGGGCACGGCAGAGATAAGGTGGACTCAGTGCCACCTTTTCCTCCTTCTCCTTTTCGAGCACATGGGCGAGCTGGCTAGGGCTCGTCCTGGGGCTGCAGGTGGACCAGGGCAGGGAGAGAGGACAGGCAGGGAGGCTCGGCTGGAGGGGGCCCTCGGGTCAGGAAGAGAGAAGAGAGGGAGGGGTAGCTAGGCTAGGTTAGATGGGGCATGGCTCGGGTTAGGGTTAGCTAGGGTTAGGGAGAGGGTTAGGGTTAGCTAGGGTGTTGCTCAGCAGGTTAGAGAGAGAGGGAGAGTAAGTGAGAGAGATGGGAGAAGGTTAGGGTTTAAGGTTTGGAGAATTAGGGCTAGGAAAATTTAGAAATAGAAACTAGGTGTAGGTTTGTTTAGGGTTTAGATTTTTAAGGCTTGAGCAAAAGATCACCCCCAAGTGGAACATGATGATAGCTAGGAGTCACATGAGATGATGTGGAAGAGAATAGCAAGAAAAGAAAAAGAAAGGGAATGAGGGACTAGGCCTCATATGGTGCATGCATGGAGAATAAAAATTAAGAAGAAAAGTTATACATGAGCCCATGAGGAAGGTGGAGCGGTAGGAGATGTTTTCCACAAAGATAGGATCCATTAAAACCAAAGAAAAACCAAAGGAGAGGAAGGTGGTGAAGAATTGTGCATGGCCCATGCAAAATAATAATGCCATTATTTATTTTGTGGCAACAATGATAATATGATGGCATTATTCTTATGCATTTCCAAGAAATGGAATAAAGCCAAGCAAAGGAATTTTAAAGGACTAGATCCACCCTATTGCCCATGATCTAGATAAAACCAAAATAAAGATAATCAAGCTCATGAACTAGTAGGATGGTGGAATTATAAAGTGGTGGAAAAGAAAGGTGATGGAATTGAAATAAAAGATATGCCCCCAACTCAACTTGGGCATTTGAACAATATATCAATAACCAAATACAATATCAAGGGGCAAATACAATTAATAATGCATATGAGAGAAAAACCAAAAGAAAGAGAGTTTTATATGATGCTCAAATGCAAGGTGGCATGATGACATGAGCATGATATAATTATGATGCAACAATAATATATATGAAGTAGCCAATATCTTACTAGGACAAGTAGCATTACAATTGTTAGACAATTGGGATGCTACAAGCATGAGCATTTTAGCCGCCTCCGGAGCACTTTCCGGCGATGTGCTACTTAGCACATGTTTCTTAGGTTCATCAACCTAATCAAAGTTCAATTGTCCTCCCACTTAACTTTTGTGAAAAATTCCTTTTTTAAGAAACTTCATGTACCAAGCGACAAACTCTTTTGTCTTCGGTGTTATGGAGGAATACCCAACAAATTCTTTGGGATAGCTGATACCTTCGATCCGGATCGTGGATGTAGTATAGATTCTTTTTCCCTAGTAGACCTAGGTTGTCGAATCCTTAGGAAGCAAATCCATAGTGAAGTTATTTTAACGGACCTTCGGGAGTTTTAGAATTCCTTTTGTTTTTTTACTGGACCAATAGCTTGCGTCTTTTTTGTTGTTGTTGATGATGGAGAGAGAGGGCCTAGGGTATTCGGTTTTACCTGTAGCTGTGCAAAACATATGATGGGAATAAAAGATAGAAATAAAGTATGCATGTACTTGTTAGAGCAAGATAAATTATATGTTGGCAGTGCATCCATAATTGCTATTGCCTCCGCAACCGCTTATAGCAATAACCTACTAGGCTCATCCATAGAAGAAAGAGAACTAATGATATGCATAGTGATGTCACCATTAATCCCAAGTAAATCCCTCACATACAGCCTTACTACCCCTTCTGTCACTAGGGTTCCCAAACTGCAGATCAGTCATTACTCATACTCCCTATACCTGGCTCAACCCTCGGGGTCTTGGGTACCTAACAAGTCCTTAGATTGAGGCAAGAGAGGACACAATAATCATCATGTCATACAAACTAATACATGATCCGATCTATGATAAATAACATGCACAAACGCTACATGGATAGGCCGAAGCCCTTAGGCCAAGGAGAATTACTCACACATAGAGATGAGATCAACAATCACAAACATTGTATTGAAAATCATAAGATTGATAGTAATAGTCTTACAATGTTGCCAATCAAAGAAGAGATTTACTATTACAAGTGGTGGAATATGGCTATGGAGATGGAGAAGGGTTTTGAGATTTGGAGGCGGCTGGAGATCTGTGGCAGAGACTTTTGGCGAGGGTCTGGCTTGTTTTCTCATCGCCCGAGGCTTATTTTTATAGTGGTCACTTCACAAAAGTTGTTTTGTTTTACTTAACGGTGGCGGCACCAACTATACAACCAGATCTATACAGCCGGAATTTTGCTCCGGTCGTATAGTTCGCCATTCAAGTGTCTTCCTCCGCTTTACGGCTGCTAGTTTCTTCAGGTTGTTGGAAATCTCATATCTTTGACTTTAATATAGTGATTCCCATCTTGAAATGACATTATCTGCACAGGAAAAATATAAAAAGAAAGGATTGCATACCCCTTTGAATATTAGGCATTAGTGGCAGGGTTTAGAGAGATATTTCATAAAAAATATGAATATTATCTTGTTTAAATGTGGACATAGATGGCTATATTTCAAAGCCATCAACCTCCCCAAGCTTAAACTTGATCGTCCCTAAGCAAGAAAACCAAAATCAAAAAGGAACTCAGCATTTAAACTGAAATAACGAGATGGTGATCTTACTCATAAATTGTAGTCTCATGTTTCCTCCACTTCATAAATCTGAAAAACTTCAGCATTGATAGAGTAATGGCAAGCATAACATATGGGTTTTATGCATCCTTATAGTACAGCAAAATTATTGTTAACATGGATGATTCAAATGAGTAAACTTTATTCCAAGTCATGTAATCAACTCATACGCTTGCCTTTGAACAATAAAGTATGATCATGTAAATTGAGATTGTGAGAGTTGTCATGAAAATCATATACACTAGAGTATCTCAATCCTACCACATCAATAAATCAAGACTTTTCAAGCACTACTTTTCAATTCATTGTCCTTCAAGAATTTCAGTTCTTGAGTAATTGAGAGCATGCCAAAGATTTTTATTAGTTTATCGGGCTGTGATGGACACTCATGGCATCACTAAGGTTTTTGTTCCTTGTGCATAATGATTACTCATAACAGCCAGAGGAGTGATCCCATCATAATTACAGCTACCCAAGAGTGCCAAGAATCTTACCCACTATAGCATTGCTACTACAAGTGTTTAATCAACTCATAGCCGAAATCTAGGAGTTTCCTCCATGAAGGTCGTTCGTAGGCTAGCGGAGTTGTTGGCATCCCATGAAGTTTAACACGCATAAAGCTATATCATTCTTATGATTAACAAGTCAAACTTTGGCATGCTCACAAAAACCTCTAAACATTAATTCAGTCGAACAAATCCTTTTAAAGAGAGCTATCAAGTCAATCAACATTTTCAGTGGTGTTGAGTGTCTCTAGAAATAAACCTTCAAGACTAAGCACTACAACACCCAAGCCTTTAATTGTGAGACCTTTTCTTAGTACAATTGTTTAGCAATTTCGAGGAAAGACTTGGTTAATTATGAGAGCTGGAACAAAATGCACCCAACTAAATACCCATGCAAACAAAAATATTACTACAATACAAAGACTCACTCCACCAATATAATATCTCAACATTTTCTACTAACTAGCATGGATTCCTCAAACTTTAAAAGTGGGGAGTCATAAGGCATACCTCTCATGTTTGGTTCCACTTCTCTCTTCCTCTTTTTATTTGCTTCTTGGAAACTCGAAGTCGATCACTCTCCTGCAAACATATGAACCTCGAGGTGGAAAGAAAAGAAAGAGGGAAAATAAGGAAAAATGGAGAAATATTTTTCTGGTTTTTAAGAGAGGGAATTTAAAGAATAGAAAACTGGCGGCAAAGCTCGACTAGAAAATCTCGAAAGAAAATAGAAAGAACTAGAAAATAAAGTGTTGGCGAAACCAACATGAGTGCTTATAAACTCAAATAAATAATAAAAAACATAGCCTCAAAATAAATAAAAGAAAATGAACGCCAAATAAAGATCCATGAGGAAACTTCCCCATGCTTAGGCTTTTGCAGGCCCTTCAAATTATTGTGGTGGCGGAAAAAATTCGTTACCCCAGTTCACAAATTGAGTTGAGAGGTTACTAGTTGATTCTTGGAGGTTCAAAGAGAGGCTATGCATCCTCTCCATAGTCCCTCCAAGTCCTTGGAAATCTTGGTATGTGGTGAACCGGGTTTGTGGCTGCTCCTCTTGATAAGGAACTTCTTGCTCATCCTCTTGGTCCTCATCCTCCTCTGGAATCTCCTCCTCGGGTTGGTGTTGCTCAACCTGCAAGTCATATAGTAAGCGTCCTTCCTCAATAGAGAAAATACCATTAGGCATAGGAGCAGGGTAGAGACGCCCAACTCCAGCAATATGCAGGTAATAAACACCACCTCTCCTATTGAGAATTCCACAAGCTTTCAAAGTGGAGAGACCAACATGTCGCTCACCTAGCATGGGTTACAAATCACCTAGGTCGATGCCTAGGGAAGTGGCAAGCAGGGTGATGACGCCTCCACCTATGATCGTTCCTTGACTTTGGGAGGCTTGGTGCTCCAAGTAGCACACAAGGATGTCACCCAAGTTGAGTGGCACGCCGCAACTGATGTAATCAGCCTTTGCAAGGACTAAGATGTCCTCCTCGTTGAGTCTCGTGAACTCATTACGTGTCTGCAAGATGTTAGCAATAATATAGAACAAATAGCGAATTGCAGGATGTTGAATATTCTTCCCCTTGCTCACTCTAGTAGTGAAACTCATTCCATTATAGTATTGTTTAGGGGTAGGTTCTAAGCCAGTAAAGGATGCATGTAAGGCATTAACATCATTGTTTGGCAAATTAAAGCATTCACACCATTCATCTAATGTTAAAGTGTAGTTATTGTTCATAAGTCAGAAATAAATAGTGTCCTCTCCTTGCCATTGTTTAACGGTGCTTTGCAACGAACTTAGGAATTCAATGGTTAAGCGGCGATAAGTAGGTACATCATTGTACACAAAGTTTTGCAGGGCAGCTCTATTGCAAAGTAAATTGAAGTCATCAGAAATACCGAGTTGGTTAAACATAATGGGGCAAGCCCACTTGGTGGCCTTCACTTCACGGTTCTTGATCTTGTTGAAGCGATCACATTGGGGCTCATCCCTAAACCGTATCCCCATGCGTTCTTGAGTGACAACCCAAGAAGCGCTAGCAGTGGCACGCGCACGAGTTTGGCTCCTTGTGTTCATCTTCTAAATCATTGAAGTAAGACAAAAATAAAACTTTTTGATCCAACAACAGTAAGTATAACATGTTCCTCATTATAGCACACTAAAGAATCTCCTTGAAATAATAATCTAGGAAGAAAATCATGGCAATTGGTTCGTAGTGTGTCTTACCCTAGATTGATAATGACAATAGATCGAAGATGAATTTGCAGAAAGTAATTGGAGGATTGGAGGACAAACATACCGTAGATCACTTGTGTGCGAGGAAATCAAACAAAATTGAGTAGAGATGAAGATATCTAGTGGTTTTGAGAGAGTTTGGAGGTAGAAGAGAGATAAAGGGTTGAAGTTTTGGAGTTGGAGGTACCTTCCCGTGCGATTTTGTGGTCGAACGCAACTATACGGCCAGAACAATGCGTTCTCGCCGTATAGTTGGCCTTCTGTCAAAAATTTAGGGTTTGCTCCTAGCTGCGTAGCTATATATGCGCAACTATACGGCCGGAACAAAATGTTCCCGCCGTATAGTTGGTCGTCAAACTGTCCGTCCATGGGAAAGAAAATATACAAAGGCATAGATATCTATACGGCCAGAACTATACGGCCAGAATTTTTATTCCCGCCGTATAGTTGGTCGTTAAACTCTTAGTATATTAGAAAATAATTTGTACGGAGCCACCGATATCTATACGATCGGAGCTATACGGCCCGAATTTTTATTCCTGCCATATAGTTGGTTGTTAAACTCTCAGTAAATATGAAAAGGAAAATTTTTGATGGCAAAGATATCTATACGACCAGAACTATATGACCGGAATTTTTATTACCACTGTATAGTTGGTCGTTAAACTCTCTGTATGCATTAATTTTTTTTTGTTTCTTCGAAAATTATTTCTTTTCCTATAACTTAGTGAGATACCTTGTTTATGACAGTTAAAATTATCGACCAACAACATCATGTATATAGCAGAATTTTAAGTACTACCGAACTTCTTCTCCTCAAATGGAGTTTTCTAGCACTCTTTATTAAACATAAACTTAAACTTAAAACTTAAAACTTAACTCAAACCTTTATTTAACATGGGTTGCCTCCCATGGAGCGCTCTTTTACGGTCAATAGCTTGATTGACGTTACTCACTTGGGCCAGATGAGTGGAACACCCACTCCAAAGTAGTTGGCCTTCCAGGTGATGGCCACCTTTTTGTCATGTTCGACTTTATTTTTCCTTGGGAAATGGATAACAAAAGGATCCCACGAAGGCAATTGCAGCTTCATGTTCCCTTCACGGAGGTTAATTAAAGCCTTTATAGTTCTCAAGAAAGGACATCCGTATGATAGGAGCAATAGTATCTTTAGGCATGTCAACAATAACAAAGTCAATTAGAGCAGGATAGCCTTTAATGTAAACTAAAGTGTTCTCCTTAATACCTACAACTTGTTTATAAGTGCAATCTGCAAGATGTAGTTTTAGTTCAGTGATTTAGAAAGATCCAAGGATTAGCTTGTTAAAAAGACTCTTTGGGATTGTTGAGACTCTTGCACCTAGATCACAAAGTACAGCTATCTCATTAGTCCTAATCTTAATTTTAATTGTGGGCTCAAATATATCATCTAGTTTAACAGGTAACTTTTTTAGAAATTTTCTTGTATTCCTCTTCAAGCTCGCGTACCTTAGTTGCTACTTGATCGACAAAGCGTAGATACATGGCTTCA
The DNA here is from genome assembly GCA_910589775.1 of Avena eriantha. Taxonomy (NCBI): domain Eukaryota; kingdom Viridiplantae; phylum Streptophyta; class Magnoliopsida; order Poales; family Poaceae; genus Avena; species Avena eriantha. The sequence goes on from OU342742.1 coordinate 315,112,693, forward strand.
TCGTTACCTTCACTCACCGGAATTTTGACGTTGATCCTTTTTACGAGGTCTTCAATGTATAGCTTCGTGCAGGGGCATTGCTATAATCAAGCTCTTCAGGATCCTCCCTTTGGATCCTCATCATTCTGAGTTCTTCAATAGGATTGGGCTCAGCTTTACCTGCAAATTTAGCTAGAATGATAGTTTGACTCTTGGTTACTTTACCTAGCCGTGGCTCAACGATCCTCATTCTTTCTTGGAGGGCCCGCAAATCATTTCTCAAACTAACAGCTTGGTTATACAATTTACCAAGCATATCATCATGGTTCTCCATTATTTTAACAAGAATATTTGTTCATTTTGTGAGTCTATAAAAGACTTAAGTGTTTCTTGGAGACTACCATTACTAGTTCCCATCTTATTATTAGGATTACCTACATGACTAGAGTAGAGTTTCTGAAAATTAGAATTATGATTCTTCTTCCAAGCAGGGTTATAATCATTATGAGCTATGGAGTCTATTTCGTCAATATTTTTTTAGGGATAGCTCTTACCTGGGTTTCCTTAACTTTCACGGCTAGTATGAGCTCATCCAACTTAGCATTGAGTTCTTCATTTTCTTGTGGCGAGATGGAATTCACCTTCTTCGTGTTTGATCTATCCACATGCCATTGAGCATGGTTGTCTTGCATATTGTCTAGCAGCTGCTTTGCTTCGGTAATATGCTTACCCATAAACTTTCCTCCAGCTGCAGTATCAAGCAGACTTAGACACAGGATTAAGAGCATTATAAAATAAATGGAGGATTAACAAATCTTCCATCCCATGACTAGGATAGTTTCTTAAGCATTCTTTCATCCTCCCCCATGCAAGCGCTAGTGGCTCATGCTCTTCCTGTCTAAAACCAGTAATATTACATCTAAGTTGTATAGTCTTTGCAGGTGGGAAAAAATTAGTCATAAATAAAGAAGTACATCCCCCATGATGTAATAGTAGTTTTAGGCAAATATATCAACCATTCTTTTGCTCTTCCTCTAAGCGAGAAATGAAATAGACGCAATTTGACCGCATTGGGGTCCACGTCTTTTATACGCATCATATCACATATTTTAGTGAAAGTATTCCAGTGCATACCTGCGTCTTCAGCAGCAGAGCCTCCAAATTGATTCTGTTGAACCAAACTTAAATAATGGGGCTTAATTTCATAGTCATCATCAACAATTGCTAGCTGAATAATAGGAGTACGCAAACAATCATTGTTGGGAGTAGGAAACTCCCCAAGCTTCTTTTTAGCCATATTTCCTATGTTTTGGGGTTTTCTTAAACAAAGAATTATAATAGTAAAAGCAAGAATTTAAGGGCTAACTAATTTTTTGGGTTTATCAAATAAAGTCTAAAAGCAAACTAACAAAATTAAAAACAAGAATTAAAACTAGCAAGGTTCCTAATAACCTCACCAGGGTAGCTATTGCTTCCCTGACAATCGCACCAGAAAAGGGTTGATACCTTCGATCCGGATTACAGATGTAGTATAGCTTCTTTTTCCCTAGTAGACCTAGGTTATCGAATCCTCGGGAAGCGAATGCGTAGTGAAGTTACTTTGAAAGACCTTCGGAACTATTAGAATTCCTTTTGTGCTTTTACTAGACCAATAGCTTGCGTCTTTTTTGTTGTTGTCGATGATGGAGAGAGAGAGAGGGCCTAGGGCATTTGGTTTCACCTGTAGCTGTGCAAAACATCTGATGGGGAAAAAGATAGAAATAAAGTATGAATGTACTTGTTAGAGCAAGATAAACTATATGTGGGCAGTGCATCCATAATTGCTATTGCCTCCACACCATCTTATAGCAATAACCTACTAGTCTCATCCATAGAAGAAAGAGAACTAATGATATGCATAGTGATGTCACCATTAATCCCAAGTAAATCCCTCACATACAGCTGTACTACCCCTTCTGTCACTATGGTTCCCAACCAACATATCAGTCATTACTCATAGTCCCTATACCTGGCTCAACCCTCGGGGTCTTGGGTATCTGACAATTCCTTAGATTGAGGCAAGAGAGGATACAATAATCATCATGTCATATAAACTAATGCATGATCCCATCTATGATAAATAACATGCACAAACTCTACATGGCTAGGACAAAGCCCTTAGCCCAAGGAGAATTACTCACACATACATATGAGATCAACAATCACAAACATTGTATTGAAAATCATAAGGTTGATAGCAATAGTCTTACAATGTCGCCAATCAAAGAAGAGATCTACTATTACAAGTGGTGGAATATGGCTATGGAGATGGAGAAGGGTTTTGAGATCTAGAGGCGGCTGGAGATCTGTGGCAGAGAGTTTTGGCGAGGGTCTGGCTTCTTTTCTCGTCGTCCGGGGCTTCTTTATATAGGGGTCCCTTCACGAAAGTTATTTGGTTTGACCTAACAGTGGTGGCGCCAACTATACGACCGAAGCTACACATCTGGAATTTTGCTCCAGTCGTATAGTTGGTCGTTAAAGCGTCTGCCTCTGCTTTACGGCTCCTGGTTTCTTCTGGTTGTTGGAAATATCGTATCTTTGAATTTAATGTAGTGATTCCCATCTTCAAACGACATTATCTGCATTGCAAAAATATAAAAAAGAAATAATTGCATACCCCTTTGAATATTAGGCATTAGTGGCAGGGTTTAGAGAGATATTTCATCAAAAATATGAATAATATCCAGTTTAAATGTGGACGTAGAAGGCTATATTTCAGAGCCATCAATAACCTACAAAGACGTGCTTATCCGACTTTGGTTCTAAACATATTACTTATGCATAGCATACCAAAATTTAAGAAAAGACAACTCGAGTTTTATCCCAAACCATAACCTCTATGGTGTCATTTCAATGGATCATGATGGTGCTCTTTTCAGTGTATAAGTGGTAGTCTCTAAAGCTTTAATCTTTAAAACATAATGGCAGTTTTATAAATGACACCTTTGATCTTACCATGTAAAACAAGGTTCGATTTGATCTCTCTAACATACAATACTCCTATGGTTTAAAGGGAAATGCAAATCCATGGAACAATTCCTCAAATCTTAGGTGTTTTGCTAAACATGTAACTCAAATATCATCCTTTATGATTGAATCATAAATTCTTCATTTTCGCGTTACAATGATTTTCCACTTCATCTTGAAAGTATTTGAATTTTTTTAAAATGTTTCATACTTCTTCCTTATCAAGTAAATACACAGATATATTCAATCAAATTTTCGGAGAAAGCATATGAAGTCAAAAGATGCACCGCACATGGCTACATATAATGGAGTATATACATCAGTACACACAATTTCCAATAAGTTAGTCACCCATTCCCTTTTGGCCTATGAATGGAGTTTCAATTATCTCGAGGACAGTCTCACAAGCGTCATTTGATCAAAATCAAAGACTCCAAAAATCCATCAACATGGAGTTTCTTCATGTTTTCTTTCCAATATAATTTAAACGGCGATGTCACTTCATAAGTGATCTTTCAATCGTTTGTCTTGAGACATTTTAGCATTAGTTTTATCGACATGATTTCTCCGACTAGACTTGTAAAAGTTCATCCATATTCTATGGAATACAGTAATATTTGAACAACCATTGTTCTCATAATATCGGAACAAAATAACAATTATTTAAACAAATTTTGAAGGAAAGTTTTGATGTCAACGATGAACACAACAACACATTCTTTGTTTTTGATGAACATCATCACATATTCTCTTGCTAGTTACTTAGGACATTGTAGTTCATGAATTGCGTTGTTCTGTATGACATTTCATACCAACAAATTCGGTATCTGATACGTTGCTAACGTATCTATAATTTTTGATGTTCCATGCTTGGTTTATATCGACTTTCTTATGTTTTGTCAACACTTTGGAGTATTTTTATACACTTTCTTGGACTAACCTATTAACAAGATGCCACAGTACCAGCTTCCTGTTTTCTGCTATTTTTGGTTCCAGAAAAGTCAAAAAATGAATATTCTCGGAATTGGACGGGACAAAAGCCAAAGTCAATATTTCACCGAGGGGGACACAGAGCTAGAAGATGAGACGCAGAGGGGCCAGAGGAAAGCCACACCACCTGGCCGTGCGGCCAGGCCTGGCCCGCGCAAGTGGGTGGTGTGGCCGCCTAGGGCACCCCCCTCGGCCTCCCCTTTTGCCTATATATTGTCTCCGATAAAGAAACCCTAAGTACCCGATCTAAATTTCAAGAAAGAGTCTGTAGCCGCCGTCATCTCCATCCCTAGATCGGGAGGGATCTGAAGCTCTTCCCGGCACCCTACCAGAGGGGAGAGTTCACCCTGGAGGCCTTCTTCATCACCATGCAAGCCTCCGATGTGATGCGTGAGTAGTTCATCCTTGGACTACGGGTCCATGTAGTAGCTAGATGGTTAGTTCTTCTCCTTTGTGCTATCATGTCTAGGTCTTGTGAGCTCCGTTCATGATCAAGATCATCTATTTGTAATCATACATGTTGTGTTTGCAGGGATCCGATGGATATTGAGATGCTATTTCAGATTGATTATTGATTCTATCATGTCTGTTATTTGTGATCTTGGATGCTCTCTGTTGTTAGTAGATATCTTGGCCGAGTAGATGCTAGCAACTCCAAAAGGGAGTATTTATGCTCGATAGTGGGTTCATGCCTCTAGTAATCTAGGGAAGTGATAGAAATCTCTAAGGTACTAGATGTGCTATTGCTACTAGGGAGAAAACATCAATCATTTGTTTATAGAACAATCATATTGTTTACTTGACACGCAATGCTTAATACAATTATATGTTGCTTGCAACTTAATACTGCAGGGGGTTCGAACGATAACTTGAAGGTGGATTATTAGTCATAGATGGAGTTGGATTACGGTGTATGTATAATGTTGTAATGCCCAATCAAATCTCAAAGGATTCGTATAAGGATGTATGCTTTCTCGATGTTTGTCAATTGCCCCGCTCTAATTTGTTCACCCAACATGTCATCTATCTTAAGGAGAATCACCACTAGTGAACTATGGACCCCAGTCCTTTCTTTTACCATCAATCTACAACTATTTACTATTTTCTGTTTACTTTCTGCAAGCTATTACTATCTTTCACAATATACGTTTAATCCTTTGTTTTCAGCAAAACCGGTGACGTTGACAACCTCACCGTAAGTTGGGGACAAAGTTCTGTGATTGTGTTGTGAAGGATTCCAAGTTGGAAACAACACCTTGGAGGTGTTTCCATTCTCCTATTGGTTCGATAACCTTGGTTTCATAACTGAGGGAAAACTTGCCGCTGTGCTCATCAGACCTTCCTCTTGGGGTTCCCCAATGAGCTCGATAAATTTTGGGCCCTCAAGCTATTTTTTGGCGCCGTTGCCGGGGATTCAAGGACATCTTCACAAGGGGAGTCCCTTATAACCAATCTCTTCACTTTTTTATTTTTGTTTTGCTTAGTTTACTTCTGCTTTGTTTGCTTCTTTATTTATCTAAAACACAAAATAATTAGTTGTACTAGTTTGCTTTCTTTATTAAAAACACAAAAAAATTAAGTCTTTCTATAGTTGTTACCTCTTTCTTAGCTCACCATGTTGATCCCTCAGTTCACCCTAAAAGACCTTTCGATAGGTAGTGGCTCTATAATTGGAAAAGATAATATTGAAGAATTCTTTAATCATGTTAGTAAGCATGAGGATATTGACGATAGATCCCTTGTAGAACTTTCTACGAATCATGAAACTGCTGCAGCTTCTTTAGTTCACATGTTGGAATCTAGGTTTGTTAACCTTAACCCCTTAATGCAAGTAATTTTTCTTAAACTTAAAGAAATTGAGGACCCTGAAAAGAGGGATTTCATTCTAGAAACTTTGCTTAAAGAATTCTATGATGTTGCTAAGGAAGCTAGAAAAGTCTTTGAACGTTTTAATATGCTTGGATCATGTGTAGATGTTATTGGTACACGAGAAAAGATGGAAAAAACCGAACCTAAAGGGGAGGAAATTAAGATACCAATAGCTTTGAAACTTGTAGCAATACATGAAGCCATAGAAACGAATCTTGATTGGATTGTTCCTGAAAACCCGTTTGATGAAAATAGTGAAGCCAAGAGCATTGAGAGAGGATCCTCTAGAAGTTATTTGGATGAGATACCTTGCCTTGTTGAAGATATTTCTGGTATCAATCTTAATGCTTCTTCATTTGATAACACTTGATTCTTTTCCTGCTTCTTATGCCTAACTTAAAGGCGTTAAAGAAAAGTACTTATTGGGAGATAACCCAAAAGTTTTAGATGAGTTTTGGAAGTTATTACCTCTGTAATAACCGTTCCTTATCCTTTTTATTTGCTTTTTGTGCCAAGAATAACCTCTAATGATAGAGAAGTAATGCTTGGGAAAGTTGCTGTCCCGAAACAGATTTTTGTGCTTCTCTGTAAAAATTAGTGTAAAATCTCTGTACGTCAGTTTGAGCTGTGATGTTTTGTGTTTCTGCCCCAGGTTGTTATCAAACTATCATTAGTTCAACACTTTTCGATTTGAGCAACAAAAGTTCTTCGAAAAAATTGGTTTTTACCTGCTGGTCTGTTTTGACAGATTTCTGCCATTATTTGCATTTGCTTCTTGTTGATTCCTTTTTGGGTTCTTTTTGGGGAATTGATATTTTTGAGGGAATTTCTACAGTAGCTTGTGTTTTAATGGAATTTAATTGCTGTTAGAACTGAACCCAAAGACTTATTATCTTGAGTACACTAATGTTGCTAATAAAGATTGTGTGAAGTTTTGTATAAAGAAAATTTTCAGGTGTATGGAAAGAATGATGTAATGAGATGAAGAATGAACTAAAGCTCAAGCTTGGGATGCCACCCCTGTCACCCCAAGAAAAATCCAAGAAGTAAAAGCGTCAAAGCTTGGGGGTGCCCATGGCATCCCCTTCTTCATCAATAAAAATCTTAGGTTTCTTCCAAACACTTCATTTTTATTGTTTCATGCACAGTTGTGTTGTTCTTGGAGCGTCTTCATTTTTTTTTGTTTTCTTGGTTTGCTTAGTTTTCTTGAAAAAATTGGTTGGACCCCCTCATTCATACATTAGTTTTCAAATAAGTTTGGTTTTGATTGGAAAAGAGTAGGAAAAGTTCATGCTTAAGCGGTAAAAGGAGTTTGTTTTTGGCTGTGGCCTATGCTTTGTCATGTCATGCTTGATATTGTTTTGGTTTTATGCTTAGTGACTTTTGCTGTAGCATGACATGTTATAAATAATTGAGATTTCTTAACGTGCCTTGAAAGAATCATGCGTTGTTTTAGCATATTAAAGCATAGTATTGTGGTATTCTCCTTTGATGCTTTATTTGGGTTAACTTGGCGCATGCTCACACCATGTTATGACTATCCCAAGTCACCATAGTCTTTATGATCATTTAGTTTTCGACTTGAAATATCACTTTATGCTTTAATCAATGATGTTTTGTCGCTTTGCATGATTATGGCCATTATTGCTCTCTTAGTTGGTCGCTCCTAGTCTTTTGCTAGCCTCCATAACCAAGTGTGAGTTCCACTCATGCATCCAACTCCAAATAAACCAAATTATTCCAAAGAGTCCACCATACCTACCTATTAGCATTTGCTATTCCAAGTATATTCATGTTTTTATCTACCTTCCAAATTAAACTTGTTATGTGAAAACTAGTGATTAAAGCTCCCACGAACTTGATAACACACTTTACTTTTCTTGCCCCTAATAAACTTGAACCATTGTGTCATCTATGTTGTATATGCTTGCACTTCTACGTTGGGGATTAGTAGAATCATGTTGTCATGGGGAACGCTTTCAACATTGCACTTGTACATTGTACCTAGTTGATATCATGCTCTTTTGTTTATGGATGTCGTCGGTGTGAAATGAAAGGGGAGCTTGTAAGTCCAAGGAGTTATGTATGTGAGTTGGAGAAACGCCTGGGCGGCTGGTCTAATCCATGCCTAATCATGGTGGAAACCTGCAGCGTAACCATAATGAGCAATCTATGAAGCATTCTTCTTATAAAAAAAGAGATAGAGATTGAGAAAAAATAAAAAAAAGATGAGAAAAGAGGAAAGAGAGAAAAAACACCATTTTCCCGTGGTTAATAAGAATATTGCTGAGATGCTCGTTGTCTGCTTGCCTTGTCATTTTGATATGGGGATTCTTCCGTATCATCGGGCAAGGGGTACCCCGTTGGCGGTTCTCTATTATACACATGTACTTACTATGACAAGAACTTCCCGGTAAGTAAACTTGAGTAGCATGAGGAGCGGCCCTCGTATTCAAGGGACATGCGATTTTCAACTTATACTTTGTCAAGCATATACTCCATAGTTTGTTCACTTTAACCTTAATTACCTCCAGATTCTTATGATAGGGGAAATGAGAGCTAAAAGCTAATAAGTACCATAATTTTTGGAAGCTCTTTATGAGACTTGAATCCTTGCTTCCTTCTATGAAGGCCTTTCTTTTACTTTTATATTGAGTCTCCATTTTCTATCTTTATGCACCAATTGAGAGAGCATAGTGGCCATTATTAGTTTAATTTGCATTGTCCCAAGACTTGTTGATTGATGCATAACTTTGATATTGCTTGTTCTTAAACTATTTGTATCTAGTCACCCTTATGAACTTTGAAGGTGTCCTATGCAATTATGTTTTGCTACTCTATGAGGGACAAGCTGGATACCATTCTCACTATGCTTTCTTTATGTAAAACAAACAAACGTCTTGCAAAGCATTGTTATCATGAATCTTTTGTGTGTGCCTTTTCATGTTACAACATAGTTGCTTTGTCTTATTGTTAGAACTATATCTTTCATGCTATGTTGAAGTACTATGATCCCAGCTATCAATGTTTTACAAATACTTTGATCAAGTTTATGATGGTGCATGTCACCTCAAAAATTGTTCTTTCTTTTTATCACTTACCTCCTCGAGGACGAGCATGAGGTAAGCTTGGGGATGTTGATACATTTCTAATGTATCTATAATTTTTGATGTTCCATGCTTGATTTATATCTACTTTCTTATGTTTTGTCCACACTTTGGAGTATTTTTATACACTTTCTTGTACTAACCTATTAACAAGACACCACAATGCCAGCTGCCTATTTTTTGCTATTTTTGGTTCCAGGAAAGTCAAAAAATGAATATTCTTGGAATTGGACGGGACAAAAGCCAAAGTCAATATTTCACCGAGGGGGACATGGAGCCAGAAGACGAGACGGAGAGGGACCAGAGGCTTCCCACACCACCTGGCCGCGCGGCTAGGCCTGGCCCGTGCTAGGGGGTGCTGTGGCCGCCTAGGACACCCCCTTGGCCTCCCCTTTCGCCTGTATATTGCCTCTGGTATAGAAACCCTAAGTACCTGATCAAAATTCTATGAAAGAGTTTCTAGCCACCGTCATCTCCACCCCTAGATCAAGAGGGACCTGAAGCTCTTCCCGACACCCTGCCAGAGGGGAGAATTCACCCTAGAGGCCTTCCTCATCACCATGCAAGCCTCCGGTGTGATGCGTGAGTAGTTCATCCTTGAACTACGGGTCCATGTAGTAGCTAGATGGTTGGTTCTTCTCCTTTGTGCTATCATGTCTAGGTCTTGTGAGCTCCGTTCATGATCAAGATCATCTATTTGTAATCATACATGTTGTGTTTGCGGGGATCCAATGGATATTGAGATGCTATTTCAGATTTGTTATTGATTCAATCATGTCTTTGTTATTTGTGATCTTGCCTGCTCTCTGTTGTTAGTAGATATCTTGGCCGAGTAGATGCTAGCAACTCCAAGAGGGAGTATTTATGCTCGATAGTGGGTCCATGCCTCTAGTAATCTGGGGAAGTGACAGAAATCTCTAAGATACTAGATGTGCTTTTTATACTAGGGAGAAAATAACAATCCTTTGTTCATAGAACAATCGTATTGTTTACTTTACACGCAATGCTTAATGCAATTATCTGTTGCTTGCAACTTAATACTGGAGAGGATTCGGATGATAACCTGAAGGTGGATTATTAGTCATAGATGCAATTTGATTACGGTCTATGTATAATGTTGTAATGCCGAATCAAATCTCAAAGGAGTTAAGGTGATTAGTATATGGATGTACGATGTTTGTCAATTGCTCCGCTGTAATTTGTTCACCCAACATGTCATCTATCTTAAGGAGAATCACCACTAGTGAACTATGGACCCCGGTCCTTTCTTTTACCATCAATCTACAACTATTTACTCTTTTCTGTTTACTTTCTACAAGCTATTACTATCTTCCACACAATACATTTAATCCTTTATTTTTAGCAAAACCGGTGAGATTGACAACCTCACTGTAAGTTGGGGACAAAGTTCTATGATTGTGTTGTGCAGGATTCCAAGTTGGAAAAAACACCTTGGAGGTGTTTCCTTGCTCCTACTGGTTTGATATCCTTGGTTTCATAACTGAGGGAAAACTTGATGTTGTGCTCATCATACCTTCCTCTTGGGATTCCCCAACGAGCTCGATAAATTTTGGGCCATCTGTATCCAATACCAAAGAACCACATTGTTTAACAAGCAAAGAATACAACCATAACATGTATATCATCTATATACCTTAGCTAGACATTTTAGTCTTTTATTTTCTGCCAAATATTTTATAAATTTTCTTTCATCATTTCCTTTTCCTTTTAAAAGAATCTATCAACATCAACAGTGGCGCCATACATATGACACATAGTCCAAAGCATATATAGTCAAATACTAATACCTTTGGACTTGCACTTTGAAGTAGATCACCATCATCAAATGTTTGGTGTTCTTCCAAAAATCTACTCTTTAGTAATCTATTAGTGTAGTAAACATTTTACCTACATATTCTATTCATCCTTATAATGACAACTTTCATGATGAAGCTACTATATCCTTTAAGGACGAATTGTGAGTATAATGTCAGTTCCCAAAACCTTTTTGGGAGATTATGATGCCTAGCGTCTTCAACCTTCGCAAATTCTCATACAATATGAGAACATGTATTTTTCCAAAGTATACTCTATCATATTGCAACCATAAACATTGTTTCAGATATCACAATATCTTCCACACATGATGGTTTCTGAAACAATTCTTTTAGCGCCCAGATAACCTCTATATTGAAACATTATTTGAATATCAAGAATCATGGAGGCAAACATGATACTTTAGATACTAAGACTGGAATTGTTACTCTTGGTTTAATACTACTTATTAAACTTCATGGAGTAGATGGAGTTTGCTGAAAGTTTGTAATAGGACTTTTAAAATTTAAATTGACACTTAAAATAATACGATACTAGTTTGTAAAGTACATATCTACAATCCTATAGTTCTATTATCTCAATTAAAACTAAGCGCAAGGTAGTAAATGGATGTCAATGACTACAACAAATTATGCAAATTCACATTGATTTTAGTTTATGATAAATTGAGTTCGACTAATCCAAATTAGAAATGAACTCCCACTCAAAACCAACATCCCTCGAGTTATTTTGGCGACTACATGAACCAAATCCACTACACGAAGTCCGATCATCATGTGAGTCGGTGTAGCTTCAAAGGCGAGCATCTATATGGGCATCATATCTACCATATGACTCATGCTTAACCTTTCGGTACGTGTTCCAAGGCCATGTCTGTACATGCTAGGCTAGCCAAGTAAGACCTTAGTACTTGCATGTGTAAAACTGTCTTACACCCGTTTATGATCATGGATTCAAGTACACCCGATCATCATGTGATGTCTTGAAGCAGCGAAACATAAAACGGTGCGTACTTAAGGAAGAACATATTTTTATCTTGATATCTAAATGAGGGATCATCTTATAATGCTACTAAAACGCCAAACAAGCAATATAAGATGCAAACATCAAACATGTAAAGTGAAATGATATGGTTCTTGCACTTGATCACTATCATGTGGATCGTGGTATGATCTTTATCATTCCTTTGTGTGTAAAGCGAAGGTCTATGGAACTTACACGTTTAGGTGTGTTGTAAGAGTATCAACTATACATCAACTTACAACATTACCATATCATGACACCAGCCCAGCAACGATCTAATCTAGACGCCTCTAATTTATCAATTGCAAGTTTTATGTGGCTTAGGGCTTTCGAAGATAGAACCGATCTTACCTACGAACATGGAACCACAACAATGATAACCACTATGCCACCAATATCCAAAAGACATAGAAGATGCACTAAAATGATCATCATCGCCCACATACTCTTATGTGTACTACCCGTGCAAAGCATCTATGCATAGATCAGGCTCTGATACCACTGTTGGATTCGCAACATAGATTTTCTTTCCTACCATGGGAACTATTATACGCCAAGATCTATCTACTAGATAAAAGCACTGGGTGGATATACATCCATAGAGAACATACCCTTAAAGATCGACAAAACATTGTTAACAAAACTGATTTCGTGGTTGATGTAGTCGTGCACTTGCTGATTTCAAGATCGTGATGAAGTCTAGCGAGTCCAGCAGGTTCAGCACCAGCAAGTCCAGCAGGTCCAGGACCACCAAGTCTAGCACCGCAAAGCAGCGGTGCATCCATGATCGCACACACGTCTGGTACCCCGACAACCTCCGTCCCTCGCTCTAGCAAAGCAGCAGAAGCACCAACTCCTTTCCAGATAAATCCACCAGGAATATGTATCTCGCTAATCCGAGACCATGGGGAATAATTTCTAGAGGGGGAGAGTGATACTTCACGAGGAGATGTGAGAGTGGAGGAGGAGGAGGTGCTCCTTATATAGAGGAGGGGGGATGACCAAGGGGCATGGCCGCCGGCCATGGTGGGTGCCCCCACCTCTCCCTCATTCATGTGGGTGGAGCTCCCACTCACATAAAAGCACACCTCCACTCATGTCCACTCACGTGCATTAAATTTCCACCAGATTTAATGCAATCCCTCATTAAATAAAACTATTTTATTTATTTTATTTAGAATTTTGTTAATTACATTAATTAACAAACATTCACATAAAACCCCCTACAACATTTCAATATCACATGCAGAACCAGTTTCTACAATTTCACCTGAAATAATTCCGATTTCCATCGAAATGATTCCAGTGCTTTCTTAAATCTTTATCTGAAACATATTTGCTCCAAATGGTGTTGGTATCCCTTAAGTGTGTCACCCTACAGTTTGCGAATAATGTAGACACGATGGAGACCCTTCTCTGATCAATAATCAGCAGCGGGGCCTAGAGATCCGTACTGACTCCCACATATTCAACGATGACTCTAGTGATCGTGTGAACCTTAAACGTCTTAACTAAATCCCTTTGTCTCGTGATATATTACATGCCCGAGATTCGATCATCGGTATCTCCATACCTAGTACTGACATGCACTCTTTTCTCGTTCCCGTGATATAACATTCTAGTGATCACATCACTTGCTTGCAAGCTATCTCAATGTGATATTATCGAGAGGTCTCTGAGTATATCTATCCATCATCGGGATGGAAAAATCCCACTCTTGATCCATGAGCATCAACATAACACTTTTAGAGTACCCAAACCCACTTTTATAGTCACCCTGTTATAGTGTGACGTTTGATGTTATCAAAGTTCTCTTCAGGTGTTCGAAATTAACATGATCTCATGGTCTAAGGACTAAGATTAATTCATATGATGTTATATCAATATAAACATAATGACTTGGATTGTAATGCTATACTTCGGATGAATGTTCATCACATCATTCACCAATGTTTTGACCTCGTTATTAACAACATCCAATGTCCATGATCAGGAAACCTTGATCATCTTGTTAATAAACGAGCTAGTTTATAAGAGAGGCATAACTAGGAACCCTTTATTTTTTTATTAAACACACATGTATTAACGTTTCCAATTAATACAATGATAGAATGCAAAATAAAAATTTATCATAAACAAGGAATAAGATAATAACCACTTTATTATTGCCTCTCGGGCATATTCCCTTCAATGTAAACAAACCAAATCCCTCATATCCTCTAGTAGACTTCCTCATTGGGCACGATGATCAAGGTTTCTCGATCATGGGCATTTATGTCAGTTGATAATAGGGTCATTTTATTGGATGAATGATGTGATGGACTCACACCCAACCATAGTATTGCAATGAGATACAGTCACAAGTTCAACATTGTGCTATCTAGTAAAGCATAATAACACTCTCCTTTGACCGAGAGCTCATATTTATGAAGGAGATATGCCCTAGAGGCTAATAAATAAAGTGTTTTTTTGTTATATCTCTATATGTTCATAATAGGTTTGTATCCTGCTATAAGTGTATTTAGCAGGAACATAAATACAAGTGTGGTATATAACCAACCAGGTCCCTAGCATCATCTAGTACTAGTTTGTTGGGTAGATGATGATCGAGGTTTCCCGATCATGGGCTTGACATAAAACAGTCACCTGGCAACAAGGTGACTTAATGAAGTGATGGACACACCCAACCGTAGAATTGCAACATGATCTAGTCACAAAGTTCAGTATTGCGATATCTAGCAAAGCATAGTAACTTAATCCTTTGACCGTGAGATCATGTTTAATCACTATCTCCCGTGGCTGCTTTGACCATAACTGGGTGGCCATAAAGGTGTGTTTTAGGTATTCCAGAGGAATGGTTGAGGCGTGTGATCAAGATGAGGATTTTCCTATCTGACTGAGAGATAGATACTCTAGGCCCACTCAGTGAGACCACATCAATGTGCTTGCAAGCATGTGACTAGGTCACAAGGATGTGTTATCACGGGAACGAGAATGTTTGTCAGTACAAGATTGAACTGTATAAGATACATGAGATCAGGTCTTGGACAAACCAGGTATCGTTGCTCAAAGGGAATAAGACTTGATGTTTAGAAGGTTCAAGCGAACAACACTGTCTCGTGGAATGAGTAGGGATCATCATGTATTTCCTTATACCGTTAAAGATCAATGATTGGGGAATGATCCCCTTCATACCTGAACATTATCGAACTGTAAGGGTGTCACGCTAAAGGTTAATCGATGCTACAAGTTGATCAAATACCGATAGATAAATAGGAAGAGAGAATCAGAATGGTTCCGGAGAAAATACCGAAGTGTTCGGAGTCTGTTCAAAAGTTTTTCGAACAAGGAGAAATTAAATAATATATCTAATATTAACTTATGAATTAATATTGTATATGGAAAATATTTAAATAACAGAAAAAAGGAAAAATCCCCACATGGGCCTTCCCAAGGAGGGAAGAAGGCCCGAGAGGGATGGGCCAAAGGCCCTAGGGGACAAGCAGCTAGAGTGGGGAGGCTCCCACCCTACAGGAAACCCTAGGTGGGCTAAGGCAGGCATGTGGGGCCCATCCCCACCGACGACGCCTCCTCCTCCCACCTCTCTGATACCTCTGATTCATATTCATGGATGTAGTATAATAGTCTTTTTCCCTAGTAGACCTAGGTTTAATTGAACCTTGGGAAACAATGCTAAAAGGAAATAAAAAGGACACATCTGCAAGACTTTATTTTTTCGTTTTACCTTCGTTTACTAGATCACTCTAGTTTACTTTATATCATGGATTGTTTCAATGGATGGAGATAGGCTAGGGTTAAAGATTCACCTACAACTGCACATCATATGGGATAAACGATAATAATAGGCACGGTCATGTGCAATGTTTTTAATAGAGATAATATTTGTGGGAAACACATCCTAATATACTAAAGTGCATGCGAGTCATAGGCATAGCAATAGCCTTTTGATCCAACTAGTTGCACCATGAAGTACCATGCTACAAACAATTATTAAGTGAAAAGCATAGATCAAAGCCTTAAGGAGAGATGTTGTTGTTGTTGTTCCCAAGCGAAGACCGTACAACCCTTTCTGTCACTGGGTTTCCTATGAGATCGCCACTAGCCAAGTATCTCACCTCAAGCCTTTATCGATCTTGGGGGTCTTGGGTACCTACAAGTCCAAAGATCGAGGCAAGAGACAAAGAAACAAAAGATACAAATCTCTTTTTCAAACAAAACACAATGCTCCCATAGATTAGATGCATATAATTGTTGTGAGGTTTCACCCCAACCCACAGCCCTTGAGGACTACTCACTCATAACAATAAGATCAAGGAGAGAAAATATTGTGCAAAATACTTAGATTGAAATCAAATATTATTACAATGGTCACTGAATCACAAGGATATCTCGAGTACAAAGTAATGGCTATGGATAATGGAGAGGATGGAAGTTGGAGGGGATGAACTATGGTGTGGATCTCCTTTAGTGGTGTTGTGATGCAATCTAAGAATGGCGTCCCTCTCAGCAAGCTATAGGGTTTGACGAAACGAAGCCACCAACACATGGTACGGGTAGGCCATATGGGTGGGCCCTACCCGTACCATTGTCGTTATGACCGCTGACGCCTGGTTATTGCTCTAGGATAACTTGGCCATGTATACTTCCTCAAAATCTTCTTATATGGCTCCTGATTTCGCATTAAAAAATCTGATTTCCTGAACAACACAATTCAAAGGAATGGTTTGCATATCTTTGCAATAATTAGTCGTTAGTGGAAAGGCTAGAGAGATTCTTGTCAATTGCTTGACTAAAAACAATGTTTAAACATGGAAAAAGATGGCTATTTTCAGAGCCATCAACTTCCCCAAAGCTCAAACCTTGATCGCCCTCGAGCAAAAGAACAACAAAACTACAAGGAATTCAACATTTAAACTGAAACAACGATAATATGAATTCACTTACATTCGGTAGTCATATGCGTCCATCACTTCTTCCATTTGAAAGGCTCATCAAAGTTAGAGAGATGCGAAGAACACTATACAAGCTTTGATAACTCAAGACAAAAAAGTAGAGTTTAACATAAGTATAAATAACTAGGAGTGTAACAATCAATCCAATTCCTCTAGTTAACTCTCGGCTTGCCAAGGAACACTAGGATGTTTTATAATAGCAAAATTAAGTAAGAGAGTTCATGTGCTAAGTGCCATAACAATCAAGTGTCTTATTGACACCCACATCAGTAAATCAGACTATCAAAACACTTCTATTCCAATCATTGGATTTCAAGAAAATTCGTAAAGTAGTAATGAGACCATGCCAAGGACTTGTTATGTGGATCTTCATATATATTTTTCTTCCTTCTTTCAAGTATAATTCTCAACAAGGATCATTGAGTGTTTCTTTTAAACAATGGTTTGCACAACCTTCGAGAGTACCAATACTTTTTCCCATTATGGCGACAAGTTCCACCCATGTCGTCAATTCATAGCCGAACTCAGTGGTTGTACCATTGATTGTTCGTAGGCCAGCAGAATTGTTGGCATCCAAAAGTGTTCCTCAAAAACATAGAAATCTTATAAATAGTATCACAGTTTGATCCACAAGGTTAGCTTTGGCATGCATCACTAATGACCCACAAGTATAGGGGGAGTATTGTAGTATTTTCGACAAGTAAGAGTGTCGAACCCAACGAGGAGCAGAAGGTGTTAACAACTGGCTTGGAGCAGGAATTCTCTGTAAATACTTAACAAACGGATTTTTAGGGGCTTTTGATAATGTAGATAAATAAAGTATGAGTAAATAAAAGACAATAATAAAGAATGCAACAAGTGGCCCAATCCTTTCTTCAGCAAAGGACAAGCCGGTTGTATTACTTAAGATGACCAAACATTCTCGAGGACACACGAGAATATCGTCAAGTGCTTTCGCTTCATATAGTTCATTAATCTTCTTTAGTTTGCTAAGTGTTGTGTGGGTGAACCTATGCTAATGTACCGACCTTCCTAGGACTAATACATACTTGTGATTATACCCCTTGCAAGCATCCACAAGTACAAGAAAGTAATAAAGATCGAAACCTAACCACAGCTTTAAACTCCAAGACCCTGATATCCCTTGTGTAAAGGTTTCCTAACGGGAGTTCAGGTTTTTGTCACTCCGGCAAACCCTGCGATTAGTAGCCAAATAGACAATGCATTCCCCTAGGCCCATATAGGTGAATTGGCATGTAGTCAATGTTCACATGACACCACTAGAAGAAATACACCACAAATTAATTAACAAACCATTGAATCTTTCTCAATACAATTCCACTACTAACAAAATGACTTATCCTATGTCCCCAAGAACTAAACGAACTACTCACAATACATCATATGGATCAAGATCAGAGATGAAATAATGATAAGTAACAATATGAACATAGACAATAATTCAATGGTTCACTCAATAGCATCAACTACAAGGAGTAATCAACACCGGGAAAGTTTCCCCTAAGAACTATGCAAGATTAAAACCCAATTGCTACAGCGGTATGGAGTGGTGATGATGGTGCTGGTGGAGATGATGGTGGAGATAATGATGATGATGATCCCGATGAAGTCCAGCTTGATGGTGGTGTTGATGGCGATGATATCCCCTCTCCGGGAAGGAATTCCCCCGACATAATGTGTCTACCTGAGAGATCTTTCTCTCTCTGTAGTTTTCCGCCCCGCAGAGGCGGCGGAATCTTTCTCTGGTCGCTCCCCTAGGCTTAGGGTCTCGTGGGGATAATATACACCAAAGGGGAGAGCCAGGAGTGGGCCAGGGTGGCCACACCGCCTGGTGGCGCGACCAAGGCTTGCCCGTGCCAAGGGGTGGTGTGGGCCCCCTGTGGCCCATCTCCACTCCCCCTTCTAGGACCCTTCGTCTTCTGGAAAAATAGGATTTTCCATGTATTTTTCTGGATTTTCCGATCTTCGTGAATTTCGCCTCCAAACAGCCCCTTTTCCATCAGAATCCTGACTGCAGGGGTCCATGCTCCAAAAGTCATCAACCATGCAAAAACAGATGAAATAACATAAGTATCATCTCTTCATATGAAATATATCAATGAATAATAGTAAATTGTGACATAGAATAGTGATGCAAAATGGACATATCAACTCCCCCGAAGCTTAGACTTCGCTTGTCCCCAAGCAAAAACTGAGCTCAATAATCATGACCTCAGGTTTATGGAGTGAAGAGTCGATAAAAGAATACGAACAAGAAGCATCACATTCATCAATACATAAATCATAATAGAAGACAATTCACTATTATGTAGCTTAACTTGCAATAGTTAAAGGAAACACAATAAAGATACATAAAGTAAATCACAATTGGTAATGGCAAACTTGGCTCTTGGTCAAAGAATAGTTAACAATTTGTAGGAGTTCAAACATAATGGTTTTTCAATGATAGCTTTCAAAGTAATACACACTAAGATAAGAGCAATGTGCAAAACAAGGAACATAAGAAACATGATTGAATAAATCATCATATGAATGAATGAAACACAACAACTCAAATACTTGCTGAGATAGAAGGGAATAGGTTTATTGACTCAACTAAGAAGTAAAAAGAAAGGCCCTTCGCTGACGGAAGCAGGGATTTCAAGTTTCATAAAGAGTTTCCAAAAATTATGGTACTTATTAGTTTTCAGCTCTCATTGCCCCTATCATAAGCATCTTTAGGTGATTAAGGTTAAATTGGTCAAATATGAGGATATGCTTGACAAGTTGTAAGATGAAAATCTCATGACCCTTGAATACGAGGGCCGCTCCTCATGCTACTCGAGTTTAGTTACTTGTAAGTTCTTGTCATAGTAAGTACATGTGTATCATAAAGAACCACCAACGGGGTACCTCTTGCCCGATGATACGGAAGAATCCCCATATCAAAATGACAATGCAAGCAGACAACGAGCATCTCAGCAATCTTCTTATTTACCATGGGAAAATAGTGCTTTTTTCTCTCTTTCCTCTTTTCTCATCTCTATTTTTTCTTTTTTTCTCAATCTCAATCTCTTTTTATAAGAAGAATGCTTCATAGATGCTCATTATGGTTACGCTGCAGGTTTCCACCATGATTAGGCATGGATTAGACCAGCGGCCTAGGCGTTTCTCTAATACGCATACATAACTCCATGGACTTACAAGCTCCCCTTTCATTTCACACCGATGACATCCATAAACAAAAGAGCATGATATCAACTAAATAAAGTGCAATGTTTAAAGCGTTCCCCATGACAACATGGTTCTGCTAATTTACAACTTACAAAGCGCAAGCATATATGCAACATAGATGGGCACAATGGTTCAAGTTTATTAAGTGCAAGAAAGTAAAGTGTTCCATCAAGTTCATGAGTGCTTTAATCACTAATTTTCACATAACAAGTTTAATTCGGAAGGTAGATAAAAACATGAATTTACTTGGAATAGCAATAATGCTAAAGGTAGGTATGATGAACACAAATGGCATGGGTTTTGGTTTAATGATTGGTTGCACGAGAAGCAGTCCCTCTCAGTACAGGTTTTTGGCTAGCAAGGCTGGGTAGCAAGCATAAGAGTTGAAGGAAACAAAAAAACAAACATACCGGTGATAAAAACAAATATGCAATCTTCCTTGGACTCACAAAAGATCTTAACTAGAGAATACTAAGCTTATGAGCCAATCAAGAAAGAAAGATGATGAAATTATATTTCTTGAAAGTACTCTTATCTTTTTCATTCAATTCTCATAATAGTATTGTTGCTACTAACCAGAGCCAATTTTGCCAAAACCAACTAAATTTACTTAATGATCGTAAAGTGATACCAATACTAACAATAAGATCAATCATATAACATAAATTGAATACTAATATAAGATATGCAAAAGAGTAAATGATAGAACTTCTCATTAATATTCCATAACGGCAACTCACACCAAGGGATACATAGATATCTAACGAGAGGGGGGACACTTCCATAATGCAAACCATCCTACATGATAACTTCTATATTTATGATATGACTCTATTAAAAAGGTAAAAAGATAGAAGAGAGTGATGTGATACCGCGACACTCCCCCAAGCTTGGAACAATCCAAGGGGATGCCAAAACCTAATGAAAAATTACTCCCTTGGTGGTGGTGTTCTCTCATCATCGTCCGACTTCCAAGGAAAAGGCTCCCCATCAACAAAAGACATCCTGGTCTCCATCATCCTGAAACTAGCAGTAGCACTTATGCGTCTAAACCTAACCTCATACTCACAGTTTTGATTTTGAACATCGTAGAGCTGTGCTTGCAGTTGGTTGGTTGTTCGGTGGAGTGAGAGAATTTCATCCTTAAGCTCAGCAGTCTCCTTTTGGTGCTCGGCGATGAGTTCGGAACAAATCTTATGGATGATATCCACTTCGCGTTCCGCCATCTTCTTGTACCTAAAGACCTCTTGCTCCAGTGCTTCCATCCTGTCCTCCAGACTTCCTTCACCTTTAGGGCCTTGAACCTATTTCATTTGTACCTTCCCATATTCGAGCAACAACTCCTTGGGATGAATCTTCAATTCACGCATGTACATGTTGATGATGTCCGCGGAGGAATATTCCTTGGCTGATCCAGAGGAGGACATCGTGGCTCTAAAACTGAGACTCTACCTGTCAGAAACAGATTGAAACGAAAACATGACGAGAACACGATATACGAACCTCGGGGGATCCAGGGGATTATATATTATTAAGTTTTAAAACAAAAGGAAGGTACTGGGAGGAAACGGGTCGGAGAGGACTCCGGGGCGGCGACACTAGATAGTGGCGCGGCCAGGGGTGGGCCCACGCCACAGTGTGGTGTGAGCCACCCTGGCTACGTTTCCGTCCCTCTTTCACTTTGTTGCTTTCTCGTTAGATAAAAACTGCAAAAATATAATTGGACATATTTTTTCGCGGACTTTTCCTTACCAGAACTGTTACCTATTCAAAAACGGACTGTGCAGGTCTCTGAAGTGGGCATTCGATAAATTTTTCTAGAGTTAACACTTGAGTATAATCAATATATTCATCTTCACACACATTTTTCTTAAGTCATGAAACCTTTCACTTTCTTATTACACCATTTTCTCCACTAACCTAGAAATTTCTTTCACACAAAACTTCACACAATCCTCATTAGCAACATTAGTTCAAGCAAGGTAATAAACCGTTTGAGTTCAATTTAAACTGAAATCCATCAAAACATAAGCTACTGAAACAACTCCATTTGAAATCCCAAAAATAATTCAAGAAGGAAATCGATTTAAGAGGCAAATGTAAGAGTGGCAAAAATCTGTCAAAACAGACCAGCAGGTAAAGATCAATTTTTTCGAAAATCTTCTGTTGTTCAAATTAAAACGTGCAAAACTAACGAAAGTTAAATAACAATCTGGGGCAGAAGCAGAAAAAAATTACGACTCAATCAGACGTACAGAGATCTCTCACGAATTTTTACAGCGAAGCACAAAGATCTGTTTCGGGACAGCAACTTTCCCAAATATTACTTCTCTCTCATTAGAGGTTGATATTGACACAAAAACCAAACAAAAGGATAAGGAGAGGTTAGTACTGAGGTAATAACTTCCAAGACTCAAATAAACAAAAACAAACTGAAAGCACAAATATATTCGGTTGTCTCCCAAAAAGCTCTTCTCTTTATAGCCATTAAGATGGGCTTGGCGATTTTAATGATGCTCACATAGGAATATGAATTGAAGAAAAAAAGAGCATCAAGAAGCAAAAATATACATGTTTAAGTCTAAAACACTTCCTATGTAAGGGAATTTGGTAACAAAATAAATTGTTGAAACCAAAGGCTACTAGCATAGGAAGGCAAAACAAGTGCAACATAAAACTTTTCAACATAAAGTGAGGAAACTTAATATTATTTAGATGCATAAGAACACGTTTCCCTCTCTCATAATAACTTTCAGTATCATGCATAAATTTAACGATATAACTATCACAAGAACCATCGTAGCAATGATCACTTATTCTAACAGAAAACATAGGGACAATAGCTCTCATAACACTACTTTGTGAAACAATACTAGAAGTATCCTTATAGAAGATAGTGTGTCCATCTTCCACATATTTAGTGACAAAGTCTTTCACATTTTCTATCATAGGTTCATTAGCTACTTGTTCATCAGGTTCAACAACTTTATTTGTACTTTCATTAACCATACTAGCTATCATAGAATGTTCGTTTATCTTAACTGGGAAAGTAATTTTCTCAATGTAATGTTCAGATAAAACATGATTAACAGTATAAACTTCAGTATTTCTTGTAGGAACACTATTAGCAATATCTTTATAAGGTTCATGATACTTATTCCACTTCTTTTTTGGAACTTCAATATAGGAAGCAAAAGCATTAAAATAAGTTACAATACCTTGAGAGTTTAGATTATAAGCATTTTTAATATTTTGAAAGTCATAAGTTCCCATAAAAGATTCAATGCATTCATAATCATAATTTATACCTGACTTTCTTCCTTTATCATTCTCCCATGCTTCAGCATTGTCTTGAATACAGTCTAGAAGATCCCATTTAGCTCCTTCTTCCATGCGTGTAAATGATCCAGCACAAGAAGCATCCAATAGATCCTTATCATGAAGAGAAAGCCTTGCATAAAAGTTATTGATAATAATATTGCTGGGGAGCTCATGAATGGGACATTGGAGCATTAATAACTTCAATATCCCCCAAGCTTGAGTTGTACATTCTCCATCAAGTGGCCAAAAGTTGTATATTTGATTCCGATCTTGATGAATCTCACAAGGAGGATACAATTTAGAATAAAAGAGAGGCAATATTTCCTCCCATTCAAGAGATTAACCATTCTTGAGCAACATATACCATTCCTCAGGTTTTCCTTTCAGTGATAATGAGAATAACTTCTTCTTGACTTGATCTGTTGTAATACCTGCACGCTTGAACAACCCGCATAATTCGTGTATAAAGAGCAAATGATCACCGGGATGGACAATTCCATCCCCACCATAGCAGTTATCCATAACACGATCAATAATTCTTGTAGGTATTTTAAAAGTATCATTCTCAGCAGGTGGTGGTTCATTTACTACCTTAGTAGTGGTAGTAGCATTACGAAATAAGAAACTCAACGAATTATCCATATTGAAAATAAAGTAACTAACAGAAATAAACTATACTCAAAGTAGAAGTTTCTTTTAGAAATTCCACTCTCCAATAGCGCTTCACTCCCCTGCAGCGGCGCCAGAAAATAGTCTTGATGACCCACAAGTATAGGGGGTGTATAACAGTATTTTCAATAAGTAAGAGTGTCGAACCCAATGAGGAGCAGAAGGTGTTGACGAGTGGCTTGGAGCAGGAATTCTCTGTAAATACTTAGCAAACGGATTTTTAGGGGTTTTTGATAATGTAGATAAATAAAGTATGAGTAAATAAAATACAATAATAAAGAATGCAGCAAGTGGCCCAATCCTTTCCTCAGCAAAGGATAAGCCGGTTGTATTACTTAAGATGACCAAACGTTCTCGAGGACACACGGGAATATCATCAAGTGCTTTCGCTTCATATAGTTGATTAATCTTCTTTAGTTTGCTAAGTGTTGTGTGGGTGAACCTATGCTAATGTACCGACCTTCCTAGGACTAATACATACTTGTGATTATACCCCTTGCAAGCATCCACAAGTACAAGAAAGTAATTAAGATTGAAACCTAACCACAACTTTAAACTGTAAGACCCTAACTTCCCTTGTGCAAAGGTTTCCTAATAGGGGTTCATGTTTCTATCACTCCGGCAACCCCTATGATTAGTAGCCAAATACACAATGCATTCCCCTATGCCCATATAGGTGAAGTGTCATGTAGTCGACGTTCACATGACACCACTAGAAGAAATATACCACAACTTAATTAACAAACCATTGAATCTTTCTCAACACAATTCCACTACTAACAACATGACTTCTCCCATGTCCTCAAGAACTAAACGAACTACTCACAAGACATCATATGGAGCAAGATCAGAGATGAAATAATGATAAGTAACAAACTGAACATAGACAATAATTCAATGGTTCACTCAATAGCATGAACTATAAGGAGTAATCAAAACCGAGAAAGTTTCCCCTAAGAACTATGCAAGGTTCAACCCAATTGTTACATCGGTATGGAGTGGTGATGATGGTGCTAGTGGAGATGATGGTGGAGATGATGATGATCCCGATGAAGTCCAGCTTGATGGTGGTGTTGATGGCGACGATCTACCCTCTCTGGGAAGGAATTCCCCTGGAAGAATCTTTCCACCGGAGAGATTTTTCTGTCTCTGTAGTTTTCTGCCCCGCATAGGCGGCAGAATATTTCTGTGGTCGTTCCCCTATCCTTAGGGTTTCGTGGAGATAATATACGCCAAACGGGAGAGCTAGGAGTGGGCCAGGGTGGCTACACCACCTGGTGGCATGGCCAAGGGTGGCCCGCGCCACGGGGTGGTGTGGGCCCCCTGTGGCCCATATCCACTCCTATCATTCGTCTTCTGGAAATATAGGATTTTCCATGTATTTTCCCGGATTTTCTGATCTTCGCGAATTTCGCCTCCAAACAGCCCCTTTTCTATCAAAATCCTGACTGCAGCGGTCCATGCTCCAAAAGTCATCAACCATGCAAAAACAGATGAAATAACATAAGTATCATCTCTTAATATGTAATATATCAATGAATAACAGTAAATGATGATATAGAATAGTGATGCAAAATTGACATATCAATCACAATTATCGCTAGACTTCATTTCAATCAAACAACTCCTTTCAAGAGTGCCAT
Source organism: Avena eriantha (assembly GCA_910589775.1). NCBI lineage: Eukaryota > Viridiplantae > Streptophyta > Magnoliopsida > Poales > Poaceae > Avena > Avena eriantha. Next base: position 315,138,343 of record OU342742.1, read on the forward strand.
CAAGTATATCAAAACATCTATGGGGTTAAGTTCTTCAAAGGTAAACTCTCAACACAATCATTCATCAAACAAGTCTTAAATTGGAGACTTTTTCTTGTTGTACTTTTTTGGCAATATTATTTCCAAGGCAAGACTCAGTTAGCTACAAGAGCAAAAGCTTTCAGAACTAATCATTCATACAACTAAAAATATTTACTCTAACTATTTTGAATTACTCCCACTAGCATTGCATCTTAGCAAATCAACCAACTAAGATAAATAATTCAAACTTCAAAAGTGGGAGACATAGAACATTCTTCTCATCAACGACTTCATAATCCTCTTCCTTATAGGCATGTGCTCCTTCAAAACTCAAGTAAAAACCACTCCCATAATAAAATTAAAGAAAAGAGGCAAAAGGCAAATCCACTTTCACGAAAAAGGAAAAAGGGAAAAATCTTTTTGTAATTTTGAGGATGAGGATTAGAGAATAGAAAAGATGACCAATCAAGGAACTAAGAAGAAAGAAAATCAAGATGTTGGAACAAACCAACACAAGTGTTTCAAGCTCACAAGGACCAGGAGTACAACCTCATTATTACACAAATAAAATTGTTAGGGACACATCACCAAGCTCAGGCATTTGCAAGCCCTTTTGTTCCTCATTGTGGTGGTGGTGCACAATCTCCCATATTTCATTGGCTACTCCAATTGTTACAACTGGGTGGCGAGGTTGGTAGTAGCATCTGGAAGGTTGATGGAGAGGTTTTCCATGTTTTGGATGTTTCCTTCGAGATCATAGATATCATAATAGGTGGTGTAGAAGTTTGGTGGCTGCAGATCTTGTTCGGGTCCTTCTTGTTCTACATCTTAATCTTCTCCTTCATCCACGGGTACTTCTTGTTGGGGTAGACTTGCCTCAATCTGTGCATCATAACGCAAACATCCATCCTCAATAAAAAATAGACCATTAGGCAAAGGAGCTAGGATCAAATGATCCGCTCCAGGTATATCAAGGAAGTATCTAGCATTAGTTCTAGAAATCATACCACAAGCTCTCACAGTAGAAAAACCAAGACGACAGTCTCCTGCCAACGGTTGGATATTACCTTGGTCGATGTGAAGCACACATGCCATCATGGTTATGACTCCTCCACATATAGAACCACGAGGCTACAGAGCTTGATCCTTAAGATAAAATAAAAGAAGGGTGCCCAAATTTGGCATTAAGTTACAGTTAGGAATATGAGCTTTAGCGAGGATCATCATGTCCTCCTCATTCACTCCAGTAAACTCACCATGTGCCTACAAGGTATTAAAGTAACATAAAACAAATAATGAACATCAGTGTCATCAATTTGTTTTCCCTTGGGTGGGTTTCCACAAATTCTCATTCTATTAAAGTAATCCAAGGGTGTTGGATTCCGAACAAAGGTGGTGGAGCGTATGTAGGTGGTGTTGTTGGCAAACCCAAAGTAGTAAGCCCATTGGTCGAGTGTCAAGGAGTACTCACAGTTCATAAGATGGAAGTTGATACAATCAACTCCAGGCATTTGCTCCTCGGGGCAATAGTGTGAGCACACCGATTGTGTCAAGGTGCTGAGAAACTCAAGAGTTAAGCTGTGGTATGTGGATACATCCTGGAAAACAAAGTCATACAAACCGACAATGTTGCAAATTAAATCAAAATCAGCACAAATGCCTAGTTGGTTCAGGATGTAGGGACACACCCACTTGGTGGATTTGATTTCTCGGAGCTTGAGAAGGCTGAAACTCCTCTGTGAACTCGATACCACCTGACTCGGAGGTTAGCGTATCAACAGGTGGTGTGGTTTGTTCCACCACCATCGCACGTGTACGGCTCCTCATGTTCATCTAAAACAAAAATAAATAATCAAGCTAATCAAAAATTTATTCCAATAGAAACATAGCATAAACGACCCTCTACACTTGTTACAAAAGAAACTCCTCTAAAAACCAACTAGACATGCTCAATATAAAGATTAGCTCAAGAATAAGACCTAAGTCTAGGTTGATAATGGTGAAAGACTTAGCAAGGTTTAGTCACAACTAAGCTAGGGATCGAAGGAGGAACATACCTTAGATCGAATGGGTGTGAGGAATTGAAGAAAGAACGAGCAGAATTGAAGATCCATTGGAGGTTTGTTTGAAGTTTGGAGGTAGAAGAAAGAGAGATTTGTGTTTTGGAAATTTTAGGGTTACCTCTTCCTAGGTTGATATCGTGGCCGAGTACATGATACAAGCGGGCGGTACGGCCGGAGCTCGCCTATACCAAGTGACATACCTTGGGGTCCAAGGATTCCTTCTGTTGGTGCACTTGGTATGGTCGCGCAGTACGATCGTGCACGCCCATACTAGCGGTCATTATTTGGTCAGTGCATTTTCTTGAAAGTTGATTTTTTGCTTGAGGGTACGGTATAGGCGGGTGGTACGACCGCCTCTAGTCATAGTAGTGGTCATTACAGCCACTGAGTCCTATGGAAAAATCAACACTTCTATATTCCAGAGCTGCAATGTGGTACGGGCGTGTGGTACGGGGTCTCCCGGTCGTACCAGTGGTCGTCATGTGCACTGGAAGCTGAAAAACTTGTGGAATTTGGTTAATATCGTCGAGCACCGTTGCACAACTTAGCAAATTGCAAAATAACAACAAATAAACTTCATAAAAACCAGCAATACCTAAGGGTCATGTGTTAGTAAATAAAAGATCGAGGATTACCTTATTTTCTTCTCCTCTCTCCAAAGGACTTCTTGAACACTCTTTATTAAAAACAAAAAAAAAACTAACACAAGAGTAAAAACTTTTATTTTACATGGGTTGCCTCTAATGAAGTGCTTCTAGTCAAGGTCAATTAGCTTCACCCAGATGGCGATCATTTTGGTTTTGTGAGTGGAACACTCACTCCAAAGTAATTGGCTTTCAGCGTGATTATTCCATCATCATTATTATTGGGTTTGGCCTTCTTCTTCCTAGGTAAGTGGACTATAAAAGGATGTCTAGATGGTAGTCCTATTCTCACATTCCCTTCATGTAGATTGATCAAAAATTTAATAGTTCTTAGGAATGGCCTACCTAGAATTATAGGTGCTACGGGATCTTTAGGCCTGTCCACTATAACAAGATCAATAAGAGCAGGACTTCCTTTAATTTCAACAACTATATTTTCTTTTATCCCAACAGCTTGTTTATAAGTTGAACCAGCAAGTTGGAGTCTCATTTTAGTGGTTGTAAAAGACCCCAAGTTTAATATGTCAAATAGACTCTTGGAAATTGTTGAGACGCTTGCACCAAGATCACAAAGTGCAGATATCTCATTAACACCAATTTTTATTTTAATAGTGGGCTCAAAGATATCATCTAGCTTAGCAGGAAGCTTATCATCTAGTCTCTTATACTCAATTTCTAATTCTCGAATTTTAGATGCTACTTGTTATATAAATTGTTGGTATGTAGCATCATTACCTTGTTCTAGACCGGGATTCTTTACGGTGATCATCTATAATAGATCTTCCACGGTGTACTCAGGTGTTGGCGCGTTGCTATAATCCAGCTCTTTAGGCTTTTGTTCATTTATTTCTGCCCTCATCATCTTGAGTCCTCTACCGGGTTTGGCTCAGGCTTACCAGTGAATTTTGCAAGTATGAGAGCTTGGATCTCAGCTACCTTGCCCAATTGTGCCTCCATGGTATTTGTCCTTTCCTGTAGAGCCTGTACATCATTTCTAATTTCAACGGCTTGATTAGATAATTAACCAATACTAGTCTCATGGTTCTCCAAGATTTTAATAAGCATATTATTTTACTCAGTTCGATCTTGCATGGAAGTTCTAACAATATGTTCAAAAGAGGGATTTCCATGATTTGCTCCATTAGATTATCGTAATTATTGTAAGGAGATCCTCTAGGATTGGAGTAATGTTTTTGAACATTAAAGGCAAAATTTTGATTCTTCCAAGAAGGATTATAAGGAGTATGAGCTATAAAATTAACATCATTAACATCGGTAGTGATAGCATTAATTTGGGTATCTTCCTTACCCTTTACTATGTTGAGTAACTCATCTACCTTTGTAGTAAGCTCTTCATTGTTTACCTCAGTGATAAAATTCACCCATTTCGAGGGTCTTTCCACATGCCATTGGGCATGGTTGTTTTGCATATCATCAAGTAGCTTCTTTGCAACACTAACTTTCTTTCCCATGATTGTTCCTCCTGTTGTAGTATCTACTGTAGACTTAGACATTGGGTTAAGGCCATTATAAAATAAATGCAATATAAGACATTCTTCCATCCCATGACTAGGATAGTTCATTATGGCTTAATTCATCCTTTCCGATGTAAGCACTAGTGGCTCGCAGTCTTCTTGTCTAAAACTTGTAATGTTGGATCTTAGCTGCATAGTCTTTGATGGGGGGGGATATAGTCATAAAGAGATTAGTGCATTCCTCCCAAGATGTAGTAGTGACTTTATGTAGAGCTAGCAACCAGTCCTTAGCCTTTCCTCTTAGAGAGAAAGGAAACAAACATAATTTAACATCATTTGGGTCAACATCCTTAATACACATCATGTAACAAATTTCAGTAAAAGTATTTAGGTGCAAACCTGAATCCTCAGAAGATGAGCCTCCAAATTGGTTCTGCTTAACCAAACTCAACATGTTAGGCTTAATTTCACATGCTTCCACATCAACAATGGGATGAGTAATAGGTGCACGAATAAAATCATCAGTGGGAGTAGCATACTCCCCAAGTTTCTTTTGAGCCATGGCTCTTTCTTTTTGGTATTTTTAAGGTAAAGGGAAGAAATAAACAAGTAACTAATTTTTTTGGGTTTTAAAATAGATAACAATAAATTAAACTAATAACAAGAAATAAACTATAAACAAAAAATAAAACTAAAAAAGGTCTCTAATGACCTCACCAAGATAGCGAATTGCTTCCTTGGCAACGACGCCAGAAAAAGGGTTGATACTTTCGATCCTGATTCACAGATGTATTATAATAGTCTTTTTCCCTAGTAGACCTAGGTTTAGTCAAACCTTGGGAAACAATGCTAAAAGGAATTAAAAAGGACATGTATGTAAGACTTTGTTTTTATATTTTACCTTCATTTACCAGACCACTCTAGTTTACTTTATATCGTGGGTTGGTTCAATGGATGGAGATAGGCCACGGTTGAAGAATCACCTACAACTGCAGATCATATGGGATAAAAGATAATATTAGTGACCTGGGCATACCTTATAGGTACTCGAGTTTGACATATACGGTCCAGGTATGACAGAAGCCCACAATGTTACCAAGGTCCAATACATGATTTAGGTGACTCACGAAGACTCCGATTGCTTCCAGCACAAGACGAAGCTTAAGATAGAAAGTTTCAAGGGACGAACCCTAATCTGTAACTGACTCGACCTTCTACCCGAGACCTAGCCTATCTATATAAAGGCTAGGATGGGGTGGCGAGGAGGACAATCACAACCCTAGTTTCCACAACCATCGCCAGATTGCATCTGTGCACCCCCTGTAACTTTCGACTCCCTCGATAATTCCAAGAGTAGACAAGCAGGAGTAGGGCCTGATACATTGCAAATGTATCTATATTTTTTGATGTTCCATGCTTGGTTTTATTTACTTTCTTGTGTTTTGTCCACAGTTTGGAGTACTTTTCATATGATTTCTTGGACTAACCTATTAACAAGTGCCAGTTGCCTATTTTCTGCTGTTTTTGGTTCCAGGAAAGTTAGAAAATCAATATTCTTAGAATTGGACCGGACAAAAGCCAAAGTTGATATTTTCCCGGAAGACTCGCAAAGCCAGAAGGAGAGTCGGAGAGGGGCCACAGGGTGGACACACCACCCCATGGAGCAGGTCCCCCCAGGACGCGCCAGGGCATGGTGTGGGCCCCCTGGCCACCCACCGACCTTGCCCTCTGGCCTATAAGAAGCCTCCCGATGCATAAACCCTAAATCGTCAAGCCTCCAGCCACGAAAATTTCCGCAGCACTGCCGCCACCGAAGGGGAGATTCGGGGGACATAAAGTCTCTGTTCTGGCACCCTGCCGGGACGGGGAAGTGCCCCCAGAGCCGTCTCCATCGATTTCCACCACCATCTCCATCACCATTGCTGATTCCCATGATGAGGAGGGAGTAGTTCTCTCTCGAGGCTAAGGGTTCTACCGGTAGCTATGTGTTCATCTCCCTCTCTCTATGCATGATCTTATTGAGATCACGACCTTGTAATCTATAGATCTACCTTGCTACTCAAGTGCTTTAATAGATCTCTGCTCTCCCCATGTGTGTGAAGTTGACAGTGTGCACACCATGGTGGCACTTAGGCTAGATATTATAAATACTTGTTATGAGTTATATTTGGAGTTGGATGTCTTTATGAAATTGTGGTGTTTGTTTCAACCATCTAGTGCTCAAGGTGACAGTGTGGGGTTATCTAGATGGGAAAGGCTTACTTTGAGGTGTGCTGTTATAGCCCTACCATGGATTAGAGTGTCCAACCAGAGAGTAGTTCAGCGTAGTATCATAAAGAAGAGTATATTTATATGAGAGTGTTCACTAGTGAAAGTATGATCCCTAGGCCTTGTTTCTAAGCATTGAAACACCGTTTCCAACTAGATCTATTACATGTTTGCTTGCTTCTCTGTTTATTTCAGTTTTACTTTAGTCTTTTCCACGCCATCAAGCTATTTTCTATCACTGTTACCACTTATAATTATCCATACCACTTGTATTTCACTATCTCTTCGCCGAACTAGTGCACCTATACACCTGACAAGTGTATTGGGTGTGTTGGGGACACAAGAGACTTCTTGTATCTTGATTGCAGGGTTGCTTGAGAGGGGATACCTTTGACCACTTCCTCCCTGTGTTCGATAAACCTTGGGTGATCCACTTAAGGGAAAACTTGCTGCTGTTCTACAAACCTTTGCACTTGGAGGCCCAACAACTCTCTACAAGAATACAAGTGCATAGACATCAAGCTATTTTCTGGCGCAGTTGCCAGGTAGGAAAGGTAAAAGGTATTCACACCGGAGGATTAAAGAAGAAGAACCTCCCACGCCAAATGCCTATTTTCTGGCGCCGTTGCTGGGGAGGTAAGGTAAAAGGTACTCACATCCTCCGGTGTGAGTGCTCGAAGTTATTTCCTTTAGATTCTGCAATTTGGTCTTTTTGTTTCTTGTTTTCACTAGTTAGGCTTAATGGAAAACAACAAAAAAATTAGAGAGCTTGATAGCATTTATCTTGAGTTAGGACATGAAGTGTTTGAAGAGAAAATTAAAAAACCTATGGAACTTTATTTGCATGCTAATAACAATGTTGTTAGTATGAATTCTTTGGACACCATTATTGCTAATGCTATTTAAAAGTCTAAGCTTGGGGAAGCTAGTTTTTATGAAAATGATCTTTTTAGTTCCCCAGCTTTGGAAGATAGCTATTCTATTGCGTATGATGATACCAAACCTCCAATATATGATGATTACAACGATGAATATGAGATTCTCTGTCCACCTACTATTGAGGAGAAAATTAATTATGATTACAATATGCCTCCTATATTTGATGATTATGGTGATGAGAATAATAATGATAGCTATTTTGTTGAATTTGCTCCCACTACGATTAATAAGAGTGGCTATGTTTATGCGGAGAGTATTAATTCTTTTATGCATGTGGCTCATGATAAGAATGGTTTATGTGATAGTTATATTGTTAATTTTATTCATGATGCTACTGAAAGTTATTACGAGAGAGGGAAACATGGTTTTATGTATCTCAATAATATTAAGTTTCCCCTCTTTATGTTGAAAGTCTTGAAGTTGCACTTGTTTTGCTTTACTATGCTTGTTGCTTTGTGCTTTCATGACTTATTTCTTTACAAGATTATTTTGCATAGGAAGTGGGTTAGAGTTAAATGTGCTTTGAATTTGCTTCTTGATGCTCTCTTTTACTTCAATTCATATTTCTTATGTGAGCATCTTCTCGAACTATCATGCCTAACTTAAAGGCGTTAAAGAAAAGTACTTATTGAGAGATAACCCACAAGTTTTAGTTGAGTCTTGGAAGTTATTGCTTCAGTAATAACCTCTCCTTATCCTTTTTATTTGCTTTTTGTGCCAAGAGTAACATCTAATGAGAGAAAAGTAATGCTTGGGAAAGTTGTTGTCCCGAAACAGATTTTTGTGTTTCACCGTAAAAATTCTTGTAACTCTCTGTACATCCTTTTGAGGCGTGAATTTTTGTGCTTCTGCCCCAGGTTGTTATCTAACTTTCGTTAGTTCAACAATTTTTGATTTGAGCAACAGAAAGTCTTCGAAAAAATTCGTATTTACATGCTGGTGTGTTTTGACAGATTTCTGCCATTATTTGCATTTGCTTCTTGTTGGTTCCTTTTTGAGTTCTTTTGGGGAATTGAGATTTTTTGAGGGAAGAGCTACAGTAGCTAGTGTTTTAATGGAAGTTTTATTGGTGTTGGAACTGAACCCAAAGACCTATTATCTTGAGTGCACTAATGTTGCTAATAAAGATTGTGTGAAGTTTTGTACGAAGGAAAAATTTCAGGTGTATGGAAGGAATGAGTAATGAGATGAAGGATGGACTAAAGCTCAAGCGTGGGTATTCCACGCGTGTCACCCCAAGAAATACCCAAGAAGTATAACCGTCAAAGCTTGGGGATGCCCAAGGCATCCCCTTCTTCATCAGTAAAAATCACAGGTTTCTTCGAAACGCTTCATTTTTATTGTTTCATGCACAGTTGTGTTGTTCTTGGAGTGTCTTCTTTTTCTTTTTATTTTTTATTTTTTGTTTGCTTGGTTTTCTTAGTTTTCTGAATAAATTGGTTGGACCCCCTCTTTCATACTTTGGTTTGCAAATAGTTTGGTTTGGTTTGGAAAAGAGTAGGAAAGTTCATGCTTATGTGGTAAAAAGAGCTTGTTTTTACTGTGGCCTATGCTTTGTCATGCCATGCTTGATATTGTTTTGGATTTATGCTTAGTATTCTTTTCTGTAGCATGACTTGTTATAAACAATTGAGATTGCTTAATGTGCCTTGGATGAATCATGCGTTGTTTTAGCATATTAAAGCATAGTATAGTGGTATTCTCCTTTGATGCTTTATTTGGGTTGACTTTGCGCATGCTCACACCATGTTATGACTATCCAAAGTCACCATAGCCTTTATGATCCTTTAGTTTTCAACTTGTAGTATCACTTGATGCTTTGATTAATGATGTTTTGTCGCTATGCATGATTATGCCATTATTTCTCTCTTAGTTTGTCGCTTCCAGTCTTTTGCTAGCCTCCACAACCAAGTATGAGTTCCACTCATGCATCCAACTCCCTAAACCAAGTTATTCCAAAGATTCCACCATACCTACCTACTAGCTTATGCTATTCCAAGTATATTCATGCTTTTGTTTACCTTCCAAATTAAACTTGTTATGAGAAAACTAGTGATTAAAGCTCTCACGAACTTGATGGCACACTTTACTTTTCTTGCCCTTAATAAACTTGAACCATTGTGTCATCTATGTTGTATATGCTTGCACTTATTTGTTGGGAATTAGCAGAACCATGCTGTCATGGGGAACGCTTTCAACATTGCACTTGGTACTTGTAGCTAGTTGCTATCATGCTCTTTTGTATATGGATGTCGGTGGTGTGAAATGAAAGGGGAGCATGTAAGTCCATGGAGTTATGTATATTTGTTAGAGAAACGCTTAGGCTGCTGGTCTAATCCATGCTGACATGGTGGAAACCTGAAGTGTAACCATAATGAGCTATCTATGAAGCATTCTTCTTATAAAAAAGAGTCCTATATTGAGAAAAAAAGAAAAAAAGAAAAAAAAAGATTATGAAAAGAGGAAAGAGAGAAAAAAGAACCATATTCCCATGGTAAATAAGAAGATTGCTAAGATGCTCGTTGTCTGCTTGCCTTGTCATTTTGATATGGGGATTCTTCCGTATCATCGGGCAAGGGGTACCCCGTTGGCGGTTCTCTATGATACACATGTACTTACAATGACAAGAACTTACAGGTGACTAAACTTGAGTAGCATGAGGAACGGCCCTCGTATTCAAGGGACATGAGATTTCTAACTTATACTTCATCAAGCATTTACACCATAGTTTGTTAACTTTAACCTTAATCACCTTCAAGATTCTTATTATAGGGGCAATGAGAGCTGAAAGCTATAAGTACGATAATTTTTGGAAGCTCTTTAGGAGACTTGAATCCCTACTTCCTTCTATGAAGGACCTTTCTTCCACTTATATTGTGAGTCTCCACTTTCTACCTTTATGCACCTACTTTGAGAGCATAGTGGCCATTCTTAGTTCTATGTGTATTGTCCCAAGACTTGTTGATTGATGCATAGCTTTGATATTGCTTGTTTTAAACTATTTGTATCTAGTCACCCTTATGAAATTTGAAGGTGTCCTATGCATTTATGTTTGCTACTCTATGAGGGACAAGCTGAATACTATTATGCTATGTTTTCTTTATATGAAACAAACAAACGTCTTGCAAAGCATTATTATTCATGAATCTTTTGTTTGTGCCTTTTCATGTTGCAGCATAGTTTCTTTGTCTTATTGCTAGAACTTTGTCTTTCATGTTATGATTGAAGTACTATGATCCCAGCTTTGAATGTTTTACAAATACTTTGATCAAGCTTACGATGGTGCATGTCACCTCAAAAATTATTCTTTCTTTTTATCACTTACCTACTCGAGGATGAGCAGGAGTTAAGCTTGGGGATGTTGATACATTGCAAATGTATCTATAATTTTTTATGTTCCATGCTTGGTTTGATCTACTTTCTTATGTTTTGTCCACACATTAGAGTACTTTTCATATGATTTCTTGGACTAACCTATTAACAAGTGCCATAGTGCCAGTTACTTGTTTTCTGCTGGTTTTGGTTCCAGGAAAGTCAGAAAATCAATATTCTCAGAATTGGACTGGACAAAAGCCAAAGTTGATATTTCCTGGAAGACTCACAGAGCCAGAAGGAGAGTCAGAGAGGGGCCACAGGGTGGCCACACCACCCCGTGGCGCGGGTCCCCTAGGCCACGCCAGGGCATGGTGTGGGCCCCCTGGCCGCCCACCGACCTTGCCCTCTGGCCTATAAGAAGCCCCCCTATGCATAAACACTAAATCGTCAAGCCTCCAGCCACGAAAAGTTCCGCAGCACCGCCGCCACCGAAGGGGAGATTCGGGGGACAGAAAGTCTCTGTTCTGGCACCCTGCCGGGACGGGGAAGTGCCCCCGGAGCCATCTCCATCGATCTCCACCACCATCTCCATCACCATTGCTGATTCCCATGATGAGGAGGGAGTAGTTCTCTCTTGAGGCTAAGGGGTCTACCGGTAGCTATATGTTCATCTCTCTCTATGGATGATCTTATTGAGATCACGAGCTTGTAATCTATAGATCTACCTTGCTACTCAAGTGCTTTAATAGATCTCTGCTCTCCCCATGTGTGTGAAGTTGACAGTGTGCACACCATGGTGGCACTTAGGCTAGATATTACAAATACTTGTTATGAGTTATATTTGGAGTTGGATGTCTTTATCAAATTGTGGTGTTTGTTTGAACCATCTAGTTCTCAAGGTGACAGTGTGGGGTTATCTACATGGGAAAGGCTTACTTTGAGGTGTGCTGTTATATCCCTACCATGGATTAGAGTGTCCAACCGGAGAGTAGTTCAGTGTTGTATCATAAAGAAGAATATATTTATATGAGAGTGTTCGCTAGTGAAAGTATGATCCCTAGGCCTTGTTTCTAAGCATTGAAACATCGTTTCCAACTAGATCTATTACATGTTTGCTTGCTTCTATCTTTATTTCAGTTTTACTTTAGACTTTTCCACGCCATCAAGCTATTTTCTATCACCGTTACCACTTATAATTATCCATACCACTTGTATTTCACTATCTCTTTGCCGAACTAGTGCACCTATACACCTGACAAGTGTATTGGGTGTGTTGGGGACACAAGAGACTTCTTGTATCTTGATTGCAGGGTTGCTGGAGAGGGGATACCTTTGACCACTTCCTCCCTGTGTTCGATAAACCTTGGGTGATCCACTTAAGGGAAAACATGCTACTGTTCTACATACCTCTGCACTTGGAGGCCCAACAACTGTCTACAAGAATACACGTGCGTAGACATCAGGGCCCTCTACGAGGCCTGAACCTGGGTAAACCGTGCGTCCCTGTGTTCTTGTTTTCTAGCCGATTGATGCCTCCAGCACTCCCTCCTTCTCCAAAACCCAAGTCCATAACAATGTGCATTGATGAGTTAATCCCTCGTCAATTGGTGCCGTCTGTGGGAACTTGGAGTGCTGATGTCATGGCTTCTTTGGCCCTGTCAACCACGATCCACAACTCTCCAACAGCAGAGATTCGCCAACTCTTCGGCACCTTTGAATTCACCATCCACACACCAGCCACTCGCCCGGCTTTCGAGTCCGTGGGCGATGGGATCAGCCTGGCAATCGGGAGCTTACGCTTCCAAGTTGGCCAGCTAGGCACACTACGCCTCCCTGACCAGCCGACTGTTCCCACGCTTGCTCCAGCATCGTGGTTTCCACCACCAATCGGCACCCTAAGTGAGCTCAACGTCCTGACAACAATTGGGAGCACGGACAACAATAGCAGTCGCGAATCCGATCTAGGTAATCTGGCCATAGAAGATGGAGCCTACGACTCTGGATCTGAAAGTTGTGGGAGCAATAGCTTCCCCCAATCACTTCGTGTGCGCCATCATCAAAGCAGGCGATACCGGTGTCAATTGCGACAACACTGGCACTGGACCAACCAACGGCAAAAACAGTGGCCCTGCCAACGGCGTGCCCACCAACAACGGGACATAGGAGACCTGAACCTCACGGCGAATGAGCACACCGAAGAGCGCATGCTGATCAAGCTCAACAACAACGAGTGGGCCCGCTGTCGGGAGGCTCTGTGGGGCAATCCTCTCCCCCTGAACTAATCGCAATAGATATTGATGGGTTACCATTGGCTGCTCAAAGAGGAGTACAAGCGCCAGCAGCAAGTAATCATGCAACTCGATGCGCGCAGAAAGGCAGCGGACGAGTCGAGCCTTTGACGTGCTCAACTCTCCATGGGAGGATCCTCCTCCAAGGGCAACGACTATGTGTCCGCCAAACTGCAATCTTGACTGGCCCACCTCACTGACAAGGAGCGAGAAGAATCCGTGAAAGTCCTCGACTTCGGCTCCATGACGATGGATACGCAGGGCAAGGTGCTCCCAAAGACACCGCAAGCAGCAGTTACAGCGGCTACCATGTACCTCCTCAACAACAAGCCACCGGCTGGAGATCCGCGAGCTGCCATGCACCGATCTATGATCGTGGGCTTGGGGCTAGTCGAAGCTGCCCTCATCAAGGAGCCAACACCAGAGCCGAAAAAAGTAAAGCTCTAGACAAGTATTACTATTCATACTCCTCCAGCGATAACAACCATGATCTTTCACGGTGACATCGCTCCCGACAGCATGACCACGACTACGACGCCCATGATGATATCACGCAACGCAACATCGACAAAATGCGCGCGAGACATGCCCGTTTGACTGACTCGGAAGTAGAGCTCTGCGGCGCTAGATGCTTCAGCAGAGCCATCAAGAAAAAGTGAATGCCTAAGGGGTTCGCACTCCCATTGGAGAACCTGAAAATTGACGGCCTACAGGACCTAAAGATCTAGCTGGCAGATCACATCTCCTCCATTAGGCTGCATGGAGGAAGCTCAAGCACGACCATGCAATGCATATAGCTACAACTGCAAGGTGCCACCCGTGCATGGCTCAACAGTCTCCCGTGTGGATCAATTCGCAGCTGGGAAGAGCTGGTCTACAGCTTCATGTGCAACTTCAAGGGCTTTTAGAAAAGGCCGGCATCAATCGAGGAACTAAGAGGCTGCAACCAAAGATCTGGCGAGTCACTATGTTCATACATCTAGAGATTGTCCATCATCAAGAACTCCAGGGAAGACATCTCTGAGGATCGCGCAATCAACGTGTGCAACGGCGGCGTTCGTCGCAGAGAGCTAAGGGAGGAGCTAGGTGATACATTGCAAATGTATCTATAATTTTTGATGTTCCATGCTAGGTTTTATCTACTTTCTTGTGTTTTGTCCACACTTTGGAGTACTTTTCATATGGTTTCTTGGACTAACCTATTAACAAGTGCCACAGTGCCAGTTGCCTATTTTCTGCTGTTTTTGGTTCTAGGAAAGTCAGAAAATCAATATTCTCGGAATTGGACCGGACAAAAGCCAAAGTTGATATTTTCCCGGAAGACTCACGGAGCCAGAAGGAGAGTCGGAGAGGGGCCACACCACCCCATGGCGTGGGTCCCCCTAGGCCGCACCAGGGCATGGTGTGGGCCCCCTGGCCGCCCACAGACCTTGCCCTCTGTCCTATAAGAAGCCTCCCGATGCATAAACCCTAAATTAGTCAACCCTCCATCCACAAAAAGTTCCACAGCGCTGCCGCCACCGAAGGGGAGATTCGGGGGACAGAAAGTCTCTGTTCTGGCACCCTGCCAGGACGGGGAAGTGCCCTCGGAGCCATCTCCATCGGTCTCCACCACCATCTCCATCACCATTGCTGATTCCCGTGATGAGGAGGAAGTAGTTCTCTCTCGAGGCTAAGGGTTCTACCAGTAGCTATGTGTTCATCTCTCTCTCTATGCATGATCATATTGTGATCATGAGCTTTGTAATCAAGTAGTCTACCTTGCTACTCAAGTGCTTTAATGAATCTCTGCTCTCCCCATGTGTGTGAAAGTGACAGCATGCTCACCATGGTGGCACTTAGGCTAGAGATTACAACTACTTGTTATGAGTTATATTTGGAGTTGAATGTCTTTATGAAATTGTGGTGTTTGTTGGACTCATCTAGTACTCAAGGTGACAGTGTGGGGTTTTCTAGATGTGAAAGACTTACTTTGAGGTGTGCTGTTATAGACCTACCATCGATTAGAGTGTCCAACCGGAGAGTAGTATCATGAAGATAATATATTTATATGAGAGTGTTCACTACTGAAAGTATGATCCCTAGGCCTTGTTTCTTAGCATTGAAACACCGCTTGCAATTAGATCTGTTACATGTTTGCTTGCTTCCATCTTTATTTCAGTTTTACTTTAGTTTTTTCCACGCCATCAAGCTATCTTCTATCACCGTTACCACTTATAATTATCCATACCACCATTATTTCACTATCTCTTCGCGGAACTAGTGCACCTATACACCTGACAAGTGTATTGGGTGTGTTGGGGACACAAGAGACTTCTTGTATCTTGATTGCAGGGTTGCTTGAGAGGGAATACCTTTGACCACTTCCTCCCTGAGTTCGATAAACCTTGGGTAATCCACTTAAGGGAAAACTTGCTGCTGTTCTACAAACCTCTGCACTTGGAGGCCCAGCAACTGTCTACAAAAATAGAAGTGCGTAGACATCAAGCTATTTTCTGGCACCGTTGTCGGGGAGGAAAGGTAAAAGGTATTCACACCGCAGGATTAAAGAAGTAGAACCTCCCATGGCAAACGCCTCTTTTCTGGCGCTTTTGCCGGGGAGGTAAGGTAAAAGGTACTCACATCCTCCGGTGTGAGTGCTCGAAGTTATTTCCTTTAGGTTCTGCAATTTTGTCTTTTTGTTCCTTGTTTTCACTAGTTAGGCTTAATGGAAAACAACAAAAAAATTAGAGAGCTTTTTAGTATTTTTCCTAATGTAGAACATGAATTCTTTGAAAAGAAAATTAAAAAACCTTTGGAACCTTCTTTGCATGCTAATAGCAATGTTATTAGTATGAATCTTTTGAACACCTTTGTTACTAATGCTATGGAAACGTCTAAGCTTGGGGAAGTTAGTTTTTATGAAAATGATCTTTTTACTTCGCCAGTTTTAAAGAAGAAAATTTGCTCTGATGATACTTTATCTCCCATATGTGGTAATTCTAATGATACTTGTGATATTTTAAATCCACATACTGAAAGCATCTCTTTTAAAATACGTATAAAAATTGTTGAACATGTTATAAACAACTATTATGTTGGAGATGGAACTGTCCATCCCGATGATTATTTGCTCTTTATACACGAATTATGCGGGTTGTTCAAGTGTGCAGGTATTAAACAGATCAAGTTAAGAAGAAGTTATTCTCATTATCACTAAAAGGAAGAACTGAAGAATGGTATAAGCTGCTGAAGAATGGTCAAACTCTTGAATGGGAGGAAATAGTACCTCTCTTTTACTCTAAATTTTACCCTCCTCATGAAGTTCATAAAGTTAGGAATTACATTTATAATTTTCATCCACATGATGGAGAAAGTATTGCCCAAGCATGGGGGATATTGAAGTCACTAATGCTCAAATGTCCCATTCATGATCTCCCTAGTAATATTGTTATTAATAATTTCTATGCAAGGCTTTCAGGTCATTACAAGGACTATCTAGATACTTGTTTAGAGGGATCCTTCACAAGTAAGGAGGTCAAAGATAAGTGGGATCTTCTTGAAACAATTCAAAGCAATATAGAAGATTGGGATAACAATAAAGGTAAAGAACCAGGTATAAACTATGAGTATGATTGCATTAAGTCTTTCGCTAAAACTGCTGATTTTCAAGATCTTAGTGCTAAATATGGCCTTGATCCTCAAATTCTTGTTGATTGTTATAGAACCTTTGCTTCTCATATTAATGTTCCTACAGAAAAATGGGACATCTATCATGAGCTTTTTAAAGACACTTGCATGGAAAATGAAATTGTTATTAATGATAGCAATAAACATGCTCAAACCTATGAAAGTACTATTTCTTATAAGCATGTTAATTTTTGTGGAATACATAGACCTTGTGAGAACAATCAAATTGAAGAATAACATTGTATCACCCATAGGTATGAAAAAACTAGAACGTGGTTTAGGGATCTAAATGATCTTGGTAAAAAAGTCTGTGCCCTCTATCCTTTTATTTGTGAACTTTTCTTTGAAGTGGGTCATTTCAATTTTCAATGCTCATGCCATAATAATAGCCCTTCTAATCCAATGATTACTGCAAGTTTGTATTGTGATGACATGATCACTCCTAATCAGCATGATGAACTTACATTATTTTTGGGGTGTGAAGAATTATCAATAAAAACTTCTTTGGTAGATATGAGTGCTTTTGATATGAATAGTGTCCTGCATGGTTGTCATCTTTATTGTGTTGATAATTGCCACACAAATACTTACATACAAAATATTATAGAAGATGACATTTTACCAAAATATGATAGGACTAATATGTGTTTTGATCTTACTAATGAAAAGAAGGAATCCTCCAAAGTTTCTTCTATTATCTCTAACAATGAACCAGGGTATATGGAGAAGCTTCCTTTCAAGCCTCTCCCTCCTAGAGAGAAGAAGATAAAGAAGAAGAGGAGGAGTAAAAGGAGAGAGGAAACGGTATTTTCCCCTAAGCATGTTGCTCCTATTATAGTTTTTGATGAGTCTGAACTCGATGATGTTCCTATGCCTATTACGTATAGTGGTGATCATGATTGGGAAAATCACACTACTTTTGATATTGAAAATCTCTTTGGTACCAATTCTGAAAATGATGATAACTGTTGTACTATTAGTGCTATTCATGTTCCTTCCAATGACGATATGTTTACAAATGAACACAGTTTGGGAGATAACTATTCTATTGCTGATGATGATACTATACCCCCAATATATGATGATTGCAATGATGATTATGATATTTTCAGTCCACCTACTATTGAGGAAAAAATTAATTATGATTACAATATGACTCCTGTATTTGATGATTATGGTGATGAGAATAATAATGATAGCTATTTTGTTGAATTTGCTCCCACTACAATTAATAAGATTGACTATGTTTATGTGCGGAGTATTAATTCTTTTATGCATGTGGCTCATGATAAGAATGTTTTATGTGATAGTTATGTTGTTAATTTTATTCATCTTGCTACTGAAAGTTATTATAAGAGAGGGAAACATGGTTCTATGCATCTCAATAATATTAACTTTCCCCTCTTTATGTTGAAATTTTTGAAGTTGCACTTGTTTTGCTTTCCTATGCTTGTTGCTTTGTGCTTTCATGACTTGTTTCTTTACAAGATTCCTACGCATAGGAAGTGGTTAGACTTAAATGTGCTTTGAATTTGCTTCTTGATGCTCACTTTTACTTCAATTCATATTTCTTATGTGAGCATCTTCTCAAACTATCATGCCTAACTTAAAGGCATTAAAGAAAAGTAATTATTGGGAGATAACCCAAAAGCTTTAGATCAGTCTTGGAAGGTATTACTTCAGTAATAACCGCTCCTTATCCTTTGTATTTGCTTTTTGTGCCAAGAGTAACCTCTAATGAGAGAGAAGTAATGATTGGGAAAGTTGCTATCCCGAAACAGATTTATGTGCTTCACCGTAAAAATTAGTGTAAAATATCTGTACGTCCTTTTGAGGCGTGAAGTTTTGTGCTTCTGCCCCGGTTGTTATCTAACTTTCTTTAGTTCAACACTTTTTGATTTGAGCAACATAAGGTCTTTGAAAAAATTCTTCTTTACCTACTGGTCTGTTTTGACAGATTTCTGCCATTTTCTGCATTTCCTTCTTGTTGGTTCCTTTTTGAGTTCTTTTAGGGAATTGAGCTTTTTGAGGGAAGTGCTACAGTAGCTAGTGTTCTAATGGAAGTTTATTGGTGTTAGAACTGAACCTTAAGACCTATTTATCTTGAGTGCACTAATGTCGCTAATAAAGATTGTGTGAAGTTTGGTATGAATGAAAAATTTCAGGTGTATGGAAGGAATGAGTAATGAGATGAAGGATGTACTAAAGCTCAAGCTTGGGGATGCCACGCGTGTCACCCCAAGAAATATCCAAGAAGTACAAGCGTCAAAGCTTGGGGATGCCCAAGGCACCCCCTTCTTCATCAATAAAAATCCCAGGTTTCTTCCAAACGCTTCATTTTTATTGTTTCATGCACAGTTGTGTTGTTCTTGGAGCGTCTTCTTTTTCGTTTTCGTTTTGGTTTTTAGTTTGCTTGGTTTTCTTAGTTTTCTTGAATAAATTGGTTGAACCCCCTCTTTCATGTATTGGTTTTCAAATAGTTTGGTTTGGATTGGAAAAGAGTAGGAAAAGTTCATACTTAAGTGGTAAAGGGAGCTTGTTTTTGACTATGGCCTATGCTTTGTCATGCCATGCTTGATATTGATTTGGCTTTATGCTTAGTATTCTTTGCTCTAGCATGACTTGTTATAAACAATTGAGATTGCCTAATGTGCCTTGGATGAATCATGCGTTGTTTTAGCATATTACATCATAGTATTGTGGTATTCTCCTTTGATGCTTTATTTGGGTTGACTTGGCACATGCTCACACCATGTTATGACTATCTCAAGTCACCATAGCCTTTATGATCCTTTAGTTTTCAACTTGTAGTATCACTTTATGCTTTGATCAATGATGTTTTGTCGCTCTGCATGATTATGGCCATTATTGCTCTCTTAGTTTGTCGCTCCCAGTCTTTTGCTAGCCTCCACAACCAAGTATGAGTTCCACTCTTGCATCCAACTCCCTAAACCAAGTTATTCCAAAGATTCCACCATACCTACCTACTAGCTTATGCTATTCCAAGTATATTCATTCTTTTGTTTACCTTCCAGCTTAAACTTGTTATGAGAAAACTAGTGATTAAAGCTCTCACGAACATGATGGCACACTTTACTTTTCTTGCCCTTAATAAACTTGAACCATTGTTGTTGTATATGCTTGCACTTATTTGTTGGGAATTAGCAGAGCCATGCTGTCATGGGGAACACTTTCAACATTGCACTTGGTACTTGTACCTAGTTGATATCATGCTCTTTTGTATATGGATGTCGTCGGTGTGAAATGAACGGGGAGCTTGTAATTCTATGGAGTTATGTATATGTGTTAGTGAAACGCCTGGGCCGCTGGTCTAATCCATGCTGACATGGTGGAAACCTGCAGCGTAACCATAATGTGCTGTCTATGAAGCATTCTTCTTATAAAAAAGAGTCGTAAGAAAAAAAAGAAAAAGAAAAAAAGAGAGATTATGAAAAGAGGAAATAGAGAAAAAAGCACCATATTCCCATGGTAAATAAGAAGATTGCTGAGATGCTCGTTGTCTGCTTGCCTTGTCATTTTGATATGGGGATTCTTCCGTATCATCGGGCAAGGGGTACCCCGTTGGCGGTTCTCTATGATACACATGTACTTACGATGACAAGAACTCACCGGTGACTAAACTTGAGTAGCATGAGGAGTGGCCGTCGTATTCAAGGGACATGAGATTTCTAACTTATACTTTGTCAAGCATGTGCCCGCGACGCTTCACCGAGCTGAGGCCGTCTCTCGGCTTGCCGAGGGTCTTTTGCTGGGGCGCACCGGCACGGCCACGCCTCCCTCTGGCTTGATGGTGGGCGCTGACTCTGGCGCCTACTAGGTGGAGGAGCCGGTGGAGGTGCCCCAGCCGGAGGTCCCTTTCGAGCCGGCGGGTGGGCCTGTCGCGGCTCCGGTGAGCGACGACGACCTTCAGGTCACCGGCTAGACGCCGTCTCGGGCTGCACCGCCGCTGGACGTTGTCCTGGTGCAGTTGTCGGGGGCGGCGCCCCTGGCCATCGGCCAGGCACGCCAGCTGGTGGAGGCGCTGGAGCAGGGGCTTAGCCAGGCCAAGGCGCTGGGGGCCTCCGTCGAGGTATGCATCCCGCTGCCAATCTTGATGTTTGTTCGTCGTCTCGCGCTGCGGTCGGTTCTTACTTCTCTTTTTACACAGAGGGCTCTCGTCGATGCAACCAAGACCTCACGGGACCTAGGCCGTAAGATTGCTTGTTCCGCCGTATCTTCTCGATTGCGTGATTTCTCGCGCTTCTTGTTGAATATTGGTTACCCTCCTACAGCTCTACTGGCGGACCGGGACCATGAGGTGGCCCGGCTGAAGGGAGAGGTTGCCAGGCTAGAGGAGTCCAACAAGACTTGCCAGGAACAGATTGCCCAGCTGGCTGCGCATCAGCAGCAGATGGAGATCAAGGCTGGCCAAGCCAAGAAGGTGGTGGACACCAGGACCGAGGCACTGAAGAATATGGAGGTGCTCTATGCCACCCAGGAAGATGCCCTCAAAGCTTCAAAGGCCAGGGATGCGGCGGTGCTGCGAGAGCTCTGTCAGATCGCCGAGAATGTCGTTAGTAAGTGTTCATAATCTCAGCCGATATTGTGGTTTTGTCTTCTGTAGCCCACATTGACCATAGTCTCTTTTGCCAGGTGCAACTCAGTATCCTGAGTCAACTGACCAGGCGCTCGCCTGCATCCCTGGGACGGATTCGGAGCGGGATCTCCACCCGGGAGAGCTGATGGCGGTTGTGAGCGAGGAGCTGAACCGGCTTCACGGTGCTGCTCTCGAGGTCCACGACTACATCTGGCCTGACACCGTCTAGTCGGCCACCATGGATGCTCTGGCCGGGAAGCTGTCGGGCGCTCCGGATCTTATGGACGTGGCTCGGGAATGGGCGGCTCGAAGCGGTTCGGAGATGGTGTTGGCGTTATTGAAGTCCTGGTACCCAGATGTGGATCTGCAGAGCCTTTCTCACGGATTCTGCCAGGGCACCAACTACGATCAGCTTTGCGCCGAGGTTCCTGATATCCGTTCTTGTGGCATGAAGATCAGGAGCTTCGTCCAGATGGACCGGGACTTCAGTGACCCCGCTGGCACGGAGGCGTATCACCACGACCCGGTTGTGCTGCCCACTAAAGCCCCGACTGCACCCCGGACCGCCTCAGCCGACATTGCCTCCAGCAACCAAGCCCCAGCCAGTGCCTCGGCCCCTCTGCCAGCTAGTTAAACCTGATCCCCGGTATGCCAGGAGTAATTGTGGATGAAGAACCTGTCTTTACTTTGTGTTGTCGAACAATTGTCTTTGCTCTTGTTACTGAGCTTTGGTGGGAGCATCACCTCCCTGTTGAACAATCGTCTTGGTTTTTTGTTTGCACTTTCTGTTTTGCATTTTCTGCATGCTTGTTTCCGTGTGGGGGCGCGTATGCGCACCCACATGGTGTAGTCCCTGAGGTTCGAGCTGGCTGGAGGATATAGCCGGGTCGAAGCTCCTTTATGTTGTTGTCTGTTTGCAGGTTTCTGTGTGGGGGCACGCAAGCGCACCCACAGGGTCTTGTCCCTGAGGTTCGGGCCGACTGGAGGATACAGCCAGGTCGAATCTCCTTGACCTGCTCTGCTACCGCCTGGATGCTACTAGACTCTTGTTTGGGTCTTCGTCGTGGAACTTTGCCACATGCAAACATAGAAACAAACAAGTTGTTTGCCTTTTTAAACAGATGCAAGTTAAACTGCAATCTTTGATTTACTAGTTTTGAAGTTTTGCTGTTTCGCGCAAATCCAATGTCTTTGCCCTTTTCTCAGTGAGCATTGGCCAGTTTTGATGTTGTTCCCTTGCTATCTTTTAGTTGGAGTCGAAGTAGTAGCTTAATAGGCGTACTACACGATACTTCGGGTTTGGGTCATTGGCATTGGGCGAGCGAGCGCAATCGTGACGTCCAGATGTCTTTGTTTTCCTCTTGACTTTTTCGTGTAGGGGTCTTCGAGCATTCTGCTCTTGCCGGATCTGTCAGCCGGCTTGCGGTCTGTAGCTGGAACCGAAGAGGAAGCCCTAGGAACTGCGTACAGTACTTTTCCGCGTGGGTCCCACAGCCGTCTGGGCCAACCAGCGAGTCCCCGAGACGGATCGCCGGCTCTGGGGTTAGAGCAATGCAGCGGGAAAACCAAATTGTGCAGCATGACTTGCTAATTTATTGCGGAGTCCCCGAGATTGTGTCGAGGCTCCCATGCTTGTTCATTACATGAAGGTAAGATACATACACTTCTTGTTCAAGTGTAAAATCGGCAAAGCAGGCTCGCGTTCCATGGGCGTTCAGTTTCTTTGCCTGAGCGATCCATCTTGTTCTTTTCCGGTTGGCGGGCGTCGATGAGGTAGTATGAGTTGTGTTGCAGTGCCAGCCTGATGATGAATGGGCATTCCTAAGGCGGAGATAGCTTGTGCATCCCCTTCGTGTCTTGTACTAGCCATAACACCAGGTCACCCTCGCGGAACGAGACGCTGCAGATCCGGCTGGCGTGGTAACGGTGCAAGTTTTGCTGGTAGATGGCGGATCTGGAGAAGGCCAGCTTTTCTGCACTTCAAGAAGATCGACGCTGTCTTCCCGTGCTTCTTTGGCTTGCTGCTCTATCTAAAGCAGTTTGCGGGGTGCGTCGAACTCGATGTCTGTGGACAAAACCGCCTCCGCCCCGTATATGAGAAATAAAGGAGTGTAGCCGATGGACCGGTTTTGCATGGTGCAAAGGCTCCAAAGCACAGCAGGTAGCTCCTCAATCCATTAGCTGGGGGATCGCATCAGTGGCTCGATCAGCCGAGGCTTGATTCCGGCTAGGACTAGGACATTTGCTCACTCGCACTGTCCATTGGATTGGAGGTGAGCCACAGATGCAAGGTCCAGGCGAATGCCCTTGTCTCCGCAAAATCGTGTGAAAGCTCCTTGGCGAAATTTGTGCCGTTGTTGGTTATGATATTGTTGGGGTAGCCAGAGCGTGTGATTATGTCTGTGAAGAACATGACCACCGTTGGTCCATCTAGCTTCTTTATTGGCTTTGCCTCTATCCACTTGGTGAATTTGTTTACTTCCACTAGCAAGTGAGTCATGCCAGATCTGGACATTTGAAAAGGGCCAACCATGTCGAGCCCCTAGATGGCAAACGGCCAGGTGATGGGAATTGTCTTGAGTGCTGTGGACGGAGTGTGCTTCTACTGGCTGAACCGATGACAACTGTTGCATGCTTTGGCGATTTGCTCCACGTCTTCCAGCGCCGTGGGCCAGTAGAACCCATGGCGGAATGCCTTTGCCACTATGACTCGTGATGACGCTTGGTGGGCACACTCGCCCTGGTGAATGTCGGTCAACAGCCGGGTTCCTTATTCCCGGCTCATGCAGCGCTGATAAATGCCACCAACACAATGCTTGTAGAGCTCGTTGTTGATGATGGTGTATGCGCTGGCTATGTGCTTCACTTGCCTTGCTTCTACCTCCTCTTCGGGTTGTTCTCCGCTTGCCAGGAATTTCATGAACGGCTTGGCCCATGTCGGGGTTTCTCGGATGGCGTATACTGTGGGGCCCCCTAATTAATCCTCCGAGAATCCCTGTTATGCATACAACCATGATCCCATGATCAGTATCATTACCACATCCCAGAATATACCGAAGTAGAAGACTTACATCAATAAACATCAGCGGATCTTCGTCAAGCGTAGAGCCCGAGCCATTCCTTAACCTACAGGCAACTGACTGGGAGAACGTCCTAGCTTGCATAGTCGCCAACGGCATCTTCTTCTTGATATCTGGCCAAGTTAATAGCTAGGGACAATGCCAATGAGTACTTTGACTGTACTCGTAAACCACCTTAAGATAATGGTAATAAGAAGAAGGTATGAATTATGGTTGTGGTAGTAGGAGGGCTCCAAGAGAGGTTCTTTTCTCAACTAGATTCCCTTGTAGATATAGCATCTACATATCTTTGTTGAAAACCTTTGTAAATAGTTTTGGAAACCTTTTTAAAAAGTTTTGGAAAAACATCAGGACTATGTCACCCATTTGTTCCCGTTTTCAGGTCTTCCCAAGACCAAACTCCTTCCATACCTCTCTGACCATCCCATGGTAAAAGCAGATATCCTTCCCGACCATCCCATGGTCAAATCATTCCCAAAAACATTTCTTTTCCAAAATCCTTTTTGAAAACAAAACCAGCACCGCTCTATAGCAACCTTCCCAACCGTCCATGACCACATACACGGCTATTCGAATAGATTTACACTCTGCAGAGGTTGTACACTTTACCCACACCATCCGGGTACACTACCCTGATCTTCACCGATCGTGGGTCGAGTAACCGATCAAGACTCTCTGGATGCCCACTCCAATATAATTGCCTACCCTATGAGTGTTAATCCCCCCAACACCGGGACGTCGGGCGAGGACCAACCGGAGTGCTTTTTCGTCTCCTCCGAGAATCCCTGTTATGCATACAACCATGATCCCATGATCAGTATCATTACCACATCCGAGAATATACCGAAGTAGAAAACTTACATCAATAAACATCAGCGGATCTTCGTCAAGCGTAGAGCCCGAGCCATGCCTTAACCTACAGGCAACTGACTGGGAGAACGTCCTAGCTTGCATAGTCGCCAACGGCATCTTCTTCTTGATATCTGGCCAAGTTAATAGCTAGGGACAATGCCAGTGAGTACTTTGACTGTACTCGTAAACCACCTTAAGATAATGGTAATAACAAGAAGGTATGAATTATGGTTGTGGTAGTAGGAGGGCTCCAAGAGAGGTTCTTTTCTCAACTAGATTCCCTTGTAGATATAGCATCTACATATCTTTGTTGAAAACCTTTGTAAACAGTTTTGGAAACCTTTTTAAAAAGTTTTGGAAAAACATCAGGACTATGTCACCCATTTGTTCCCGTTTTCAGGTCTTCCCAAGACCAAACTCCTTCCATACCTCTCTGACCATCCCATGGTAAAAGCAGATATCCTTCCCGACCATCCCATGGTCAAATCATTCCCAAAAACATTTCTTTTCCAAAATCCTTTTTGAAAACAAAACCAGCACCGCTCTATAGCAACCTTCCCAACCGTCCATGACCACATACACGGCTATTCGAATAGATTTACACTCTGCAGAGGTTGTACACTTTACCCACACCATCCGGGTACACTACCTTGATCTTCACCGATCGTGGGTCGAGTAACCGATCAAGACTCTCCGGATGCCCACTCCAATATAAGTGCCTACCCTATGAGTGTTAATCCCCCCAACACCGGGACGTCGGGCGAGGACCAACCGGAGTGCTTTTTTCTCTCCTCAAGAGTGTGCGCTTTCAATGAGGGGCCCATAGTAACGCGTGGAGGCATGCCGACCCTTCGTTCCTTCTCCAGGTCGATGTTCCACATGGACCTCTATCGGAGAAGGCCCACCCTCTAGGGATCCCTGATCCCCTATAGTTGTTGCAAGGAAGCTTATATTAGAATAGACAAACATCAAATCTAGCCCTGTCCCATACAAAAGTAATGTGGCTGCCCAGGGTTAATTGTTCTAGCAAAACTGGAAAGAACCAGGTGCGTTTTCGTAAACCTTTTTCCTCCGATTTTCCTCCGGCATTTATAAAACAAAACCTTTTTCTTTCTCAACATCTCTTGGGAGGTCCCACCTCACTAAGGTTTTATCATAAAACATTTGATAAAACTTTTTCCGGGGTCTTCCCATCCTCTAGCTTTGCTTCGACTAAATCGGGGGTCTCCAAAGGGTTATGGTGATATACACCATCTATTCTACTAGGAACAAGTAGGTGTCACCAAGGGGGTTGTACTTAGTAGTACCCAATTATCATGGTTCGGAGGAGCCAAACCACTACCGTATATATATATACATCAACATAATTTAAACAATGCAGTTTTCATAAAACAATAAGTAAAACATGCATAAGTAAAACAATAGGACAAGGCTCATGAGCAAGAAGGTGGCTTGCCTGATGATCAGCAATATGGCAATATGTCCCTAGACTTATTCTTTGAATACCCAAGAATACCATTACAAAATATAAATACCACTTCTTCTGCTCTCCGATTTCAGTGTAACTATCGTCGTCTAGACAACACATGCAAGCAAACCAAGCCACAATCAACACCAGTCACACAAGTACCAATACATACAGCAAACAACTGGATAGTACAAGATTACAAATCAGTAGGTTTTAGGAAGAATGGATTAATGAGATGGGCCTTGTCTTGGGAATTAGGGAAGAAAATCCTTTAGGATTTATAGTCCAGAAATTACCTAGGAGAGGGGTTTTGGACTAAGGACATAATCTGTATGATACCATTATGCAAAAATGATACCAATAGATAGGGTTTGATAAAATGAAACCAACAAAAGTGGTTTCACTATTTTATCACTTTTCTTGAAATACTTATGAATATTCTAGTGCTAAAGGCTCTAGTTTTAGGAAATAATTCACCAAAAAAGTTCTGGAGCTCCAAAAATAATTTACTTGGATGGGTTGGTGGGGTTTGCTGTACTTGTTCACTGAGAGTTGGAATCAGGTCAAGACAATTACTAGAATGTCCTCAAGAAATTCCCAAATGTTGTTCTATAGCCAACTTGTCTTTTTCACCAGATTAAATCTACATCAGATATTGATTTGATTCCAATGCCACAGGGTAGGTATTTTGGGTACCTTTCTGTAGGAATTGGAATCAATCTTTTTGGAGTTACAGATCTAACATGGTCTGTACACGCGGGTGGGGTTTTGGTACAAAAAGGTAGATCATGGTCTGTATTCTTGGTCTATGAGATGGTCCCACAAGTGAATACACACTTGGGGAAATTTAAAACAATTATTGGAAGATAAAAGTATTTAAAACAATTATTATTCCAATTCAGCCATTTAAGAAAATGGGCAAAAAGAAATAATAAAGCTGTTCGAAAATATTTATTTTTGAAGTAGGAGGATAGGGTAAGCTATATAGGACTAAATTGAGCCAACAGTTGAGGAAGTGTTTTGGCAAAAACCAAACATTCCTTTATGAGAGGAGTTTTGGAGACTTTGACTATTAAAGAGATTAAATAGATTTGGAGCCAAAATAATTATGGGTAATATTTGATAAATCTTGATGATCAAGGTAGATGATGTAGACAAGGTGTATCAAGCATTTTCAACCTTGCGATTGGAGAATCCATGTTGTTTTTGGTGGAATACCCTAGATTGAGGATCTAGGGTGATGTTAACTTCATACCATCAAAACCATGTTAGATCTTGCAGCTTAGAGCTCCTCTTGGAGAATGGGATATATGGATGGATAGACCAGGTTATGTAGATTGCAATGGTGTAGAGGTTTGAGCTTGATCCTTCTTGATATCACCAAGAAATGCTTTCAAACTTTGGATAAAAATAAGCCTACCAAAGCAGATTATCAACTAGCCTTCAAAACCTTGTGTGTTTAAACAGCCCAAGGATCCAATAGGTACAAGTGAAGTAGGTAATGATAGTCCTATATGTGTATAACACAACCATGCAAAGAGTTGGTCCAAGGAAGGTTGGATGGTGGTGTGAGCTTGTGTGAAAGTAGGCATGTTGACTAGATTTGCAGGAAAAGTTAATTTTCTTGCCTGCAAAACCATCAAGAACAAATGGGTTGGAGTATGATCTAACCAAGGGAAAGAGTGCCCTTGGTAGTCCTTAGGATGGTTAATAAGATGGTTCAGATGCATTTCCAAAAATGTACAAGGGTTGAGAAAGGGAGACACCCAAAAAAGTGATGTTGAAACAGATTCCAGACATGGCCAAATTTGGCAGATTTAGGGTTTTTGACTAGAGCATGAGATGGGATGTTTTTGATGGGTTGCAAGGTACCCAAGCATCATCAAGTGGATGATGTTGAAGTGTATATTGAGTAGAAATGATCCATGATTGATGTTGGTCTCCGTTGACCTAGAAGCTTCTAGAAGTAGATCACTTCAGAGATGATCTGGTTAAGGTTTTTAGATGACTACTGAGTAGCTAGGGATCAGATCCAGATTGTATTATTTCTTAGGGTGGTATGATTTGGAGACATCTTGATCCTAGTGATGAGCTCCTAGAGAAGCTCATACTACTTCTAAGCAATCAAGTCAAAGAATAGATCAAGGCAACTCATCTTACAAACAAATCAACTACTACTGGGGTTACCACCAAGCTTAGATTGAGGTAAGGATGGGTATTTTGAAATAGGTTGGAGTTTGGACAAGGTAAGGTCCTTGGTATATTTACCAAGAGTAGAATCCAAAATCCTACAAAAAGGTTTTGGAGATCCTAGGGGTAAGAGTAGTTGAAGGTTCTGTCTTGAAAACATAAGGAGATTATATTATATAACTCTCCATAGTTTTGTCAATAGAAGTCACAAAAATAGTTTTGGTTACACAAGCATCTTGGCTCATGTTTTGAAATGCCAGAACATTTGAGAATATGGAAATTAAGCCAAGACTGTTATTGGGAAGTTGCTTTAGTCAACTGGTGTTAAGGTAAGGAGTATATCATCTAATACACATTCATATGCATAACATGTCCAAACAACAAGCGAACACTTCATCATTAAACAAGAATTTTTTTTTTGTTACCCCCTGATTTTTGCATTCTGGACAACTAATCAGGGTTGCTGAAATTGGGATGTTACAGATCTTTCCCCCTTAAAAGAATCTCGTCGCGAGATTGAGGAGAGTAGGGTTCGGGGAATTTGAGTCAAGGTTAGCGCTACTGGTTTCAATTGTGCTAACATATGGACTCCGTCTTTGAAAGTGACTACTCTGTCGATGAACTTGAGCTTCAGTCTTCCTGGAGGCACGGAGAGTTGAGTAGAGTCTAGTCCCAATTGCGAGGGATGACCTACTTTTCCTTCCGGACTCTATATCTCGGGGGCTTAAACTGGGCAGACTATCTCGATGCTGAACCTCACGGGGCACTCGTCGGAGGATAGAATTTACGGCCTAGTGTACAGCTCTACCTTGGGGGCGTAGCGTATCCTAATTAAAGATCTTACGGTTGAAACTCATGGATTGTCTTCTAGTGAAGGGTTACTCCATTTTTGTGGGAAAGACACAATCTTTCCCCCTTAGGATTTGACTGGGTTAGCTTGGGGGTACACATTCCTTCCTTCTTGACTTCATTGGTGATGGTTTTGAAGATTATCTTCCATCCTTCTCCTGGAGTCGAAGTCTTTAGAAGGCGTTTGTGGAGCTATGGCCTGCGGGGCTTATATACTACTATTATTCATACTTTAGCCTGGGGAAGTCATTGAATCTCTCGTCCTCTAAGCATTAAGGACCTATGGGTTAGCGGTTCGGCGGTCCTTCAGGTGGGTCTTCAGCTGAAGTAGGGGAGGCACTTTGTAGAACCTTCAGTTAGTTTCTGATCGGGTAACTCACGGGTTGTTGCTTGGCGGAAAGACTTCGGATTCAGGAATATTTTATCAGGTATCTTCTGGTAGAAAGTCTTCTGAAGATTGAGTGGAAAGACGTTGTCTTTCCTCCTTAGAGATTCACTAAGGTTCATCAACAATGGTTTGGAGCTTCTATCTTGGAAGGCTGACTTGCTGTTAGCGGGAGGCTGTATCTTTTCGGAGTCTTGGGCTAGGGTCTTCGAGTGACGCCTTATTTTATCAACCTTGGCGGGGCTGGTTTCCTAACGAAGCTTTTAGGGTGGTTAGCTCATGGTAAATTAGCCGTTTACGACTCTTCTTGATAGTGCTTTCCCCGGATAGAGTCATCTAGTTTTAGAGAGGTTGTCATCTCTTGAACACTTGGCATTGTTCCCGCTCGAAGACGGAGTAACTCGTTGTCTTCAATATTCCTTATTATCTAGCTTCAATGGTGGTTCTGACCTTCTAGGGAGGAACTTCCCATCGGTTTGGGTAGGGTCGACTAGATTAGTTAAACTCCTGAGGCAGTCAGAAGCCCTAATATCCGAAGGTCAGCATAGTTAGATCTTCACCTTTTGTCATGGTTGACTTATCGGGTGGTTTCCTAGGGATATTGAGGATCCTTCGGTGCTCGGCTTTCAGGTCCAACGAAAATCTTGCTGTATTAGACTGAGGAACAAGGGAGTGTCGTGTTATTGATGAGTGTTGCGAGTTGAGTTTGGTGAGGTATGCCGTCCTGCTGAGGTGAAATCTTCGAGTTGATTCTGGCTTGACAACGTCGAACTCCTGCTTCTTGCGATGCTTTTCCTCTCATATTCTCTCAAGGTTAGTCTGGGTCTCATTACCGACATCTAACACAGGGGCTTCCTGAGTTACTAGGTGGGTTATCGCTCCTCGAGACACATTTTTAAATAGGTCAAGGAAAACCAGAACATGCAAACAAGGCGAACAGAGCGAGGGCACTGTCCTTGGAAAACAACACACATCAATTAACAAAGGATGCACTTAGGCTAGCAAACACGGTCAACGCTAGGGACCAAGGAGTTAACTACTCGTGGTGTAGGGGAATCCTATTCTTAGGACTATTGACCATAGATAATCGTCTTTCTTCAGGTCGGAGTTACTATCTTGCAGATGAAGTCTTCGTCGTATCTTGGACGTTTCCTGATAGTGCAACACCTGATTTCTTCTGATTGGGAATCTTTCGCTGGTAGAGCGATATCGTAGTCTCCTTGTATTTGCTGGTAGTTGCTTGTCTTCATCTTGCTCTCATGGTCTTCACCGGGTGCTAGATCCTAGTTATTTAAAATCCATAGGTTTGAAGTTTGGACGAGAGTTAGAGGAAACCATTTTCAAAAGCATTTACTTAGAGTAAGAGAAGAAGTAGAACTTTTAGGAACTCATTGAGAAACTAGTTTTTGAAAGCCAGGGTTTTCAAAATAAGGTTCCTGTCTAGCGACCATGCTAACTAAAGTTCTCCTACAGTCATGAGGGCTCTGATACCAAGTCTGTGGGGCCCCCGGATTAACCCTCCGAGAATCCCTGTTATGCACACAACCAGGATCCCATGATCAGTTAGTCATGGCACATAACTGACAAGTATCATTACCACATCCGAGAATATACCGAATTACAAGACTTACATAAATTTCATCATGGCTACATCAATAAACATCAACGGATCTTCGTTAAGCGTAGAGCCCGAGCCATGCCTTAATCTACAGGCAACTGACTGGGAGAACGTCCTAGCTCGCATCGTCGCCAACACCATCTTCTTCTTGATATCTAGCCAAGTTAATAATCAGGGACAATGCCAGTGAGTACTTTGAATGTACTCGGAAACCACCTTAAGATAATGGTAATAACAAGAAGGTATGCATTATGGATGTGGTAGTAGGATGCTCCAAGAGAGTTTCTTTTCTCAACTAGATTCCCTTGTAGATATAGCATCTACATATCTTTGTTGAAAAGCTTTGTAAACAGTTTTGGAAACCTTTTTAAAACTTTTTGGAAAATCATCAGGACTGGGTCACCCATTTGTTCCCGTTTTCAGGTCTACCCAAGACCAAACTCCTTCCATATCTCTCTGACCATCCCATGGTCAAAGCAGGTATCCTTCTCGACCATCCCATGGTCAAAACCTTCCCAAAAACATTTATTTTCCGAAATCCTTTTTGAAAACAAAACTAGCACCGCTCTACAGCAACCTTCCCAACCGTCCATGACCGTGGACACGGCTATTCGAGTAGATTTACACTATGCAGAGGTTGTACACTTTACCCACACCATCCGGGTACACTACCCTGATCTTCACCGATCGTGGGTCGAGTAACCGATCAAGACTCTCCGGATGCCCACTCCAATATAAGTGCCTACCCTATGAGTGTTAATCCCCTCAACACCGGGACGTCGGGCGAGGACCAACCGGAGCGCTTTTTCCACTCCTCTGTGCTCTTTCAATTAGGGGCCCATAGTAACGCGTGGAGGCCTGCCGATCCTTCGTTCCTTCTCCAGGTCGATGTTCCACATGGACCTCTATCGGAGAAGGCCCACCCTCTAGTGATCCCTGATCCCCTGTAGTTGTTGTGAGGCAGCTTATACCAGAATAGACATACATCAAATCTAGCCCTGTCCCATACCAGAGTAATGTGGTTGCATAGGGTTAATTGTTCTAGCAAAACTGCAGAGAACCAGGTGTGTTTTTGTAAACCTTTTTCCTCCGATTTTTCTCCAGCATTTATAAAACAAAACCTTTTTCTTTCTCAGCATCTCTTGGGAGGTCCCACCTTGCCAAGGTTTTATCATAAAACATTTGGTAAAACTTTTTTCGGGGTCTTCCCATCCTCTAGCTTTGCTTCGGCTAAATCGGGGGTCTCCAAAGGGTTATGGTGATATACACCATCTATTCTACTAGGGACAAGTAGGTGTCACCAAGGGGGTTGTACTTAGTAGTACCCAAGTGTCATGGTTCGGAGGAGCCAAACCACTACCGTATATATATATATACATCAACATAATTTAAACAATGCAGTTTTCATAAAACAATAAGTAAAACATGCATAAGTAGAATAGTAGGACGAGACTCATGAGCAAGAAGGTGGCTTGCCTGATGATCGGCAATATGGCAATATTTACCTGGACTTCTTCTTACAATACCCAAGAATACCATTACAAAATATAAATACCACTTCTTCTGCTCTCCGATTTCAGCGCAACTATCGTCGTCCAGACAACACATGCAAGCAAACCAAGCCACAATCAACACTAGTCACACAAGTACCAATACATACAGCAAACAACTGGATAGTACAAGATTACAAATCAGTAGGTTTCAGGAAGAATGGATCAATGAGATTGGCCTTGTCTTGGGAATTAGGGAAGAAAATCCTTTAGGATTTATAGTCCAGAAATTACCTAGGAGAGGGGTTTTGGAACAAGAACATAATCTGTATGATACCCATTATGCAAAAATGACAACAATAGATAGGGTTTGATAAAATGAAACCAACGAAAGTGGTTTCACTATTTTATCGCTTTTCTTGAAATACTTATGAATATTCTAGTGCTAAAGGCTCTAGTTTTTGGAAATAATTCACCAGAAAAGTTCTGGAGCTCCAAAAATTATTTACTTGGATGGGTTGGTGGGGTTTGATGTACTTGTTCACTGAGAGTTGGAATCAGGTCAAGACAATTACCAGAATGCCCTCAGGAAATTCCCAAAGGCAGTTCTGTAGCCAACTTGTCTTTTTCACCAGATTAAATCTACAACAGATATTAATTTGATTCCAATGCCACAAGGTAGGTATTTTGAGTACCTTTCTGTAGGAATTGGAATCAATCTTTTTGGAGTTAAACAGATACTGGAGTGATTTATCTAGTGATAATACTACCAACAGAAATGTTTAAAGCATTATAAGTCCTCTGAAACTCAATAATTCTTGAGCTCCTTGATCTTGAAAGGTATTGATGTACCACATCACTAGGATTTGGAATCAACCCAAAATATGTTGTGGATTTACCTAGGGAATTTTCTAAAGGCCTAACTACATGGATTTTGTTATTTTTTCTATAGGCAAACTAGAGTTCACCTAGACATGAGACCTATGTTGATTGATTGGCATGCAAATCGAATTCTAGGGGAACTTTGATTCATCCCAATTGGATATGTACAACTTCCTGAGGAGTTTATTTAGTGTAAACTATACTCTTTGGCAGATTAAATGCTAGAAAATAATAGGAATTATTTTTGGCAAGCGACTGGTTCTCCATGTTAGAAAATTCATGTGGGAACATGTATAAATTTGTATCTGTCCAAAATATGGGGTTTTCCATTTTTTTTTGAATTAAACCAAGCATCCTAATTAATAGATCTGGAAAAGGAATTAAATAAAAGAAAAAGAGGCAAGGGCTGTTGGGCTGGGATCTAGGAGTAGTTGGGTTGGGCGGCGAGGAGGCAGCCCAACCGGGGCAGGCGGGCGCGCGGTGGCGATTCAAATTGCTGCCAGGTGAGGCCCATCCGTCAGTGAGTGGGGAGGGGCGAAGGGGTATCGGAGTATCTCGGCCGTTCGAGTAAAGTGGGATGGACGGCCTGAGGCCGTCGTCTCCGCGTGAGCTGGCGCGGCAGCGGCAGAAACCCTAGGTGGAGCTAGGCGGCGGTGGGGGCTTACCAGCGGGGCAGAGAGGAGCCGAGAGGTGGCGGAGGTGGATAGGTGCTCGACGGTGGTCCCAACGATGGGCGGCAAGGTGGGCCCCGACGCCGGGATCTCTCTCGCCCAGGTGCGCCTGGCGGAGCTTGCTTTGGTGCTCGCAGGAGCAGGCCTAGGGATGCATGCATGTCGACGGTGAGTGTGCAGGAAGGACGCTGGGGCCCTGGGAGCTCCAAGAGGTCTCCGGTCATGCAGAAGCTTCTCCAGAGGGTCGGGGTCACCGGAGGAAGGTACTTTCGGGTGGGTGCCGGCGGTGGTGGTCTCCGGTATTTCCTGGAACAAAAGAGAGAGAAGGGAGTTAGGTTAGGGCGCGGAGGTCACGAATCAGCAGAGAGAGGGGCAAATGAGCGGCTTGGGGCGAGGACATGCTCAACTCTTCGAAGAAGGCCGAGAGGAGCTTTCCTCTTTTTCCATGGCGATGGGGAGTAGAGGAGATGGATCTAGAGCTCTCTGGGAGGTCAGTGGAGAGTGAGGGGGAGGAATGAGGGAGCATGAGGGAGTGGGGTGGCCTCTGGCCAATTATACCGAGAGGGAGTAGTCCATGGGAGACTAGGTCCATTTGAGGGGAAGGGAGGGGGTATGAAACCAGGGGAAGATGTTGTGGGCGTGAGGAGTGGTTTCTGGTGTGGGCTGAGGGCAGAGGAGAGGTGGGATGGTTGCTGCAAGAAGTAAAGAGAAGGTATGACCAATGGGTGCATCTCTCCTGCCTCCAAGCACTAAAGGATAAGGGGAAGGGGTGCTACAGTGCATGAACAGTGTTTTCGACCAGAGGGAGAGGGGTGGTGCTGTGGAGACTTGTTGGAGAAGATTGGATGGATTTTGAGGGGGGTTTTGGTACAAAAAGGTTAAAAGATCAATTCAGCCATAAGGGATGATCAAGGTTTACTTCTTGATTACGGATCTCGAACAACAGAGACAAGGATGCTGGTAGAAGGGTGGGTTACTATGCATCTTTGAGATTTATTTGAGATTTTTCAAGGAATTTTAGATGCACTTTATAACAATTATTCTAATAGTGCAGAAATGGTTTTGAGGATGTTATTTGATATTTTTGAATTGGACAGGTGGAGTTTTTGATGTGAGATGGTCCCACAAGTGAATACACACTTGGGGAAAATTTCCCAAGATTTATTGGAAGATAAAAGTATTTAAAACAATTATATTCCAATTCAACCATTTAAGAAAATGGGCAAAAAGAAATAAAAAATCTCTTCGAAAATATTTATTTTTGAAGTAGGAGGATAGGGTAAGCTATATAGGACTCAATTGAGCCAACATTTGAGGAAGTGTTTTTGGCAAAAACCAAACATTCCTTTATGAGAGGAGTTTTGGAGATTTTGACTATTAAAGAGATTAAATATATTTGGAGCCAAAATAATTATGGGTAATATTTGATAAATCTTGATGATCAAGGTAGATGATGTAGACAAGGTGTAGCAAGCATTTTCAACCTTCGGATTGGAGAATCCAAATTGATTTTGGTGGAATATCCTAGATTAAGGATCTAGGGTGATGTTAACTTCATACCATCAAAACCATGTTAGATCTTGGAGCTTAGAGCTCCCCTTGGGGCATGGGATATATGGATGGATAGACTAGGTTATGTAGATTGCAATGGTGTAGAGGTTTGAGCTTGATCATGCTTGATCTCACCAAGACAAGATTTCAAACTTTGGATAAAAATAAGCCTACCAAAGTAGACTATGAACTAGCCTTCAAAACCTTGTGTGTTTAAACAACCCAAGGATCCAATAGGAACAAGTGAAGTAGGTAATGCTATACCTATATGTGTAGAACACAACCATGCAAAGAGTTGGTCCAAGGAAGGTTGGATGGTGGTGTGAGCTTCTGTGAAAGTAGGCATGTTGACTAGATTTGCAGGAAAAGTTATTTTTCTTGCCAACAAAACCATCAAGAACAAATGGGTTGGAGTATGATATAACCAAGAGAAAGAGTGGCCTTGGTAGTCCTTAGGATGGTTAACAATATGGTTCAGATGCATTTCCAAAAATGCACAAGGGTTGAGAAAGGGAGACACCCAAAAAGGTGATGTTGAAACAGATTCCAAACTTAGCCAAATTTGGCAGATTTAGGGTTTTTGACTAGAGCATTATATGGGATGTTTTTGATGGGTTGCAAGGTACCCAAGCATCATCAAGTGGATGATGTTTAAGTGTAGATTGAGTAGAAAGGATCCATGCTTGATGTTGGTATCCATTGACCTGGAAGCTTCTAGAAGTAGATCACTTCAGAGATGATCTGGTTAAGGTTTTTAGATGACTACTAAGTAGCTAGGGATCAGATCCAGATTGTATTATTGCTTAGGGTGGAATGATTTGGAGACATCTTGATCCTAGTGATGAGCTCCTAGAGCAGATCATACTACTTCTAAGCAATCAAGTCAAACAAATAGATCAAGGCAACTCATCTTACAAAGAAATCAACTACTACTAGGGTTACCACCAAGCTTAGCTTGAGGTAAGGATGAGTATTTTGAAATAGGTTGGATTTTGGACAAGGTGAGGTCCTTGGTATCTTTACCAAGAGTATAATCCAAGAGCTTACAAAAAGGTTTTGGAGATCCTAGGGGTAAGAGTAGTTGAAGGTGCTGTCTTGAAAACATAAGGAGATTATATTATATAACTCTCCATAGTTTTGTCAATAGAAGTTACAAAAATAGTTTTGGTTACACAAGCATCTTGGTTCATGTTTTGAAATTCCAGAACATTTGAGAATATGGAAATTAAGCCAAGACTGTTTTTGGGAAGTAGCTTTTGTCAACTGGTGTTAAGGTAAGGAGTATATCATCTAATACATTCATATGCAGAAGAATATCCAAACAACAAGCAAACACTTCAGCATTAAAGAAGAAAAAGTTTTTTGTTTCCCCCTAATTTTTGCATTATGGACAACTAATCAGGGTTGCTGAAATTGGGATGTTACATATACCGCCTGCATGAGCAGATACACCTCTGCATGAATGGCCGAGCCGGATCCGTCTGGTGGTCGACCCGGCGAAGCAGCCGAGCCGACAGCCTCCAGGCTGGACGCGGCAGTCCATGGGTGGGGTGAAGCAGTCCTCGGGTGCGGCGGAGCAGTCCCTGGGTGCAGTGGAGCAGTCACAGAGGTTTTGGAGCCGGCACTCCCCGGGTCCGCGTCTAATATTATGGAGTCGGATTCGGGAGACAACATGATTGATGGCTTGCACAGGTGCTCGAGGGAGACTCCAGGAGGAATTGCTTGTCTTGTTGACCCGATGTGGGCGAGCATGTCCGTGGCCTCATTGTTTACCCTAGGAACATGGTGAAACTTGCACCCTTCAAAATAGGTGTTCAACTATTACATGAAGAAACGGTATAGAACCATGTTTGCGTCCCGAGCGTCCCAGTCACCCAACACTTGCCGTACCACCAGATCAGAGTCGCCGAAGCATAGGATGCATCAGATGCCTATTTCCTTTGCCATCTTGAGGCCGTGGATGAGCACCTCGTATTCCACGACATTGTTGGACACGCGGAAGTGGATTTGTAGCACATATTCCAGCTGGTCTCCTTTGGGAGAGGTGATGACCACTCCGGATCCGATCCCTCCATACATTTTGGTGCCGTTGAAATGTAGCTTTCAATGCGTGGAGTCGGGGCAAGGCGGCAGGTACTGCGTCTCTGCCCAATCAACAAGGAAATCTGCCAAGGCCTGAGACTTGATCGCCGTTCTTGGTTCGTATTGAATGTTATGGGCGGCGAGCTCTATGGCCCATTTCGCCACCCAGCTTGTGGCATCTCTATTGCCGATGATCTCCGAAAGTGGCGCGAGTGCCACCACCCGGATGGAGTGCTCCTAGAAGTAGTGCTTCAATTTCTTGGTGGCCATGTACACGCCATACACTAGCTTACAGTAGTGAGGGTAATTCTTCTTCGAGAGCAAGAGTACCTCACTTAGGTAGTTCACCGGTCGTTGCACCGACAGCGCTTTTCCTTCTTCTGGCCTCTCCACTACTAGCACCACACTGACAACCCGGTTGGTTTCCTTTGTTGCTGGTGCTGCCAGGATAGGTTGTGAGGTGAGCATGCGCTTGAGGTCGCGGAAGGCTTCATCCGCCCGCGATGTCTAGACAAATTTGTCCGTCT
Source organism: Avena eriantha (assembly GCA_910589775.1). Taxonomy (NCBI): domain Eukaryota; kingdom Viridiplantae; phylum Streptophyta; class Magnoliopsida; order Poales; family Poaceae; genus Avena; species Avena eriantha. The sequence continues at coordinate 315,177,267 of OU342742.1, forward strand.
TGTTCATGAGTTGGTATAGCGGGAGTGCTTTCTCGCCCAGCCGGCTGATGAACCGGCTGAGGGAGGCCAAGCACCCGGTGAACTTCTGGACATCTCGTATGTTCTTGGGCGGCTGCATGTGCTCGATTGCGCCGATCTTCTTCGGGTTCGCCTTGATTCCTCGCTTTGATACGAGAAAACTGAGGAGCTGACCGGCTAGGACGCCGAACACGCACTTCTGCGGGTTCAGCTTCATCTGGAACCGACAGAGGTTGGTGAACGTTTCCTTTAGTCCTCAAGGAGTGTTTGGTGCTCCTTGGTCTTGACTACCACATCATCAACGTAGGCATGTACGTTTCTACAGATCTGAGTATGCAGGCATTTCTGCATGAATCATTGGTATGTTACTCCAACGTTCTTTAGTCCAAACGGCATAGTGGTGTAGCAGTAGGCTCCGTAGGGAGTGATGAATGCTGTCTTTATTTGATCAGCGGGGTTTAGCCGGATCTGGTGGTAGCCGGAGTACGCGTCCAGAAACGACAACAGCTCCACCCGGCCGTGAAATCGGTCACTTGGTCTATCCTTGGCAGGACAAATGGGTCCTTGGGGCACGCTTTATTCAGACTGGTGTAGTAAACACACATGGGCCAAGTCTTGTTCTTCTTTAGCATGAGTACTGGGTTTGCGAGCCTATCCAGGTGGAAAACCTCCATGATGAATATGGCTGCGAGCAGCCGGGTGATCTCCTCACCAATGGTTCTGCTTTTTTCTTCCGTGAAGCGGTGTAGTGACTGTTTGACCGGCTTCACGTCCAGCCTGACATGTAAAGTGTCCTCGGCGAGCTCCCTCGGAACACCTGGCATGACCTTGGGGGACCATGCGAATATATCCCGATTCTCACGGAGGAAGTCGGCAAGCGCGCTTTCCTATTTTCTCTCGAGGCCGTCTCCGACTAGGACGAACTTGTCCGGCTCAGCCTCGTTCAACAGGATCTTTCTCATTCCCTTGGATGGCTTGAACTGCGCTTCTCCGGCCGGCTTGGGCTCGCCAGTCGGCATGGCCTTCTGTAGGGCCACCATGTTCTGCATGATTATGCGCTTCTCTTCCACAATGATCATGGCTTCCGCTATCTTGGACCCATCTGTGGCGCACTCCACAGACCGTCTGTAGCAACCAGCCACGGTGATGACGCCCTTGGGCCCTAGTAGCTTCATCTTGAGGTATACGGTATCGCCATGAACTTGGTGAGCGACTGGCGCCCTAGGATTGCGTGGTACGCGCTGCAGAGGTTGACCACCTCGAACCAGATGGACTCGCAGCGGAAGTTATCCTCCATGCCGAAGATGACGTCCAGCCGGATCTTTCCGATGGGTGAGTGCGACGCTCCTGGGACGGCTCCGTGGAAGGAGGTGCTTGACGGCTCCAGCTTCGACTCGCTGATACCGAGCCGGTCTAGCGAGCTACGGTACAGGAGGTTGATGTTGCTCCCTCCGTCTACGAGGACGCGGGAGAACCTGCAGGAATGCTTCTGGGAGACTGATAGGATCCAAAACCATCACGTATGTGCCTAGGTGAGGAAGCTCAGCTGGCTGGTCCTTCTGGCTCCATGGAACTTCTTGCTCCGACCAGTTGAGGTACTGGGGAATGGGAGGAACGATTGCGTTCACTTCCGCCTCGCGACGCCTCTTGTTGTGCTTTGTTTCCTGATCCATTGTGAAGATGTGGTAGTTTCCAACCTGGCGGGGGTAGTTGTTGTTATCATCATCTTCCCTTTGTTGCTAGTTATTGCGATCACGTGGCGGCCCATCGGCTGGAGGAGGCGGTGCCTGTGCAGCCGGTGTACCAGCGATATCTGCCATCTTCTTCGTCAAGGTGCACTGGCGTGTGGTATGCGTAGCCGGTTTGTTTCCCTAGCTATGGAACTTGCGTGGCCCATCAAGCAACGACTCGATGGTGTACTTGGGCCTCGGAGGCCGGTCATTAGGCTTCTGTCTCCGACTTCCGCCTGCAGCCGGATCCTCCAGCACTGCTGCTACCTGCCTGGAACCGTACTCGTTATCCTTCCGGTCATCCTTTCTCTTGCCGTGGCGGTTATCATGTCGCCTAAATTGTGGCCATTTCCTTCCGGCTGGCACCGATCCATGATGACATCAACGATTATTTTCCCTTGGTTGTCCACCCGAACAGATCTTTTCATTGGTGCGTCAGCCGTGGCGTACTTGTCTGTGATGGCCATGGTCTGCACCATGGTTGTGGGTTCCACCTGGCGAAGATTGTTTTTGAGCATGGTGTCGTCTCTACATTGATGAAGAACTCCACTACCTGGTGCTCGCGTACCCCTTCGCAGGAGTTTGATGACCCACAAGTATAGGGGGTGTATCGCAATATTTTCAATAAGTAAGAGTGTCGAACCCAACGAGGAGCAGAAGGTGCTGGCTATTGGTATGGATGAGGAATTCTCTGCAAATACTTAGCAAACGTATGTTTAGGGTTTTTTGATAAAGCAAGTAAATAAAGTACGAGTAAATAATAGATAGTAGGAATAAATGCAGCAAGTGGCCCAATCCTTTATGCAGTAAAGGATAAGCCGGTTGTATTACTTAAGATGACCAAACGTTCTTGAGGACACATGGGAAGACCGTCATGTGATTTCGCTTCATATAATTGATTAATCTTCTTTAGCTTGCTAAGTGTTGTGTGGGTGAACCTGTGCTAATGTACCGACCTTCCTAGGACTAATACATACTTGTGATTATACCCCTTGCAAACATCCGTACGTACAAGAAAGTAATTAAGGTAGAAACCTAACCACAGCTTTAAACTCTAAGACACTGACATTCCTTGTGCAATGGTTTCCTAACGGGGGGTGAGGTTTCTGTCACTCCGGCAACCCCTATGATTAGTAGACAAATACACAATGCATTCCCCTAGGCCCATATTGGTGAAGTATCATGTAGTCGATGTTCACATGACACCACTAGAAGAAGTACAACACAACTTAAATATCAAACTATTGAATCTTTCTCAACACAACTCCACTACTAACAACATGACTTCTCCCATGTCCTAAGGAACAAAACAAACTACTCACAAGACATCATACGGATCATGATCAGAGATGGAATAATGTTGTATAACAATCTGAACATAAACAATAATTCAATGGTTCAATCAATATCATGAACTACAAGGAGTAATCATCACCGGGAAAGTTTCCCCTAAGAACTATGCAAGATTCAACCCAATTGTTATAGCGAGATGATGGTGGTGATGATGGTGTTGATGGTGATGATGGTGGTGATGATGATGATCCCGATGAAGTCTAGCTTGATAGTGGTGTTGATGGCGACGATCTCCCCTCTCTGAGAAGGAATTCCCCCGGCAGAATTCTGTCTGTCAGAGAGATCTTTCTCTCTCGGTGTTTTCCGCCCCGCAGAGGCGGCGGAATCATTCTGGGGTCGCTCCCCGAGTATTAGGGTTTCGGGATGATAATATACGCAAGAGGGGAGAGCCAGGGGTGGACCAGGGCAGCCACACCACCTGGTAGCATGGCCTAGGCTGGCCCGCGCCAGGGGGTGGTGTGGGCCCCCTATGGCCTATCTCTGCCTCCTCTTCTGGCTTCCTTCGTCTTCTGGAAAAATAGGATTTTCCATATATTTTCCCGGATTTTTTAATCTTCGCGGATTTTGCCTCCAAACAGCACCTTTTCCATCAGAATCCTGACTGCAGCGGTCCATGCCCCAAAAGTCATCAACCATGCAAAAACAGATGATATTACATAAGTATCATCTCTTAATATGAAATATATCAATGAATAACAGTGAATTATGATATAGAATAGTGATACAAAATGGACGTATCAACTCCCCCCAAGCTTAGACTTCACTTGTCCCCAAGCGAAACTGATCTCAATAAACATGGCCTCAGGTTTAAGGAGTGAAGAGTCGATAGAAGAATACGGACAAGAAGCATCACATTCATCAATACATAAATCATAATAGAAGACAACTCACCATTATATAACTTAACTTGCAATAAGTAAAGGAAACACAATAAAGATACATAAAGTGAATCATAATTGGTAATGGCAAATTTATCTCTTGGTCGAAGAATAGTTGATAATTTGCTGGAGTTCACAAATAACTGATTTTCAATGATAGCTTTCAAAATAGTAATCACCAAGATAAGAGAAATGTTCAAGACAAGGAACATAAGAAACATGATTGAATAAATCATCATATGAATGAATGAAACACAACAACTCAAAATACTTGCTGAGATAGAAGGGAATAGGTTGACTGACTCAACTAGAAAGTAAAATAAAGGCCCTTCGCAGAGGGAAACAGGAATTGCAAGTTTGAAAAAGAGCTTCCAAAAATTATGGTACTTATTAGCTTTCAGCTCTCATTTCCCCTATCATAGGCATCTTTTGGTGATTAAGGTTAAAGTGACACAATTAAGAGGATATGCTTGACAAGTTATAAATTGAAGTCCCATGCCCCTTACTTACGAAGACCGAACCTCATGCTACTCAACTTCAATCACGAGTAAGCTCTTGTCATTGCAAATACATGTGTATCATAGAGAACCGCAATGGGGTACCCCTTGCACATGACACAGGAACTATCCCATAATAAAAATGACAAGGCAAGCAGACAATGAGCATCTCAGCGATCTTATTATTTGCTATTTGCATAGGTTTTTATTGAGGATGCATCATAGAATGCTTATTATAGTTATGCTGCAAGTTTCCACCATGATTAGGCATGGCTTAGGCTAGCGGCCCAAGCGTTTCTCTAACACACATATAAACTCCATGATCTTACAAGCTCCCCTTTTATTTCACACCGCCAGGATCCATAGGCATAGAATCATGATATCAACTAGGTACAAAGTACCAGTGAAATGTTGAAAGCGTTCCCCATGATACATGGTTCTGCTAACTTCAACTTATAAAGCGCAAGCATATATGCAACAAAGAAGGACCCATTGGTTCAAGTTTATTAAGTGCATGAAAATAAAGTGTGCCATCAAGTTCGTGAGAGCTTTAATCACTAGTTTTCACATAACAAGTTTAATTTGGAAGGTAGATAAAAACAAGAATTTACTTGGAATAGCAATAATTCTAATAGGTATGTATGGTGGACACAAATGGCATAGGTTTTGGTTTAAGGATTGGATGCACGAGAAGATTTCCTCTCAGTACAGGTTTTTGGCTAGCAAGGCTGGGTAGCAAGTATAAGAGTTGAAGGAAACAAACAAACATACAAGTGATAAAGACAAACATGCAATCTTCCTTGGAAGCACAAAAGATCTTAACTAGAGAATACTAAACTTATGAGGAAATCAAGAAAGAAAGATGATGAAATTATATTTCTTTAGAGTACTTTTATCTTTTTCATTCAACTCTCAAAAATAGTGTTGCTACTGACCGAGCCAGGTTTGCCAAAACCAACTAAATTAACTCAATGATCCCAAAGTGATACCAATACTATCAACAAGTTCAATCATATAACCACGAATTGAAAACTAATATAAGATATGCAAAAGAGTAAATGATAGAACTTCTCATTAATATTCAATGATGGCAAATCACACCAAGGGATACATATCTAACGAGAGAGGGGACACTTACATAATGTAAACCATCCTACATGATAACTTCTCTATTCATGATATGACTCTACTAAAAAGGTAAAAAGGTAGAAGATAGTGATGGGATACCGCGGCACTCCCACAAGCTTGGAACAAACCAAGGGGATGCAAAACCTGATGACGATTTACTCCTTCGGTGGTGGTGGTATTCTCTCATCATCGTCCTACTTCCAGGGCAAGGCCTCCCCATCAACAAAGGACATCGTGGTCTCCAACATCCTGAAACTTGCAGCAGCACTTATGCATTTGAACCTAACCTCATACTCACAGTTTTGATTTTGAACGTCATAGAGTTGTGCTTGCAGTTTGTTGGTTGTTTGGCGGAGTGAGAGGACTTCATCCTCGAGCTTAGCAGTCTCTTTTTGGGGCTCGGCGATGACTTCGGAGCAAATCTTATGGATATCCACTTCGTGTTCCGCCATCTTCTTGTACCTAAAGACTTCTTGCTCCAGTGCTTCCATCCTGTCCTCCAGACCTCCTTCACCCTTAGGGCCTTGAACCTCTTTTATCCAGACCTCCCCATCTTCAAGCAACAAGTCCTTTGGATGAATCTTCAACTCTCTCATGTATGGGTTGATGAGATCCTCCAAAGAATCTACCTTGGCTGATGCAGAGGAAGACATTGTGGCTCCAAATCTGGGACTCTACCTGTCAAAAACAGATCGAAATGAAAACACGATATACGAACCTCAGGGATCCGAGGGATTATATATTACGAAGTTTCACAACAAAAGGAAGGTAATGGAAGAAAATGGGTCAGAGACGGAGGCCGAGGTGGCCACACCACCTGGTGGCGCGGCCAGGGGTGGGCCCACACCACAGGGTGGTGTGAGCCACCCTGGATCCGTTTCCGTCCCTCTTTCGCTTCATAACTTTCCTTATTGGATAAAAACTGCAAAAATATAGTTGAATAGTATTTTCGTGAAACTTTTCTTACAAGAACTGTTACCTATTGGAAAACAGACTCTACAGGTGTCTGAATTTGGTCTTTGATAATTTTTTCCGGAGTTATAACTTGAAAGGCATCAACATCGTCATTGTAAGAATCTCCACCAAGATAGTGCTTAAGTCGCTGCCCATTCACTACTTGCGTAGTGTTATCTTTTAAAGAAGAAATCTTTATTGCTCCTGAGTGGTAGACTTCTTCAATAATGAAAGGTCCTTCCCATTTTGACAGTAGTTTTCCTGCCAAAAATCTGAGACAAGACCTATACAATAGAACTTTCTCACCAACATGAAATTCTCTCTTAAGTATTCGCTTGTCATGCCATCTTTTAAGTTTTTCCTTAAAGAGCCTAGCATTCTCATAGGCTTCACTCCTCCATTCATCTAAAGAACTTAAGTAAAATAATATTTTTTCACCAGCAAGCTTACAATCTCTATTGAGTTCTTTAACTGCCCTGTAAGCTTTGTGTTCTAATTCTAAAGGTAGGTGACAAGATTTCCCATAAACCATTTTATAAGGAGACATCCCCATAGGGTTTTTGTAGGCAGTCCTATAAGCCCATAAAGCATCATTCAACTTTTTAGCCCAGTTTTTTTCTAGATCTATTAACAGTCTTTTGCAAAATGGATTTAATTTCTATATTCGATAACTCTACTTGCCCACTAGTTTGGGGGTGATAAGCTGAAGCAATTCTATGATTAACATCATATTTAGCAAGGGTCTTACTAAAACCACCATGAATGAAATGAGAACCTCCATCAGTCATGAGGTACCTAGGCACTCCAAACCCAGGAAAGATAATATCCTTAAGCATTTTTAGAGAAGTCTCCCCGTCAGCACTCTTCGTAGGAATGGCTTCTACCCAGTTAGTAACATAATCAACGGCAACCAGAATATGAGTATAACCTTTCGAGGGAGGAAAAGGACCCATCAAGTCAAATCCCCAACAATCAAAGGGTTCAATCACTAGAGAATAGTTCATAGGCATTTCATTGCGTCTAGAAATATTACCAACATGTTGACACTCATCACAAGATAAAACAATTTTTCTTGCATCTTTAAAAAGGGTAGGCCAGTAGAAACCTGATTGCAGCACCTTTTGCGTAGTTCTATCTCCTCATTGATGTCCTCCGTAAGCACTACCATGTCATATACGCAATATCTCCTTTTGTTCATATTCTGGAACACATCTTCGCATAATACCATCCACTCCTTCTTTTTATAAGTGCGGGTCATCTGAAAAATAATGCCTCAAATCATAAAAGAACTTTCTTCTTTGCTGAGCTATAAAAGTTGGAGGAAAATACTTGGAGATAATAAAGTTAGCATAATCAGCGTACCAAGGGCTCCCTCGCGAGCTTACCCCTACCGCACCCAACTATTCATTTGGGAAACTATCATTAACAGGCATAGGGTCAAAGGAGATATTTCAAATCGAGATAAATTATCAGCTACAGGGTTTTCAGCACCTTTCCTATCTACAATATGTAGATCAAACTCCTGTAAAAGCAACACCCATCTAATAAGCCTATTCTTAGCATCCTTCTTCGTCATAAGGTACTTAATAGCAGCATGATCAATATGAATGGTGACTTTTGAGTCTACAATATAGGGTCTAAACTTATCACAAGCAAAAACGACATCTAGAAATTCTTTTTCAGTAGTAGCATAATCCTTTGAGCAGCGTCTAGAGTCTTACTAGCATAATGGATAACGTTTAGCTTTTTATCAATTCGTTGCCCAAGGACAGCACCTATAGCAAAATCACTAGCATCGCACATTATTTCAAAGCGTAAACTCCAATCAGGTGGTTGAATGCTAGGAGCTGTAGTTAATGCCTTCTTAAGAGTTTCAAAAGATTCCATACAATCATCATCAAAAACAAAGGGTACATCTTTTTGAAGAAGAATAGTGAGGGGTTTTGATATCTTGGAGAAATGTTTAATAAACCTTCTATAGAAACCAGCATGACCAAGGATACTACGAATACCTTTGATTTCTCTTGGGCAGGGCATTTTCTCAATTGCCTCGACTTTAGCTCTATCCACTTCTATGCCTCTTTCGGAAACCTTGTTCCCAAGGACAATCCCTTCATTAACCATGAAGTGGCATTTCTCCCAATTAAGAACAAGATTAGTTTCTTCACACCTCTGCAAATCTTTATCAAGGTTGTGCAGACAATTATCAAAGGAAGCTCCATAGACAAAGAAATCATCCATGAAAACTTCCACAATTTCCTCACAAAAACCATGAAAGATAACAGACATGCATCTTTGAAAAGTAGCAGGAGCATTACATAAACCAAAAGGCATACTTCTATAAGCATAAGTTCCATAAGGGCAAGTAAAAGTAGTTTTTTCTTGATCTTGTTGTTTAATAGCAATTTGAGAGAAACCAGAATAACCATCAAGAAAACAAAAATGGGTCTTTTTAGAAAACCTTTCCAACATTTGATCAATAAAATCAAGCGGGTTATGATCTTTCTTAGTAACTTTGTTGACTTTCCTAAAATCAATGCACATCCTATAGCCCACTACTATTGTTTGGTGAATAAGCTCATCATTATCATCAGGCACAACGGTAATGCCTCCCTTTTCAGGGACACAATGAACAAGACTAACCCATTCACTATCAGCAATAGGGTAAATAATACCAGCATCAAGGAGTTTCAATACCTCATTTCTTACCCCTTCCTTCGTCTTAGGATTTAGACATCGTTGGTGCTCCACCACTGGCTTTGCATCTGGTTCTATATTGATAGCATGCTGACATATAGTAGGAGAAATCCCTTTTAAATCATCCAGGGTATAGCCCATTGCCCCTCGGTGTTTCTTCCGTACCTCCAATAACCTTTCTTCTTCCTTCCCTGAAAGTTTAGAGCTAATAATAACAGGATATATCTTATTATCGTCAGTGTAAGCATATTTAAGATCATCGGGTAAGGGTTTTAGATCGAAGACTGGATCCTTTTTAGGTGGCAATGTGGTACCCAAGTCTTCTACAGGCAAGTTATGCTTAAGCATCTTAGGATGATTACGGAGAATCTCGTGAATCTCATTCCTTTCTTCCATGAAGATTTCACTTTCACGATCTTCCATAAATTGCTGTAAAGCATTGTTAGGAGCAAGAGAAATAGAAGCAAGTTGTTCAACTCTAAAATCCTCATTATGGGTTTCCTCTTCAAAAGGTTCTTTAGTAAATTTCAAAAAATTAAACTCATAAGATTCCCCATCAAACTTAGTTAAGATTTTCTCCCTTTTGCAATCTATAATAGCTCCACGAGTACTCAATAAAGGTCTACCAAAAATGATAGGATAAGTTTTACTAGCAGCTAAACCAAGTACTAGAAAATCAGCAGCATACTTAATCTTACCACAAAGAACTTCCAGACCCCGTACAATACCAATTGGAGAGATGGTCTCTCTATTAGCAAGGTGAATAACCACATAAATCTCTTCCAATTCACAGGGAATGATTTCATGCATAATTTCTCTATAAAGCTCATAAGGAATAACACTGGAACTTGCACCAATATCACATAAACCATAATAGCAATGATCACCAATTCTAACAGAAAGCACAGGGACACTAGCTTTTTTAGTTCTATTAGGATGCTAAACAATATTAGAAGCATCCTCACAAAATACTATGTGTTCATCTTCTACGCTTTTAGTGACAAGGTCTTTCACAATTGCTAGAACAGGTTCAATGTTTATTTGTTCATCAGGTTTTATAGTTATCTATGCACTTTTAGTGATTACACTAGTTATCATAGGATGGTCCTTTAACTTATCCGGGAAGGGTTTCTCGATATAAAGTTCAGGTAAGATGTGATCAATAATGTAAAACTCAGTACTCCCAACAGGAACACTGTCAACAATATCTTTATAAGGCGCATGGTACTTGCTCCATCACCTTTTTGGGATTTCAATATAAGAATCAAAAGCCTTAAAAGCAATTTGTAATAACTTGTAAATCAATACCATATGTATTATTAATATTTCGAAAGTCATCAGTTCCCATAAAAAATTCAATGCATTCATAATCATAATTTATACCTAACTTTCTACCTTTGTCATTCTCCCAAGCTTCAGCATTATCTTGAATAGGGTCTAGAAGACCCCATTTGGCTTCTTCTTCCATGCAAGTGAATGATCCAGCACAAGAAGCATCAAATAAATCCTTGTCATGAAGAGAAAGCCTTGCATAAAAGTTATTGATAATAATATTGTTGGGGAGCTCATGAATGGGACATTTGGGCATTATTAACTTCAATATCCACCAAGCTTGAGATGTACTCTCTCCATCAAGAGGCCAAAAGTTGTATATTTGATTCCGATCTTTATGAATCTCACTAGGAGGATAAAACTTTGAATAAAAGAGAGGCACTATTTCCTCCCATTCAAGAGCTTGACCATTCTTCAGCAACTTATACCATTCCTCAGCTCTTCCTTTCAGTGATAATGAGAATAACTTCTTCTTAACTTGATCTGTAGTAATACCTGCACACTTGAACAACCCGCATAATTAGCGATAAAGAGCAAATGATCACCGGGATGGACAGTTCTGCCATTATTTGCATTTGCTTCTTGTTGGTTCCTTTTTGAGTTCTTTTGGGGAATTGAGCTTTTTGAGGGAAGTGCTACAATAGCTTGTGTTTTAATGGAAGTTTATTGGTGTTAGAACTGAACCTAAAGACTTATTATCTTGAGTGCACTAATGTTGCTAATAAAGATTGTGTGAAGTTTTGTATGAAGAAAAAAATTTCAGGTGTATGGAAGGAATGAGTAAGGAGATGAAGGATGGACTAAAGCTCAAGCTAGGGGATGCCACGCGTGTCACCCCAAGAAATATCTAAGAAGTACAAGCGTCAAAGCTTGGGGATGCCCAAGGCATCCCCCTCTTCATCAATAAAAATCCCAGATTTCTTCCACACGCTTCATTATTATTGTTTCATGCACGGTTGTGTTGTTCTTGGAGCGTCTTCTTCTTCGTTTTTTGTTTTCGTTTTTTGTTTGCTTTGTTTGCTTAGTTTGCTGAATAAATTGGGTGGACCCCCTCTTTCATGCATTGGTTTGCAAATAGTTTGGTTTGGTTTGGAAAAGAGTAGGAAAGTTCATACTTATGTGGTAAAAAGAGCTCGTTTTTGACTGTGGCCTATGCTCTGTCATGCCATGCTTGATATTGTTTTGGCTTTATGCTTAGTATTCTTTTCTATAGCATGACTTGTTATAAACAATTGAGATTGCTTAATGTGCCTTGGATGAATCATGCGTTGTTTTAGCATATTAAAGCATAGTATAGTGGTATTCTCCTTTGATGCTTTATTTGGGTTGACTTGGCGCATGCTCACACCATGTTATGACTATCTCAAGTCACCATAGCCTTTATGATCCTTTAGTTTCAACTTGTAGTATCACTTTTATGCTTTGATCAATGATGTTTTGTCGCTCTGCATGATTATGGCCATTATTGCTCTCTTAGTTTGTCGCTCCCAGTCTTTTGCTAGCCTCCACAACCAAGTATGAGTTCCACTCCTGCATCCAACTCCCTAAACCAAGTTATTCCAAAGAGTCCACCATACCTACCTACTAGCTTATGCTATTCCAAGTACATTCATGCTTTTGTTTACCTTCCAAATTAAACTTGTTATGAGAAAGCTAGTGATTAAAGCTCTCACGAACATGATGGCACACTTTACTTTTCTTGCCCTTAATAAACTTGAACCATTGTGTCGTCTATGTTGTATATGCTTGCACTTATTTGTTGAGGATTAGCAGAACCATGCTGTCATGGGGAACGCTTTCAACGTTGCACTTGGTACTTGGACCTAGTTGATATCATGCTCTTTTGTATATGGATGTCGTCGGTGTGAAATGAAAGGGGAGCTTGTAAGTCCATGGAGTTATGTATGCCTGGGCCGCTGGTCTAATCCATGCTGACATGGTGGAAACCTGCAGCGTAACCATAATGAACTATCTATGAAGCATTCTTCTTATAAAAAAGAGTCCTATATTGAGAAAAAAAGAGAAAAGAAAAAAAAAGATATTATGAAAAGAGGAAAGAGAGAAAAAAGAACCATATTCCCATGGTAAATAAGAAGATTGCTGAGATGCTTGTTGTCTGCTTGCCTTGTCATTTTGATATGGGGATTCTTCCGTATCATCGGGCAAGGGGTACCCCGTTGGCGGTTCTCTATGATACACATGTACTTACGATGACAAGAACTTACCGGTGACTAAAATTGAGTAGCATGAGGAGCGGCCCTCGTATACAAGGGACATGAGATTTCTAACTTATACTTCGTCAAGCATGTACACCATAGTTTGTTCACTTTAACCTTAATCACTTCAAGATGCTTATGATAGGGGCAATGAGAGCTGAAAGCTATAAGTACTAGAATTTTTGGAAGCTCTTTATGAGAGTTGAATCCCTACTTTTTTCTATGAAGTCCTTTCTTCCACCATTACATTGAGTCTCCACCTTCTACCTTTATGCACCTACTTTGAGAGCATAGTGGCCATTCTTAGTTCTATGTGCATTGTCCCAAGACTAGTTGATTGATGCATACTTTGATATTTCTTGTTTTAAACTATTTGTATCTAGTCACTCTTATGAACTTTGAAGGTATCCTATGCATTTATATTTTCTACTCTATGAGGGACAAGATGAATACTATTAGGCTATGTTTTCTTTATGTGAAACAAACAAACGTCTTGCAAATCATTGTTATTCATGAATCTTTTGTTTGTGCCTTTTCATGTTGCATCATAGTTTCTTTGTCTTATTGCTAGAACTTTATCTTTCATGTTATAATTGAAGTACTATGATCCCAGCTTTGAATGTTTTACAAATATTTTGATCAAGTCTTTGATGGTGCATGTCACCTCAAAAATTATTCTTTCTTTTTATCACTTACCTACTCGACGACGAGGAGGAGTTAAGCTTGGGGATGTTTATACATTGCAAATGTATGTATCATTTTTGATGTTCCATGCTTCGTTTTATCTACTTTCTTGTGTTTTGTTCCAACTTTGGAGTACTTTTCATAAACTTTCTTGGACTAACCTATTAACAAGTGCCACAGTGCCAGTTGCCTGTTTTCTGCTGTTTTTGGTTCCAGGAAAGTCAGAAAATCAATATTCTCGGAATTGGACTGGACAAAAGCCAAAGTTGATATCTTCCCGGAAGACTCACGGAGCCAGAAGGAGAGTCAGAGAGGGGCCACAGGATGGCCACATTACCCCATGGCGCGGGTCCCCCCAGACCACGCAAGGGCATGGTGTGGGCCCCCTAGCCGCCCACCGACCTTGCCCTCTGGCCTATAAGAAGCCTCCCGAGGCATCAACCCTAAATAGTCAATGATAAATCCACGAAAAGTTCCACAGCGCCGCCGCCACCGAAGGGGAGATTCAGGGGACAGAAAGTCTCTATTCTGGCACCCTGTCGGGACGGGGAAGTGCCCCCGGAGCCATCTCCATCGATCTCCACCACCATCTCCATCACCATTGCTGATTCCCATGATGAGGAGGGAGTAGTTCTCTCTCGAGGCTACGGGTTCTACCGGTAGCTGTGTGTTCATCTATATCTCTATGCATGATCTTAATGTGATCATGAGCTTGTAATCTATAGATCTACCTTGCTACTCAAGTGCTTTAATAGATCTCTGATCTCCCCATGTGTGTGAAAGTGGTAGCGTGCACACCATGGTGGCACTTAGGATAGAGATTACAAATAGTTGTTATGAGTTATATTTGGAGTTGAATGTTTCTATGAAATTGTGGTGTTTGTTGGACTCATCTAGTACTCAAGGTGACAGTGTGGGGTTATCTAGATGGGAAAGGCTTACTTTGAGGTGTGCTGTTATAGCCCTACCATGGATTAGAGTGTCCAACCGAAGAGTAGTTAAGAGTAGTATCATGAGGAGAAGATATTTATATGAGAGTGTTAACTAGTGAAAGTATGATCCCTAGGCCTTGTTTCTTAGCATCGAAACGCCATTTGTAATTAGATCTGTTACATGTTTGCTTGCTTCTATCTTTATTTCAGTTTTACTTTAGTCTTTTCCACACCATCAATCTATTTTCCACCACCGTTGCCACTTATAATTATCCATACCACCTCTATTTCACTATTTCTTCGCCGAACTAGTGCACCTATACACCTGACAAGTGTATTGGGTGTGTTGGGGACACAAGAGACTTCTTGTATCTTGATTGCAGGGTTTCTTGTGAGGGAATACCTTTGACCACTTCCTCCCTGAGTTCGATAAACCTTGGGTGATCCACTTAAGGGAAAACTTGTTGTTGTTCTACAAACCTCTGCACTTGGAGGCCCAACAACTGTCTACAAGAATACAAGTGCGTAGACATCACCCCGCAGAGGCAGCAAAATCTTTCTTTGGTTGCTCCCCGAGTATTAGGGTTTCATGAGGATAATATACGCCAGAGGGGAGAGCCAGAGGTGGACCACGGTGGCCACACCACCTGGTGGCATGGCTTAGGCTAGCCCGTGCCAGGGGGTGGTGTCGGCCCCATGTGGCCCATCTCTGCCTCCTATTATGGCTTCCTTTGTCTTCTGGAAAAATATGATTTTCCGTATATTTTCCCGGAGTTTCTGATCTTCGCAGATTTTGCCTCCAAACAGCACCTTTTCCATCAGAAACCTACCTACAGCGGTCCATGCTCCAAAAGTCGTCAACCATGCAAAAACAGATTAAATTACATAAGTATCATCTCTTAATATGAAATATATCAATGAATAACAGTGAATTACGATATAGAATAGTGATGCAAAATGGACGTATCAGAGTGACCGGTCCTTTGTATTTTGGCATATCCCTTGGTCGTTAGTCCAACAACCAGTCCTCCGGCTTGACCGAGCCTTTGTATTTTGGTGTATCCCTTGGGAGCGAAAATCCCTTTGGAAACGACTCATTCCAGATGCGCGGTCTGAAGCATCTTGGCCCGGCTGGACTTTCTTCTTCCAGCGCGGGTGACTGGACCAGTTGGTCGATTCGTGCGTGCACGTCTTCCTGTTCCTCCGGCTCGAGCGGTCCCAGCCGGCCGGATAGGCGGGACTTGGGCAGGGCTTGTCCTTTTACGGCTTCATCAGCCGGCTCGCGGTTCATGCTGGTAACAGCTGCCGCGTCATGGGTGTTGTGCCCACGGCCTGTAGATCTACTGTGTGGGAGATTGCTCGGCCTTGCTCCGTTTGGGGAAGATGCCTTGCTGCCGCCTGCAGCCGGATCCACCATCCGGTGAGCCGGTTGTGTTCTGCTGTTGCCGACCATGTTGAGTTCTGCCTCAACCTTATGCTTGTTTGCCGTGACCACGAGGAGCTGGACACGTGCCTACTGACGGAGCATCTCCTCGCCCTCCAAGTGGCTTAGCTCCGCAACGGCCGCCTCCACGACCCTCGTGTTTTTGGTGGGGGTGCTGTAGACTGGCTATACCGCGGGTGTACGCGGATCAGCGGTGCAATCCATCTCCGAACCGAGGTTACGGCCTTGTGGCTGGGCCAGGCGGCTGGCGCCGGGCAACCGGGCGAAGCCGTGCACGATGTTGTACTCGCACATTGTCGCGTTCATCTGCCGTTGGGCGGCTGCCACTTTGCTAGCTTCTTCCAGAAGGTTCTGACGAGTGGCCTCCAGGGCTGCCAGAACTGCAACTGGGTTTGCCTCAATGGGGGTGATGGGGTTGCGGAGGTCTTCGATGGACGTGTTGAGCAGGTCCTAGTTTGGGAGGCGTGAGTTGGTGGCATAGCCATCCATGTTGTGCTCTAGAGGCGGGCGACAGTTTTCCACTGAGCCTGCCATCATGACCTCGACGCTGCCGCTGGCGATGCATGAAGCAGAGAATCCAGTGGGCACGCCAGAGACGATGACGACCTCACAAGGGAAAGCCTCAGCGATGGTGGCAATGTAGACGCGGTTTTTGCCGAAGTGCATGATGGAGCCTCCTCTTGGGAAAATCCCGCCAACGAAACATGATGCGTTGTCGAGGATGCAGTCGAAGGAGCCGACAGTGAGAACGAGGCCAAAGGCGACTCGCTCACCTGCGATGAGTGGAAGTCCCATGCAAAAGACGATCCTAGCCGAAGCGCTGTGCCCCACGGTGGGCGCCAACTATCGTGGTGTGGATCTCGGCAGTACCATCAGGGATGGCTTGAAGGGGACAATCAGGATGCTATCGGTGGCTACTCGCACTGGGTTGGGCACAATTACTGCAAACACATCGATGTACCCAGGTTCGGAGCCCTCTTGGCGAGGTAAAGCTCCTACTCCTGCAAGGATCTACTTACCGAAGGGGGGGTGCGAATGCCCAATACAGATGCTCCTTGAGCTGTTTCCTTAGCTACTCCTTGCTAGAAGGAGAAGAAGGAGCTACTATACTTGTCCAATGTGGAGAACTTCTAATCTTTTCATCTCTACCTACAACCCTGGCACTCCCCCCCTTATATACTGGTTGAGGAGGCAGTTTACAAGATGGGTACTAGGGGTTACTGTTTGGATCTGGGCCTTACATAGTGGGTCGGCTTGACAGGGCCAAACGGTAGGCCCGGGTCCAGTCAAACGTCTAGTACAGGGAAGGACTACGCTACAGTGTCCAACGCCCCTGCTTTACTCGTCAGCCGGCTCTTTATCCATCAGCTGGCTCTTTATGCGTAAGCCCGAGCTTTCCTCGTCAGCCCTTTCTTTGCTCTTCAGCCTCAAGCTTTGGCACAGTTGTTTGGTAGCACCGGCCAAGCTAGCCAACCTGTCGGGTCAAAGGTGCGCTCAGCGGGGATCGTCATTCCAGCCGTACTACCGCGAGTGGATCCAAGGCGGTCGGCTAGGAGCGGCCTTCCAGCCGGTTCTTCTGGCTACCCGGCTAGATGGGCCAGCAAGGGAAACTTGGATGTGGACCGGGTGGAGGATTCCACCCGGCTGTGGTTCCATGGTCTTGGTCCAGACGGCATGAGCTCTTTGGAGCCGACCGGTTGGTCCCATCTTGGCCTACCCGGGGGTTATCCCCCTGACAAGGACCATGTAATCACTAAACAAAACGATGAGATGCTCATTTAAGTGGGAGTTGTGGTAATTTAGTTTAATTAACATGAACACATAATATGAATATAAATTCGATACTTTTGCAAATACCATTGTAGATGTATTGCCCCACCTTCAACTTAGGCCCTTTCCTTCAGAAAGAAAATCTTAAAACTGATGGGTCAAACTTCACCGCCTCGTCCTATATTTTGAGGATTCTCCTTGTTCCCCAGAAGCTATCCTATGTACTGGAAGCTGCGTTGGGTGACAAACCAATTTATTCCACAACACAGGATGTGATGAATGTCTTCTAGTCCAGGGCAGATGATTATGCATGTATCCAGAGTGGCATGCTCTATGCCATGGAGGTCGACCTGCAAAACCTCTTTAAGAATATTAGTGCTTATGAGATAATCACTGATCTCAAGGCTATCTTTCCCCATCAAGCCAAGGCCTAGAGGTATGAAGTCTCAAATTTTTTCTTCTCGGCCAAGGTGTATGTCAGGGGGATGATCCCCAGGTACCCCAACCGGACAAGAAACAAGACAGTCCGACGGTGTCCGGCTGGCCAGATGCAACCAGGCAAGGCAAGACAAGCCGACTATCGCATGGTAGCCGGATCAGCAAGAAGTAGCCGAGTACAACGACGTAGCCAGAACCAATCAGTGAGACAGTACGACGTGCGTATCAGTGCACAGTACGCCCTGTACGACGACAAGACCGGCAACTACTCGGCCATACCGAAGACTTTGTGGGGATGACGCGGTAATAGTGGCCCGATGCTGACGATGGGCTCGCACGACATCCACTGTACCCACGACAGCCATACCGCTCATACTCCGACGTGACATGCCATACTGGGTACTGTAGATGACCAGCCGGCTGGGACCCACCTGTGGGGCCCGCCAGTCGGGCTGGCCAGTGAGACCGTTGCCTCTCTGCCTTTATAAGGAGTGGCAAGGCCTCACTAGAAAGGGTTGGTCTCAGAGCATTTAAGGCGATAGCTAGTGAATACAGCTCGACGAGCACTTGTAGTTCGTATATCCCACTTAGTCAGATCCGGCAGGAGTAGGAGCTTTACCTCATCACGAGGGCTCCGAACCAGGGTACTTCCTGCGTCTAGCTATGCTCGCTTGTATCCAATCCCGCCTGCGGATGTCGTCGATATCTTCCCTGCTAGTCCCCACACCTCTATCTAACCTCTTCAGGTACTGCCGTTCCCATACAACGACAGTTGGCGCCCACCGTGGGGCAAGATGGTTTCGACCGGAGTCACGTTCCGCACTTCAGCCGGTGAGCGCGTGGCCTCCGGCCTGGTGCTCACGCTCGACAAATTCGACAGTGTCATCGACAACACCTCCTACTTCACCGGAACCTCCTTCCCGGCGAACGGCACCATCCTGCTGTTCGGCGACCTCCCTGTCTATGTCGCCACGGTCCCGGAGCGTTTCCCTAGGGAAATCGTCTCTGTCGCGGAGCTGCCGCGTCCAGGTGGTAGGTCCTCCATCGCATCCTGCGGCGTGGAGGTCATGATGGCCGGCTCCAGCACTCACCCCCGCCAGCCGCGGGACCGAGGCGCGGACGAGGTCGGAACTTCTGCTCCCCCACAGCTTCAGAACCCGGTGGAGGATGCCATTGATCGGTATTGACGCCGGTTAACCTCTGGGATAACCCGGCGGAGGCGAAGGCCAACTTCACCATGGAGAGACAGATCCTCCTCCAGGAGGCCATGGAGTTGGCGGCTGCCCGCAAGCAACTCGAGATCACCCGGCGTGAGTACGACCGCGCACACGGTTTCACTCCGGCTACCGCGGAGCCGAGCCGGCGTGGCCAGGTGCGGCGCCGGGCGGTGAGCTAGGTGGTAGGATGGAAAAGGATGGAGAGCCAGATCCCGCACCTGCCCTCATCCGGCCCACCTACAGCACGCCCATCAAGAACCTGCGCGTCGGCAAGAGTTTGCCCTAGCGGCTCGGTGGGGCTCTATCGGCGATGTACCAGGGCTCCAGTGACAACAGCGAGGCGGGCAAATGAACTAGAAGATGAAGGCAAGGCGAGGTGCGGTTGCGGCGAAGCTTGGGGTGCCCTAAATCGCATGCGCCCTTCTCCTCCTGCTGCAGCGGCTCCGGCTCCAATTCCAGCGAGGCAGAGCTTGATTGGCTCCGGCGAGAGAGGTGAAAGGATCAGTGAGAGGTGGGGAGTGTGGGAGTGTGGAGAAATGGTGCTGGGGAGGCTGGTTTATATAGGCCCGATGGTGAGACCGAACGGTGTGGGCAGGCGACCCCGGCGAGGGCGGCACAGGGGGCTAGCAGCGTGGCTCGAGGTAGGGGACGGTGACATGTCTCCTGGCGGTGCGCTGAGGCTTAAAGGAGCGGCAAGGCGGGCTCTGTGCTGGTCGGGCGCGTCTCGCGCTTTGGGCAGCAGAGGCGGCAGGTTCGACGACGAGCGGTAGCTGGGGTGAGTTGGGCGGCCAGCGGGGGTGTCTGGGGTGTTCCTTAGGTCATGGCGGAGCGATAGGCGCGGTGTACGGCCGAGGGGTGGTCTGTGCACGCGGGGACAGTGCGTGCTCTGCGGGAGGCATCGGCATGGTCGACCAGCTCCGGGCGTGGCGGTTCTTGGCCGTTCTGCTCTTTGTCTCTAGGCTGGGGCTGGTTGGACGGTGGCGGTGGACCATTGGCTAGCTTGTAGACATGGCGAGATAGGGGGAAGCGGTCTGCTGCTCTGAGTGCATGGTTGGCCGGCGAGGAGTGGCTCGGCATGGCAATGCAGTGTAGCTAGGAGGTAGGGGATGTGTTGGTGTTGGTCTGGTTAGGCTTGAGGGAGACAAGAGTGATCTAAGCACTCCAATTTTCTAGACAAGATCAAGCCCAAAATAGTGATAGTTAGGCCACTTGGATCTTGCCCACAAAGTGTTTGATGAAATGGCCGAAAGAGAAAAACTTTTGAATTTTGAGTTCAAATTTTTTGAGTGAGCTACCCTGGTACTAGGTAGTCTCTGGTTGCAAGGGTTTTGAAAGTGGAGCTCAAATAGATGTTTTTTGAAAAAGGGGTGATCTATGCATATGCATTGGATTCAATTTTCCAATGCCATTTAAAATAAGTAAAAGAATGTTTTTAAAAGATCAAAAGGTGGGCCTTGGTACCTCATTATGTGTACTAGAAAGGGGTGCAAAGATCAAGAATTGTTTCTGTTAAGAAATGAGTGCTAGGAACACTCAAATAGTGTAGTGGATTAAAATGGCCAAAATGACCATTCCTCCTTTTTAATTCTTTTTGATTTGATTTTCTTTGGAAAAGTTTAGGAATGATGTAGATGATGTTTAAATCACCTAAGAATCATTTTAAAACCAAAGAATCATAGAACCATGGCAATTCAAATCAATTCCTATTTTAAATGCACATACACATGAATGCTTTCATTTTTAATTTGGAAAAGTTTTTGTTAACCCTATTTTTGATGATTTAGATCTTGATAAGCTTGGATTGATGTTTTGGGATGTTACAAACCTTCCCCCCTTAAACGAAATCTCGTCCCGAGATTTACAAGAACACTAGGAACTAAAGAGATCCGGGAACTCTGTCCGGATGTAATCTTCTCGCTCCCAAGTGTCTTCCTCCTCGGTATGGTTACTCCACTGAATCTTGAGAAACTTGATGCTCCTGGTCCTGGTGGTTCTATAGGCTTCTTCTAAGATATTGATGGGTACTTCTCTATAGGTCAAGTCATTGTTGATTTCCACAGCTCTGTGATCGATGTTCTTGAAGACTTCGGTCTTCTCGGGCACTTCCAAGCATTTGCGAAGTAACAAGATATGGAACACATTGTGGATGGCTGACATCTCTTCAGGCAGTTCCAGTTTATACGATACTTCTCCTCGATGGTTTAGAATCTTGAAGGGCCCGATATATCTGGGGGCTAACTTTCCTTTCAGACTAAAGCGTTGAGTTCCTTTCAATGGCGAAACCTTGAGATACACAAAATCTCCTACATTGAAAGTCAGGTCTCTCCTTCTCTTGTCATCATTACTCTTCTGTCTGGATTGGGCGGTCTTGAGGTGCTCATGGACTTTGTGAACTTTCGCTTCTTCTTCTCGGAGAATGTCAGGTCCAAAGATCTGACTCTCTCCTACTTGCGACCAATTCGAAGGGGTACAACACTTTCTTCCGTATAGGAATTCAAATGGTGCCATCTACAAACTAGCTTGATAACTGTTGTTATATGAGAATTCTGCGAAAGGCAGGCAGTCTTCCCATTTTGATCCGTATTCCAACACACAAGCTCTAAGCATATCCTCTAGGATCTGGTTGACTCTCTCAGTATGTCCATCAGTTTGCGGGTGATACGCTGTACTGAAGTTCAACTTGATTCCTAATCCTTCCTGAACTTTCTGCCAAAATCTCGAGGTAAACTGGGTTCCTCGATCTGATACTATGGTCTTGGGGGTTCCATGCAGACTAACAATTTTAGCAATATACAGCTCTGCTAGCTTCGCACTCTGGTAGGTAGTCTTGACAGGTATAAAGTGGGCTACCTTGGACAGTCTATCAACTATGACCCATATTGAGTCATTTCCCCTACTAGAGGTAGGCAAACCAGTGATAAAGTCCATTCAGACGGAATCCCATTTCCATTCCGGAATCTGCAATGGTTGCAACAGTCCTGCAGGTCTCTGATGCTCTGCTTTGAATCTTTGATATATGTCACATTTGGCGATGTAGCTTCCGATTTCTCTCTTCATCTTGTGCCACCAAAATTGCTCTTTCAAATCCTGATACATCTTTGTTCCTCCGGGGTGGATAGAATAAAGAGTATCATGAGCTTCCTTCATGATAACTTCCTTCAGCTCCGAATCTGCTGGCACATAGATATGACCTTTGTACCACAGTACACCTTCTTCGTCTTCAGTTAATCCAGGTACCTTTCCTGTAGCAATACGACGTTTGATTCCGTCGATACTTTCATTCCCTTTCTAGGTTTCCTTGATTTGGTTAATCAAAGTGGGTTGAAGTTCAATGCTAGCTAAGAATCCTTTGCTAACTAATTCCGTCCTGAACTGTTCTAACTCCTCATACAAACTTGGTTGGTTCTCCTTGATCATGATGTTTAGCTTACATGGCAATCTGCTAAGAGCATCCGCTACCACATTGGCTTTGCCGGGGTGATACTGAATGTCAAGGTCATTGTCCTTGATTAACTCTATCCATCTCCTTTGCCTCATATTCAGCTCCTTCTGAGTGAAGATATATTTTAAGGTCTTGTGATCTGAGTAAATCTCAAAGCGATTACCCATCAGATAATGACGCCATGTCTTCAATTCTAGAACTACCGCTGCTAGCTCAAGATCATGGGTCGGATAGTTCTGCTCATGCTGCTTTAGTTGTCTAGACAAATAAACGATAACGTTGCCTTCTTGCATCAATACACACCCTAGACCAATCTTGGATGCGTCACAATACACATCAAACGGCTTCTTGATGTCTGGCATGACCAATATTGGGGATAGTATCAATCTCTTCTTCAGCTCCTGGAAACTGGCTTCACATTTGTCTGTCCATTCAAACTTCTTGTCCTTTTTCAACAATTGGGTCATGGGTCGGGCGATGCTTGAGAATCCTTCTACGAACTTGCGGTAATAACCCGCTAATCCGAGAAATGCATGGACTTGGGTTTGAGTGGTTGGGGCTTCCCATTCTTCGACATCTTTGATCTTGGCGGGATCAACTGAGACTCCTCCGGTAGACACAATATGTCCTAGGAATCCTACTTCCTTCAGCCAAAACTCACACTTGCTGAACTTGGCATATAATTGATGCTCTCTTAGGGTTCCTAGGATAACACTCAGATGTTGCTCATGCTCTTCTTCTGACTTGGAGTAGATAAGAATGTCATCGATGAACACAACTACAAACTTATCTAGGAAATTCATAAAGATCTTATTCATGATATTCATGAAATAAGCAGGGGCATTGGTTAATCCAAAAGACATAACCATATACTCGTATAAACCATAGCGAGTAGTAAAGGTGGTCTTCAGAATATCCGTTGCACGAATCTTAAGTTGGTGATAACCAGTCCTAAGATCAATCTTTGAGAATACCTGAGCTCCGGTCAACTCATCAAATAGATGCTCTATCTTTGGCAAAGGGTACTTGTTCTGGATGGTGACATCATTCAACTTTATATAATCTGTGCACAGACGGTTGCCTCCATCTTTCTTGTCGATGAATAACACTGGTGATCTCCATGGCGATGTGCTTGGTTGAATCAAGCCTTTCTCTAACATGGCATCCAATAGCTTCTTCAGTTCCACTAACTCTAAGGGGTTCATGCTATAGGGTCTCTGAGCTATAGGTCCGGTTTCGGGGATTAGTTCGATAATGACCTCAATATCCCTATCCGGGGGCATACCTGGAAATTCATCTGGGAATACATCGGGGTATTCACATACTACTCTGACTTGGTCAATGGTAGGCAAGGCTACACTCTTGTTGCACTTGAATTGACGGGGTATGGTTTTGGAGATATGTTCTACTGTTACTCCAAAACTACTGGTCATGGTGATGGCTTTCTTAGCACAATCTATCAGTCCTTTATGCCTTGACATCCAGTCCATACCTAGTACTACTTCCAATCCTTAAGTTCCAAGTACAATTAGGTTGGCATAAAAATCTATCCCATGTATTCTGATAGGTACAGCTTTGCAAATTTTTCTAGCTTTGGTTGTTGAACCGGGGATTTGAACTATCATGACATGCTTCAGGTTGGTTGGATGAATCTTACTAGTGCATGCAAATTCTTTGGTGACAAATGAATGCGATGCTCTAGAATCAAACAATACTCTTGCTAAAACTGAGTTGATAGAAAACTTACTCAGCACTACATCTGGTACTTCCTGGGCTTCTTTTGCGTTCATGTGGAAGAGACGGCCATTGCGGTTGTGCGGGTTCCCTAGGGAAAATCTCCTTCCTGGTTGAACACGACGCTGCTGCTGAGCTGGGCATTCACATTGGCATTGGCTGTAGTCTTCTTGGGACACTCATTAGAGTAGTGACCCTTCACTCCACACTCGAAACAAGTGATCTATGACTTGTCCTCGACTGCGACAGGCACAACATTGCTACCAGTTCTGGGTGCAGTGTTGTTGTTGTTGTTGTTGCTGTTGTTCTTGGGAGGTGCACGGTTGAAATTGTTGGCATTATCAGAGTTGTGATTGTTTCCTCCGGACTTCACATTGCCTCCGCTACGGTCAGGGTAGATTGGGCGAGACATTGGGGGTTGGTTGTTCCTTGGTGCATATCCGGGTGAAGGGTTGGGACGGTACTTCTGGTGACTACTGGATCCAGACTGCTGCATCATACGACGCTTGCGGTTGTCGTTTGCTTGGTTAATCTTCCCTTCCATCTGAATGGCAGAGTTGACTAGCTCTTCGAGATCCTGAAAACGGATGTTGACGAGGACAGTCTACATCTCATCATGCAGTCCATTCAAGAATCTCTCCTTCTTCTTAGCCTCCGTGTTTATCTCATCAGGTGCATATCTGGCAAGTGACAGGAATCTGTCATGGTACTCCACCACAGTCATTCTTCCTAGCTTCAATTCGCAGAACTCATCTCTCATTCTGTTGACTAGTCCCTGCGGCACGTGGGTGCGGCTGAACTTGACTTTGAATGCTTCTCATGTCATAACTTGACCATGGTTCATATTGCGGATGCTATTCCACCAAGCTCTTGCATCTCCTGCCAGATAGTGGGTGGCGAAGAGAACTTTCTCATTTTCATCAACTCCTGCAACTTCGAGGTTGTCTTCCATGGTTTGTAACCAGTCATCAGCATCTAATGGGTTTTCAGAAGTGCTAAAGATTGGGGGATTGGTATTCTGAAAGTTTTTGAGTTTGGATCCCTAGTGATCCTGATTTTCATGCCCTTGGTTGTTGAGAGCCATCTAGGCGATTTTTTGAAGTGTTGCTAAGTTGGCTTGGCGTTCTGCCCTGCTTGCTTCACGGCCGGCGATGAGATTCTACAAGATCTGCAACATTGGGTCTTGTGACGATCTGATCCCTCCTTGGTTTCCATGAGTCATCTGAATATTGAGATGGATATAGAGGTAAGAGGGAAATTCTAAGGTTCATGGTTTTGGGTTTTCAAAGCTAAAACTTTGAGTTAGACTCAGGTTTTTCAACTAACTCCATTTTCATTCATGCAAGCAAGCACATGATACAACACACACCACAACAATCAAAGGGAAACAGATGGTTTGAAGAACCATTCTTCAAGCTATGATACAGTGAGATCGATACATCTCATGCTACGACAGTGCTCTAGTGCCTCTACTCATCGTCGATGAAGTCGGAGTCCTCATGATCAGTGTAGAAGTCCACGACATCCTCCTCCAGAAAGTCATCATCGTTGCTGAGGTAAGAGTCCATGTCTCCCTGGATGGCTTCACCCACATCTTCTTCTTCCTTGGTGGCAAGCTGAGCTTCCTGCTCCTGGACGGTCTTCTCGAGGTCGGCCACCTTCTTGCGAAGACGGGCGATGGTGCGATCCTTCTTGGCATGCTGGCGACGAAGAGACTAGCGGTCCTGGACGAGCAGTGCAAAAGTCTGGGCCTTCTAGTAGGCAATGGCACGGTTCTGGTTGGCTAACTCTCTGGCATTGTCCAGTTCCTGCTGTCTGTCATGCAGCAAGAAGTCGAGATTCTCCACTTGATGCCTTAGCTCTGGGTGACTTGGCATCTCCATTGGCATTCCCATGAAGTCACGTCTTGCATAGTGGGCAAAACGAGTTCCTTGGATCTTGTTGACGCTGAGGGCACATAGACATGCGAGAGCTTCATGCATTGCCCTGGCTAATCCATCTAGCCAGTTGTTCTCTCTCACGGAGAACTGAATTCTCCCAGACATTGGTGCTTCAATGCTTCCTCTAAGATCTGCGGTGACTAGCCACTGTAGGTCTCCTCCTGGGGGTCCTAGAAGTTGAGCTCCAAGAAACTCCGGATGTGGGCGTCCCAGTAACTCTGACAGTGAGTACATATCCCTCTCGAAGATCAGCTGACCTCCGTTTCCCAACTGGTAGAACTTGCTGAACTGAGTCTCCATCTACAAGAATTAAGGATGAGGAAGTTAGTGAAGTGATCAGGTGTGTCAATTTTTATGTAGTAGTGTAAGAATTTTGAGGAACATGAATTTTTGAGAAAGAAAGAATTCACAAGGGTAAGAGAGGAGATAGTTTTTCATTAATACTCACAAGGGTAGTGAAGTGGTTGAAGTTTTCTTCTTCTTCTTCTTGGTAGAACTCCTCCTCCTCGAGAGCTTGGTCGGTACTATCGTCTATAAATACATACGGAGTACACAATCACCAAACAATACTTAACTAGGCTAAATAGCAATGTAAGACACACATTTTATGATCCATTCTTATCACAAGTTTAATTCAATAGTTTCATCCTTTTAAATTTAGAAAAGTAATTTCTACTCATTAAAAAATTAACTAAGATTTAATATTCACGACTTAAAATATGGGATCATATTGACACATGCCATCACCACATATCTTAACACATGGGAATAAGAATTAATGGTTGGATCAATATTACTTTGGTTTAAGTTTATTATTTAATGATTTAAAGTGACTAGAAATGCCTATATAGCATTATTTTGGTACTAGTCCAAAGTCACTGCATGTAAACCTTAATATTATTACATATTTAGATAGATATGATGAAATGTGATTTTTGAGAGTTAACTTTGGAATCAACTCAAAAGCTAACTTAGTTGATTTTATAAAAATGTTGCAAGTTGCAAAAGCTTCTGTTTTGTTATTTTTACTAGGAGGGATCTATAACTCTAATTGGATTAAATCCAACGGGCTTGGATAGATCATTTCAATACCTTTCAGGCAAAATTGATTTCATGCAATCTGGATTTGTAAAACTCCCAGAATTTAATTTTAAACTAGTGGGGAAACTAGATGCAACTTAAGAAGAAAAATCCAATTTTGAACTGCTGGGCTAGCGCGTGACAGAACATGGGCCGACCTAGTGGCGCTCCGCGGCGTGGGGCTCAGCTGTCAGGGGGGGTCCCGTTGGTCAGCGGCACTTAACACGCGAAACGGTATACGCGCTGTGGGCTGTAGGATTAGAAGTGGGATCTACGGTCGAGGGTTGTCGTCGACGACGAACAGGTCGCCGGCGAGAGTTTGCCCTAGTGGCTTGGTGGGGGTCTACCGGCGACGTACCAGGGCTCCAGCGACGATGGGTGGTCTGTGCACGTGGGGACAGTGCGTGCTCAGCGGGCGGCGTCGGCATGGTCGACCAGCTCCGGGCGCGGCGGTTCATGGCCGTCTGCTCTCTGTCTCTGGGCTAGGGCTGGTTGGACAATGGCGGTGGACCACTGCCTAGCTTGTAGACATGGCGAGAGAGGGGGAAGCGGTCTGCTGCTGTGAGTGCATAGTTGGCCGGCGAGGAGTGGCTCGACATGGCAATCCAGTGCAGCTAGGAGGTAGGGTTGTGCTGGTGTTGATCTGGTTAGGCTTGAGGGAGATAAGAGTGATCAAAGCACTCCAATTTGCTAGACAAGATCAAGCCCAAAACAGTGATAGTTAGGCCACTTGGATCTTGCCCACAAAGTGTTTGATGAAATGGCCGAAAGAGAAAAACTTTTGAATTTTTAGTTCAAATTTTTTGAGTGAGCTACACTGGTACTAGGTAGTCTCTTGTTGCAAGGGTTTTGAAAGTGGAGCTCAAATAGATGGTTTTTGAAAAAGGGGTGATCTATGCATATGCATTGCATTCAATTTTCAAATGCCATTTAAAATAAGTAAAAGAATGTTTTTAGAAGATCAAAAGGTGGGCCTTGGTACCTCATTATGTGTACTAGCAAGGTGTGCAAAGATCAATGATTGTTTCTGTTAAGAAATGAGTGCTAGGAACAATCAAAGTAGTGTAGTGGATTAAAATGGCCAAAATGACCATTCCTCCTTTTTAATTCTTTTTGATTTGATTTTATTTGGAAAAAGTTTAGGAATGATGTAGATGATGTTTAAATCACCTAAGAATCATTTTACAACCAAAGAATCACAGAACCATGGCAATTCAAATCAATTCCTATTTTAAATGCACATACACATGAATGCTTTCATTTTTAATTTGGAAAAGTTTTTGTTAACCCTATTTTTGATGATTTAGATCTTGATAAGCTTGGATTGAAGTTTTGGGATGTTACAGATGTCGTGCTGGGTATGTTTTCTATAAACTCAGTATTAGCAAGAGTGTTGTTTGATTCTGTAGCATCGCACTTGTTTGTTACAGAAGAATTTGCATGCACTAGTAAGATTCACCCAACCAATTTGAAGCATGTCATGATAGTTCAAATACCTGGTTCAACCACCAAATCTAGAAAAATTTGCAGGGTTGTACCTATCAGAATCCATGGGATAGATTTTTTATGTCAATCTAATAGTACTTGGAACCAAAGGTTTGGAAGTAGTACTAGGAATGGATTTGATGTCGAAACATAAAGGATTGATCGACTGTGCCCAGAAAGCCATAACCATGACCAGTAGCGCTGGAGTATCAGTAGAACATATATCTGAAACCTTACCCCGTCAGTTCAAGTGCAACAAGAGTCTAGCCCTAACAACCATAGAGCAAGTTAGAGTAGTATGTGAATACCCTGACGTATTCGCAGATGAATTACCTGGTATGCCCCCAGATCGGGATATCGAGTTCATTATTGAACTGATTCTTAGAACTGGACCCATAGCGCAGAGAACCTATAGCATGAACCCCTCTAAATTAGTGGAGCTAAAGAAGCAACTTGATGCTATGCTGGCAAAAGGTTTGATTTAACCAAGCGCATCACCATGGCGATCGTCCATTCTGTTTGTGGACAAGAAATATGGAGGTAACCGTTTGTGCATAGATTACCGGAAGCTAAATGATGTCACCATCAAGAACAAGTAGCCATTTCCCAGATAGAAGATCGGTTTGATCAGGTGAATGGTGCCAGAGTGTTTTCTAAGATTGATCTTATAACTGGTTATCATCAACACAAGATTCGTGCAACGGATATTCCAAAGACTGCCTTTACTACTAGATATGGGTTATATGAGTATACGGTCATGTCCTTTTCAATAACCAATGCCCCCGCTTATTTCATGAATCTCATGAATAAGATCTTTATGAATTTTTTAGATAAGTTTGTCATTGTGTTTATGGACAACATTCTTATCTATTCCAAGTCAGGAGAAGAGCATGAGCTACATCTGAGAACCATCCTTGAAACCCTGAGAGAGCATCAGTTGTTTGCCAAGTCCAGTAAATGTGAGTTCTGGCTGAAAGAGGTAGGATTCCTCGGACATATTGTGTCGGTGGGTGGAGTGGCTGTCGATCCCGCCAAGATCAAAGATGTGGAAGAATGCAAAGACCCAACCACACAAACCCAAATCCGTGCATTTCTCGTTTGGCGGGATATTACCGCAAGTTTGCTGAAGGATTTTTGAGCATCGCAAGACCGATGACCCAACTGTTGAAGAAAGATAAGAAGTTTGAATGGAGAGACAAATGTGAAGCAAGTTTCCAAGAACTCAAGAAAGATTGATTTCAGCCCCAATATTGATTATGCCAGATATCAAGAAGCCGTTTGATGTGTATTGTGATGCATCCAAGATTGGTCTCGGATGTGTATGGATGCAAGAAGGCAAAGTCATAGCATATCTGTCTCGACAACTAAAGCAGCATGAGCAAAACTATCCTTATGGGTTACCCAGTGTGAGATCTATTCAGATCACAAGAGCTTGAAGTATATTTTCACTCAGAAGGAGCTAAATTTGAGGCAAAGGAGATGGATAGAGTTAATCAAGGATTATGACCTTGACATTCAGTATCACCCCGGCAAAGCCAATGTGGTAGCGGATGCTCTTAGCAGATTGCCGTGTAAACTAAACACTATGATCAAAGAAACCTAACCAAGTTTGCATGAAGAGTTGGAGCAGTTTAGAACGGAGATAGTTAGCAAAGGATTTTTGGCTAGCATAGAACTTCAACCCACTTTGATCAGTCAGATCAAGGAAGCCCAGAAGGGAAATGCAAGTATCGACGGAATGAAACGTCGTATTGGTACATGAAAGGTACCTGGGTTCACCAAGGATGAAGAAAGAGTTTTGTGGTACAAAGTATGTATCTGTTTGCCCGCAGATTCGGAGTTAAAGCAAGTTATCATGCAAGAAGCTCATGATACTATTTATTCTATCCACCCCGGAGGAACAAAGATGTATCAAGACTTGAAGGAGCAATTTTGGTGACACAAGATGAAGAGAGAAATCGGAAGCTCAATTGCCAAGTGTGATATATGTCAGAGATTCAAGGCGGAACATCAGAGACCCACAGGATTGTTGAAACCATTGCAGATTCTGGAATGGAAATGGGATTTTGTCGGAATGGACTTTATAACCGGTTTGCCTACTTCTAGTAGGGGAAATGACTCTATTTGGGTCATAGTTGATAGACTGTCCAAGGTAGCCCATTTTATACCTATCAAGACAACCTTCCAGAGTTCGAAGCTAGCAGAGTTGTACATTGCTAGAATCATCAGTTTGCATGGAACCCCCAAGACCATAGTGTAGGATCGAGGAACCCAATTTACCTCAAGATTTTGGCAGAAAGTCCAAGAAGGATTACGAACCAAGTTGAATTTCATCACAGCTTATCACCCGCAAACCAATGGACAGACTGAAATAGTCAACCAAATATTAGAAGATATGTTCAGAGCTTGTGTGCTAGAGTATGGATCAAAATGGGAAGATTGTCCGCCTTTCGTAGAGTTCTCATACAACAACAGTTATCAAGCCAGTTTGCAAATGGCCCCATTTGAGTTCTTATATGGAAGAAAGTGTCGAACCCCTTTGAATTGGTCGCAAGTAGGAGAGAGTCAGATTTTCGGATCCGAAATCCTACGAGAAGCCGAAGAGAAGGTTCAAAAAGTCCGTGAGCACCTCAAGACCGCCCAATCCAGACAGAAGAGTTATGCCGACAAGAGGCGTAGAGACCTGACCTTCAATGTTGCAGATTTTGTGTAACTCAAGGTTTCCCCATTGAAGGGAACGCAATGTTTTAGTCTGAAAGGAAAGTTAGCCCCCAGATATATTGGACCCTTCAAGATTCTGAATCACTGAGGAGAAGTATTGTATCAACTGGAATTGCCAGAGGAGATGTCAGCCATCCATGATGTGTTCCATATGTCGTTACTTTGCAAGTGCTTAGATGTTCCAGAGAAGACCGAAGTGTTCAAGAACATCGATCACCGAGCCAAAGATATCAACAAGGATCTGACCTATCGTGAAGTGCAAATCCGTATCTTGGAAGAAGTCTTCAGATCCACCAGGACCCTGAGTATAAAGTTTCTCAAGATTCAATGGAGCAACCATACCGAAGAAGAAGCTACTTGGGAGCGAGAAGATTACATGAGGACAAAGTTTCCAGATCTCTTTAGTTCCTAGTTTTTCTTAAATCTCGGGACAAGATTTTGTTTAAGGAGGGAAGGTTTGTAACATCCCAAAATTTTAATCAAGGTTATACAGATTCTAATCATCCAATTTAGGGTTAACAAAAACGTTTTATCATTAAAATAATTAGGAATGCATATGTGTGTTTGCATTAATATAGAATTGTTTGGAAATGCCATGTTTGATTGATATATATGTTGTGAAATGGTTTAAAGGTGAATGACACGTCATCTAGACCATTTAAAAATAAAATCCAAAGAAAAAGAAATCAAATAAGAATAAAAAGACCAAATGGTCATTTTGACCATTTTAATCCACTATTCCACTTTAGGTGTTCCTAGAAGTCTTTTCCCAACAGAAACTATTCTAGATCTTTGCACCCCTTGCTAGTACAAGTAAAGATCTACTAAGTCCCACTTTAAAACTTACAAAAACACTTAGCCACTAATTTTAAATGACATTTGAAAAGTGAATCCATTACATATGCATAGATCCCACTTTTTCAAAAACCACTCAAATGAACTCCCCTTGCCAAACCCAAGCAGCCACATATTATCAAGCTTATGAAAAACACCTAGAGATCACAAAGTAATCTACCTAACTATTAGTGTTGTTGATCAATGTCTTGTCCCCCATTTGACCCTCTCATCTCTCCTCTGTCTCCCTAGCACCTAACCCGGCACCAGACAACACCCCACTTCGCCGCTAGCAGCAGTGCCGAGCCACCCCGAGGCCATGCCCACCGGTCGAGCATGGACAGCTCGCAGCAGGCCACCCCGCTCTCTTCCACCATTCCTAGGAGGTAGGCGAGATCACACCGCCACCCCTTGTCCCTTCCCGAGCCCTGCCAAGGAATGGACCACCTCAGAAACCACTGCGCCCACCGTGTCTGCGCCATGCCAAGCACGCGCCCGAGCGCCGCTCCCGACAAGCGTGTACACGCCACGCCTCGACCGTAGCCCGTGCGCACCGCTTTGGAATGACCCCAGCAGCCGCCCAGACATGTCGGTTCGCCGCCACTTGACCCACAGCCACCGCGCGCCGCGTCGAACGCCGCTTCTGCCGTGTAGAGCGTCGACTATTTCCGACTAAACGCGACCACCCCTAGTCGCGCCTTTACTCCGTAGAGGACCACCAGGAGACCGTGCACCGTCCCCTACCGCCAATCGCGCCGCTAGGTCCCTGTAGACTCGTCACCACCACCGCCTGACCATGCCGCACTTCCCCATCGTCGATCCTATAAAAGGAGGGCTCCCCCAGCCTCATTTCTCACACCACTCAACTCCCCTCTCACCACAGAGCCTTCCCCACTTCTTGCCAGAGCCAATCGAGCCCTCAGTCGTCGGAATTCCACCAGAGCTGGCTGTAGCTTAGGAGAAGAGGCGCCGCTAATTGCAACCGCCACAGGAGCCGCCGCGACCACGCCTAGAACCACCGTCGTCCACCAGTTTGATCGCCCCCATCTCCACGTCTACCTAGAGCTGTGGTAAGCACCCATAGACCCCCACTATGCCGCGTTAGGGTTTGATCTCGCCGGAGCTGTTCGCCGAAAAACGATGAACCACATCCGTCGATTTTTGTTCTAATCGCACGGCTGATATTGCCTCGTAAAAATTTAGGGTTTTAAGTGCCACTGACATGCGGGACCCACCTGTCAGTTGCCCTCTGTGCCGTGGAGCGCCACTGGGCCGGCCCATTTCTTTTCCTGTGCTAGCCCACAGATTCAAATAGAGGTTTTTCTATTTAGGTTTAAACTAGATTCTGTCCACTTGTTTAAAAATCATTTCAGAGAGATCAACTTAACCAAAATGCATGATTCAAATTTTTCTAGAAAGAAAATTAAGTTATATATCCAAGCCCTTTGGATTTAAATCATTTGGAGTTAGAGATCACATATAGCAAAAATAAGAAGACAAAGACTTTTCTACATTCAAACATTTTTCAAAATACAACCATAATAGCTTTTGAGTCGATTCCAACTCTCAAAAATCACATTTGACCATATCTATCTAAATATGTGAAAATATTTAGGTTTGCATGTAGTAACTTTGGACTAGTACCAAAAGAATGCTATTAGGGCATTTCTAGTCACTTTAAATTGATTAAATAATAAACTTAAACTTTATAAAATGTGACCAACACTTTAAATCACATTCCCATGTATTAGAATATGTGGTGATGACATGTGTCCACATGATCCCACATTTTAATTGGAGAATATTAAATCTTAATTAATTTCAATGAGTAGAAATTACTTTTCTCAAATAAAATAAAGGAAGCTAGTTCTTTAAATCTTGTGATGATTGTGAGGATGCTAGATCATCAAGTATGTGCCTTAGTGTGCTAAATAGACTAGTTAAGTATTGTTTGGTGATTGTGTACCCCGTATGTACTTATAGATGATAGTACTGACCAAGTCTACGAAGAGGAGGAGTTCTACCCCAAAGAAGATGAGGATAATTTCAAATACTGCACCAACCAAGGCAAGCTATTATTGGTAAGCTAGAATTATAAAAAATGACCTAAGCAAGATGCTTTAGGCATTCTTGGTTATACATTTGGATTTATACCCATCCCAAGTTTTACTTGCAAGCTTTACTTGTTGCTTTACCAAAGTTCCTTTACTTTTAGTAATGCTTTCTAAGACTTTGAAAGGATAGTATAGATAGCATAAAGAGTATAAAACTTGGCCTATACGAGATGTCATTCTATGGCATGAGATTGAGATTAGCATCCCTCATTAGTGAACACACTTAACCTTAGTGGCTAGTGCTAAACATAAAACTTGATCACTTTAGATGGAAATACTTGGTGAAAATGATTATGAAAACCTTGGAGTGATGAGTCATTCTATTGAGGTGTTTTGACATGTGTTGAGAAACACAAATGGTTTATGATGATGAAAATGTTGAGGCATGAGCCTTAGCCCCTTTATAAAAACTGATGGTTCGGTTCGGATGTGATACACTTCCAATTCTACCGTACAACCACAATACCTAAATTGGGTAAGGCTTAGCTGGAAATTTATATGCATTAGTATGGGTTCCCTCGCGGGAGAGGTTTGAGCTAAGGCTACCTCTCAATGTTGTCCACCTATGTAGTGCCTAGGATGGCAGATGGCCATGGCTGGGAGGCCAAGATCATAGGAGATGTGCTTGTACTAGGGTGTGTAATTGAAAGGTTATGATTGATTATCCGCATACTAAGTATGATGATTCAGGGTTATCCCTGACAGATGTATCAAATTTTGTGGTGAAAGTGTACCACCTCTACAGAGTGTCAAGCTATTCGAATAGCTGCATCCACGGTCACGTGGAATATTACTCCATGTCGTCAACTTGTACATCGACTTGCATACCATCCGGGTTCTCCAAAAAGCTACAGTAGCTTTGTCAAGTAAATTACATAGAGAATCTGACACGCAGGTCCTAATACAATAAAATGAAAGCACCTAGGCTCTAAATGGTTGACAAAAACCGTGATATGCAGATCACGTATGGATTACACACATCACATGCACATAAGACATACCATTCGCAACATCATCCTACAAAAACAAGTTATGCATAAATACGATATCTACCGATGTTGTGAAACTCTGCAATGCCACTAAGGTGTTATGGCAGGGCAAAGCTGGTGGTCCCATGGATTCCTTCGTCAGATTTATTCATGTAGGCTCTAGACGACTGAGAAAAACCATGATATGCATATCTCATCTACATTCCGAACAAGGATTTATTCATTAGATATTTTTTTTAACCCAAATCTGATCCATACTCCGATTCAATCAAACTCCTTTGATCTTCGACCACCACATCTAGATTTACTTGTCCCTGTCTATCCTGATGGCGGAAGCTGACTGGTAGGGGTATGTCGTTCCATGACCTCAGTAGTATGATCATGGAAACCAGATCATCCATCTCCCCGAGGGCGATTGATCAAATCAACCTTGCACAAAACTGATATATCTCATAGATCGACCACCAAAATAGCAAATAGATCCAATCTAATGCTAACTACATATCACAAATGCATGATCTCGAGTCTAAAAATATAAGCTATCGCTCTGAAACCACTACTGCGCCACACAGATATAAACAAAAAATTCCCTACGCGGTACTCCCAAGATCTAGCTGAGGTAGAAGGCCACAAGATTCACCACTAGACACGAATGTGCAGATTATTAATGAAGCACTTCAGTTGATGTAGTTTAGAATGATCCCACAAACAACAGCTTCGAATCTTCCACGAACTACATTGGATCCACCACTAACTCCTTCGTCTTCACCGTCACACGTGCAATGCCTCTCTCGGTATCCACACGTGTAGGATGGAGCTACGGGCATAGGATTGCCAGATCCAGTCTAGCGCGAGATGGGAGTGGAGAGAGTGACAACTAGGTTAGGGAACTATCACTTGTGACTCCACTTATATACACTCCTAGTTGGTCTGAAAGCTTGAGGCCCATCTAGGATGTACCTCAATTTCCACATGGATCTAATCCACACGGGCTCCTTTCCCTTAAGTGTGTGACCCTGTAGGTTCACGCACACCTTGACAAGCCATTAGTCACCACTCTGAATTGATAGCTAGTATCAACCTCTAGCCAGAAGTGCCATCTCCAAAGTGTCGCAAAGTCAGAAGACAAACCTTTCCATTTTGACTTTCGTCCAAGTCCCTTTGCCTCACGATATACCTTGTCAAGATATAGGCGAGTGGTTGACATCACTTTAATAGCTCAACTCTCTCTTCTCGTTCTATGATATATGATTCACTGGACTAACACTTAGTATGACTCCTTGGTTAAGACTTAACCAAGTTTCGCCTGGCCATGCCCGAATCATATCACACGAGAGGACCTAGAGAATATCTATCCATTATGGAGGGGTAAATCACATCTTGGTAATCCATGTCACGCAGCTTGATTCACATCCAGCTCGAACTCTGCCTTTGTAACTGCCCATTTGTGGAACAACGTTTGATAGAACCTAAGATGGTGACCCACAAATCGGATCATGCGATCACCTCAGGCCAAAGGATTCCACTTTTTGTGACTACAAAGGATAACATGCTCGTTACATCTCAACTATGGGCTAGTCCGACTCGTTAAACTCTTTAGCCGAGTCCGTGTAAGTTAGAAAGCATCACCATGCCCATCATCAGCCAACTTTCTCTTCGCCGGGCAAAATGCTGATGTGCCTATCTCTTCAGTTGTTGGGTTCCTAATTACTCTAGCTTTGCACGATGGACTCGCTCATGCAAAGTTGTGTCCATTTTTTCTCCTTGCTGCATTGCATGGAAAATAGTCAACATGCTCTATTGTGGATCATTTAGGCTATAAATGCAGGTCATATTTATGCGAACAAACAAAGATAAATGAACCCGTTCTGACTATCTACCAGATGATGTAGAGGCTCGGCCCATGAATTCCTTACATGTGGTTTTGTAGGTCACATGTACGTCTCCAATGATGCCACGTATTGTAGCTGGTGACTGGTGCAAGCTTAGGCTTTTGACTTTATTTCTCGGCCGGTGTGCATTTCTCCTCTTCTCTCCTTTCACATTGGCAATAACTCGATGATACCTTCGATCCGTATTACGGATGCATTATAGTAGATTTTTCCATAGTATACCTAGGTTTATCAAACCTTTGGAAAAAATAGTTGTATGGAAATATAAGGAACTTCTACAAGAATTGTTTACTCATTTTACCTTACATTTACCTGACCTTTCTAGTTTACTTTGAATTGTTGTTTGTTGTAATGGATGGAAATAGGCCAGGGTTGAAGATTCATCTGCAGCTGCACATACATATGGGATAAATATAATAATATGCACATTCATGTGTGAAATGATCTAATATAGATAGGGTTGTGGGAAGCACATCCATAAACACTAAAGTCCCTACAAGCCACAAACACATCACTAGTATTTTGATCCAACCGTTATACCACGAAGCAATGAGTTAGATGAATTATTATGTAAAATACAGATCGAAACCTTAAGATTGGTGATGTTGTTGTTACTCTCAAGTGGATCCTAAAAGAAGATGGTACTACCCTTGTTGTCACTTGGTTTCACATGAAGTCGTTGTTCACCACTCATCTCACCTCAAGCCTTTGTAAATCCCTGGGATCCTGGGTACCTACAAGTCCATGGATCGAGATAGGAGACAAATAAACAAAGATACATATCTCCTATTCAATCACCACACAATATTCCCATGTATTAGATGGACATAATCGCTGTGAGGTTTCACCCCAACCCGCAGCCCAGGAGGACTACTCACTCATAGGTCAAGGATATAAAACATTGACCAAAATACTTATATGGAAAACAAATATTCTTACAATGGTCACGAAATCACAAGGATATCTCAAGTACAAGATGATGGCTATGGATATGGAATGGATGGAGCATGAAGAGGATGAACTATGGTGGTGGATCTCCTTCGGTGGTGCTGTGATGCAATAAAAGAATGGCGGCTTTCTACACGGAGGCCGGAGTCTCAAAATATATAGGCGTCTTCATGAAAGTTGCTGCATTTGACCTAGCGAAGCTAACACCACGTAGTACGGGCGGACCATACACCTGGTTATTAAACCTCCAGTAGGCTCCTGTTTTACCCCAATTAGCTTGGCTGAGTAGGCAACCTGGTATCCTCAATACATGCTACTGATTTCGCCTTAAAGTGTTATTTCTTGCACATCACAAATGAAAACCAAGCATTGCACAACTTTGCCATAATTAGTCATTAGCAAGGCTATAGAGATTCATGGTCAATTGTTTGACTTAAAATATTATTTAAACATGGAGAAAGATGGCTATTTTCACATCCATCAACTTCCCCAAAGCTCAAACAATGATCGTCCTCGAGCAAGAAACAAAAAAACCATAAGGAATTCAACATTTAAAATGAAATAATGAGAAGAGGAATTCACTTACGATTGGTAGTCATATGTATCCAGCACCTCTTCCATTTGAAAGGATCATCAAAATTATAGAAGTGCTAAGAGTACTATACAAGCTTTGTTAACTCAAAACAATCAAAGCAAAGTTGATATAAGTATAAACAACTAGATTTGTAACAATCATTCCAATTCCTCTAGTTAACTCTAAGCTTTCCAAGAAACACTAGGAAGTTTCATATTAGCATATTTAAGTATGAGAGATCATGTCCAA
This sequence comes from Avena eriantha, assembly GCA_910589775.1. Taxonomy (NCBI): domain Eukaryota; kingdom Viridiplantae; phylum Streptophyta; class Magnoliopsida; order Poales; family Poaceae; genus Avena; species Avena eriantha. Next base: position 315,216,557 of record OU342742.1, read on the forward strand.
AGTAGCTTAACAATGAAGTGTCTTATTTACACCCACATCAATAGATCAAGACTATCAAAACACTACTATTCTATTCATTGTCTTTCAAGAAAACTCATGAAGTAGTAATGAGACCATGTCATAGACTCTTTTTGTGAATATGTTTTAATTTCAAAGATAGTTTCCAACAAGGATCACTGAATGACGTTTTAGCAACATTTGCACAACCCTCAAGAGTACCAATGCTTTTACCATTACGGTAACAGTTGATACCCATGTCATCGACTCAATAGCCAAAATTAGAGGTTGTACCATTGATCGTTCATAGGCCAACAAAGGTGTGCACACCAATTTGTGAGTAAGCTTTAAGCAATATCACACTTTGACCGCGAAACTTTCAGTTTTGGCATGCATCTCAATTACCACTAGAATTCATTTCAATCAAACAACTCCTTTCAATAGTGCTATCAAGTCTATCAATATATCTTTGGGGTTAAGTATATTCAAAGTTAAACTCTTAATACAATCATTCATGATACAAGTCATATTTTGGAGAATTTATTATTGTTCTTGTTTTGCAATATTATTTCCAAGTCAAGACTCAGTTATTTATAAGAACTAGAGAAAAAGCTTCCACAACTAATTATCCATACAAATAAAAAGCTTTAGTTTAACTGTTTTGAATTACTCCCACTATCATATTATCTTAACAAATCAACTAACTAGGATAAACATTACAAATTTCTAAAGTGGGAGACTGTAGGAACTTCACGTCCCATGAAGGAACTGGGGGTCCAACAAGCTCTGAGTTTGTTAGGGGGTTTAACACGTGTTTCAGAGATCTCGATGACGACAGCTACGGTGGACCTCGCACACAACAGAGAGAGGGCACATGGTTTTTTTACCAACGTTCAGGACCCTCTTGAGGAGTTAAAGTCCCTACTCCTACTTTGTTGTCTTGCTTGCGATGCTTCACGAAGGTACAATGTCGGGTGCATCCATAGGGCTTGTGATCGCTGGGATCGATCCCCTTCTAAGGTAGGGGAAACTCTCCTTTTATAGGGGAGCTTGGCCTCTTCCCCAAACTGACGGGCGGGAAGGGTCTGTACATTGCCTCCCAAGGAGAGTTGGCTCATGAGACTGCTTTACATGGACTTTGTCTAGGATTCCTTCTAGTCCTCGGTCCACCGATAAAGTAGGAGTTGTTGCTGATGTCTACTCTCTATGCGAGGAGGCCAACACCTACTTACTCCAAAGTAGCAAGGAAAGGGAGGAACGGCGTAGGTACTATCGGTGACTTCATATAATCGAAGGGGTCCCATAGTGCTTTATCTTTTCCCAAGGTAGACCATGTAGCCGACGACTCTGTGGACTACCCGTTGCCTTATTGTCTTCTTTCTTTCCTTGTGTAAGCCTCCTCATGGCTCAGTAGGAGGGAATCTTATTTTCTTTCGACCTGGGGTCACCTCCTCAGGGAGATTTCTCTTTGGTGGTCTCTCCTCCGAGGGGTCGCTTAGCTCCCTTCGGGTTCCCGAGGGATCAGGAGAAAGCTAGACTCCCTCCCAAGTCTATTGTGTTTCCGAGTAGGGGGCCTCCCGACCGGTGGGTCAGGGTACCCTAGTTGTCAATGACACGACAGTAGACCCAGGGCGCTGGCCTTGCACGTGTCTATTGATGGACACAAATGGATGACATCACTAATGGTCGGTGGGTCCATTGCTTCTGCGTGTGCTAGCGTGGGACCGATTCCCAGTCACATCTCGGCCATCCACACCAAGTGGTTGGGTGTACCCATCTGTTAGATCCAAGAAAACCTCGAGTGGCGACATGTGTTTTGGGAGTTGTGGTCCTGATTGATTGGACGTGTGAAAGACCGGTGGTTAATTAACTCGAGGGGACGGGGCATCCTTCCTCCTGATAAACTGGAGAAAATACCTGTTCCCCTTCTCCCTCAGTCGTCCCTTGCTCCATTCCTCCCCTCTTCTTCCACCACTCCCTAGAGCGAAAACCATTCTCATGGCGCCGAAGCGAGCTTCAGCAGTGGAGAAAGGCAAAGCCGTGATGGAAGAGGCAGCAGAAACACCACCGGTGAAGCATGGTAGGGGATGGACACACGGAAGTGGTTACGAGCACGACGCCGGTTGCGACAGGGCGACATCCCACACACAGTCTGTAACATCCCAATTTTAGCAACCCTGATTAGTTGTCCACAATGCAAAAATCAGGGGGAACAAAAACTTTTCCTTGTTCATGAGTGTAGTCTTTGCTTGTTGTTTGTTTGTACTTGTGCATATGAGTATATACCATATGATACTCCTTACCTCACCCTCAGTTGTCAAAAAGCTATTTAACAAAACTATCCTGGCTCATTTTACATATTCTCAAATGTTCTGGCATTTCAAAACCCGAGCCAAGATGCTTGAATAACCAACACTAATTGAGTAGCTTCCATTAACAAAACTATGCAGAGCTATAACCTTCTTATGTTTTCTAGACAGAACCTTCAACTACCCCCACCCCTAGGGTCTTCAAAACCTTATTATAAGCTTTTGAATTCTACTCTTGGTAGAGGTACCAAAGACTCTCATCTTATTAAAAATCCAACCTCTTCAAAATTCCCCAGCCTTACCTCAAGCTAGGCTTGATAGTAAACCCAGTAGTAGGTTTGTTTGGTTTATAAGATGAATTGCCTTGATCTGCTGTTTGAATTGTTTTCTTAGGAAGTATGATGAGCCACTATAGGAGCTCATCCCTAGGATCAAGATGTTCCCAAATCACCACTCTCTAAGAAAGAATACCAAGATGGATCCTATCCTTAGCCACCAGGTGATCATCTAAAACCCTTACCCAGATCAATTCTGCGGTGATCCACTCCAGAAGTTTCCAAGTCAATGAAGACCAATATCAAGCATGGATCCCTTCTAATCAACCTACTCTAAAACATAATCCACTTGATGATGATTTGGGTACCTTGCAACCCATCAAAATCATCACCACTCACATTCTAGTCGAAAACCATACATCTGCCAAATTTGTCTAAGTCTGGAAAACTGTTCCCAATATCACCTCTTTGGATGCCCCCCTTTCTCAACCCTTGTGCATTATTGGTAATGAATTTAAACCATATTGTTAACTATCATAAGGACTACCAAGGCCCACTTTTTCCCTTGGTTAGATCATCCTCCTACCCACTAGTTCTTGATGGTTTTGCAGTCAAGAAGATAACTTTTCCTACAAATCTAGTCATCATGACTACTTTGACAGAAACTCACACCATCATCCAGCCTTCTATGGACCAGATTTTTGCATGGTTGTGATCTACTCATATAGTTCTACCAAAATCTACTTCACTTGCTCCAAGTGGATCTCTGTGCTTCTTAAACCCACATGGTTTATAAAGCATCATGACTCATTTGGTATGGCAGCCCTATTTTCAACAAAGTTTGCCATCTCTTCCAGACCACCTCTAATGTAACCAATCCAAACTCCTTCTACCATGGTCATATATATGACTTGGTCTAGCTATACATCTATCCCTTGCATCAAGGTGAGATCTGAGATCCAAGATCCAACAAGGTTTTGATGGTCTAAAAATAACATCACCCTAGATCCACAACCCCTTGTTTTCCATCTAATTCAAGTTGGATTCCCATTTACCAGGGTTGCTAATGCTTGCTACACCTTGTCTACATCATCTACCTTGATCATAAAGATTCAAAAAATATTATCCATAATTATCATAGACCAAATCTATCTAATTCCTTTAATAAACAAAATCCCCAAAACTTCATCCAGAATAGAAAGTTTGACTTTCTCCAAAACACATCCCCATGTTTAAGCTCTTTGGAAGTATAATTACCGTACCCTATCTTCTACTTCAAAAAGAAATATTTTTGAAGAGCTTTAATAATTGTTTTTGCCCTTTTTCCTAAATGGCAGAAACAACAAAATAAATGTTTTAATTACTTCCATGCCTCAATAAATCTTGGGAACATTCCCCTAAGTGTGCATTCACAATTGGGACCCTCTCACACCAAAAACCAACCTTGGCCAATGTAAAAATATCAATTGAGCTTATAGAAACTACTTCTGACCTTTTTGAATAAATGGATTTAAGAGGACGAAAACCCTTATAAAAATCCCAAATAAGTCCTAGGAGTGTATCTTGACCCTGGCCATCCACCAGTACTATCTCCCCCATCTTTTCCAGTGCAAACCTTTGAACTCCTTCATAAGCTCTCTTGTGATCGAAGTTTGCAAAACAATCAAACTTTAGTGAAACCAAGACCAAACCATCACCAAGGCTGGTCAAACACTCCTCCACAGCAACCAATACTCCTCTGGTCGTGAGCACTGTAGCTCGGCCCTAGCCCTTGCCCCTTTTACCCTTGGATTAGTAGAGAGAGAGAGACAACCATATCTTATAAAGATATTCCCCATTTAATTACCACAACTACCCCTCCCCTCTCTTCTCGACTAGAGCCCCACACCCCCTCTCTCCACCGCCCCTGACAGCCAATGGCATGCCCATGGACTCACCCTTGCCTCCCATGGACATGGTCCACCCTACACCCATCCCCATCGGTTTATAAGCCACATACCACCCCAACCCTCCTTCCCTGGCTAATTTCACTCCTCTTCCCTCCACTCACTTCCTCCGAGCTCCTCTCCTTTCCCCCTGCTTTTCCCTACTCGAAAGAAGGACAAGAAGAAGCTTCGGCCATTGCTCAAGATCTGAGCGTAGCTCCCCCTCCCCTGCCCTTCTCCGCCTGCATGTCACCCTGTTGTGACCCCTTCTCCTCCTCTATCTAACCATGGTAGTTTTCTTTCCTAGAACCGTCCCCTCCATCGTCGTCGTCGAGCTCCGACGAGGTAACCCCCGGTCGTTGTCGCTCGAGCTGCTTCCCGGAGGCCAACGCCGCCGTGCCGCCCCTCCTCGGACTCGCTCGGGGGTCCTCCGTCGCCCTACAGCCTGGCCATCCCCTTCTGGCGACCCCAGGTGAGCCTCCCGGTCGTCCCTACTGCCACTAGGGTTTCCTCGCGGCGTCTCCCATTCATCTGAGGATGACGGCGGAGAGCCATCCATCTCCACTTAATCCAACAGCCCCCAGGCCTCCCTACCTCTTCGCCGCTCTCAGCCGCTGACCGCCGGGCCTCGCCTGCCAGGTTCAAGCGTGGTCTCCCACGCGTCGCCTCGCCGGGTGGGCCGGCCCAGCTCCTCCGACCCGCCTCTGCGCGGCCCAGCACACCCCAGATCTGGCCCAGCTACTCGTCCGCCCTTTCCCTTTTTCTTTTAATTCCAGATCTAGAAAAATACAAGTAGAATTAAATCCTGTTGAAAATATAAAGAAGATCCAAATGCCAAGATCTAAATTTTTGATGGTCCTCAAATGTTTTCTTAAACATGGAGAGGTAACCCCTAGTCAAAAATAATTTTTTTATTGCTTGGCAATTAATCCACCAAAAGTGGTCTTTTGCACTAGATAAATCTCTCAGTGACCTTCACATCTCCAAAATGGATGAAACCAAGCTCTATTGAAAGTATATCCCTAGGCCTACCCTCCAGCATTTATCCTAAGTCAAGGTGAACTAAGGTCACCCTTTAGAAAAAATAACAAAAACATAGTAGTTTTGCCTTTAGAAAATTCTATAGGTCAAACCAAATTGGGTATTGACCTAATTCCAACTCCCAGTACACCCTCATATCAACACCTATCACACCCTTGCAGCTCAGATTTTATTGAGCTCTGGTTGAATTGCAGTGAATTAAACTATTCTGTGTACTCTAGGAGATTGAAAACTCAAAACAGAGTGAATCCACTTTCTACAGAAAGGTATTCTAAATGCCTACCACATGCCCTTGGAATCAACTTAAGAGCTTCTATAGATTTAATTTGGTGAAAATGACAAAGACACCACATAACTGCCTTTGGGAATTTCCCGAGCGCATTCTGGTAATTATTTGGACTTGATTCTAATTCTTAGTGAACAAGTACATCAAACACTATCTAACCACCCAAGGCAATAATTTTTGGGCCTCTAGATAAATTCTGGTCAATTATTTCCTCAAACCAGAGTTTATTCCCCTATAAAAAGCATAACTAAATCTAGGTGATTGATAATCTAGTGAAACCACTTGTGTTGGTCTTGTTTTGCCAAGACCTATCTGAGGATATCATTGTTGCACATTGGCATCCTACAGATCTTAGATCCCCACTCTGAGTTCTTGGTAAATAGCCTTGATAACTATCCTCCAAGGGAAAAACACCTCAACGACAATCTAGTAATTCCATTATTAGTCCCCAACCTCTCCAAAACCAACTATGATAAGTAGTGTTCCTTATGTTTGTTTGTTGTATGGTTTGAGGCCTGCATGCCTTGTATTGATTGTGGTATTGTCTGCTTGCATGTATACCCGATGACGATGATAGTGTGATTGTGTGACGACGAAAAGAAAGGGACTTCTAATTATTATTTGTTCGGTATTCTTGGTTATCTAAAGAAGTCCAGGGACTTATCGCTGATCCCAGGCAAGCCACCATTTCCGAATTCCGATACTTGTCCTACTCTTTTATTACCTGTTTCGTACCTCCTTTATAAATTGCATTACTTACCTGCATGTCTTGTTTTATAAATACGGAGCTAATAACTTTGCTCCTCCAGGTTATGACTTGGTGTCCCTCGTGGCACCACCCTGATGTACCTACCATTTTATCCCTTTAGACCGAGAGTATGATGGTCAGCATCCTACCTCGTTGAAAACCCCCGCTTTGACAAAATAACATGTTTTGGGATTTACCCTACTTCAACTGTTTAAACACTACTTTGTAAAACCCTTGGAAGAGGCATCGTTCCAAGCAGATGTTTTAACTAAGGAAGTGGTGTTGATGAGAAATGAGAAAATGGACAAGAGAAAGATAAGGGATGTTCTATGCCTTTACCAGAACATTTTTTATCCGTGCAACCACATTACCCCAGGTGCTGGGGCTTAGCTCGTAGTTTGTCTTCATTAGCCGGGGAAGCTCGTATAATGATTATAGGGAGAAATCCCATGAATTCCGGGCATGCGCTATCAGTTCTTCGGATCTGGAGCCTGTAGCTTGCTTCAGCAAGAGTGAGCATGTCTTGGCAGGAGTGCTGGTGCAACAATTGGGTCTCCCGCGGATGGTATGAATTAGGTGGTACGGAAGGAAGTGGAGTAACCAAGTTAAGGTATACGCCAAGCTGCGGTTTGGGTATACGCGTGTACGGAAGGCAGGAGGTTGCGAGCCATATTGTAGCACCCGGTAATACCATTACTAGAAAATCGCGTGTTATTTTCATTTTTTGCATCATCATGATCGCATGCTCATGTCATCATGCCACATTGCATTTGAGCATCGTCATGTCATCATGCATCTGTTTGCCCCTAAAACTATTTTCCAAAAAAGCCTATCTTTGTTTTCTATATATCCTCGTCTGTACTTCAAACTTAAACTCTGGGATCACTTAGATATTTTTATTTGTCTAAAAACTAACTACTAAAGTATTTTAATAAATAAATAAAACTTATATTATTTTGTGGGGAAGTCAGCCAACTATCAGGCCCAAAAGCCCAGCAGCTAGCCAACTACCACCCCACGACCTAAACCCTAATTCGCCAGTGAAGCACGCCCTGCCGCCAGCCGCGAGCCACCCTAGTCCCACTCGCGCTACACCTAGCGCTGCACCGCACCCCGACCCATTGAGCCACAGAGCCACACAACGCACTGGTCACGCATACACTCAGCCGCAACTACACACCATGAGACCCTTGTGGTGGAAATGACCCAATTCTCTAGCGACCAGATCGATCCCTTCCTCCCCATCGCCACCTACCTAACGTCCTTCTCCTGAGCACTCGCTCGCATCTGTGGCCTCGCCCTCCTCTTGTGTCCCCTCCATCCCAGACGCGCGCCGCCGCTATGTGCCCCTCTGCATCCGCGAGGCCTTGCCGTCCGCCGCCCTCAGCCCCGTCTTCGCCGACCTCTGCACTCGACCTCCCCGGTTCCTCCTAGCACCGGCCACCGCCGCAGCGCTGCCAGGCGCCCCACCTTCTCGTCGCGCCCTCCTCTACCCTGCTGCCGGCTTTGGGTCTAGCTGCCGCTCTCCTCCCGTGCGAGCGCGGCAAGCCCAGGGAGGAGCCACATCTGTCGTGTTCCTCCTCCAACCGCCGCTGCCGTCTCCTGGCCGTGTGTCTGCTCGACACTGTCGCCTCGAGCCTTTACTGCGTCCCTGCGGTACCTGTCTCTCGTACCTTGTCCCCCTGCAACACCTTTCGTCCATGCGTCCTCATTGATCTTCAGTGTTTGTGTTATGTTGTAGGTCAGCTACAAAGCTAGATTTGGTGTATGTGTGCTTGCATCTCGATATCAATCTTGCCACTTGTTTGCCTGTGGTAGCTACGACCACAAGTTGTCTGGTGTTCTGCACACAGAATCTTTGCTACTGCTCAAGCACTCCAGTTAAAACCACTAATACAACAATTATGTTGGTGATCGAGCATGTACCATGCCAAGATGAAGAAAGCCATCCCAACGACAAGAGCTTCTGGAGATGAACCATCGCAAGCCGAGAACCTTCGTGTTCCACCTAGATCGTCCACCTAGAACCCCTTCACGGAGACCGTACCCCAAGAGCGCCCTCACGGAGAACCAATAACTTCTTCACGGATCCCAAAGACCCCTGAACCCAGACCCGAAGACCACAGATGCCAAGACCCTCTTCCCGGAGGCAAAGTCCGAACCCGAGGACCACCAAGCTCTTCTTCCCAGAACGACAAGTGCTTCGACACGGATCCGATGTTCGTGAACCTGAACCAAGATGCGAAGACCGATTCCCGAGACCGAACCCCGTCGAACCGTTGGAACACCAAGATCTTCGTCCCCTAATGTGTGATCCCCTTTCCGAGGCCCATATTTTTTATAATAAATGATATCTACTTGTTGCATACAATTGTTCATGAATGCATTCATATCATGTGGTTTGGGGTATTTTGTAGCCTTACCTAATAATTAAATATGGAGACAATATGTAGGATATTCTAGTCGTATATTGACTCCATTTAAATCTGTGTAACAAATCGATGTCGTGTTTTACCTTGTTAAGCCAAAATTTAAATTGCGGGGTATCTAAACAACTTGAACCTTCTATTTAATTGTCGTGACCCTGGTTCCGCTTAATATTGCCTAATTGCATCACATCTTTGCCATGTCATACATCATACATGCATCATGCCCGATCTTCTGTCGTAGTATTAAATAGTGCATCCGGTGTTTCTTTTAGTACTTTGGTTCTTCCCAAATTAGGCCGTTGAGTGGATGCGAGTATCGACCAGATCTTCGGGAAATGTATCTTCGACAGTGTTTCCTAGGCGAGCATCCTCCCCTTTTTTGCCTATTTTGCGTTTATTGTCTTTATTTCCTCCTGTTGATCTATTGCTATCCTTGTTGTGGTGCTTTAGTTTCCGTGCACCATTTATATTCCCTGTAGCCTCTATATTGCCTTGGACACATCCTATTGCCTGTTGTTTGATAGATAGTCTGCCTTGCGAGTCGTAGTTGCTTGCTCAGGTGGTGCTTTGCATCGTTGTCATTCCACCGTTGATGGAAGGTTGGCATATGCTTAATGGTGGTGATGCTTTACGGTGGAGTTGATCATGACTTTAAATACAACTATTAAATTGCTGGGATAACTAATGAAAGAGGCACCGGTGGGCAATATATGTTATTTGGTTTTTCATGTCCACTTGTGTCCCGTAGGCCCTGAGTACTTGATACCTGTTCCTTGATTATTCGCACTATCCACATCCGGGAGACCCTATGGATCCCCCTTAGCAGAGCTTGATTCATTTCTTATTTCTTGGGGCCACAACTAGTTTGGGGCTTTATTACTATCCTGTACTTATGCCATGCTTTACTGCTTTATTTAAGATTGTGCGTGGAGCACCTGTACTGTTTTGGATCGTGACACGTTTTCACTGTATCGACAAGCCCAGTCACACTTTCCGGTTCCTAGTCGTTTACCGCCATCTACACAAACCCTGGGTCCGTCTCGGAGCCGACCAACTTCGTCGCGGGTAGCTTAGTGGGGTGGACCCTTGAAATATTTTATGAATCCTCTGATTGCTTTGTCGTGAAAGCCTCGTCGGGTTTTGATTTGATTTTTCCGTGGTTGATCGTGTGTGTGTTGCTATTTGTGCACCCCTACAGGGTAAATCTTTCTGAAAGTCGTGTCCGCGGTTATGGACGACTTGGAGCACAGTATCTTGATCATAGACAAGCATAACTAAAGTAGTGCTATAAATTTGACTTAATATGTGACTAGTAATCAGCTTCACTACAATGGAATGGATAATAAAAGTTCCAACAATTGGTGGAACTAGGGTGTATCGTGTCATGTTATACCTGCCTAGTAAGTATCGTAACTCTAATGGAATGAAATAAAAGTGCCAACAACTGCTGGGTTTGGGATGTCACATGCTAATTGTATCTGACTACTAAGTACTACAATTACAACTGATTTGTTAACTAAAACTTCCCACTACTTATGCTATCAGGATGACTCGTGCTATCTATATCTGACTAGTAAGTGCTGCAACTATAATAGAATGAATAAAACTGCCAACTGTGTGAGTTCCTCGGTTTGACTTCCTCATTTGGTCTCGAGGGGGAATACCAAGATGGGTATGATTTGTGTTAGTATAAGGTTGGTTCCGAATAGGCCTTTCTTATCTCTCTCTAATAGCTGACATTTTATCGAGTCTCTATTGGTTGTTTAGTGCATGCTGCGCTGCCGCTTCAGTCCACCATACCTATGTAGGCGAGAGCCGCCGAATTCTAGCCTCGCCGTGTATAGGCCTCAGTACTGACCGCTCCCTTTTTCCTTCACCCTTTGTCGGCACCCCTTTTGTTTAACATGTATAAGTGCAACGTCGTTAGCAGGGTTACCCTTTTGGCTTGGCCTGGGCAGGGTTATGGACGCCATTGGTTATTCTTTAGGGCTCTTAGCCCCATTCGCATTTTATCCGTAATCGGATGTTGTATCATTTCAAGGTGATTTGGATCTTTGTATTGTATATCTGTATTTTTGACTCATGGAGTCGTTGTTGTATATATATGTTTTTGTGGGTTCCATCGTGGACTATTGTGTAATGTTATTATTTCGTTTTCGACCCGCACGCAAGTGCCTGGTGGGTATCTTTGAATCGTTTCTATGCGGGTTTGGCGGGAATCGCTAAAACTTGCAGAGAGACGATTCGAGGTTGTTACAAAGTGGTATAAGAGCTCAGCAGTTATGATACTCCACTGGTTCAGCCTCTAGGATAACATAGCTAACGGTCGATGTAGAGTGTCAAAACGATTTGGAAAAATCGGTTGGATAGATCTGATTAGGTCTATTTTTACTCCTTACCTCTATGCTCTTCTCCTCTTACCTTTGCGTGTTTTAAATCTGCTCTCTCATCTTTTCTTCGACTATAGGAATTCTCATGGTTGGGTTTCCATCGTACCTTCAGAGTTTCAATTCCTTTCTCTTGCAATGGTGTTTCCACATCCGGTCTTCGTGTTATCTGAGTTACCCTTCATCTGTTGTACCCTTCGGTGGATCAAAATCCACTGAAATCTTTCTTTTGTGTCTTCCGGTGTTTTCCCAACGTGACGATGTCTTCTGCGTCAGATCCGATGAAGAGCCTGCATCACTCCTTGGTTTTCCGAAGTTTTCCGAATATCGCTTGTCAATATCTTTAGTCTAAATTCTGAGAGTTGGTTGCATAATTCTTCTATTCATGTACCGAGTAATGCTTTGAGTGCGGGATGGAGTCGCGACCATACCACTACTCTTAGCATTCGCTTTTGTACATTGTATGGTGGACCGATGCAATTTACTCCTTACATGGAAGTTAGGGGTGGCCTTAACTTTAACTTCGTGCTTTGTTTATCCGGAGCATTCTCTCGACAAACATGAGCAACAACCCTTGTTGGTGGTGTCGCCAATTTCAAGACAGAGCAAGACACTTTGTTAGTGGTGTCGCGAGGATCTATATGAAGCGAGAAGATTCAGATCGTCGGCCTTCTTCCCCGTACCATGAGGCGGATCTCGAGGGTGAGATCTATTGTTAGTGGTGTCGAATTGTAGCACATGGTAAAACCACTACTAGAAAATCGCGTGTTATTTTCATTTTGTGCATCATCATGATCGCATGCTCATGTCATCATGCCACATTGCATTTGAGCATCATCACGTCATCATGCATCTATTTCCCCAAAAAACTATTTTCCAAAAAATCCTATCTTTGTTTTCTATATATCCTCGTCTTACTTCAAACTAAAACTCTGGGATCACCTAGATATTTTTATTTGTCTAAAAACTAACTACAAAAGTCTTTTAATAAATAAATAAAACTTAATTATTTTGTGGCAGAGTTAGCCAGCTGGCAGGCCCAAAAGCCCAGCAGCCAGCCAACTACCACCCCACGACCTAAACCCTAATTCCCCAGCGCAGCATGCCCTGACGCCAGCCGCAAGCCACCCTAGTCCCACTCGCGCAACACCTAGCCCTTCACCGCACCCCGACCCAGCGAGCCACAGAGCCATACAACACACTGGTCACGCATACACTCAGCCGCAACTACACGCAATGAGACCCTTGTGGTGGAAACGACCCAATTCTCTAGCGACCAAATCGATCCCCTCCTCCCCATCGCCACCTACCTCACGTTCTTCTCCTGAGAACTCGCTCGCGTCTGTGGCCTCGCCCTCCTCTTGTGTCCCCTCCTTCCCAGACGCGCGCTGCCGCCATGTGCCCCTCTGCATCCGCAAGGCCTCGCCGGCCGCCGTCCTCAGCCCCGTATTCACCGACCTCTGCACTCGACCTCCCCGGTTCCTCCTAGCACCGGCCACCGCCGCAGCGCTGCCAGGCGCCCCACCTTCTCGTCGCGCCCTCCTCTACCCCGCCGCCGGCTTTGGGTCTAGCTGCCGCTCTCCTCCCGTGCGAGCGCGGCTAGCCCAGGGAGCAGCCGCCTCCGTCGTGTTCCTCCTCGAACCGCCGCTGCCGTCTCCTGGCCGTGTGTCCGCTCGACACTGTCGCCTCGACCCTTTACTGCATCCCTGCGATACCTGTCTCTCTTACCTTGTCCCCCTGCAACACCTTTCGTCCTTTCTTCCCCATAGATCTTCACTGTTTGTGTTATGTTGCAGGTCAGCTACAAAGCTAGCTTTGGTGTATGTGTGCTTGCATCTCGATATCAATCTTGCCGCTTGTTTGTCCGTGGTAGCTAACGACCACAAGTTCTCTGGTTTTCTGCACACAGAATCTTTGCTACTGCTCAAGCGCTCCAGTTAAAACCACCGATACAACAATTATGTTGGTGATCAAGTATGTACCATGCCAAGATGACGAAAGCCATCCCAACGACAAGATCTTCTGGAGATGAACCATCGCAAGCCGAGAACCTTCATGTTCCGCCTAGATCTTCCACCTAGAACCCCTTCACAGAGACCGTACCCCAAGAGCGCCCTCACGGAGAACTGAGACTTCTTCACGGATCCCGAAGACCCCTGAACCCGGACCCGATGACCACGGATGCCAAGACCCCGTTCCCGGAGGCGAAGTCCGAACCTGAGGACCACCAACCTCTTCTTCCCGGAACGACAAGTGCTTCGACACGCATCCGATGTTCGAGACCCGGAACCAAGATTCGAAGACCGATCCCCGAGACCGAACCCCATCGAACCGTCGGAACACCAAGATCTTCGACCCCTAATGTGTGATCCCCTTTCCGAGACCCATATTTTTTATAATAAATGATATCTACCTGTTGGATACAATTTTTCATGAATGCATTCATATCATGTGGTTTGGGGTATTTTTTTCGCCTCACCTAATAATTAAATATGGAGACCATATGTAGGATATTCTAGTCTTATATTGACTCCATTTAAATCTGTGTAACAAACTGATGTCGTGTTTTTCCTTGTTAAGCCAAAATTTAAATTGCGGGGTATCTAAACAACTTGAACCTTCTATTTAATTGCCGGAACCCCAGTTCTGCTTAATATTGCCTAATTGGATCACATCTTTGCCATGTCATACATCATACTTGCATCAAGCCCGATCTTCTATCGTAGTATTAAATAGTGCATCCGGTGTTTCTTTTAGTACTTTGGTTCTTCCCGGATTAGGCCGCTAAGTGGATGCGAGTATCGACAAGATCTTCGGGAAATGTATCTTCGACAGTGCTTCCTAGGCGAGCATCCTCCCCTTTTCAACCTATTTTGCGTTTATAGTCTTTATTTCCTCCTGTTGATCTATTTCTATCCTTGTTGCGATGCTTTAGTTTCCGTGCACCATTTATATTCCCTGCAGCCTCTATATTGCCTTGGACACATCCTATTGCATGTTGTTTGATAGATAGTCAGCCTTGCAAGTCGTAGTTGCTTGCTCAGGTGGTGCTTCGCGTCGTTGTCTTTCCACCGTTGATGGAAGGTTGGCATATGCTTAATGCTGGCGATGCTTTACGGTGGAGTTGATCATGACTTTAAATACAACTATTAAATTGCTGGGATAACTAATGAAAGAGGCACCGGTGGGAAATATATGCTATTTGGTTTTTCATGTCCACTTGTGTCCCACTGCTGGGTTTGGGATGTCACATGCGAATTGTATCTAACTAGTAAGTACTACAATTACAACTGATTGGTTAACTAAAACTGCCCACTACTTATGCTATCAGGATGACTCGTGCTATCCATATCTGACTAGTAAGTGTTGCAACTATAATAGAATGAATAAAACTGCCAACTGTGTGAGTTCCTCGGTTTGACTTCCTTGTTTGGTCTCAAGGGGGAATACCAGGATGGGTATGATTTGTGTTAGTATAAGGTTGGTTCCGAATAGGCCTTTCTTATCTCCCTCTAATAGCCGACAGTTTATCGAGTCTCTATAGGTTGTTTAGTGCATGTTGTGCTGCCGCTTCAGTCCACCATACCTATGTAGGCGGGAGCCGCCGAATTCTAGCCTTGCTGTGTACTGGCCTCAGTACTGACCGCTCCTTTTTTCCTTCGCCCTTTGTCGGCAACCCTTTTGTTTAACAGGTATAAGTGCGACGTCGTTAGCAGGGTTACCCTTCCGGCTTGGCCTGGGCAGGGTTATGGACGCCATTGGTTATTCTTCAGGGCTCTTAGCCCCATTCGCATTTTAGCCATACTCGGATGTTGTATCGTTTAAG
Organism: Avena eriantha; assembly: GCA_910589775.1. Lineage (NCBI taxonomy): Eukaryota > Viridiplantae > Streptophyta > Magnoliopsida > Poales > Poaceae > Avena > Avena eriantha. The sequence goes on from OU342742.1 coordinate 315,231,780, forward strand.
GGTGATTTGGATCTTTGTATTGTATATCTGTATTTTTGTCACATGGAGTCGTTGTTGTATATATATGTTTCTGTGGGTTCCATCATGGACTATTATGTAATGTTATTACTTCGTTTTCCACCCGCACGCAAGTGCCTAGTGGGCATCTTTGAATCGTTTCTATGCGGGTTTGGCGGGAATCGCTAAAACTTGCATAGAGACGATTCGAGGGTGTTACACACATACTCGTTTCCGGGGAGAACAAACCCAAAAGGAGAAGCAGCCTTTGCTTGGGTCGACAAGCGAAAGGTTAGGTTTGATTATCTGGACCCCCGTCTACTGTGTGTAACGGGCCGTGGTTGTATCCTGGCGGATGTGTTAATTCTTGTGGGGAAAGTGCGCAAACTCTGCAGAGTATAATCTATTCGAATAGCCGCATCCACGGTCAAGGAAAGTTGGAAAGGTGATGGATAGGAGTACCAAAATGATGATGTTTGGAAAAATGGATGAAAGTAGGGAGGTTCCGGGGGAACTTGAGTTTAAAGATTTGTTTTGACCATAGGTTGTCAAAGAGGTTTAAAAAGGGTTTCTACTCCAAAACTGTTTTCCAAACTCTTTTTAAGAAAGATATGGGGATGTCTTAATTTATAAAATAGAGGCATGTTTTCCAAAGTCTTTTTCAACAAAAATATGGAGATGTCGTAACTACAAGAGATAATCTAGGCTTTTCAAAAACAACCCTAGATAGAGCTACCTCGCCACAGCCAGAAGTGCATTTCCTTATTTCACTTATCTTGGTGGTTTGCGACTACATTCAAAAGTACTCATGGCATTGCCCCTGGCTATTTACTTGGCCAGGCTTTCAGAGGTTCGACATCGGAAGATTAAGGTGACGTCCAGCGAGCTAGGCCGTCTTCCCAGTCAGTTGCATGTAGGTTGAGGCATGATTGGGCCCCGCGTGTGTTGAAGCTCCGCTGCTGAAAGATTGTGTAGCCATAAAGGCAACTATGTAAGTCTTGTATTCATTATGTTTCGGATGTTGTAATGATACTTGTCGGTTATGCTCCATGGCTCACTGATCATAGGAATGTGGATAATGCCATAACAGGGATTTCTAGGATGATTAAATCCGGGGGACCCCACAGACTTAGTATCAGAGCCATCCTGACTATAGGAGATTTTAGTTAGCATGGACGTTAGACAGGAAACGACAAACCTATTCTCTAAAAGACAAAGGAGAAGTGATGACTATTTGCAAAAGTGCTTATGTCTTTTCCCCTCTATCTTGAAAAACTACTTGCATTAATATGATTTTCTAATCTTAAAATCTTACACACTTGTCACTAACCCAACCCCATCTCAAAAAATTGGTGTAGATGGCCTCTTTCCGCTCAGAGCGCGTCACCATTGGAGACAGTTTCTGGACTTTTGAAGAGCAGCTTCACGACCTGTTGAAGATAGTCAATAGGGCCTTGCCGATGATTGAAGGAACCGAACTTCCTCGCAGTAACACCAATGTGATGCCATGGGTCATCAAGGCTGCGATCCCCCCCCCTCCCCCGAAGAGGACACCGTGCCCACAATCTTCACCTTCCTCGACAGCAATTGGGTAGATGGCGTGGTGCGAGCCATACCAGAGATCATGGCGTGGCTCTACAAGATCCACGAAGATGAGTTGAAGGATACCCCCTACCACTGGTTTGGAAAGCGCGACCAAGATGGACTTCCCACCAAGTCCTTCCTTATCTACTGCATCGGGAATCAGTTAGAGAACATGGAATACCTACTCCATCGTTCCCAAGAAGATCTGGACAAGGCCAGACGAGAGAATCTGCTTCTAAAGATGGATATCAACCTACTCTGTAAGCCCGAAAAAAGTCTTAGAGCCACCAATGCTTGCTTGGAGAAGAAGCTGACCATTGAAGTACCCCCAACCCCTGAAGACGAGAATCCCGGGACTAACAACGAACTCTCCCTCCTCAATACCACCCTATCGTACAGTCACTCGCGCCGGCCGAGCCAACATCCAACCCTGCACCTTGGGAAGGCACGACTCTCACCTTCACTGAAGACACGCTAAATACCCCACATACCCCGAAGGATCTGCAGTAGCTAGAAACCCCCTGTAGTCAGCAACGAACAACAAATGCACCCTCTGAGTAATCACCCGCTCTGCTGTACGCACCCACCTAGCCATAGGGTAGAGTCATGTATCGACCCTGAACGAGTTTTGTAATGCTAAAGTACTATTAGCACCTTCGGGTGCAGACTGGTTGTCTATGTAATAACTTCCTTGGATTGCTATGCTTTCTTTGATATTTCCCTTTTTGCGTGTTTTACCCAAGACGTTGCATCAGACACAACCCGGAATGCTTACCACCAAGGGGAAGTTCCTCCCAAAAGGCCAGAATACTTAGTTCCCCGAAGACGAGGATGCATGAAGACAACGAGTCCACTCTGCCCTCAAGCAGAAGCAACGCAAGAGATTCAAGTGAGGACCTCTTCACTGACGCCGACTGCATCAACCCTGATTAACACTAGCCAGGAGAGTCATAAACCGCTAGCTTTCCCTGAGCTCACTCCATAAGTATTTGTTAGGAAACCCCCCCTTGCCAAGGTGTATAGAATAAGGCGTCACTTGACGACCTTAGCTCAAGACTCCAGGAAGATGCAGCTTTCCGCTACCCTCAGGTCAGCACTCCCAGACAGAAGATCCGCACCACTCCTAAAGCGCTTTAATGAAGCTCTAAGGTGGAAAGACGACGTCTTTCCACTCAATCCTCAGAAGACTGTCTACCCGAGGATACTTCAGAATGGGACGCCTTCTGACGAGCTCGACTCCAGGAGAAATATGGACGTCAACATTCAAAACATCTATCTACGACTCCAAGAAGGAAGGATTATGTCAACTCTCCGATATACCCCAGTCTAATCCTAAGGGGGAAAGACTGCGTCTTTCCCGCAAAATAGAATAACCATCTACCAGAAGCAATCCAATAGTTGGACCCAAAGACGCAAACTAGGATACGTTGATGTCTTAGGAGAGACGCCGTAAATCCTTACAACAGGAAGATCACTCCTCGTAATCTGGTTAAAGCCTGCTCCACACTCGTGCTTTCAAGGAGATTGAAGTTCAACCTCACCGTCGAAGTGACCTTGTTCAAACACAAAGCAGACAAGTTAGGACGTGGGAAACACATAGCACTAACTCCAACCCAAATCCCCTAACCGTACCCTCCCGAATCTCAGGACGAGATTCTTTTAAGGGGGAAAGGTTTGTAACATCCCAATTTCAGCAACCCTGATTAGCTGTCATGAATGCAAAAATTAGGGGGAACAAAAACTTTTTCTTGTTCATGGGTGCAGTGTTTGCTTGTTGTTTGTTTGTACATGTGCATATGAGTGTATACCATATGATACTCCTTACCTCACCCTCAGTTGTCAAAAAGCTATTTAACAAAACTATCCTGGCTCATTTTACATATTCTCAAATGTTCTGGCATTTCAAAACCTGAGCCAAGATTCTTGAATAACCAACACTAATTTAGTAGCTTCCATTAACAAAACTATGGAGAGCTATAACGTCCTTATGTTTTCAAGACAGAACCTTCAACTACCCCCACCCCTAGGGTCTTCAAAACCTTTTTATAAGCTTTCGAATACTACTCTCGGTAGAGGTACCAAATACTCTCATCTTATTCAAGATCCAACCTCTTCAAAATGCCGCAACCTTACCTCAAGCTAGGCTTGATGGTAAACCTAGTAGTAGGTTTGTTTGGTTTATAAGATGAATTGCCTTGATCTGCTGTTTGAATTGTTTGCTTAGGAAGTAGGATGAGCCACTCTAGGAGCTCATCCATAGGATCAAAATGTTCCCAAATAACCACTCCCTAAGCAAGAATACCAAGCTGGATCTAATCCTTAGCCACCAGGTGATCATCTAAAACCCTTACCCAGATCAATTCTGAAAGTGATGCACTCCAGAAATTTCCAAGTCAATAAAGACCAATATCAAGCATTGATGCCTTATACTCAACCTACTCTTCAACATCATCCACTTTATGATGCTTTGGGTACCTTGCAACCCATGAAAATCATCACCACTCACATTCTAGTCAAAAACCATAAATCTGCCAAATTTGGCTAAGTCTGGAAAACTCTTCCCAACATCACCTCTTTGGGTGTCCCCCTTTCTCAACCATTGTGCATTATTGGTAATGCATTTGAACCATCTTGTTAAAAATACTAAGGACTACCAATGCCCACTTTTTCCCTTGGTTAGATCATCCTCGTACCCACTTGTTCTTGATGGTTTTGCCGGCAAGAAGATAACTTTTCCTGCAAATCTAGTCATCATGCCTACTTTGACAGAAGCTCACACCATCATCCAACCTTCTATGGACCAGATTTTTGCATGGTTGTGATCTACTCATATAGTTATACCAACATCTACTTCACTTGCTCCAAGTGGATCTCTGTGCTTCTTAAACCCACATGGTTTATAAAGCATCATGACTCATCTAGTATGGCAGCCTTATTTTCAACAAGGTTTGCCATCTCTTCCAGACCACCTATAATGTAACCAATCCAAACTCCTTCTTCCATGGTCATATATATGACTTGCTCTCGCTATCCATATATCCCTTGCATCAAGGTGAGATCTGAGCTCCAAGATCCAACAAGGTTTTGTTGGTATAAAAATAACATCACCCTAGATCCACAACCCCTTGTTTTCCATCTAGTTCAAGTTGGATTCCCATTTCCAGGGTTGCAAATGCTTGCTACACCTTGTCTACATCATCTACCTTTAACATCAAGATTTAAAAATTATTATCCATAATTATTATAGACCAAATCTATTTAATTCCTTTAATAAACAAAATCCCCAAAACTTCATCCACAATAGAAAGTTTGACTTTCTCCAAAACACATCTCCATGTTTAAGCTCTTTGGAAGTATAATTACCGTACCCTATCTTCTAACTTCAAAAATAAATATTTTTGAAGAGCTTTAATAATTCTTTTTGCCCTTTTTCCTAAATGGAAGAAAAAACAAAATAAATGTTTTAATTACTTCCATGCCTCAATAAATCTTGGGAAAATTCCCCTAAGTGTGCATTCACAATTGGGACCCTCTCACACCAAAAACGAACCTCGTCCAATGTAAAAATATCAATTGAGCTTCGAGAAACTACTTCTGCCCTTTTTGAATAAATGGATTTAAGAGGACTAAAACCCCTTATAAAAATCCCAAATAAATCCTAGGAGTGTACCTTGACCCTGCCCATCCACCAGTACTATCTCCCCCATCTTTTCCAATGCAAACCTTTGAACTCCTTCACAAGCTCTCTTGTGATCAAAGTTTGCAAAACAATCAAACTTGAGTGAAACCAAGAGCAAACCATCACCAAGGCTGGTCAAACACTCCTCCAAAACAACCAATACTCCTCTGGTCATGAGAACTGTAGCTCTGCCGTAGCCCTTGCCCCTTTTACCCATGGATTAATAGAGAGAGAGAACCATATCTTATAAAGATATGCCCCATTTAATTACCACAGTTGCCCCTCCCCTCTCTGCTCGACCAGAGCCCCACACCCCCTCTCTCCACCGCCCCTGACAGCCAATGGCATGCCCATGGACTCGCCCTTGCCTCCCTTGGACATGGTCCACCCTACACCCATCCCCATCGGTTCATAAGCCACAGACCACCCCAGCCCTCCTCCCCTGGCTCATTTCACTCTTCTCCCCTCCACTCACTTCCCCCGAGCTCCTCTCCTTTCCCCCTACTTTGCCCTGCTCGAAAGAAGGACAAGAAGAAGCTTCGTCCATTGCGCAAGATCTGAGCGTAGCTCCCCCTCCCCTGCCCTTCTCCGCCTGCATGTCACCCTATTGTGACCCCCTCCTCCTCCTCTATCTAAACATGGTCCATTTCTTACCCAGGACTGTCCCCTCCGTCGTCATTGTCGAGCTCTGACAAGGTAACCCCCGGTCACTGTCGCTCGAGTTGCTTCTTGGAGGCCAATGCTGCCGTGTCGCCCCTCCTCGAACTCGCCCGGGAGTCCTCCGTCGCCCTGCAACCTCGCCATCCTGTCCCGACGACCCCAAGTGAGCCTCCCGGTCGTCCCTGCTGCCCTAGGGTTTCCTCGTGGCGGCTATCGTTCATTTGAGGACGATGGCGGAGACCATCCGTCTCCACTTAATCGAACGACCCCCAGGCCTCCTTACCTCTTCGCCGCTCTCACTCACTGACCGCTGGTCCCCGCCTGCTAGGTTCAAGCACGGTCTTCCGCGCCTCACTTCGCCGGGTGGGCCATCCCAGCTCATCCGTCCTGCCTCTACGCGGCCCAGCACACCCTAGATCTGGCCTAGTTATTCGTCTGCCCTTTCCCTTTTTCTTTTAAATCCAGATCCAGAAAAATACCAGTAGGATTAAATCCTTTTGAAAATATAAATAAGATCCAAATGGCAAGATCTAAATTTCTGACGGTCCTGAGATGTTTTCTTAAATATGAAGAGGTAACCCCTGGTCAAAAATATTTTTTATTATTGCTTGGCAATTAATCCACCAAAAGTGGCCTTTTGCACTAGAGAAATCCTTCAGTGACCTTCACATATCCAAAATGGATGAAAACAAGCTCTATTGAAATTATATCCCTAGACGTACCCTCTAGCATATATCCCAAGTCAAGGTCAACTAAGGTCACCCTTTAGCAAAAATAACAAAAACAGAGTAGTATTGCCTTTAGAAAATTCTATAGGTAAAACCAAATTGGGTATTGACCTAATTCCAACTCCCAATACACCCTCATATCAACACCTATCACACCCTTGCAGCTCAGATTTTATTGAGCTCTGGTTGAATTGTAGTGAATTAAACTATTCTGTGTACCCCTCTTTCACTAAATAAATCACTCCATGAGATTGACAACTCCAAACAGAGTGAATCCACTTCCTACAGAAAGGTATTCGAAATGCCTACCACATGACCTTGGAATCAACTCAATAGCTTTTGTAGATTTAATTTGGTGAAAAGACAAAGACACCATAGAACTGCCTTCGGGAATTTCCTGAGGGAATTCTGATAATTATTTGGACTTGATTCTAATTCTCAGTGAACAAGTACATCAAACACTATCTAACCACCCAAGGCAATAATTTTTGGGCCTCCAGATAAATTCTGGAGAATTTTTTCCTCAAACCAGAGTTTATTCCACTATAAAAAGCATAACTAAATCTAGGTGATTGATAATCTAGTGAAACCACTTGTGTTGGTCTTGTTTTGCCAAGACCTATCCGAGGATATCATTGTTGCACATTGGCATCCTACAGACCTCAGATCCCCACTCCGATTTATTGGTAAATAGCCTTGATAACTATCCTCCAAGGGAAAAACACCTGAATGGCAATCTAGTAATTCCATTATTAGTCCCCAACCTCTCCAAAACCTACAATGCTATGTAGTGTTCCATATGTTTGTTTTCTGTATGGTTTGAGGCCTGCATTCCTTGTATTGTTTGTGGTATTGTCTGTTGCATGTATACTCGATGACGGCGATAGTGTGATTGTTTAACGACGAGAAGAAAGGGACTTCTTATTATTATTTGTTGGGTATTCTTGGTTATCTAAAGAAATCCAGGGACTTATTGTTGATCACAGTCAAGCCACCATTTCCAAATTCTGATACTTGTCCTACTCTTTTATTACCTGTTTCGTACCTCCTTTATAAATTGCATTACTTTCCTGCATGTCTTGTTCTATTAATACGGCGCTAATAACTTGGCTCCTCCAAGTTATGACTTGGTATCCCTCGTGGCACCACCCTGATGTACCTACCATTTTATCCCTTTAGAACGAGAGTACGATAGTCAGTATCCTACCTCGTTGAAAACCGTGGCTTTGAGAAAATAACTTCTTTTGGGATTTACCCTACTTCAACTATTTAAAAACTACTTTGTAAAACCCTTGGAAGAGGCATCGTTCCAAGCAGATGTTTTAACTAAGGAAGTGGTGTTGATGAGAAATGAGAAAATGGACAAGAGAAAGAGAAGGGATGTTCTACGCCTTTACCATAACAATTTTTATCCGTGCAACCACATTACCCCAGGTGTTGGGGCTTAGCTCGTAGTTTTTCTTCATTAGACGGGGCAGCTTGGCCAATGCTTATAGGGAGAAATCCCTTGAATTTCGGGCAGGCGCTATCAGTTCTTCGGATCTGGAGCCTGTAGCTTGCTTCGGCACGAGTGAGGCTGTCTTGGCAGGAGTGCCGGTGCAACAATTGGGTCTCCTACAGACGGTATGACTTAGGTGGTACGGAAGGAAGTGGAGTCACCAACTTAAGGTATAGGCCAAGCTGCGGTTTGGGTATACGCGTGTACAGAAGGCAGGACTATGGCTGGGAGCCACATACTTGTTGCTGGGGAGAACAAACCCAAAAGGAAAAGCCTCCTTTGGTAGGGTCGACAAGCGAAAGTTTAGGTTTGATTATCCGGACCCCCGTCTACCGTGTGTAACGGGCTGTGGTTGTATACCAGCGGATGTATTGATTCTTGTGGGGAAAGTGCACAAACTATGCAGAGTATAATCTATTCGAATAGCCGCGTCCAAGGTCAAGGACGGTTGGAAAGGTGATGGCTAGGGGTACCCAAATGATGATGTTTGGAAAAATGGATGAAAGTAGGGAGGTTCTGGGGGACCTGAGTTTAAAGATTTGTTTTGACCATAGGTTGTCAAAGAGGTTTGAAAAGGGTTTTTACTCCAAAACTATTTTCCAAACTCTTTTTCACAAAGATATGGGGATGTCTTGATTTATAAAACAAAGGCATGTTTTGCAAACTCTTTTTCAACAAAGATATGGAGATGTTGTAACTACAAGAGATAATCTACGCTTTTCAAAAACTACCCTAGATAGAGCTACCTCACCACAGCCAGAACTGCATTTCCTTATTTCACTTATCTTGGTGGTTTGCGAGTACATTCAAAAGTACTCATGGAATTGTCCCTGGCTATTTACTTGGCCAGGCTTTCAGAGGTTCGACATCGGAATATTAAGGTGACGTCCAGCAAGCTAGGCCGTCTTCCTAGTCAGTCGCATGTAGGCACTCCGCTGCTGAAAGATTGTGTAGCCATAATGGCAACTATGTAAGTCTTGTATTCGTTATGTTTCGGATGTTGTAATGATACTTGTCGGTTATGCTCCACGGCTCACTGATCATGGGAACATGGATAATGGTATAATAGGGATTTCTCAGATGATTAAATCTGGGGGACCCCACACTGTCTACCGCGGCAGCTGGGGAGGTCCCGGTGAAGCGGGGCCATGGTCGTTCGTGTGGTAGCGGCCGTGGGTGGCACGGGAGTCATGGTGGAGCCGTGGTGGCGGCCCTGGGCCAGTGTTTCCCCTTCCAACCCCTCCGACCATCATGGTGAATATCGAGGATGAGCTACCGAGGGTCATCGACTTCATCGTCATCCTTCACCATCTAGATTGGTCGGCAAGGCTCAGCCTTCCTGAGTGTTTCATGCTCGGGATCATGGACTCCATCCCCGGGGGCGTCCTACTGAGGCACTCTAGTGGCAACGACCGCTAGACCGTGAACGTGGAGGTCTTGACGCCCAGGAACATGTTCCTGAACGTCAGGTGTGAGGGCTTCATCTGTGACCACAACATTGCTCATGGTTTCGTGCTGCGGTTCGCCTACCACACTGGTGGGAACTTCTCCGTGTCGGTGTTCTACACGTTCTGGTGCCACATTGACTACCTGCGCCATCTCTGAAGCATGTCGGTAGTCCTCCAGTGTAGGTAATGTTGTTCCCAGGAAGGCAGTGAACATATTTTGTGTTTTCCTATGAGCGGCTGGAGTCTGACATTTGTCATGTAGGTGTGTTTGTAATGGACTTGCTGTTGATGCATACTTGTCTGTGTTTCCATTCTCTATTTTTCGTGCCATTTGTTTTTGTGATGGATAGAGAGAGAGAGGGGTCATCTGGATCCCATGGTGGTGGTTCTCTCGAAAGGAAACCCCTCCATGTACTGCATTGTAGGCCCCTCGTGGAGGAGACCATAGGGAAATGATTTCCCTATAGTCCTCTCGAGATGGAAACCATAGGCTCTGCCATAACTTATGTTAATTAGAGGGTGTGTGCCTTGTGAGCCACCTCGTAGGTCCCTCATGAAGGATACCGTAGGGCAACACTTCACCTATTGGCTCTCAAGGAGGAAACCGTAGGTTCCGCATGGACTTAGGCTACTTAGAGGGGGAGTGACCTCGTGAGTTTCCCTGGAGGTCCCTCCTGAAGGAGACCGTAGGGCATTTCTCTCCCTATATGCTCCTTAAGGAGAAAACCGTAGGTTCCGCAAGGACTTAGGTGAAGGTAATATGCCCAAGAGTCAATAATACAAGCACTTGTGTGGAGAATAACTTCACTATCCCTCCCTGGATTCCCCTAGCGAGTATTAGTCCCCACCTTTAGCCTATACATGGCATCTGCCGTGACACCACCACGACAGTTGGTGCCCACCGTGAGGCTAGCGGCGCTAGCAGGGGTCAAAATCTGGACGGGAAACTTCATCGCCACCGGCGAGCGCATCGTCTCCGGGCTCGTTCAGCGCTTTGGAGCGCGGGACTTCGTCAGCGACAACGCAAGCTGCTTCGGCACGCGCCCTCTCCCGGACATGGCATCTTCGTCAAGCTCGGCGTGCACAAGGTCTACGTTGTGGTGGACTTGACTAGCGTTCATCCACGCCACATCGTCGAAGCAGGCGAACCGCCCCTCACTGTGGCTCGCGGGGAGCGTATCGCTCGTTCCCCGGACCATGCAGAGGTAATGATGACAGGACCAGGTGCGGGTGCGAGCAAAGATCCGGCACCAGATCCGGAGGTAACGCCCAAGGCACCAAGGAAAGGTAGAGGTCCTTCGTTAGAGAGGCCGGAAAACGTGTTGAGAGAGGCAATGGATAGCTTGGCAAACCTGTAGTAGCAGCGATAGATCCGGCTCGTGCACAGGCCGAGCTGGAAGAAACTAGGCAGAAAATACTAGAGGGCGCAAAGAAAATAGCCGCGGCTCAGCAGTCGTTGAACATGATGCTACATGAGTACGCTAAGGCGAACAAGGTTGATAATGTAAAAGTCAAAGGGAGAAATCTCATGAGCGAGATGAATAGAGAAGGTGATGCCGGAAATGAGGAGTTAGAAAACTGTTTGTCTGTGGGGCTGCCGAGGTATAGTACCCCGGCCAAGAACCTCAGAGCAGCGGATGCAGCTGCGTCCGAGTTAGAAGGACTGACGGGTGAAGCCTGGCAAAGGCAGCAAGATCGGGTTAACGAGCTGGTTCGGATTGCAAATAGGCAAAACAAGGAACTGTCAGGGCAAACCCGGAGAGAGATGGAGCCTCCAAGATCGTCCATTCGGCGGTGGGTAACCCGGAGAAATCCGCTGGAGCCGCATCGTCACCTCATGGTGGTCCAAGGAGAGAGGAAGTGGTGACCTCGACCAGACGGAACAAGCAGATTGTCCCGTATGACCCGACACGGGCAGGGAAAGAAAAAGAAGCGCAGAAAAATGATGATCGACGGAGTGTAAGCCGAGGCGAAGCTGGCCGAGGTAACCGCGACCAAGGCAATGCCGGTCAAGGGAACATTGTCAACGGCAATGCCGGGCAGCAAAACTCAGATAGAGCAAGACAACCGCAGCAGCGGAACATGCCAAGGCAAGAGCATAGTGTCGGTCGAGGTGTGCAATAGAAAGGTGTGCCGCAAGAGCAAAACCGGTATAACGACGGTGATTCGGAGATGGCAAATGCGGGATACCCGAGACCGGACTATCATGTGATAGGGTCGAGATTGGGAAGTAGGGATTCGATGCCGGACGATGCAAGGTTGAAACTGGATCGACTGTATAGGTCGGAACAGATTGAATGTCAAGGTCCACCGGGTCCAGCGTGTTTTGGACCCCGGATCATGAAAGAGCCACCGGTACCAAACTTTCAGCTGCCCAGGGGCACCAAGACCTATGATGGTAGTACCAAGCCAGAAGATTGGATGATAAACTATGCTACGGCTGTAAAAACTGCCACAGGCAACCTGAGATGGGTTGTATGGTATGTACCCCAGATATTGGAAGGCCCGGCAAGGGTGTGGTTGAACAATTTGCCACCAGGAAGCATCAACTACTGCATAGATTTCGAGGAGATGTTCATCAGCAATTTTTCGAGTACGTATCAAAGGCCAAATAGGCCACAGACTCTAGCTATGTGCAAGCAAAGACCCAATGAGACAGACCGGGAGTTTTTGACCCGGTGGTGTACCGTGAGAAACTCATGTGAGGGCGTGATAGAATCAAAAGCCATAGCATGGTTTGCACAGGGGTGCAGATATGGAAGTGAGCTGTGGATGAAGTTGCAACGGAAAATGCCGGCTACGTTGGCAGAAATGATCCGGATTGCAGATTCGTATGCGTTGGGTGACCCGACCCAACCAAGGCTCGCGTCAAACGAGTCAAGCGATGAGTACTATCAGAGGGATGGATCCGGATCATCCCGGAGGAATGATTACAGAGGAAAAAGGAGAGATGATAGACCGGACCACAGGTACAGATCGCATCAAGTTGCATTTGTGAATCAAGATCAACCCGGAGCAGGGGGTAGCCAGCGCCAGAAAACTGGAGGTCAATGGACTCCAAGGAACGATGGGAAGAAAACTTGGACACCGGAGCAAAAGAAGCAGTGGCAAGAAAGGAAAGACCGTCCGAGGTATACTTACGAGTCGATGTTGGACCAGCTGTGTAAGTTTCACACGCCAAATCCGAACAACCCAGCGGGTCATACGACGAGGCAATGCGAGTGGATGCGCAAGATCGAGCAAGGTGGTTCGGGGAATGCTCAGGCACCCTGGAATGATCAGCCTTGGCAGGAGTTACCCCGGCAGCAATTGCTCTCCGGAGCAAACACGCAACAGCTAATGTTGCCTCCCCCTCCGCCGAGGTATGATAACAATGAGAGAAGGGATGCAGTGCATCAGGTAGAAAATCAGCATCAGCCGGATCAGAGGCACCCCGGAAATGAGAGGAGAAACGAGTACAGGGAGCATCACCGGAGCTACTGTGTATTCACCACAGAAGAAACTGATAGAAAAAGCCTGCAGTGTAGGCATATGGAGGTGAATGCAGTAATGCCTGCAGTGACGAGGTATATGCCTTGGTCCGATCAGGAAATCACCTAGAGCGTTAGGGATCATCCCAAGCTCATGCCGAGCCCTGGTTCATATGCGTTGGTGCTGGATCCTACGTTCATTGGACCTAGCATTAATGTAAGGTTCTCAAAGGTACTGATCGACAACGGCAGTAGCATAAATATCATGTATGCGGACACAATGCGCAAGTTGGGTATCTCGGAGAACATGCTCGAGGCCACGAGGACAACTTTCCATGGCATTGTGCCCGGCATTTCTTGCGAGCCCATAGGCAAGGTCCGGGTTGACGTCTTGTTCGGCATGAGGGATAATTGCTGAATCGAAAATCTGGAGTTCGAAGTGGTGAACTTAGAAAGCGCGTATCATGCGTTGCTCGGAAGGCCAGCGCTGAACAAGTTCATGGCAAGTTGTCATATCAGCTACTTGAAGATGAAATTGCCCGGACCAAACAGAGTGATTACCATTGCTGGGGACTTTCGACGTTCCATGGAGTGTGCGTCGGCCGGATCAAACTTAGCCGAGTCACTTGTGATCGCGCAGGAAAATGGAAAAATTCAAGAGGTGGCGGCATTGGCTCAGTCCGCGCAGCAGTATATGCCGGCGCTGAGCAACCCGCATGGTACTGTCTCTTTCTAGGCCATGAAAGATACCAAGAAGGTTCCCGTTGATGACATGTTCCCAGAGCGCACCGTAACAATTGGTGCCGGGCTAAGTGATAAATAGGAAGGCGAGCTCGTCAGCTTCCTCCGTGAGAATCGGGACATTTTTTCTTGGTCCACACAGGACTTGCAAGGTGTTTCGAGGGAGTTGGCCGAGCACTCTTTGAATGTGAGACCCGGAGCCAAGCCGGTGAAGCAACCTCTCCGCCGCTTCGCCGAAGATAGGAGGAAATTTATTGGAGATGAGATAGCTCGGTTGCTAGCTGCAGGATTTATCATGGAAGTTCTTTACCCGGATTGGCTGTGTAATCCGGTGCTGGTGGAAAAGAAGAAGGATGACCCGAACATGGCAGTGGTTTGGCGTATGTGTATCGATTACACGAACCTGAACAAGGCGTGTCCAAAAGACCCATTTCCGCTGCCAAGAATAGATCACGTCATAGACTTAACTGCTGGATGTGAACTGTTGTCATTCATTGATGCTTATTCTGGTTTCCACCAGATACCTCTAAATCCGGATGATCAAATAAAGACTGCGTTTATTACCCCGTATGGGGCTTATTGCTATCGCACCATGCCGTTTGGTTTACGTAATGCAGGGGCAACATACCAGAGATGTATGCAAAAATGTTTGCACGACCAAATAGGTCAAAATGTACAGGTGTACGTGGCCAAGGAAAGCAAAACACTCCTTGACGATATCAGGCAAACGTTTGCAAACCTAAGAAGGTTCCGGATGAAACTTAACCCGGAAAAATGCACCTTCGGTGTCCCGGTTGGAAAATTGCTCCGTTTTCTCGTCTCCAACCGGGGTATCGAGGTTAATCCAACCAAAATCCGAGCCATCGAACGAATGGAACTGCCGAAGTGTCTTAACGTTGTCTAGAAGTTCACAGATTGCCTGGCCTCGTTAAGTCGGTTTGTATGTCGGTTGGGAGAAAAGGCTTTGCCTCTTTACCAATTCATGAAAAAGTCGGATAAGTTCATTTGGACACCGCAGGCCCATGAAGCCTTTGCCCACCTAAAGAAAATGTTAGCCACGGCACCAGTGCTAGCCTCGCCACTATCAAAGGAGACAATGTTACTCTATATATCCACAACCAACCGAGTTGTAAGTGCAGTGATAGTGGTGGAGCGCGATGAGGAAGGTAAGTCGGTGCAAAGGCCGGTGTATTATTTGAGCGAAGTGTTGTCAACCTCAAAGCATAACTACCCACATTATCAAAAAGTGGCATATGGCGTGTACATGGCCGCCAAGAAACTAAAGCACTACTTTGAGGAGCATCCCATCTGGGTCATATGTGAGGCCCCCATATCCGAGATAATGAGCAACAAGGATGCAAGCGGCAGAATTGCAAAATGGGCAATTGAGCTAGCTCCTTATGCTCCGCAATATGACAGGAGAAAAGCCATCAAGTCTCAAGCTGTTGCGGACTTTTTTGTGGACTGGGCCGAGGTGCAGTACGAACCACCGCTTCCTGATCCGAGCTATTGGAGAATGCACTTTGACGGATCAAAGACCAAAACCGGGCTAGGTGGCGAAGTTGTACTCACATCGCCGAAGAAGGACCAGTTGAAATATGTGCTGCAGATCCACTTCACCGCGTCAAACAATGTCGCTGAGTATGAAGCACTTGTGCATGGGCTCAAGGTAGCAAAAGAAATTGGTATACGTCGGATCATATGCTTTGGCGACTCGGATTTGGTGGTGCAGCAAGTGTCCGGAGTGTGGGACGCCCTTGATCCAAACATGGCACTATACAGATTTCATGTGCAGAAGATTTCTGGTTACTTTGAGGGATGCGAATTTCATCATGTACCCCGGGTGGAAAATGAGGCTGCCGACATGTTGTCGAAGCTCGGGTCAACCAGACAAGCAATTCCACCAGGTGTGGCATTAGAGCACCTCAAGAAACCATCCATCAGGCCATCCCCGGAATCCGAGTCAATCTACATCCCGAAGGACACAGAATCCAGAGCTGTGCCCATGGACGTTGACACAGGAAGTGGTGAGCAAGACCCGGGGACTGCTTCGGCAAACCCAGGGACTGCTTCGCAAGACCCGGGGACTGCACAGCATGGTCCGGTTGAAGTTATGCTGGTGGATCAGATGGAGATAGACGAGGATGTGTTCCCCGTGCGGCCAATACCGGCTTGGGCACTGCATATATTTCAATTCCTGAAGGATGGAACGTTACCCACTGAGGAGGTGCTGTCCAGGCAAACACAGAGGAGGGCAAAGGCCTACACGATCATCAATTCCGAGTTATACAAAAGAAGCGTGACCAATGTCCTCCAGCGGTGTGTTGACCCGGAAGAAGGGCTTGAAAACATCCGAGATATACATCAGGGGGAATGCGGGCATCACGCCTCATCCCGAGCCTTGGTAGCAAAAGCTTTCCGGCACGGATTCTATTGGCCAAACGCCTTAGAGAAAGCAGAAGATCTGGTGAGAAAATGTAATGGTTGTCAGAGGTACGCTACCAAGACACATACGCCAATGTCGGAACTCAAGACCATCCCAATCACTTGGCCATTTGCTGTATGGTGCTTGGATATGGTTGGCCCATTCAAACTAGCAAGGGGAAATGTGACCCACATTCTGGTAATGGTGGACAAGTTTACGAAGTGGATTGAGGTGAAGCCTATAAGAAAATGTGATGGAGCTACGGCCGTAACGTTTCTAAAAGATATCATCTTGAGCTACGGTTATCCACATAGTATCATAACTGATAATGGCACAAATTTTGCGGAAGAAGCTTTTGCTCGTTTCTGCCGGGATAAGAGGATCCGGCTGGACGTAGCTTCGGTAGCCCACCCCGCATCAAACGGACAAGTGGAAAGATCCAACGGATTAGTATTATCCGGGATAAAACCCCGGCTCATTGAGCCGCTGCAAAGATCAGCGGGGTGCTGGATAGAAGAACTACCAGTGGTACTGTGGAGTTTAAGAACAACTCCGAATCAATCAACAGGCTATACGCCGTTCTTTCTGGTATATGGGGTAGAAGCTGTATTACCAGCCGACATAGAGCATGATTCGCCTAGGGTCACCCAATACACAGAAGCCGAAGTGCAAGAAGCCCAGCAAGATGATGTTGATCTGCTGGAAGAAGCGAGAGAATTGGCACTGTCCAGATCCGCCATATATCAGCAAAATCTCCGACGCTATCATAGCCGGAAAGTGTGCCCCCGAGTCTTTTGGGAAGGCGATCTGGTGCTCCGGTTGGTACAACGTACTACTGGAATGCATAAATTATCCCCCCCATGGGAAGGGCCATTCATCGTGAGCAAAGCATTGCACAATGATTCTTACTATCTTATAGATGCAAAGCCACAGGAAAAGAACAAGGCGGACAAGTCCGGAGAGGAATCCAAGCGACCATGGAACATAGCTCTACTTCGGCCTTTCTACACCTAGCTAAGAAGTGTATGTATCCGGGTTATCTCATATGTCGGTATGTATGTCGGCAATGAGCTTATCAATGAAATGTTGGCACCTCGAGCAGTAACTCGGGGACTGCCTTCATAATGTTTGTTATTTTCTGCACGTCAGCTGGAGTAAGTTATTCTACTTAGCTCGGATTAGTAATGTGTGAGCACCAAAAACCCAACTCTTCGACTTGCTGCTGTCCAACAAGAATTGGCTTCATGGCAAGCAAGAGAACAAGTTTGGAATTGCGTAGCACATGAAAAACGACTACGGAAAAGAATTTATTCGAGCTGACGTTTATTTTTCGGACTAACCCCGTATTCATTTCCCAATTGTTATATAGTTTTATTTTTGAGCTAAGTCTAAAAGTTTCCTAGTATTGTTAAGACAATTTTTCAAGCTCGGATTCATAAGTTGTAAAACCAAATCAAGGTAGACACGGTCCGAGCCAAAAGATTGAACGAACAAGAAAAAGAAAATCGGGGACTACGCCCAAGTTAATCCGGCATAAACACTTAGTAGGAAAATATCACATGTGTTTGGAATACAATTCCACCCGGCATACCGGGGATCTCATAAATTTTCAAGTGTTTTTTCTTAAGGAGCAGCGGGAGGAAGTTCGGCATCATCGTCGCCCTCTTAGATATCCGAGGCAGTGTCCTCTTCATCTTCACCCGAATCATCTTCAACATTTTCAACTTCCTCTTCGCCTGCGACTTCCAGGAAGCTCGGACCCTCAGTCCATTCATGAATGGGGGCATATTCGATGAGGCTATGGGCACAAGCCTGGTGTCGAGCTACCCACTCCGGGTCATCTGTCCATTTGGATCCGGTGCGCAAGCGTGTGAGGAGGCTGAGATCTATCTTCTCATACCACGTCAAAATGTGGTGAAGGATGGTATCGGCTGCAGCACGTCCAGCGGACTCTCGCCAGAGGTCGAGCTGGGTCTCGATTTCCGAAAGTTTTTCAGCGAGCGGCGTGACTCTCTCCGGAGCATCATCGGCGGGCCAGAAGGCATTGAAGACTCGGACTGCTACATCGAGGAGGTCCCTGCCGTAGTTCTTGATGATTTCCACGCGAGATGACAGGCTGACCAACAGGTCCTCCATGTCAAAGGGAATGCCCTCACCCTCAGAAGCGACCGAAGTACCCCTTTCTCGGCGAAAATTGGCGACAACAGCACTGGCAATGGCAGTACCCTCTGGAAAGTTGCCTGGGAAACAAGGCAAAGGGCAAAGTTGAGCAAACAAGGCATATGAAGTAACCCGGAGAAATAAGGGGGATAAAGGAAAAGAAATTACGTGAGATGTGACTGTGAATCCGGGTCAATTCCTTGATGCAAGCTTCACGCCTCTTCCGAAGCTGCTCGAGCTCAGCATTTGCTGACTCAAGTTTGACCTCGGCTTCCTGAAGAAGCTCACGGTCCTTAGCATTTTGGAGTTTGAGGCGCTCACGTTCTTCGGTGAAGTCCTGGCCAGCCTTTTTTAGCTCGGTTTGGTTTGCGCCTTCATTTTAGCCATCTCAGCCTTGAGATTGGTTATCTCATCATCTTTGGTCCGGAGGAGGGCGAGCTCATCATCTTTCTTCTTCAGATCGGCTTGGTGCTGTCCTGCTTGTTCGAGAAAATGCAGCATCATGTCAGGCACATGCACACTTTCTTCAAGCAATGCTGAAATCGTGTGTTGGCCCGGCAGAGCCGAGGTATGAATGTTTGCTGAGCCAAGGAGGAAAGCTGATGAAAACCACGGTAAAGACAAACAAGAAGGACGTACCCTTGATGTGCTCCAAGTTCTTCTGCATTATCTTTTTTCAGTTTCCACTCCAGCTGCGGAAACCGAACAATCAGATTAGTTCGGTAAACAAAGTTGAAGAAAATTGAGGAAAGGTTGAGAAAGAAATTTACCCCTTTTCTCGTACTCCGCGATGAGTGCAGCCTGTTTCGTGCGAAGATTTTTGTGCGTATCCAATAAGCGCTGGAATTCAGCACTTCGGCGGTTGCTGGTCACCTAAAAGAGATACAGAAACTTAAGTCAGCCTAGTGCATGTTCGAAGCGTACTAAAATCCGGGCCAAGTGGAACTTAACCCGGCTCTAGGTGTGTGCATGTTCGAAGTGTACTAAAATCCGGGCCAAGTGGAACTTAACCCGGCTCTAGGTGCGTGCATGTTCGAAGTGTACTAAAATCCGGGCCAAGTGGAACTTAACCCGGCTCTAGGTGCGTGCATGTTCGAAGTGTACTAAAATCCGGGCCAAGTGGAACTTAACCCGGCTCTAGGTGCGTGCATGTTCGAAGTGTACTAAAATCCGGGCCAAGTGGAACTTAACCCGGCTCTAGGTGTGTGCATGTTCGAAGTGTACTAAAATCCGGGCCAAGTGGAACTTAACCCGGCTCTAGGTGTGTGCATGTTCGAAGTGTACTAAAATCCGGGCCAAGTGGAACTTAACCCGGCTCTAGGTGTGTGCATGTTCGAAGTGTACTAAAATCCGGGCCAAGTGGAACTTAACCCGGCTCTAGGTGTGTGCATGTTCGAAGTTATCAGGGAGCTACGTTAGTTCTATAAAAGAGCATCCGGCCGAGTAACAAGTTACTCCCCCGGAGGCTCGAGGACTAATGGTTATTATCTACAATTTGCAAAGGAGAAGCAACGTACCTCCATCATTTGCCCAACAAGGTTAATGGCCTTCGCGGCGGTATTCATCTGAGTGGAAAACTCGGCGGGGCCGAACTTTTCCGGGAGATCAGATTCCTGGACTACCTCTTCCTTATTCCAGTTCATGACAAATTCCATCAGGCTCGGAGGATACCGTTCACCCGTGGGCATATGGGGCGTCACCAAGCCTTTTGCATGTGCTTCCTTCCTCTCCACCAAGGCAAGGGCGGGGCTGGTGTGCAAAACCAACTGCTGGGCTTCGGTTGGCTCGGCAGGCGCGTCCTTTGCCGCAGGTGCTTTCTTAGGAAGCATCGATATGAGGGTACGTTCCCCAGGCTCGGCAGCCCTGGGCTTGGCAGCATCTTGAATCTTCTTGCCCTTGGCTTGCTGGGAAGAACAAGCCGTAGCAGCGGTTTTTAGAGATTAAGAAGATTCGGAAGATGCAGAGGAACTAGGGGCTGGTACTCTTGTTGCTAGACTTGGTGTCGGCGCTGATGTTTCCGTAGCCGGAGTGGGTGCTGATGCCGGAGTTGGAGATGGTGCTGGTTTGGCTGCTTGTACTGGAGCGGATGCTGGAGTCGAGGTAGCCTTAGTGGCTGCTGGTTGTGGTGTTGCCGAGGTTGTGGGTGCCGTTGCTCCGGCTGGGCCGGTTCCCCCCGCTCCAGGATGACCCGGAGCGGCCGCAGAGCCCTCCGGAATAGGGCTCAGCGGACGTGACTCGTCGTCGCGACGGGGTGAAGGGCTAGGCCAGAGAGGTGAAGAGATGCTGGATCCACTTTGAGGGACCTCCATCGGAGCACTGTGAAATCAAATAACGTCAGAAGAAAAATTACGACGAAGTGAGGAAGAACGAGTTGCAGAAGAAAGTAGGACTTATGCATCCGAGGTTTCGGCCGCTTTGGGTTTTCGAGCCCTTCGTGCTGGGGCCTTGCCTGCTGGTTTGGGGGCAATCTTGTCCCCGGATTTCTTTCGCCATTTAACGGGCTGAGACGGTCCGGAGGAAGAACTCGAAGAAGCCCCACATTTTTTCTTCGTGGCCACCGGAACAGGCTCGCCCGTAGCAAGGGGAGGATCCTCGTGAATATGACCGCCGGGGTGAGCTGATGGCGGAAAAGCAAAAGAAAGGGGGACAACCTCAAAAGGTTGAATCACCTCGATTTCCGAGTCATCTTCATCATCGGGCCAATCTCTAATAGAAGAGGATTTACCCGTGGGTCGTTTCGTGGCGTCATTCATAGGGAGGAACATCTCCTGGTCCGGCTCTTCTTCATCCGGAGTCTCCCGGTCCGGCACCCACTTAAGGGACAGATCGGTGCTGTCCTCAAGGGTCTGCTGAAGGAATTGCTGAGGAAAAGAGCGAACAAAAGAGTCAAAAATTGCAATAATAGCCGACATGTAATTAGTCCGGGTTAAGTTTGCAGCATGAAACTTACCGTGGGAGGAAGCCGGTCACGGCAGAAATGCTCTATCCCCCAAGACCAATCAGTGGAAAAATCCTTGTGAGTGGTGAAGAGAGCCTTAACCCGGCGATAAATCTCCGAGTTGGTCAGCTCGAAGGATGAGGTCCGGTTAGGATCACGGCCGTAGCTCATGTGGCACACCTTGTGGGTGCTCTTCTGGAGGGGTGAGATTCGGTTACGCACAAAGGTGATCATGGCGTCCTCGTTGCATAGCCCGAGCCCCTTCAGTTCCGCGAATCTTTTGCTCACTTGGTTGGCCAAGGCTGTGGGCTTCTTGGGGATCACATCCCACAGGTCCGGGTTAGGTGGACCCGGAGTGTAGGGAAGCAACCAGATCAAATCTTCGGTGCCCGTGTTCCGGACATAGAAGAAGGTCCGGGCCCATCCTTTGCAGGACTCTAGCCCGGTGACCTGGGGAAAAACAAAAAATCGCCGGGGTGAAATGGAGGCCGCACCAAATTGAGTGAGCCGCTTGTCCTCTGGATCAGCGTGGATGTTGGGAATGACGTTGCGACGAAGGCCGAAGAACCGGATCCATAGCTCTTTCATGGGCCATAGTCCGGCGTAGCCTTCGATCGTAGAAGCAAAGGCAGAAAGAGAGGTGATGGCGTTGGCTAGAAGGTGGTGTGGCTGGAGTTGGTACGTACCGAGCCAGTCTTGGAAAAAATCACTCACCGGCAAGCCGAAGCCCCATTGGAAATGGGACAGAAATATGACGAACTCGCCCGGATTGGGTGAGAGGGCCCGTTCATTGGAAGGAAGACGCGCGGCGACGCCGGCCGGGATGCGTCTGGTCCGGTAGAGCCAGTCCAGGTCATCCTGGCAGACCCAGGAGCCGGCCCACGCGCCGCGGTCCGCCGCCGCGGCGTCTTCTTCCATCTCCTGCTCAGCAACAATGAGCTCCTCTTCAGTCATCTAGTCCTCGAGGCCCTCGCTGGCACTGGAGGCGGCGGGGGACAGTGGCCGGGACTGGCGCGGACCCGTGGCGAGAAATTCGCGTCGCGGTGGCGGCGACGCGAAGGTGCGATGAAGAAGCGCAGCGGCGACGCTACTTTTTGGTGATGCTGGCGGCGGCGCGGTTGCGAGGAAGAGGAAGAAGAATAGCAGCGGGGAGAGGGGTACGGAAGGGGAAAAATCCTAAGGGACGCACCCCTCCACTATTTAACCACTCCCGTCAGGGCTGAGTGGGATCGCACCATGTGGACCGGCCACACGCTGTGGCCGTGTATCACCCGTCCGGGCCAATCAGTGAGGAGCCACACGGAGGGCCACAGGGTGGAGAAAGTCCTATGACATGATGCGCTGATGCGGTAAACGAGGAGGCAGGCGTGACGTGACCCGCGCACAGTGATAACTGACAATTACTGCAACGGTTACTGTACCGTCCCTTAAAATAAGACGACATAATGATTACCCTTCACATGGGTTAGCGTACGAGAGAAGGAAGCAAGACCCGGATGGAACTGTGGTCACCCGGCCGGCAAGTGAAAACTTGAAATGTGCGAAGGGAACATAAATCCAAGCAGTCCGACGTACAGAGGTAACTCGGCAATAACGACCAAGGCACAAATTTGAACCTGGTATGGCCTTAGCGGCCAAGCAAACTAAGACCGCACCAGCTTCGGGGACTAATGTTGGGGGGATACCCCCGGGTAGGGTCACGCCAGGGTATAAAGGCCGAGTTAACCGAGGTTCGGCAAGGCCAAAGCAGATGCTGGCCGGGTAACCTCAAGGCAGGCCGAATCACGGGGTAATCCGGACCTAGGGGCGTTCGCCTAACTATGTCTCATCCGACTTAAGCAGTAAGTCGGAAGTACATGTTTTACCTGTATGCAGGAACGGGTGTGGCCGGAAGAACCATCATCCAGGTCATAGGAAGCTTCTAGGAGAAGGAAGGAATCTCGCTGGTCAAAAGGAGCCCCGGTACGCACTGCCTGAACGAAGCGAGCAAGGACAGGACCACCGGGGCGTGGCCGACAAGTGTGACGATGCCCGTGTCAGCTGACGAGGGCGCCGCAGTGGCTCACGTAGGTAAGGCATGTGTGACGCGGGAGAAAAGGCACCCCGGTCGGCTTACCACTTTGGGAGGAGGCATATTCTTAGGAATATGCCTCCACGTATGCCCTAGGCAGAAACCGAGCCTCCCCTATAAAAGGGGGGCTAGGGCTTCTGTAGAAGGGGTTGGTCTCTCTGCGATTCAGTTTTGGGCTAGGGTTTCAGGTGTGATCTGTGGGTGAGAGTACGAGAGCTCCTTCTTCCTCCTCTCGCCAATACAGCTCTAGGAGCACTTGTAACTTTGGAAGTAAATCAATACAAGCACTTGTGTGGAGAATAACTTCAGTATCCCTCCCTGGATTCCCCTAGCGAGTATTAGTCCCCACCTTTAGCCTATACATGGCATCTGCCGTGACACCACCACGACATGTTATGTAGAGGCTGATAGATCAAGAGTGTAATTTTTTCATCCCAAAGATGGATAAATATACTCTAGGCCCTCTTGGTGATATCACATTGAGATAGCTTGCAAGAAAGTGGTGTGATCACTAGAATGTTATATCACGGGAACGAGAAAAGAGTGCATGTCGGTAATGAGAGAAAACTAGTTATGGAGATACCGATGATCAAATCTCGTACATGTAATATGTCACGAGAAAAAGGGATTTAGTTACAAACTTTAATGGTTCACACGATCACTAGAGTCATCGTTGAATATATGGGAGTCAGTACGGATCTCCAGGTCCTACTACTGATTATTGATCGGAGAGGGGACTCGATCATGTACACATTATTCGCGAACCATAGGTTTACACACTTAAGGGATACTGACACCATTTGGAGCAGACAAGATACCATAGAAAGATTATGTAAGCACTTGAATTGTTTCGATGGACACTGGAATTGTTTCGGGTGAAATTCCTGAAATTGGTTCTACATGTGATATCGAAATGTTGCAAGGCGTTTTATGTGAATGTTTTTTAATTAAAGTACTTAACAAAATTCTGAATAAAATAAATAAAATTGTTTTATTTAAAGAGAACAATGCATTTCATTTAGTGGACATTAAATTCAAGTGAGTGGAGTTGAAATTTATGTGAGTGGGCTTAGTGAAAGCTCCACCAACATGAATGAGGGAGATGTGGGGGTACCCACCATGGCTTGCCAGCCATGGCCATGGGGCTGCACCCCACCTCCTATAAAAGGAGCCCCATGTCTCCTCTCCTCTTGCACCACCTCCTTTCTCTTCCCCCTCTAGCAATTCCCATGGTCTCGGATTAGCGAGATACATTTTCCCAGTGGTTTTTTTGGAAGGATTTGCTGCTGCCGCTTCTTTGCTGGAGCGAGGACCCAGAGGTTGTCGGGGTATCAGACGTGTGTGCAATCATGGATGCACCGCTACTTTGAGGTGCTGGACTTGTTGGTGCTGGACCTACTGGACTCAATGTACTTCATCACGATCTTGAGATCAACAAGTGTACGACCACATCATCCACGAGTACAACCTCGTAACGCTTTGTCATTCTTCAAGGGTATGTTCTCTATGGATGTATATCCACCCGTTGATTATATCTAGGTAGATAGATCTTGGTGCTTAGTTGCTGACATCGTAGGATTTTTTGTTTTCTATGTTGTGAACCCAATAGTGGTATTAGAGTCGTATCTATGCGTAGATGCGTTGCACGGGCTGAACACATAAGAGTATGTGGGCGATGCTGATCATGTTATTGTGTCTTATATGAATTTTGGATATTGGTGGCATAGTGGGATGAAGCGGCCTAGACTAACTTTACATGTCCTCGTAGATGAGACCTGTTCCACGCTTGACATGCAACTAGTTTGCATAAGTGGGTAGCGGGTGTATGTCTCTCCTACTATAGTTAATATCTTATTTACAACGAGTTTCTAATAGTTTGGTTATCATCGTTGTGGTTCCATGTTCATTGGTAAGAGAGGTTCTATCTTCAAAAGCCGTGAGCCATGTAAAAACATGCAATTGATAAATTAGAAGCGTCTAGTTTAGTTGTTGCTGGACGAGTGTCATGATATGGTAATGTTATAATTTGAAGTATAGTTGATACTCTTCGAAATTATAGCATACCTAACGTGTAAGTTCCATAAACATTGGCCTTACACATAAAGGAATGATAAAGATCATACCACAATGCACATGATAGTGATCAAGTGCAAGAACCATATCATTTCACTTTATGCATATGATGTTTGTTTCCATCTTATATTGCTTGTATGGCGCTTTAGTAGCATTATAATATGACCCCTCATTTAGATATCAAGATAAAACGTGTTCTTACTTAAGTATGCACCATTAAGAAAGTTCGTCGTTTCAAGACACCACGTGATGATCGGGTGTTTTTGACTCTACGCTTTCATACAACAGGTGTAAGATAGTTTTACACACGCGAGTACTAAGGTTCTTACTTTGCGATCCTAGCATGTACAGACATGGCCTCGGAACATGGACCGAAAGGTTAAGCATGAGTCATATGGTTGATATGATGCCCATATAGATGCTCGCCTTTGAAGCTACACTGACTCACGTGATGATCATACTTGGTGTAGTGGATTTGGTTCATGTAATCACCAAAACAACTCGAGGAATGTTGGTTTTAAGTGGGAGTTCATTTCTAATTTGGATTAGTCGAACTAAATTTATCATAAACTAAATCACAATGAATTTTCATTATTTTCTATAGTCATTGGCATCCGTTTACTACCTTATGGTTATTTTTAATTGAGATCATAGAACTACAAAATTCTGGATATTTGCTTTACAAACTGGTATCGTATTGTTTTGAATGTAAATTTAAAGTTTAGAAGTCCTATTGCAAACTTTCAGCAAACTCTATTTACTCCATGAAGTTTAATAACTAGTTTTAAATCAAGAGTAAGAATTTCAATGTTAGTATCGAAAGTATTATGTTTGCCTCCATGATTCTTGATATTCAAAAGTTGTTTTAATATCGAGGTTATCTATGAGCCAAAAAATTGTTTCAGAAACCATCATGTGTGAAAGATATTGTGATATCTGAAACAATGTTTAGGTTGCAACATGATAGAGTATAATTTGGCATATATGTTCTCATATTGTATAACAATATGCAAAGGTTGGAGACGCTAGGCGTCCTAATCTCCCAAAAAGGTTTTGGGAACTGACATTATACTCACGATTCGTCCTTATAGGCCATAGTAGCTTGATCTTGAAAGTTGTCATGATAAGGATGAATACAATATGTAGGTAAATTTTTTACTAAACTAATATATTACTAAAGAATGGATTTTGAAAGAATGCGAAACATTTGATGATGGTGATCAACTTGAAAGTGCAAGTCCAAAGGTATTAGTATTTTCCTATACATGCTTTGGACTATGTGTTATATGTATGGCGCCACTGTTGATGTTGATATATTCTATTATAAGGAAAAGGAAATGTTGAAAGAGAATCTATAAAATATTTGGCAGAAAAGAAAATACTGGAAATGTCCAGCTAAGCTATATAGATGATACACATGTTATGGTTGTATTCTTTTCTTGTTAAACAATGTGGTTCTTGGGTATTGGATACCAAATTGGTTGGTATGAAATGTCATACAAAACAACGCAATTCATGAACTACAATGTCCTAAGTAACTAGCAAGAGAATATGTGATGATGTTCATCGAAAACAAATAAAGTGTTATTGTATTTTTTGTTGCCATCAAAGCTTTCCTTCAAGATTTGTCTAAAAAATTGTTATTTTGTTCCGAGATTGTGAGCACAATGGTTGTTCAAATAATTACCGTATTCCATAGAAATCACATCCATAAAAACTAATGCTAAAATTGATGGGTTCATAGCATGGAAAACAAAAAATTTCTACCGCAAGAACGAACAGAACCCAGATCTAATCTAAATAAAAGCCAAGATCTAATCTATTAGACATGAGCAACGAGATAGAAAGGAACTAACCCTCGTAGATCCGAAAGCGTTAACGAGATTAGATCTCGTGGTTGATGTAGTCGATCACTTGCCGATCTCAAGATCGAGTGGACGATCCTTCCGGTGTCGCGTTCCAGCAGCGCTCCCGCAGTCGGTCAAGTTCACGATCCTTCCGGCGCGGTGTTTCGGCAGCGCTTCCGCAGTCGGTCACACGTGCGGAGTCAAAGAAGACCTTCCTCTCCCCGTTCCAGCGAGCAGCGGAGGTAGTAGATTTTCTCCACGGAATCCCAGCAGCACGACGGCGTGGTGGTGGTGGTGGAGTAGAGAATTCTGCAGGGCTTCGCCTATGCCTGTGCAGAAGAAAGGTGGAGGAGAGAGGCAACAGAGATTGGGAGTTATGGAGCAGGGGTGGAGGGGGCGCCCCTGCCCCTCTATTTAAGGGGGTTGAGGCGCCATGGGAGGGGGAGTCCTTGTAGGACTCCCCTTCCTCTAGGCCGGCGGATTTGGGAGTGGGGGGAGGAGTCCTCCTCCCCCACGACTCCTAGTCTTGACCCACCAGGACTCCAGAACATTCCGGAACATTCTGAAACCTTCTAGAACCCTCATACAAATACTCCGGAACATTTCCTAACTCAGAAAATGATCTCCAATATATGAATCTTATTCTCCGGACCATTCCGGATCTCCTCGTGATGTCCCGAATCCAATCCGAGACTCCGAACTACATTCGCTCTCCAACGCATATTCCATATCTACTTAAAACAACTTCGAACCTTAAGTGTGTCACCCTACGGTTCGTGAATATGTAGACATGATAGAGACACATCTCCTATCAATAACCATCAGCGGGACCTGGAGATCCATAATGGCTCCCACATACTCAACGATGACTTCGTGATCGATTGAACCATTTACATACTAAACCAATTCCCTTTGTCTCGCGATACTATACTTATCTGAGGTTTGATCGTCGGTATCTCCATACCTAGTTCTACCACGTTACTGATAAGTACTCTTTACTCGTTCCGTGATATGTCATCCCTTGTGACCTAGTCACATGCTTGCAAGCTAACTAGATGACATTCCACCGAGAGGGCCCAGAGCATATCTATCCGTCATATGGATGGACAAATCCCAATCTTGGTCCATGCGCTTCAACACATACTTTCAGAATACCCAATGACACCTTTATGACCACCTAGTTATGAAGCGGTGTTTGATGTCATCAAAGTACCCATCCGGTGATGGTGATTAAGACAACCTCATGGTCGAAGGATTAGGTTACTATGCATTTAAAAGCTTATAGTAATACGAACTTTAATGACTTGATCTTATGCTACGCTTACTATGGGTGTGTGTCCATCACATCATTCTCCTAATGATATAACCTTGTTATTAATCACATCCAATGTCCATGATCAGGAAACCATGATCATCCATTAATCAACAAGCTAGTTTAACAAGAGGCTTACTAGGGACTCTTTTATGTTTACAAAACACACATGTATTAGTGTTTCCTAATAATACAATTATAGCATGGGATGTAAACATTTATCATAAACATAAAGATATAATAATAACCACTTTATTATTGCCTCTTGGGCATATCTCCAACAGTCTCCCACTTGCACTAGAGTCAATAATCTAGTTAAAAACTTGTGCATTCAACACCTATGGCTTTCTGGTGTTGTATAGACACTATTGCTAGTGGAAAACATAATCTTCGGATCTAACACTTCCAGGTCCGTGTGTATTTGCATGTCCTCGCGTCTCTACGCATTACTCATTCTCCAATGAGATGACATTGTATAAATTTGGTCCTTTGGTGAGACCTTTAGTTCCTTCGGCTCAAAATATGTTGATATTATTTTCACACAATATATCTTCATAGTATTAGCCCGCTAGGAACCACACCTAGTTTGATAACAAACTACTTGACGCAAATGCCCTCATTTACTGCTACAATAGTAGTCATATACTTAGCCTTTTGTTGTAGTATCCGTCACAATGTCTCAACTTTGGAACTCATCCAAATCCATCATGGAACATCCTTTCCATTATATTGTGCCACCCATAGTTTAAATTGAGATAAACTTAATTTGTATCTTGTGACAAAACTAGTATCAATGTAACACTTTACAATGAACTACCTTTAACTATTTGTCACTTATACATGATATATTCTTAGTTCTTCCAAAGCTCATAAGAATATCTTTACTATTGTCCAATAATCATCTTGTGAATCATTCTGGTATATGCACATAACATTTAGAGCATAGGACATATCTGGATGTGTACATCTTAAAGAATGATTGATCAAAATACTCTTGCGATTTCACCAAGTGTCAAAACACTTGAATCTCGTGTCAACACACTTGAATCTTGATTTAGTCCTTTCCGTGTGTCAAGAACCTTTCTTGTTGTTTCCATATTGAACTCATTCAACATCTTATCTATGTACATTTGGCAAAACCATATTAGCGCCTCAATCTATCCATATAGACATTGATGCCTAATTCTTGAGTTGTGCCTAAGTCTCTCATCGAAATGAAATTCTTAACCTGTGTCAATACAAGATACATCATTTCCAATCAATAATATGTCCTCTACATAATGTATTAGAAATATGTCTCAGCGCTCCCACTTAATTTCTTGCAAATGCACGCATCTTCATCATCTCCGATGAATTTAAACTCTTTTAACAGTTTCATCATGGTGAAGATTCCAACTCCGCTATGCTTACTTCAACCATTGAAGTTTTGCATACTCTTTTAGCATCCTTTGAATTAACAAAACCCTTTAGATCGTGTCATGTACACGTCCTAGGTAACCATTCTATTAGAAGAACTTGTTTTGTTTGTTCAACTACCATATACCAAAATATATGTAGTGGTTGCTACATTAATCCGTCCAGACTAAGTATCGCTATGAAAGATCAAATCTTATCATAGTCAATTCCTTGAACATTGTTGTGAACTCTTTCCGACATGTCAACTATTTCATAGATTTGAAACATCCATGTCTATTTCTTTATAGATCCAAACACGACCGATAGGCATCATGCCTTTCCGGAGGGTCTTCTAAGTTCAGAAACTTGATTTCTCGTGTATGGATACTATCACGGATTCCATGACTTCTAGTCATTTTATGGAGTCAGGGCCCATCATCGCTTCTTTGCATGTAGTCGGTTCATCATTGTCAAAACAATAACGACTTGCTTATCAAATCTTACTATTTGATTCTTACCGACCCACACGGTTCTATAGGAACTCTAATCTCCGAGATCACACCTTTTGTAATCACGAGAGCCATGAGCATTGTGGCCGCCACCGGGACACTTTCCGGCGCTGCGCTACTTAGCACATATAGCTAAGGTTCAACAACCTTATCAAAGTTCTATTGTCCTCCCACTTAACTTTTCACGAAAAATTCCTTCTCAAGAAACTTGACGTTCCAAGCGACAAACTCTTTTGTCCTCGGCGTTATGGAGAAATTCCCAACAAATTCTTTGGAGTAACCTACAAAGACATGCTTATCCGACTTTGGTTGTAAACATTTTACTTATGCATAACATACCAAAATTTAAGAAAAGACAATTCGGGTTTTATCCCAAACCATGAATTATATGGTGTCATTTCAACGGATCACGATGGAGCTCTTTTCAGTGTAAAAGCGGTAGTCACTAAAGCTTTAATCTTTAATATATAATGGCAGTTTTATAAATGACACCTTTGATCTTACCTTTTCAAACAAGGTTTCATTACATATCTTGAACACTCCATACTCCTATGGTGTTTTGGGAAATGCAAATCCATGGAACGATTCCTCAAATCTTAGGTGTTTTGCTAAACTTGTAACTCAAATATCTTTCTTTATGATCCAATCATAAACTCTTTTATTTTCTTGTTACAATGAATTTCCACTTCATCTTGAAAGTCTTCGAACATTTTTCAAATGTTTCATACTTCTTCCTTATTAAGTAAACATACATATATTCACTTAAATTCTTGGAGGAAGCACATGAAGTTGAAATTCCATCGCTCTTGACTACATAATGGGTTTCATACATCTATATGTACAAGTTCCAATAAGCTAGTCATTCGTTCCCTTTTGGCCTATGAACGAAGTTTTAATTATCTCTAGAAAGTTTCACAAGCGCCATTTGATCAAAAATCAAAAGACTCCAAAATTCCATCAACATGGAGTTTCTTCATGTTTTCTTTCCAATATAATTTAAACAGCGATGTTACTTCATAAGTGATTTTTCAATCAATTGTCTTTCGACATTTTAGCATTAGTTTTATGGATGTGATTTCTCCAACGAGATTTGTAAATCATCCATCTTTTATGGAATACGGAGAACAACCTTTTGTCGCCATAATACCTGATCAAAACAATTATTGAAACAAATCTTGGAGCAAAGCTTTGATGTTAATGAACTACACAACAACCCTTTGTTTGTTTTCGATGAACATCATCACATATTCTCTTGCTTGTTACTTAGGCCATTGCAGTTCATGAATTGTGTCGCTTTGTATGACATTTCACACCAACAAATTCGTGTATCCAATACCCAAGAACCACATTGTCTAACAAGCAAAGAATACAACCATAACATGTATATTTTCTATATGCCTAAGTTGGACATTTCCAACCTTTTATTTTCTGCCAAATATTTTATAGATTCTCTTTCAGCAATTCCTTTTCTTTTAAAAGAATCTATCAACATCAATAGTGGTGTCATTCACATGACACATAGTACAAAGCGTATATAGTCGAATTCTAATACCTTTGGACTTGCACTTTGAAGTGGATCACCAACATCAAATGTTTGGCTTTCTTTCAAAAATCCATTCTTTAGTAATCTTTTAGTGTAGTAAACATTTTACTTACATCCTCTATTCATCCTTATCATGACAACTTTCATGATCAAGCTGATATAGATTATAAAGGTGAATTGCGAGTATAATGTTTCTTTTTCAAAACCTTTTGGAGGATTAGGACGACTAGCGTCTCCAACCTTCACAAATTCTCATCAAATATGAGGACGTATACTCTATCATGTTGTAACCAACACATTGTTTTAGATATCGCAATACCTTTCACATATGATGGTTTCTGAAACATTGCTTTCAGCTCTCAGATAAACTTGATATTAAAAACAATCTTTTGAGTATCAAGAATCATGGAGGCAAACATGATACATTAGATACTAACACTGGAATTGTTACTCTTGAATTAATACTATTTATTAAACTTCATGGAGTAAATAGAGTTTGCTGAAAGTTTGGAATAGGACTTATAAACTTTAAATTGACATTCAAAACAATACGATACCAGTTCGTAAATTAAATATCCAGAATTTCTATAGTTCCACTATCTCAACTATAACTAAGCGTAAGGTGGTGAACGGATGCCAATGACTACAACAAACTAGCAAATTCACTTTTATTGTGTTTATGATAAATTGAGTTCGACTAATCCAAATTACAAATGAACTCCCACTCAATACAATATCCCTCGAGTTGTTTTAGTGATTACACGAACCAAATCCACTACACCAAGTCCGATCATCACGTGAGATGATGTAGCTTTAAAGGCGAACAATCAACATGTTCATCATATCATCCATATGACTCATGCTTTACCTTTCGGTATTCCGTGTTCCGAGACCATGTCTGTACATGCTAGGATCGTCAAGGTTAACCTTAGTTTCCGCATGTGCAAATCTGGCTTGCACCCGTTGTATGCACACGTAGAGTCTATCACACCCGATCATCACGAGATGCTTCGAAACGACGAGTCTTAGTAATGGTGCCAACTAAGGACGAACACTTTATTACTTGATATTTAGTGAGAGGGATCATCTTATAATGCTACCGTCGCGATCTAAGCAATACAAGATGCATAAAGGATTAACATCACATGCAATTCATAATATGTGATATGATATGCCCTTTCTTCTTGTGCCTTTGATCTCCATCTTCAAAGCATGGACATGAACTCCATCATCACCAGCGTGGCGTCAAGGTCCGTGGCGCCGCTTCATGGTTGTCCATCACCAACACCAACTATTACAACTACTTGGAATAAAGCTATTACATGATGAATAGACACGCAGGTCTTAAACAAAATTTAAAGACAACCATTAGGCTCCTGCCGGTTGCCATATTACAATAAGGATCATTGCATACATCAAATATAATCACAATCACATAATGGCCATATCACATCACAAAACCCCTGCAAAAACGAGTTAGATGCCTCTAATTTTCTTTGCATGTTTTACGTGGCTTGGGGCTTTCGAATAAGACCGATCTTACCTACGAACAAGGACCACAACGTTGATACAAGTGTTGTCAGATGCTCATTGTAAATTGAATCTTAACTATGGTGGGAGAGACAGACACCCGCAAAGCCACTTGTGCAAAGCAAGTTGCACGTCAAGCGTGGAGCAAGTCTGATGTGTGATGACATGTAATGTTAGCCCGAGCCGCTTCATCCCACCATGCCGCAAGATGCAAAGTACACGCTAAGACACCGTCAACAAAAGCATCAACGCCCACAAAACATTGTGTTCTACTCGTGCAACAGATCTACGCATAGATATGGCTCTGATACCACTGATGGGTTCATAGCATGGAAAACAAAAAAATTCTACCGCAAGAACGAACAGAACCCAGATCTAATCTAGATAAAATCC
Organism: Avena eriantha; assembly: GCA_910589775.1. Lineage (NCBI taxonomy): Eukaryota > Viridiplantae > Streptophyta > Magnoliopsida > Poales > Poaceae > Avena > Avena eriantha. The sequence continues at coordinate 315,265,781 of OU342742.1, forward strand.
AAGATCTAATCTATTAGACATGAGCAACGAGATAGAAAGGAACTAACCCTCGTAGATCCGAAAGCGTTAACGAGATTAGATCTCGTGGTTGATGTAGTCGATCACTTGCTGATCTCAAGATCGAGTGGACGATCCTTCCGGCGTCGCGTTCCAGCAGCGCTCCCGCAGTCGGTCAAGTTCACGATCCTTCCGGCGCCGCGTTTCGGCAGCGCTTCCGCAGTCGGTCACACGTGCGGAGTCGAAGCAGACCTTCCTCTCCCCGTTCCAGCGAGCAACAGAGGTACTAGATCTTCTCCACGGAATCCTAGCAGCACGACGGCGTGGTGGTAGTGGTGGAGTAGAGAATTCTGTAGGGCTTCGCCTATGCCTGTGCAGAAGAAAGGTGGAGGAGAGAGGCGGCAGGGATTGGGTGGAGGGGGCGCCCCTGCCCCTCTATTTAAGGGGGTTGAGGCGCCATGGGAGGGGGAGTCCTTGTAGGACTCCCCTTCCTCTAGGCCGGCGGATTGGGGAGTGGGGGGAGGAGTCCTCCTCCCCCACGACTCCTAGTCTTGACCCACCAGGACTCCTTGATCCCTTCCTTGGTTTTCAAGCAAACTCCAAGAAACCTTCCAGAACATTCCGGAACATTCTGAAACCTTCTAGAACCCTCATACAAATACTCGGGAACATTTCCTAACTCAGAAAATGATCTCCAATATATGAATCTTATTCTCCGGACCATTCCGGATCTCCTCGTGATGTCCCGAATCCAATCCGAGACTCCGAACAACATTCGCTCTCCAACGCATATTCCATATCTACTTAAAACAACTTCGAACCTTAAGTGTGTCACCCTACGGTTCGTGAATATGTAGACATGATAGAGACACATCTCCTATCAATAACCATCAGCGGGACCTGGAGATCCATAATGGCTCCCACATACTCAACGATGACTTCGTGATCGATTGAACCATTTACATACTAAACCAATTCCCTTTGTCTCACGATACTATACTTATCTGAGGTTTGATCGTCGGTATCTCCATACCTAGTTCTACCTCGTTACTGATAAGTACTCTTTACTCGTTCCGTGATATGTCATCCCTTGTGACCTAGTCACATGCTTGCAAGCTAACTAGATGACATTCCACTGAGAGGGCCCAGAGCATATCTATCCGTCATATGGATGGACAAATCCCAATCTTGGTCCATGCGCTTCAACACATACTTTCAGAATACCCAATGACACCTTTATGACCACCCAGTTACGAAGCGGTGTTTGATGTCATCAAAGTACCCATCCGGTGATGGTGATTAACACAACCTCATGGTCGAAGGATTAGGTTACTATGCATTTAAAAGCTTATAGCAATACGAACTTTAATGACTTGATCTTATGCTACGCTTACTATGGGTGTGTGTCCATCACATCATTCTCCTAATGATATAACCTTGTTATTAATCACATCCAATGTCCATGATCAGGAAACCATGATCATCCATTAATCAACAAGCTAGTTTAACAAGAGGCTTACTAGGGACTCTTTTATGTTTACAAAACACACATGTATTAGTGTTTCCTAATAATACAATTATAGCATGGGATGTAAACATTTATCATAAACATAAAGATATAATAATAACCACTTTATTATTGCCTCTTGGGCATATCTCCAACAAAAATGTTGCAAGACAAATGATTGAAAGATCACTTACAAAGTGACATCGCTATTTAAATTATATTGGAAAGAAAACATGAAGAAACTCCATGTTGATGGATTTTTGTAGTATTTGATTTTGATCAATTAACGCTTGTGAGAATTTCCTCGAGATAATTGCAATCCCATTCATAGGCCAAAGAGAAACGGATGACTATGTTATTGGACATTGTGCATGTTGATGTATATAGTCCATTACACGTAGCCATGTGCGGTGGATCTTTCAACTTCATATGCTTTCTCCAAAAAATTGAGTGAATATATTTGTATATTTACTTAATGAGGAAAAATTGAGATGAAGTGGAAAATCATTATAACAAGAAAATAAAGAGTTTACGATTCAATCATAGGGAAGATATTTGAGTTACATGTTTGGAAAAACACCTAAGATTTGAGGAATTGTTCCATGGATTTGCATTTCCTCATAAACCATAGGAGTATGGTATGTTAGAGAGATCAAATTGAACCTTATTTGACATGGTAAGATCAAATGTGTCATTTATAAATCTGCCATTATGTTTTAAGGATTAAAGCTTTAGACACTACCGCTTTTACACTAAAGAGAGCACCATCGTGATATATTGATATGACACCATATGGGTTATGGTTCGGGATAAAACCCAAGTTGTCTTTTCTTAAATTTTGGTATGCTAGGCATAAGTAAAATTTTTGCAACCAAAGTCAGATAAGCATATCTTTGTAGGGTATCCCAAAGATTTTTTTTGGTATTCCTCCATAACACCGAGGATAAAAGAGTTTGTCGCTTGGAACGTCAAGTTTCTTAAGAAGGAATTTTTCACAAAAGTTAAGTGGGAGGACAATAGAACTTTGATTAGGTTGATGAACCGAAGCAACATATGCTAAGTAGCGCAGCACCGGAAAGTGTCCCGGAGGCAGCTATAATGCTCATGGATCCAGTGATTACAAAGGTTGTGATCTCGGATATTAGAGTTCCTATTGAACCGTGTGGGTTGGGAAAGAATCAAGTACACATGTTTACCGAGGTTCGAATCTGCTAGCTTTGGATGGATCCTACTCCTGCTAGCAATCCAGTAATACGGCAGAGCCGGAATATGGGTTACAAGGGTTCGCCTGGGCGAGTTGAGATTGTAGACTATTGAGGGTGGCCTAAAGGCTCTCCCTAGGACGGCTTATATAGATATCAGGCCTAGGGTTTACAAGAGAGATCTCTCCAGCTACGACTAAGAGTTGGTTACATAGTACATCTTGAACTACAAGTGACACTATGGGCCAAAGTCAGTAAGTCTTCTGGGCCTTCCCGTAGCCGGACTATACTCCGTCTCTTCTCCCTAACTGGGCCGCCCGTGAAGCAAAGCTCTAACCCGAAGTGGGCCACCCTGGTATGTGAGGATACCCGAAAAGTATATCCCCAACAGCAGCCCCCGGAAGTCTCCAAGATCCAAAGTCGGATTCATCATCGTCTAGCTTGATCTTCGGCTTGCAGAATCTTGAAGGGTTCCGAAAACTTCACAACAAAAAATACGATCTGGGTCGTAAAAATAAGTTAGACCTATCAACAGGTTACTCGGATTTCCATCTTGATTTCAAACTAAGCCGGAACTTGGTCTCTAACGCTACCTGACACTAGTCATGGTCAAGTCACGTCATCTGACAGACATCCTGTCAGCACGACCGTTGGTGGGTCCGCAGTTCGCGGAACCGAGGCGCCATTTCAATACGTACGCGGAGATCGAGGCAACGTAATCATCGCGTGGGTCCTTCCCAGTTCCTTCCACGACGCGTGGCGGTTACGCTGTACCATTTTCACGAATCTTGGCACGGTTAGGTGGATATAAGGGGTGAGGATTCTCCTCCCCCTTTCTTCACCTGTTCCTTTGCCGTTTCTTCTCCTCCAAATCTCGCCCGCGCACAGAGCTCCTCTAATTTCCCCAAAAACTCCCAGCACCGCCCATCTTAGGTCACCGGCGCACCAGAGAAATGGCTTCGTCTTCATCTTCTGGTTTGGTGGCGGCAGCGATGGTGGAGGCGGTGGCAGAAAAGGAAAGCTTCCGCAGGGTCTGGATCCCCTGCGTTCTTGACGATGAGAAGCTCCGCGGCATGGAGACAGAAGGGCTCCTCCACGCCGGCGACTGGGGGAGGGGCACTAGGGAGACCGTCCCAACCCGCGCGCCGGTGAGCGGGTCCACTTCGGCACCCACCTCCACAAAGGTTTGTCGTTTCCTCCCTCGTAATTCTTTTCCGAGGTGATAGATCACTATAGTGTTCAGCTCCACCATCTTCCTCCCAACTCCCTCCTAGATATGAGTGCCTATGCGGCTTTGTGTGAGGGATTTCTCGGCATTAGGCCGAGTATTACCTTATTCCGGTACTACTTCCATGTCCGGAGAAATTCTATCACTGCCGGTAATCCATATATTACCGGTACAATTAGCTTTTCACTTAGACGTGAGCACGCATATCCCAAGGTTCTAGCCAGAGACTCGGTCAAACAATGGCCAGCCACCTTCTTTTATCACAAGGATATTCCGGCTCCCAGCAAAGCCACTGCTTTGTCGGCTTTCGTCGATGGAGCTGCCACAGCCCAATCGTCTTGGGACGAGGCCTCTCCGGCTCTCAGTGATGATCTGATCCTCGCTAAGAGGCGGATCAAATATCTGATTAAACACAGAGGATTGAATGGATCCGACTTGGTCCAATGTTGGGTGTCACGCCAGATCCAACCCCTTCAGTACCACGGAGACCCACTGATGCACTCCATCACATCGTCCAAAAAGGATTCCCTTCGCATCAGCTCCAGAGCCTATACCTTGCAAGGTTATATAAGCCAGATTAAATGGCTGATAAGGGAGCGGATCGAGAGGAAGATCCCGGAGGTTTCTCTGGATATGCATACAACGGAAAACCCCGTGGTGCCGGTAATCTTCTAACAATAAACCTTTTTAGGTGTTTCATTCTTTAGATTATATCGCAATACTGATATGTTTTCTTCTTTTCAGCTTGCTGACCTCCCCAAGTCAGAATTTTCTCCACTCGAAGGATATCCTCTAGAGTTTTCTCAAGGGGCGGAACTGGTCCCATTGTCGGACATTGTGCCCAAGCAGGGCTCCGACAGTGGCTGTTGGCACAAAGGAGGTGCCTGTTGTGAAGAGGTAACTTTCAACACAACTTCTGCCTTTGTACCTTACTCGAATTTTCTTCCGAGATGTAATGTTTTCGACTCTATTACATTCTCAGAGCTAAGCAGCTCATCAAGGGTAAGGGGAAGGGAACTTCTTCAAAGCCCCTGCGACAGACGAAGCTTACCATGTCTTCTCCTATCGTAGCTCCTCCGACTCCTGCACCTCAACCTTCCGCAACACCGGTGATTACTCCTTCTCCGGTTTTCGCAGAAGATCCGGCTCCTTCAACGGAGCCTGCGATCCTGGAATCGCAAACTGACGTCACCATGAGTGAGTCAGGTATAGATAAGGTGAACCCTCTTCAGGTAATGATCCCTCGGCAGAAACCTTTGCCGAAAACATTCTCAACAATCCAGGACTTGCCAAGTTTGGCCTATCTCGGAAATCTACATAAGAGATCCAGCAGCTGGCCAGGCAATGCCTAGTGAAAAGAAACATATCTGCCGAAGAAGAAGCGCAAGAGGAAGAGGACATTAAACACTCTAACCTTCTGGAACAAGTGCGTCTTCGCAACGAGAGGATACGGTCCGGTGAACTTCCAACTGCTCCAGTGAATCCTCTGACTCTCGCCGAGAAGGTTGCTGTTGAAGTGAATGCGAGTTTGGATAAACTTACTCGCGAACAATATGTAAGTCGAAATTCTAACTCATGTTTTTCCTTTATTTCATATCATATCCTCTAGCCCCCAAGCATGAAGTAGGATATATAATCCGGGTTTATGCTTCCTTAGGATGCCAAAGAATGAACTATTGTAGCCCCCAAGGCTCGTGCTGATATTAGTAAAAATATTAGCCTGAGTCTTTAGTAGACTTCTGACGTTGGGTATTCTGACTTCCAGAAAGTATATTCCTATAACAAGGATTTGTTGAAAAATGTCTATAATAAGCGGAGAGAGATCAGAGCTCTCCGACTTAAGAATGCTGATCTTAAAGTTGCCAAGGATGAGGCCGAAGGTAAACATTCCGAGACTCAAACCTTGTCTTTCATGTTTTCATAGTCGAATTTTTACTGAACTGTTGTTCTTTTTGACTTACAGCGCTGGTAAAATAGTCTTGCACTATGATTGAAGAGGCCGGGAACAAAGAGCTTCGCCAAGAGCTGGACAAGCTCAAGGCGTATCATGAGAAGAGCATCGCCCAAATTCTCGAATCCTCCTCCATGGCTAGTGATGAGCGTGATCGTAATATTGCTGCTCAGGATCAGAAAATCTCGGACCTCAGTAATGAGTTGTGTAGAGAGAAGGACATTTCCAAGGTGCTCCGGGCTGAACTCTGGAGTCTTCGGGAAGAGAAGACCAAGATTGATGACGTCATCTTCGGTATATTCCATCTGTCTGACTTGTCTATTTTCTTTGACTTCTTTCAATGTTGGATTTTCTTAATGGTTTTGTGTATAGGTCCTCTGAACTTGATGGATTCCACCTCCGCCGAGCCCTGCACCCACCGGCTTACCCAAGTCGGTGACCTGCTTCATGACTTCTGCCAATCCCTTGAGGATATTGGCGAAGCTCTCAAGATTCCGGACATGCATAGCATGTCGGATTTTTAGGTGCGGGAAAAGGCGAAGGAAATGCCGCAACTTGTCCAGGATTGGAACATTTCCTACGCGTGATCCGCAGCGCAGAAAGCTCTTATCATGGTCATGAGCCACCATGGAAACATGGAGATATGGCAAGTGACCAGAGGGTATTCTACAGTGGATGAAGACGGATAGGAGCAAGACATCAAGGCCATTATGGACTCCTGTGCTAGATAAGGATGTCACGTGGCTGACTTGACCACCTACGACACTCCTTTCTTCACCCGCCTGGACAGCCCGCCTCCGCCTCCCGAAGAAGTAACTGAAGTTTCCGACAATGAACAGACCGTATCGGATCTGGACATCTCGGAACGATATCAAGGCGATGTATCCAGCGAGCCGGCAGCTCCTTCCTCTCCTCCTGCATCATAGATTGCCAGAAACATTTGTATTATTCTGAAAAACACGATGGGTCTGTAAATATGCAGTACTATAATTTTGCTAGTGCTAAGCTTTTGATATATTCAGCACTTTTGGCTTTAAATTTTTTGTGTGCCTGAAATGTTTACATAAGCACTTGTATTTTTTGCATATACTTATCGTTTATCTGGCTTTCTGTCTCGTCCCTTTTGTGAGCCGGCTAAACCTTCTGCATGAAAACTTTGCCGAGCAACGAAGCTCAATTGCTAAACCAGTTTAAACTCAGAAACAAAGCCGGCTTCTAGTACCAACAATTCACTACTTGGAAAATACCCACATCCGGCAATCAGACAAATAACCAAAGTATAGACTAGAAACTTTAGGGTTTTACCCGAAGGTAGCATTTTTAGAATCGGGAATCTAAACCAGAACAAACATGAGCATAAAGTACTTTCAAGTATTCTGGGATTTTCAACTATGACATGATCATTAGGAAATAAGATGGTAAAAACTTCTCAAAAAAAACTTGAGGTAACCAAGACTTTTATTTCTCACAAAAAATGTACATATATATGTTTACAAAGAAGAATAATCTAAGAATAAAAGGGACGTATCTGAGCAATATTCTATGGTCTGTCTAACTCATTCGGATTTGTACTGCCTCCAGCTCTCTTTCTCTTCTTAGTAGCAGGTCTTTCTTTGACTGGCCTCATGTTAGGTAAGTAATACGAACCATTGTGCAATACTCGACTAACTAAAAAGGGCCCTTCCCATACTAGGGAAAGTTTGTGCTTTCTTTGTTGCACAAGCCGGAGAACCAAATCGCCTTTATTGAAAGATCTGTTTTTGACTCTCTGGCTATGATACTTGCGTAACTTTTGCTGATAGGTTGTTGATCTCATTTCAGAAACGACGCGAACTTCTTCGACTAAGTCGAGATCGTTTTGTCAAGAAATCTTGGCATCCTCTTAAATATACGCGGCCACTCTAGGAGAAGTATGAATTAAATCAGTAGGAAGAACTGCTTTTGCACCATAGAATAAGAAGAAAGGTGTGTATCCGGTTGACCTGTTCGGAGTTGTTCGTAAACTCCATATTACAGAGGGTAATTCCTCTGCCCAAGCCCTCGCAGCACGTCGTAGTGGTGCTTCGAGTCACGGTTTTAGGCCTTATAGGATTAAACCATTTGCTCTTTCGACTTATCCGTTAGCCTATGGATGTGCGACTGACGCAATGTCAAGCCTAATATTTTGCTTGTTGCAGAATTCGGCCAATTCTCCCATAGAGAAATTACTCCCGTTGTCCGTGATAATGTTGTGCGGATAACCATACCAAATTATGACATCCTAGACAAATCTTTTGGTTGTTGCTCCATCACAAGTAGTGACAGGTTGAGCCTCAATCCATTTGGTGAATTTATCCACCATCACTAAGAGGTGAGTAAATCCACTTGGAACTCGTTTAAATGGTCCTACCATATCAAGCCCCTAGACCGCAAAAGGCCATGTTATAGGCCATCCGGGACTTCTTTCCGCGCAGAGCCTATCCGAGATAATGCATCTGCTTCCTCATTTTCTGCACGAGGGATGTGTTGAACCTCAAACTGTGAGGCCCCCGGATTAATCCTCCGAGGATCCCTATTATTCATACAACCACGATCCCATGATCAGTTAGTCGTGGCACATAACCGACAAGTACCATTACATCATCCGAGAATATACTGAATTTACAAAACTTACGTAAATGCCGTCATGGCTACATCAATACTCAGCAGCGGACTTCATCAAGCGCAGCACCTGAGCCATGCCTTAGCCTACAGGCAACTGACTGGGAGAACTTCCTAGCTCGTATAGTCGCCATCCTCGCTTCTTCTTGAGATCTGGCCAAGTTAACAACCAGGGACAATGCCGATGAGTACATTGAATGTACTCGCAAACCACCTTAACTTAAAAGTAATAACAAGAGGATATGCATTATGGCTGTGGTAGTAGGTGGGCTCCAAGAGAGGTTCTTTTCTCAAATAGTTTCTCTTGTAGATATAGCATCTACATATCTTTGTTTAAAACTTTTATAAAACATTTTGGAAACCTTTTTGGGAATTTTTTTGGGAAAACATTAGAACTGGGTCACCCATTTGTTTCCTTCTCCGGTCATCCCACGACCAAACTACTTCCATCCCTTTTTGACCATCCCATGGTCAAAACAGGGATCCTTGCCGACCATCCCATGGTCAAAACATTTCCTTTTCAAAAATGCTTTTTGAAAACAAAACCAGCACCGCTCTACAACAACCTTCCCAACCGTCCATGACCGTGGACATGGCTATTCGAATAGATTTACACTCTGCAGAGGTTGTACACTTTACCCACACCATCCGGGTACACTACCCTGATCTTCACCGATCATGGGTCGAGTAACCGATCAAGACTCTCTGGATGCCCATTCTAATATAAGTGCCTACCCTATGGGTGTTAATCCCCTCAAACCCGGGACGTCGGGCGAGGACCAATCAGAGCGCTTTTTCCACTCCTCGAGAGTATACGCTTTCAATGAGGGGCCCATAGTAACGCGTGGAGGCCTGCCGACCCTTCATTCCTTCTCTAGGTCCCACCTTTATCGGAGCATGCCCACCCTCCAGGGATCCCTGATCCCCTATAGTAGTTGCGAGGCAGCTTATACTAAAACAGGCAAACATCGAATCCAGCCCTGTCCCATTCCAGAGTAATGTGGTTGCACATGGTTAATTGTTCTAGCAAAACATGCAGAGAACGAGGTGTGTTTTTGTAAACCTTTTTCCTCCGGTTTTCCTTCAGCATTTTTTAAAACAAAACCTTTTTCTTTCTCAACATCTCTAGGGAGGTCCCGCCTCACCAAGATTTTATCGTAAAACATTTGGTAAAAACCTTTTTCCGGGGTCTTCCCATCCTCTAGCTTTGCTTTGGCTAAAATCGGGGGTCTCCAAAGGGGTATGGTGTAATACACCATCTATTCTACTAGGGTCAAGTAAGTAACACCAAGGGGGTTGTACTTAGTAGTACAAAGGTATAATGGTTTGGAGGAGCCAAACCACTACCGTATATATATATATACATCAATATATAGCAAAACAATGCAATTTTAATAAATAGTTGATAAAGCATGCATAATTAAAAATAGTAGGACAGGGCTTACGAGCAAGAAGGTGGCTTGCCTTATGAGAAGCAATATGGCATCAATTTCCCTGGACTTCTTCTTAGAAAACCATAATAACCAAGAATACCCGTACCAATAATAAATACCACTTCTTCTGCTCTCCGATTTCATCACAACTATCGTCGTCAATACCGCACATGCAAGCAAACCAAGTCACAATCAATACAAGGCATACAAGCACCAATACAATGCAGCAAGCAATTTAATAAAACCAAATTAATATTAAGATGGTTTTGAGAGGATTGGATTTAGGAGATTGAGGTGGCCATGGAGAAAGGAATGAATACCCCTTAGGATTTATAGTCTATAGACTACCTAAGAGATGGATTTTTGGAGAAAGCCGATATTCTGTATGATACCATTGTAAGGACATGATACCAACAGAGAGGCATTGATAAGATGAAACCAACAAAAGTGGTTTCACTATTTTATCACCTTTCTTCAAATACTTATGAATATTATAGTGCTAAAGGCTCTAGTATTAGGAAATAATTCACCATAAAAGTTCTGGAGCTCCAAAAATTATTTCCTTAGATGGTTCAGTAGGGTTTGATGTACTTGTTCACTAAGAGTTGGAATCAGGTCAAGAGGATTTTTGTCTTTTCCACCAAATTAAAATTACAGTAGATTTTGATTTGATTCCAAGGACACATGGTAGGTAGTTGAAATACCTTTTAGTAGAAATTGAAATCAAACATTTTGGAGCTGTATAGCTACTGTATTGAATTATCTAATGAACTGACTAAGCTCAGAACAGATTAATTCACAATAACTCAACGGTGGCTTAGAAAATTATGGGCTCCTGAATTTTGAGAGATCTTATGTTTTAGAAACTAGGAGAGTTGGGTTTAGGTCAGTACCTATTTTAATTTGGCCCAGAGTAAATCTTAAAGGCAGAAATGCCCTGTTTTAGTTATTTTTGCTACTGGTGGACCAGAGCTCAAACTGACATGGGACCAAAGCTAGATAGACGGTATGGGGAATACCTACCAGGTAAGGTTTGTTTCACAACATTTGGATGAGGATGGTTCTCTGGGATATTTATTTACTAGAATAGGTACATGTTTGTATATTTATTTCTAGAATTTATTGGTAGACCTTTTTGTACTAGGGTTGGTTCTGCATGTTAGAGAGAACATACAGGGACCTGTCAAAAATTGAATCTAGGCAAAAAGAGATATTTTTCAATTTTATTTTGAATTAAACTGCGAGGCTTTTCTGCAGATCTCTAATTATCCAGAATAAAAGAAAAGGGGGCGGGGTGGCCGGGCTGGATCCAGCAGGGAGGTGGGCCGCAGAGGGAAATCGGCCCACCCGAGGGTGAGCCACGCGCGGGAGGGAGTTTAAATCCTGCGTGGCGGGGCCTGGCTGTCAGTCACCCAGGGGCGCGAAGAGGTATAGAGAGATGAGGGCCGTCAGATCCAGCAGAGATCGACGACACCCAGTCATCTCCTTCCTCTAACCGCACGGGACATGAAGTAAACCCTAGTGGCATCTGGGCGGTGGCGGGGGCTCACCAGGGGGCTTGAGGGCGACCGTGGCTTGGCGGGGGAGACGCGGCTCTCCACGGCGGTTCCAGAGAGGGGCGGCAAGGTGCTGTTCCACGACGAAGAGGGACTCACGCGACGATGCCTGTCGGGTGGCCTCGGAGCTCCACGGCAGCATCGGTACATGCGGTCCTGGGCAAGGAAAAATGGGGTGGTCAGGTACGTCAGTGCTAGGCGAATTTGGGAGAATGGCATGCAGAGGTAGATGTGCGGGGAGAGGAGTACGCGAGCTAGATATTGACCGAGGCCAAGGTGCCTCCTCCGCCTTCTCCCGAGCGAGGCAGAGCAGGGTAGAGGAAATGGGCTTCAGGGGAGGTGAGTGGGGAACAGAGGGAGTGAAATGAGAGGGAAAGGATGGTCGGGGTGGTTGGAAACGAGAACGAGCTCAAGAGCTCGAGAATGGCCGAAGGGAGGTTTCCCTTCCTCTCTAGAGCAATGGAGGAGGAGGGACGGGGCAGGAGCAAGTGGGGATGGTGCTCTGGGTTCCAGGGGGAGGAAATGAAGGAGCAGGGGCAGGGGTGATAGCCTCTAGCCTCAAAAACCGAGAGGGAGTAGTGCATGGTGGACTAGTCTCATTGGGCATGGTAGGAGAGGAGGGGAAACCAGGGGCTCAATACTGAGGGCGTGGAGTAGGGTTTTCGGTGGATCTAGAGCAGAGAGGGAGAGTGCTAGCAGCTGCAAGACCTTAATTGGCTAGAAAAGGCTTAGCCTTGTGTCTCCTTTGCAACAAACACATGAGACAAGGGGTGAACAGTGACGCTACAGTGCATGGCTACAGTGATTTCTTCCAGAGGGGTGATGACAGCTGTGCAAGCTTGCTAGGTAAGATTGGATGGAGTTTGTATGTGGTTTGATGCAACAGTGGTCATATATTCCACTTTGTCATTCTTGATGATCATTAAGGAATTCTCACATCTTGATCTTAGCAACATGAGGTGAAAGTGCTGGGAGGTAGGAGAGGTTAAGATGCACCTCTAGGAATTAATTAGGATATTTCAAGTGAGTTTTTGTCCACTTAAATCCATTTATTCAAAAACTGCAGAAGTAGTCTCTAGAAGATCTCTTGATAAATTTACATTGGAAAATCCTGGTTTTTAATGTGAGATCGTCTCAAATGTGAATACACTCTTAGGGGAATTTTCCCAAGATTTATTGAGGCTTAAAAGTATTTTTAAAGAATTAATTCTTGTTTCTGCCATTTAAGAAAAAGGGCAAAAAGAAATAATAAAGCTCTTCAAAAATAATTATTTTTGAAGTTGGAAGATAGGGTATGCTATATAAGACTCAATTGAGCCAAAAGTTGAGGAAGTGTTTTGGCAAAAACCAAACTTCCCTTTATGGAAGAAGTATTTGAGGTTTTGCCTAATAAAGGAATTTGAATAGTTTTGGTCAATAATAATTAGGGATAATTATTGATAAATCTCGATGATCAAGGTAGATGATGTAGAAAAGGTGTATCTTCAACCTTGGGATTGGAGAATCCAAATTGATTTTTGTGAAATACCCTAGATTAAGGATCTAGGGTGATGTTAATTTCATACCATCAAAACCATGTTGGATCTTGGAGCTCAGATCTCACCTTCATGCAAGGGATGGATGGTTAGATAGACCAAGTCATGTATATTGCAAGGGTGTAGAGTTTTGAGCTTGATCCTTCTTGAGCTCACTAAGACAGGCTTTCAAACTTTGAATAAAATAAGCCTGCCAAAGCAGATTATCAACTATCTTTGAAAACCTTGTGGGTTTAAACAGCTCAATGATCCAATTGGAAAAAGTGAAGTAGGAAATTATATACCTATATTAGTAGAACACAACCATGCTAATAGTTGTTCCATAGAAGGTTGGATGGTGGTGTGAGCTTCTATCAAAGTAGGCATGATGACTAGATTTGCAGGAAAAGTTATTTTCTTGCCTACAAAACCATCAAGAACAAGTGGGTAGGAGGATGATATAACCAAGGGAAAGAGTGTGCCTTGGTATTTCTTAGGATGGTTAAAAAATATGGTCCAAGTGCATTTCCAAAAATGCACAAGGGTTGAGAGAGAGACATTCAAAAAGGTGATGTTGAAACAGTTTCTAGACTTGGTCAGATTTGGCAGATTTTGGGTTTTTGACTAGAATGTTGGTGGAGATGATTTTGGTGGGTTTCAAAGTACCCAAACATCATCAAGTGGATGATATTGAAGATTAGATTGAGTAGAAAGGATCATGCTTGCTATTGGGCTTCATTGAATTGGAAGCTTCTAGAAGGGATATCTTCAGAATGGATCTAGTTAAGGGTTTCAGATGATCTCTAGTAGCTGGAGATTTGATCTTGCTTTGCAGTCTGGTTTAGGGTGTGGTGATTTCGAAACTTCTTGATCCAAGTGATGAGCTCCTAGAGTAGCTAATACTACTTCTAGGCAATCAAGCATATCAAGGAAAATTCATCAGACAACAGATCAAGGCAACTCATCTTACAAACAAATCCACTACTACTAGGGGTTACCACCAAGATTAGCTTGAGGTAAGGATGGGTATTTTGAAATAGGTTGGAGTTTGAACAAGGTAAGGTCCTTGGTATCTCTACCAAGAGTAGAATTCAAAAGCTTACAAAAAGGTTTTATTAAATCTAGAGCTAAGAGCATTAGAAGTTCTGTCTTAGAAACATAAGGAGATTATGTTATATAGCTCTCCATAGTTTGATCAATAGAGGCTACTAAAATAGTTGGTTTGCAAAGGCTTCTTGGCTCAGGTTTTGAAATGCTAGAACATTTGAGAATATGGAGATTGAGCCAAGACAGTTTTTCGAAGTAGCTTTTGTCAACTGGTGTTGAGGTAAGGAGTATAGCATCTAAAACACATTCATGTGCATAAGCCTATCCAAACAACAAGCAAACACTTCAACATTAAACAAGAAAAAGTTTTTTGTTCCCCCTGATTTTTGCTTTCTGGACAACTAATCAGGGTTGCCAAAATTGCGATGTTACACAAACCCTTCGAATGATATAGATAGATCAGCCACGACAGCCTTATATGCTACGATGTGCTTATATGCATTACAAATATCCGACACATGTTGAGCAGCAAGATCCGAATCTCCGTAACACATCAATCGTCGGATGCCAATATCCTTAGCAATCCGGATTCCATGCAACAGTGTGTCATACTCGGTAATATTATTTGTCGCCGTGAAGTGGATCTGCAACACGTATAGAAGTTTAACTCCTTGGGGTGATTTGAGAACCACGCCAGCCCCCGAGCCCCCGCGAACCTTAGACCCGTCAAAATATAGGGTCAAATATTCTGACTTAGGGAGGGTCATATTCTCCTTTGTCTCTGTCCAATTAGCGACAAAGTCAGCAAGGATTTGGGATTTGATTCCTGTCCGAGGTTTATACTGAATATCAAAAGCTCAAAGCTCTATGCCCCATTTTGTGACGCGTCCTGTAGCCTCGCTGTTGTTGATTATATCTCTCATGGGAGCTGTGCTCACCACGGTAATTGGGTGTTCCTGAAAATTGTGTTGTAACTTACAAGATGCGAAGAACACACCATAAGCCAGCTTTTGATAGTGCTGATACTGATGTTTCGATTCAGTTATAACCTTGCTAAGATAGTAAGTCAGACGCTGCACCAGGACGACCCTATGTGTCGCAGCGAGATAGAGCAACATCAGTTCTCTTCGTTCCGGTGCTGCAAGGATAGGAGCAGACGAGAGTACTTCTTTCAAGTCTTGTAGTGCAGCTTCAGCTTCATCAGTCCAAACAAATTTCTTGGTCTTTTTCAGGAGCTTGTAAAGTGGTGCGGCTCTTTCTCCGAGCCGGCTTACAAACCGACTGACTGCAACAATGCAACCAGTTAGTCTTTGAACTCCTTCAGGCAAGTTGGCCTGGAAATGTTGAGTATAGCCCTGATCTTATCTCGGTTCACCTCTATGCCCCTCTGATACACGATGAAACCTAACAATTTTCCGGCTGGGATTCCAGAGAAACATGTCTTTGGATTGAGCATTATGTTGTATTTTCGCAAATTTGCAAATGTTTCCTCCAAGTCGGAAATTAATGTTTCCTTCTTTATGGACATCACTGCAATATCATCCACATATGCATGTACGTTGCGTCTGATTTGATCGTGGAGGCAACGCTGCATAGTGCGCTTGTACGTAGCTCCTGGATTCTTCAGCTCAAAGGGCATCGTATCAAAACAGAAGGTTCTGAAGGCGGTTATCAATGAAGTTTTGATTTTATCTGATTCCTTCATCCGAATTTGGTGATAACAGGAATATGCGTCGAGAAAACAGAGGAGTTCCGAGACGGTCATCGAATCAATAACTTGATCAATCCTAGGTAGAGCGAACGGATCTCTCGGACAAGCCTTGTTCAAGGCGGTATAATCAACACACATCCTTAAATCAGTGGTATCCTTTTTAAGGACCATTATAGGGTTGACTGACCAATCAGTATGGATGACCTCTTCTATGAATCCGGCTAACTCGAGTCGGGCTAGTTCCTTAGCTATTGCCTTACGCTTTACATCTCCAAAACGTTGTAGGGACTGTTTGACAGGTTTAGCGTTCGGGTTTACATTTAGAGAGTGCTCGGCGAGTTTCCTAGGTACTCCGGTCATGTCATATGGCTGCCATGCGAAGATATCTTGATTTTCTTAGAGGACTTCACGAGCGCGCTTTCCTATGCGCTATCTAGGCCTACGCCTATCTGGGTCACCTTGGAGGGGTCATCATCCTTCAACGGCGTCTTCTTTGTCTCTTCCGATGCCTTGAACTCCGGATTCGGCTTTGTCACCTCCTTCTTTGTTGCGGGCATCTCAGACGGATCGATGGTCTTCTTGATTTCCTGGTACTCCTGGGTGTGCATCACGGCTTCAGCAAAGGTGGCATTTCCATCCTCGCACTCTCGCGCTTTCTTCAGGTATCCCCTGATTGTGATCACGCCGTTGGGACCTGGAATTTTCATCATACTGTAAATGTAACAGGGACGAGCCATAAAAGCCCAATAAGCCGGACGTCCAAATATAGCGTGGTACGCGCACTTGAACGGGACCACTTCGAAGGAAAGTGCTTCCGTCCGATAGTTCTTTGGAGTTCCAAAAGTTACATCGGAAGTGATCTCTCCTAGGGAATTTGCTTGTCTTCTTGGGACAACTCCCTAAAATATCATAGAGCTGTGATTAGCTGGGTCTTTGAGATTCGCATCCGGCGTAGCGTTTCGAAATATATAATATTTATGCTCCTACCACCGTCCATGAGGGTCTTGGAGAAACCATAGCTGTCAATAAGTGGATTGACGACTAAGGCGTATTTTCCTCGCATGTGCAACTTAGGAAGATGATCAGCACGGTCAAAGGTGATTGCAACTTCCGACCAGTCCAGATACTGAGGGAGAGCTAGAACTATCGCGTTGAGCTCATGCAGAACTGCTTTCTTGACCTTAGCTGGTTGAGCTCCGAGGAAGGTGACATAGGTGTCTTTCTTTGTGGGAAAGGTTTTCTTTCCCTCCGTCTTGGGATTTGAAGCATCAGCTTCCTCCATATCGGAATCTTCCTTGGTCTCTTTATCTTTTTCGGGATTCTTCTTTCCCATCTTCCGCTTAGCCCTATAGCCAGCGGTGTCATCTTTCTTGATGTCATCATTGAAACGATACTCGGCGTTTGTGTGAGACGATCCCCCATTGGCGTCGAGGTGATGCACACATGGGTTATTGGTAATGTCATCCCAAGAGTAGGTTTTGCCAGGTGGCTGGTCTCCTCTACCTTGAACTCTTGATGTCCCACGACCGCGTCCGCGGCCACCGCCACGTCCTCCTTGTCCTCTAGACCCGAAAGTAGCAGTAACCACTGCCGTTTCCGTGTTGGGTTTTTTTCCAAGGTGTTCTTGCGCTTCTGAGCTTGTTGCTTTGGTTTTTTTGCTGACTGTGGCACAGCTAGGGCATTCAGCAATCCCTCTGCGTCGTTGTCATCATCTGCATACTTGCTCGTTGTTCCTATCATCTCTCCCAAATCAGTGACCTTGTCACACTTCAAGCGATGACGTAGTAAAGCAATTGGGAGCCCTGCAATGAAAGCTTCAATCGTAGTTCGGTCATTTAATCCTTCACAGGAGTTCTTGGTGTCGATCCATTGTCCGAGATAATCTTGGCAAGTTTCTCCGGCTTTCTGGGTGCAACGCTGTAGGTCTCCTACCATACAGGGCCTCCGATATGTCCCCTCGAAATTCCGAAAGAACGCGCTTTGCATGTCATACCAATTTTGGATGGTGTTCTCCGGAAGTTCATTGATCCATGATCGTGCCGTCTTCCTCAACATGAGTGGGAGATATCAGGTTGCGAGGCGATGTAGCAAGCCTGGAAAAAATCCTGGAGCCAAGTATCTGGCCGAGCTATACCGTCGTAGGCCTGAATGTGTCTTGAGATAGCGAATCCTTCCCGGAATTTTGTGGCTCTTATGCGTGGTCTGAAGCATTTTGGGCCCACGTATATATGATCATTTTCTTAGCGTCGCACTCTATGTTGGAGTTAATCCGGTTTCACGCAACACTTGGAGACAAAGATCGTCTTCCTCAGTGACAGCTACGACTGCGGTGCCTTAGGGCCGGACTTCGGCTTCTACCACCACCTCCTCCGCCAGGACTTCATCCTTGGCCTCCTTGAGAGCCGTTATGATGGCTGCTTGGTGGAGTGGGTGGGGCAGCTGGATTATTTCTGGCTGATTGCCGGCCACCATCTGGAACATCATTAATCCGGTTTCGGGGAGGGTCTTCATTGCGACGAGCCCCCTGCCGGCTTGTCTCGGCATGGTTTCCGTTGTTTCTTCGTCCGTCACTCCAACCATGATAGGGCTCAGCCGGACAGTTTGTAGGTCTAGCAGGTGGCATTCTTTGACGGTCCTCCTCCTGACGTTTCTCTTTGTCTTCTCCTGTACGACCATTCGAATCTCGTCGGGGAGGGTTTCTCGGATACAGTGCAACAATTTCTTCTTGCTCGACAGCTGGAGCGACATTGTGCCAGTCACATGTAGTTCCGTGATGCTGTCCTAAAGATCCGGTTCTAGAGTATTTGTCTTCACGATGGTCGGAACGGTAATTCTATTCGGGAACATGCTGGGGCCTTATATCATTCCAGTCCGTGTCCGTGCGACATTGGTCGGATTTCGAGATTAGTTTTCTGCTTCCGGATTTTGCGGCCCTTTGCTGTTCCAGACCCTTGGTGATTAGATTAATGCCCAATCGAACCTATTCTAGGCCTGGATTGTTTGATAGGATATCTCGAGATGCAACAGTGTTCTGTACCGGTGTTGGATACACCAGATCTCCTTTGAAGTCGAGATGAGGCATCCCTGGGTCTCCTTCAAAGAGGACCTTGTGCACTTCCGGGAATTGATCGCCACGTGTGTGACGCTTCCGGGTCTTGTGATGTTGCCGAGAGGTGTACTTCTCCGCAGTTGACATGTGTTTCTTCTCCTCCTCGATGTTTTTGGCTTCATCCAGGAGTTATTGACGACGCGCTTCTAGAGCCTGGGCCCTTTCATCCAATTCTTAAGAAGTAAGCTCTGCAGCTGTAGGGATAGGTGTGGTTAATGCAGCATCGATGAGTTTACGCGCACCTTCAGTGATCACGTGTCCATCCACCAATTTTTCTTTTGGCTCATCTGGGATAAGTGCTCCATCCGAGTCTTCTTCATATTCCTCGACAATCACTTCCTCTGCCGGAAGTTCTTTTGCTGGGGTCTTGTTCTTCTTGTTCTTCTTCTTTGCCTTCTTGGCAGCGCCGGTAGCAAATAAGGCTTTGGGCCTGTTTCATAGAGTCAAACTTTGATCGGTACTTTCGGCCATTTGGTTCTCGGGATCATCTTCGAGATCCATGTTGTCCTGCACTTTGGGAGAGTTTTCTCCGGATCCTTCATCCATGTCTTATCCTTCTGCAGCAGTTGTGGAGTTAATCTCCTCTTCATATTCCATGGAGAACTTCCGAAAGTCTTCCGACGTCATGGATTCATCCGAAGATGACGGTAATTCGACGCTTGTTTCGATAGCTTCCAGCACACAGAGTCATTGTTGTCTCCAGCAACGGCTGAGCCGGAACCGGAGCCAACATATCCGAAGATGTGTGACGCATGCCTCCTGAGATAGTTGCGACTCTCGCGATCGGCTTCCTCGAAACACTTGATGGTCTCGAGAATATATTCCATGCTTGCGTCTTGCATTATCATGCGCCTCAATGTGCATCTCAGGAGAGGCCTATCAGTATCGGTATTACCAGAGCCAGGACCAAGGTTGTTTTCTTGCTCCTCCTGGATTTTGACCTCCGCAGGTGGGTCGATCTGGGATTCGACCTTGCTAGGGAGATCCACTCAAGATCCGACTTGTACTGCGAGATCTGCCTCAGGTTCAGCTTTCTCCACTATCTCCGCAACTGGTGAGGGCTGGGTGGGATTAGGGTTTTCTGAGATCTGGAACTCTGCCGCCTCCGCGGACAAAGGGGACCCAGAAGTTTCTTCTGCCTCTATCATCACCGCTGGGGTGGGTGGGATAGGTTCAACAAAACCGATGCAAACATCGATCTCACAGAATGACATGATGGTGTAGGTGGTCACGGCCTCCCTAGCCATAATCCAAGTCTTGTCGAGAACGATGAGCAGGACGTCACTGGCATAGAGGATGCGACCAGCGACAATAGTCTTGCCGATTCCGATTCTTGCAGATTCCGTTCGGAACGCAGATCCGAAGCTCACTTGCCCCACGGTGGGTGCCAACTGTCGTCGGATTGATGACAAGTACGCCAGAGGGGGTCCTCGAGGTGTCTAGAAGAGAGGGGTGTGAGTCGTACGGGTTTCCGGGACGGTGAGCACACAAGTTTACCTAGGTTCGAATCCACCGGCTTTGGATGGATCCTACTCCTGCTAGTAATCCAGTAATACTGCAGAGCCGGATATGGGTTACAAGGGTTTCGCCTGTGCGAGTTGAGATTGTAGACTATTGTGAGGGTGCCTTAAAGTCTCTCCCTAGGACGACTTATATAGATATCCGGCCTAGGGTTTACAGGAGAGATCTATGCAGCTACGACTAAGAGTCGGTTATAGAGTACATCTTGAACTACAAGTAACACTATGGGCCTATGTCGGTAAGTCTTTCTGGGCCTTCGTGTAGCCGGATTGGACTCCGTTCTTCTCCCTAACAGGGCCGCCCATGAAGCAAAGCTCTAACCCGAAGTGGGCCACCCTGGTCAATGAGGAACTGTGAGGATACCCGGAAAGTATATCTCCAACAAATCCACTTTCACGAAAAAGGACAAAAGGAAAAATATTTTTGTATTTTTTAGGATGGGGTGCAAAGAATATAAAAGACTTGTGAGTGAGAAAGATACTAAGAAAAGAAAACAAACAAATAGAAAAGGAAACCGAAAGACAAAAGTAAAGAAAAAAAGCGAAGTGTTGGAACAAGTCTAACATGAGTGTTTCGAAGATCTCATGGATCTGGAGTACAACCTCATTATTATACATATAAATTTTTTAGGGAACACATCCCCAAGGTCAGGATATTGCAAGCCCTTCTGTTGCTCATTCTGGTGGTGGTGGATAATCTCCCAAGTTCCATTGGCTAGTCCAATTAGTGAACTGGGTTGAGAGGTCTGCGGTGGCGTCTCAAAAGTTTATGGAGAGGTTACTCAAGTTCTATATGTTTCCATTGAGCGTGTATATATCTTCATAGGTGGTCTAGTAGTTTGGTGGATGTTGCTCCTGTTCGGGACCTTCTTGTTCTTCTTCTTCATTTTCTCCTTCTTCATCCACCGATACTTCTTGTTGGGGTAGTCCTTCTTGAACCCGTGTGTCATAACACAAATGTCCATTCTTGATAGAGAATAAACCATTATGCAAAGGAGAAGGGATCAAATAATCAGCTCCAGGTATATCAAAGAAGTATCTACCATTCACTTTAGAAATCATACCATGGGCTTTAGGAGTAGCGAAATCAAGACAACAAACACCTACCTGGTTGGATATTACCTAGGTTGATGTGGAGTGCTCGAGCGAGAATGATGAAATCTCCTCCTCTCCATATGGAATCACGGATTCAAAGAGCTTGGTTCTTAAGATAAAACACGAGATGAACGCCCAAATTTGGACTATTATCTCTTGCAAGGATCATCATGTCCTCTGCATTGACTCTAGTAAACTCACCACGTGCCTACAAGGTGTTAGCAATAACATAGACCAAATAACGAATAACATGGCACTCAATTTGATTACCCTTGGGTGTACTTGAAGGACTCTCAAAGTGTTAAAATATTCCAAGGGTATAGGACTTAAAATGAAACTAGTGGAACGGATGTCGGTGTTGTTGTTAGAAAACCCAAAACAAAGAGCCCATTGATCAAGTGTTAAGTCATGCTCAGGGTTCATTAGGAGGAAGGTGATATGGTCAACTCCCAGGCTACCATCCTTGGAGAAATAGACTGGACACACTGTATGCGACAAGGTGTTGAGAAACTCACCAAGAACATCAAGACCACATCCAGGAATACCAAGAACTTTAAGAACACACTTAAGAATTTAAACCATAACAACTAAATCAATATAGGGACCCCTCTTTAGATTGTACCAGCACATCAAAACACACTAAACATCAATCCATCAATAAGTTTACATAATCTAGACTATATTATACACATCTGAATGATCATACGATAATCAAGAACACAAAATCATAATGACCATGCATTGTTAATCCATCTATAACTTACACAATATGTGGAATCTAATGAAACAAAACCAATTTGCTTTATGTTAAAGAGATCCAACAACTTGAATAAAATCAACTAAAAATGTTTTGCAACTAAAATGATCATGCCTTAATGATCCCACATAAATCACATGGTTAATCAAGTCCTTCACCCAACTGAGATTAAGACCTAAAAACTTGAAATAAATAAAATTCAATTTATAAACACTTGAAACATAACATTGATAAACATAAATACAAGTGATATTCCAATTTCTGAAAGTGTTGGCAAAAGAAACATTAAAATTAAAAGTAAAAAAATTAATATATTTTTTAAAAAGAAAAAACAAATTTAAAAATAAAAGAATTTCAAATTCAATTCTTTATAACTTAAAAGTCTTAAAAAATAAAACCAATTTATCTACACTCAAATAACACAGTTGAGTTAGATAAAAAATGATAATAAAATAGTCTCAAAGGAGACATTTCTTAAAAATTTATTCCTTTTGCTAAAAAGAAAGAATGTGAAAAGTGAATTATTTCCATACAACCTTAAAACCACTTAAAAGAATACTTAAGAAAGATTTAATCTCTAGTTAGAAAAAAGAATGCCAAACCTTGTTATAAAGTTGAGGTATAAAAGAAGTAATGAATGTAAAAAAGGAAAGTAAACTTAAACCTAAAATCAAATCCTTAAGAAATCACCAAACCAACACTAAGACAAAAACCTTAAATCAAATCTATGTGGATTTAGTACCAAGGGATTAATACACTAGCATTTCATATACTATGAATCCCATCATATTGACATCTTTAAACATTAGTCCTCACTAGAACGATGATGATACACTTCCATTTGGATCTTATGATGGTAGAAGATGTTGATTGGACGACCTGCAATCAGGAGGCATGTTCATTCTTGTAGAAATCTTACAACACCAAGCTTGCATAACATTTGAAAGTGAAATTTTGCATGTACTTTAAATTATTTTACAAAAACCCTTTAAACACTCTATTACTTCCATTAAAATAAAAACATTTTTTCATAAAATGTGAACTGGTGGGCAATGGAATCATGGTTCGAATACATGATTGGGAAACCGTGTGGTGGAGATTCCATTGTACCTAGAAAGTTAGGACTTCACAACAAATATAGATAGTGATTCAAAGCGCTGTATAAACAACTTATCCTAGAATGGGACGAGAAAGTTAGCTAGACCTTCTTCCTTCCATTTGTCCTTGTATACTTAGTCTGGTTGTTGTTCCTTTCAGCGAATAGCAATGTGTGGGAGCTCATGACATCCCTATCTTATGTCTCTAGATAGTGACTAGGTATGTTAGAAGGGAGTGTAATTGGGTGTAGGTCTCGTGAATGACACCTCTTACTAAGGGTGGGCATCGGGGTCGTGGAGAGGCTAGTGATTGGCTAGTTTTTAGAATGTACCTCAGTCCAAGGAAGTCTGAACGAACATATGTAGGCATGCATGACCCGGTTGCGTAACAAGGCCAAAGACGTTTATGTGTAAAGTAGCACACCTCTCTAGAGTGTATAAATGTGTCATGATACTCCCTATTCTTGGAAAGAACTACGATTTCATCATGGAAAGGAACTCCATGAAGTTCTCATAACCAATGAAGACTGACATACATAATATTTTATAAACTATAACTTACCATTTCTAAAAATCTGATTTCGAAAAACTTCGCAAGCCTATGATATCTGATCCATGGCTAGAGATAGTGCATCAAACAACTACATAGATATGAATTGATGAGTACCTTCATACTCGTCCATACTTACTAACCCTTTCTTAGGTTAAAATCTTTGACGAGACTGTAACATGGTACTAGAAGACCAAGGAAGGCATCTACAGAATGTCGTTGTTAGTTCAACGGATTAAAAGGATTCAACACTTAAAAGTAGATTGAAAGTGGAGATCAAGTTAAATGTAGTTGGGATCAAACTCCTAGTATAGGAACCATCCCAATAGAAGTTGCAAATAGGGAAATTAGACAACTTTTATTCCTCGAGATAGTACTAGAGGTAGATCTAGTGGTAGACTAGACTACAAGCTGCTTTTTTAGATCTTGGTTTGAACAGGAACTTATCTGATGAGCTTATTGTGTTATGGGAGTTCCAAGGATCTTCTATGAATATCTATGAATAACATAGTGTTACCTTGGACCTGTGATGTTTCTATTGTACTACTCCATTCGGTGTAATATTCGTGGAATGGTACTCCATGAGTGTTATGGCGATGAATTGCACAGTACAACATGTAGTGGTGTGCTAGGGTCACCGCTTCTAGTAGCAAAGCATACACTTCGACCTAGAATTAATACCCTTTGAAGGAGACATGTAGGATGGGTAGTGATACCTTCGATACGGATTCACAGATGTAGTATATTAGTCTTTTTCCCTAGTCGACCTAGGTTTAATCGAACCTTGGGAAACAACGCTAAAATGAATTAAAAAGGACACGTCTACAATACTTTATTTTTTGTTTTACATTCTTTTAGCTAACCAATCTAGTTTACTGTTATCGTGGGTTGATTCAATGGATGGAGGTAGGCCAGGGTTGAAGATCCACCTTCAGCTACACATTATATGGGATAAAAGATAATAATAAGTATAGACATGTGTAATGCTTTAACAGAGATAATCTCTTATGGGAAACACATCCTAATATACTAGATCCCATGCGAGCAGCAGGCATAGCAATAGTCTGTTGATCCAACCGAGTGCACCACGAAGCATCATGCTACTAACGATTATTAAGTGTAAAACACAGATCAAAGCCTTAAGTGGTGATGTTGTTGTGATCCTGAATGGGTCGCACAGTGGACACTGTACATCCCTTTTTGTCACTAGGTTTCCTATGAGATCGACGCTAGCCAAGTATCTCACCTCAAGCCTTTATCAATGTCGGGGGTCTTGGTTACCTAGAAGTCCAAAGATCAAGGCAAGAGACAAAGAAACAAAAGATACAAATCCCTCATTTAGACAATACACAATACTCCCATAGATTAGACGCACATAATTGCTGCGAGGTTTCTCCTCAACCCGAAGCCCGTGAGGACTACTCACTCATAACAATAATATCAAGGATAGAAAACATTGTGCATAATACTTAGACTGAAGTCAAATATTCTTACAATGGTTGCCGAATCACAAGGAGATCTGAAGTACAAAGTAATGTCTACGGCTAATGGAGGGGATGGGAGATGGAAGGGATGAACTATGGTGTGTATCTCCTTTGGTGGTGTTGTGATACAATTTGAGAATGGTGGCCTTCTGCGCGACGGTTGAGGCCTCAAAATATATAGGCGTCTTCACAATAGTTGTAGGGTTTGATGAGATGGAGCCGCCGCCACATGGTACGGGTGGACGGTATGGGCGGGCCCTGCCCGTACCAGTGGTTGTTATGCCTGCAAAAGCATGGCAATGGCTCTAGAATAACTTGGTCGTGTCACTACAAGAATCTAGATGATCCCTGACGTTTTTTTATGATGCGACCTAAAGATGTCGCAAGTGCCTAACATTCTAGAACGCTTCATCACAACAAGCTCCAAGACCATCTAGCCCGGTTATCCATGATGTTCCTTGGTTTCGTCGTGGCAAATTCATCGCAGATTTTGTCCCAAGCCCTGAAGCCCAGTTTGCCATTTCTTCTGGTGCAAAATTCGTCGTGGATTTCGTCAAGGCACAAATTCGTCACTTTTTTCGCATCGACCATCTCCTATGTGCTTCAACACCACCTGTCAGCGCACTATGCACAGTAGCACTTCACGGAATCTTGGGGTGATTTTTTAGCCGGTCCCACATGTCAGTTCGTTTGATCAAAACTTGCATGCAGTACATGGCTAGTTCACGTGCTAGTTCCGAAAAAAGACCGTTGATCCAAACTTCAAGTGGCAGTTCCGCTTCTTCTCCCTCGTCTCCTCGCAGTGGTAGTTCTAGTTCATCTCCCTCATCTCCTCATAGTGGCAGTTCCGCTCCGTCTCCCTCGTCTCTTCTCCTCTTCTTCTTCTCCTCGCAGTGGCAGTTCTTCTTTCTTCCTTGATCAAAACATTCCCGCACATAAGCCATGGTCAGCAACCAGATGAAAAGGAACTGGTCCGATCTCCCGGCTGACCCACTTCGCAAGATCGCCGACTACTTGCTGGAGAAAGAGGAGTACATTGATACCTATGCGGCTTGTCGGGAAGTCTGCATCGATTGGCGCTGCACTTTAAAAGTGCCTGAATTCCATCTCAACAACTGGATCATGATAGATCACACACTGACAGATGTCGGCGACTTCACCTTCCTCAACCTCGCCACAGGTCGTTGCTTCAGGACGAATCTAATGGACGTCCATCGTAGGTTCACATTCACATCCGATATATATAACATTCATTCATTTGTATTTTCCATTGTAAACATCTTAGTGCTAACTGATGTCCTCTTCTTCCAAAAGATTCTACTTCGTCGGTCTTTCTTGTGGCATCATCATGCTTGCTGAGGGGGTGGAGCCGTACAAGATTCGGCTTCTGAACCCAATCACTCATATGTCTAACACTAAGTTTCAAGCACACATACCATCCGATCTTATGCAATCTATCGTCGTGATGAAGTCCCCGACAATGGTGTTAGTTTGCAGAGATTATCCCGATATTATTTCATGGGCCGATGAGAGCACCCCAATGGGGCAAATAAATGAATCATTTGGAGAAGGAATGTATTCGCCACCACCTGATATGTTTCTGGTCTGCATGATGGCATTCCGAGGTGAAGTATATGTTTTACTTGAGAATGGAGACATCATGTCGACCAACATCTAGTTAGAGCAGCACGCGAGCACTGTCACGATGGCCAAAATATTTTCAGCCCCATTCTTTGAATAGGTGCGCGGAAGCTATAGATTTTACCTAGTGGAGTCAGAAAGTGATCTGCTTCTTGTGTTGAACCGGGATTTCGCCGAAGTTCAACCGGTGTTATACCGGGTGGACACAGAGAACCACTCTCTCGAGGCCGTCGGTGACATTAGAAGTCATGCCCTCTTTGTTGATTACCATTGGTCTATCTCCATTGACACCAGGTTACACCTCACAGTCAAACCCGGTTGCATATACTATAGGGATTATATCACACTGTATGATCATAGGGTTCAAGCCTGGGAAGAGGAACCAACAATGGTAACGTATGTCTTAAGTCTGGAATGTACACCGAGGCCTCCGGACGAGATACTAGGAGCACATTGCAGGCGGAGAGAGTTCTCTAAACATGTGTTGCAGCATGCGGGTGCCGACGACGACGAATATTAGAGGGGAGAAGGAATCTTATATTCATCCTAGGTTATTTGCTAGCATTTTGAGGTCTATTTTAAAGTAGAAATTTGTACCATATTTATATTATTTCGATAAGTAGTATGCGTATTACCATTTAGATAAAATTGTAATGTATTTAATTTTAGTACTTTTAGAATTCAAAGTATTTATTTTTAGTAGCTTCTTTCAGAATTCTCTGTGTTAGCTTTTAGAATTATGTGAAAGTACTATCTTTCAACTTTTACAATCATAGTACTCAATTTGTTGTAATTACTGATTCAAAAAATCTAATGGAGATCAGAGTCTCATGGAAATCTCTCGAACTTGCGACGAGGGACCCACTCGCGAGCAGCCCAAACGACCGGAGTGCATGTGGACAGGAAATCTTTCAGAATTCTTTTGTACTAGTAGCTTCCATATAATTCTTTGTAGTAGATTCCAATTCACACAATCATAACCATACCCAGCAAAATCTTCCAAAAGTAGACTAAACAAGCAAATATATTATATATATACACTAGGTTTAGAACGACTAATTAACTGTTGCAGACTACGTCGTACTAGTTAAGCTTAACATTTCCCAACCACAACTACACTCTTGATGGTCTCGAACACAAACTTCATGTCCAACATCTCTTCTATGGTCTTCCTGCCAGTGATTAGTGATGTCTACGCACGCTTCTATTCTTGTAGACAGTGTTGGGCCTCCAACTGCGGAGGTTTGTAGAATAGCAGCAAGTTTCCCTTAAGTGGATCACCCAAGGTTTATCGAACTCGGGGAGGAAGTGGTCATAGGTATCCCTCTCAAGCAACCGTGCAATCAAGATACAAGAAGTCTCTTGTGTCCCCAACACACTCAATAGACTTATCAGGTGTATAAGTGCACTACTTCGATGAAGAGATAGTGAAATACAACTAATATGGATGATTATACGTGGTAATTGCAATCTGAAATAGGGGTGGCAACAAGCAAACATGTAACAAGACTGATTCCAAATGGTGTTTCAATGCTTAGAAACAAGGCATAGGGATCATACTTTCACGAGTGGACACTCTCATATAAATATCTTCTCTTCATGATGCTACCCTGAACTACACTCCGGTTGGACGATGTAGGGCTATAACAGCACACCTTAAAGTTCGCATTCCCCATTTAGATAACCCCTCACTATTACCTTGAGCGCTAGATGGTTCCAACAAACACCATAATCTCATAGAGACATCCAACTCAAATTATACTCATGATAAGTATTTCAGTAACCTTAGCCAAAGTGCCACACGGTGAGCACATTGTCAACTTCACACACGTGGGGATAAGCAGAGATTAATTAAAGCACTTGAGTAGTAGAATAGATCTAGATTACAAAGCTCATGATCTCATAAGATAAGGCATATAGAGATATGAACACGTAGCTACCGGTCGAGTCCTGAGCCTCGAGAGAGAACTACTCCCTCCGCATCATGGGAGTCAGCAACGGCGATGGAGATGGTGGTGGAGTCGATGGAGATGGCTCCGATGGAAATTCCCAATCCCGACAGGGTGCTGGAACAGAGACTTCTGTCCCCCAAATCTCCTCTTCGGTGGCGGCGGTGCTGTGTAACTTTTTGTGGAATTCTGATCTTGTATCTAGGGTTTTCATCCTGGGAAGCTTTTATAGGAGAAAGGGCAAGGTCGGTGGGGGCCACTTGGTGGCGCGGCCAGGGGGTAGCCGCGCCACCATAGGGTGCGGCCAGCCCCTGGACCTCCTTCGGCTGCCCTCCAGACTCCATGTCCTTCTGGTAAAATATTGACTTTGGCTTTTGTCCCGTCCAATTCCGAGAATATTCATCTTCTAGCTTTCCTGGAACCAAAAACAGCAGAAAACAGGCAACTAGCACTGTGGCGTCTTGTTAATAGGTTAGTTCCAGAAAATGTGTAAAGATACTTCAAAGTGTGGACAAAACATAAGAAAGTAGATATAAAACAAGCATGGAACATCAAAAATTATAGATACGTTTACGACGTATCACAAAGGCTCTACAACAATCAACAATAATTTGAGGATCAAGACATATTTAGCACTAAGCTCTTGAAAATCAGCAGTTTTAGCGAAAGACTTAATGCAATCATAGTCATAGTTTATACCTGGTCCTTTACCTTTGTCGTTATCCCAATCTTGGGTATTGACTTGAATTGTTTCAAGAAGAACCCACTTTGCTTTGACCTCCTTACTTGTGAAGGATCCCTCTAAACAAGTATCTAGGTAGTCCTTAAAATATCCTGAAAGCCTTGCATAAAAATTATTAATAACAATATTACTAGGGAGCTCATGAATGGGACATTTGAGCATTAGTGACTTCAATCTCCCCCATGTTTGGGAAATACTTTCTCCATCATGAGGTTGAAAATTATAAATATAATTACTATCTTTATGAATTTCACGAGGAGAATAAAATATAGAGTAAAAGAGATTCAAGTTCCTTCCACTTCGAATGATGAGGATCGTCTAGTAGCTCATACCACTCCCTTGCTTTAACCTTAAGTCATAAAGAGAATAACTTTTCTTAACTTGACCTGTTGTACTACCTAGAGACTTGAACAATCCACATAATTAATATATAAAAAGCAAGTGATCACCGGGAGACAGTTCCATCTCCGAAATAGTAGTTATCCATAACACGATCAACAATTTCTGTAGGTATTTTAAAAGTATAATTTTTAGTAGGTGGTGGTTCATATACTACCTTAGTAGTGGTAGTAGCATTTCGAAATAAGAAACTAAGTGAACTATCCATATTGAGAATAAAGTAACAAACAGAAATAAACAATACTCAAAGTAGAAGTCTCCTTTATCAGTTCCACTCTTCAATAGCGCTTCACTCCCTGGCAATGGTGCCAAAAAATAGCTTCATGTCTACCCATGCTTCTATTCTTGTAGATAGTGTTGGGCCTCCAAGTGTAGACTTTTGTAGAACAGCAACAAGTTTCCCTTAAGTGGATCACACAAGGTTTAGCGAACTCAGGGAAGAAGTAATCAAAGGTATCCCTCTCAAGCAACCCTGCAATCAAGATACAAGAAGTCTCTTGTGTCCCCAACACACCCAATACACTTGTCAGGTGTATAGGTGCACTAGTTCGGCGGAGAGATAGTGAAATACAATTAATATGGATGGTTATAAGTGGTAATTGCAATCTAAAATAAGATTGGTAGGAAGCAAACATGTAACAAGACTGATGGAAAATGGTGTTTCAATGCTTAGAAATAAGGCCTAGGGATCATACTTTCACTAGTGGACACTCTCATATAACTATCTTCTCTTTATGATGCTACTCTGAACTACTCTCCGGTTGGGTGATGTAGGGCTATAATAGCACACCTTAAAGTTTGCATTCCCCATCTAGATAACCCCTCACTATCACCTTGAGCGCTAGATGGTTCCAACAAACACCACAATCTTATAGAGACATCCAAATCAAATTATACTCATCATAAGTATTTCTGTAACCTTAGCCAAAGTGGCACACGGGTGTGCACACTGTCAACTTCACACACGTGGTGATAAGTAGAGATTAATTAAAGCACTTGAGTAGAAAAATAGATCTACTTATTCAAGTAGATTACAAATCTCATGATCTCAATAAGATCACGCATAGAGAGAGAGATGAACACATAACTACCGGTAGAGCCCTTAGCCTCAAGAGAGAACTACTCCCTCCTCATCATGGGAGTCCGCAATGGCAATGGAGATGGCTCCGGGGGCACTTCCCCATCCCGACAAGGTGCCAGAACAGAGACTTCTGTCCCCTGAATCTCCTCTTCGTTGGCGGCGGTGCTGCGGAACTTTTCGTGGAATTCTAATCTTGTATCCAGGGTTTTCATCTTGTGGGAATATATATGCGAAGGGGCAAGGTCGGTGGAGGCCCGAGGGGCTCACACCACTTAGTGGCGCGCCTGGGGGTACCCACGCCACGATAGGGTGTGTCCGCCTCAGTGCCCTCCTCTGTCTCTACTTTGGACTCCGTCTTGTGTCGGAAAAAATAGGAATTTTAGCTTTTGTTTTGTCCAATTCTGGGAATATTTCCTTACTAGCTTTTCTAAAACCAAAAACAGCAGAAAACAGGGAACTAGCACTACGGCATCTTGTCAATAGGTTAGTTCCACAAAATGTGTAAAATGCCTCAAAGTGTAGACAAAACATAAGATAGTTGATACAAAACAAGCATGGAGCATCAAG
This sequence comes from Avena eriantha, assembly GCA_910589775.1. Classification (NCBI taxonomy): domain Eukaryota; kingdom Viridiplantae; phylum Streptophyta; class Magnoliopsida; order Poales; family Poaceae; genus Avena; species Avena eriantha. The sequence continues at coordinate 315,297,558 of OU342742.1, forward strand.
AATTATAGATACGTTTACGACGTACCAATTAGCATGGCTTGTCCAACCTTTAGATCGTCTTCACTCTGGTGGAATTAGTTCTGCCCCTGATTGCTGAAAATGGCACGACCATCTTGGTCAGTCTCGTATGCAATCGGGGTGATGTAAAAATCTCCTAGCTGTACTCTAGCCACGCCATCATCAGGGATGCCCATGGAGGAAACCACTTTCGTAGGTAATCTCTGCGATGTCGCGCCGTGGATTAAAAAGAAGAAGTAATCATGTCAGACGAAGACCACCAGAAGTTATATATGGAGCCATACAAGGCACAAACAAAAGGCAGTTTCCATACCATCTTATGTTGGACAAGGTTTGTTCTTGTCAAACGAGTCACAAATGGAACCCCGGTGAAGGTGTTGATTGGTGGTAGGTTAGCTAGGAGGTGTTCCTTCTCATCATCAGTAAAGTGGCATCTTTGGGCGACAATTGTAGATTCATATACGTCTTCCTCACCACCAAGACCACAAATATCGAGAACATTTATCCCCGACATGGGTCCTGTCCAAGAAAAACATAACATTTCTTACACGGTAAGATCGTTCTGTGTAATGAATTGTTTCCATACTTCACCTCCCATGATAGTCATGTTTTTTATTTTCTTGAGGTCAATCTTGTAGGTGCGTCCAAGCACCTTGAAGGGCACACTCTCACATTCAGCCGTGGCTAGATTGGACATGAACCTTGAATTTCATGGCACAGTCTGTGCACCAAAAACAAAAGAATCAGACATTAAACAAATGGTTACAAACTTACAGTGTAGTTTGAAAGAAAAATGCTTGTTACAACTTACCACTGAGTTCTGGAACCCCTCTGACTCTGACGAGTAGGTACAAAAGGACATGCTCCATGACAACCTAGATTCACAATTTCTCTTGCATACTAGACACGACACCAGATCCTGTTACGCAATAATGATGAATGTCTAAATGGTATATGGAACTAAACTACCAAAATAAATAGACTGTATATACATTAGACATATTATAATTTAAACACCTGAGGTGGGATCCTAGTTTTCTTAGCATTGGCGATTCTAACAACCACATCATCAGGTGCTTTGAACCTCGCTTTCTTAGGTCTCTTGACTAGTTGCTTCACATCATCATGGGATGTTGTGAAGCTCACTTTCTTAGGTCTCTTGAATACATGTTGCTTCACATCATAATCATCATCATCATCATCGGATGTGACATCTATTAAGCTAGCATTGGTCTTAGAAACCTAAATGGACATTGCAGTAATTAGAATTAATGTTTTGTTTTTCTGCTGTATAGTAGGTTTAACTACTATCTTAGAGTGAGTAGAAAAAATTTTAAAACCAGCATTTCGATGATATAATGTATAGTAGGATCCTTCTGCATCTGCCCTTCCATTTTGCAGTATTCACAGTTTCTACAAGTGCCTCTTTCTAAGTCTTCCCTTGACAGTGCAGCCATTTGGAGACTTGCTAACAAGAAGAATGAATGTGATGCACCTGAAGGTAAAGCATCAGAAGGTAACCCATTACTCTCCGCAAACTTGTATGACACGAATGAATGTGATGCACCTGAATCAAATAAAACTCGAGCAGGAACTGAGTTAACAGGAAGCATACCCATCACAACTCTAGGTGCATTCTCCGCTTGAGCGACGTTGACACAGTTGGCACAAGCAACAGTAGACCCGGGCTTAGTGTTAATGTTGAGAGCCCGAGGTGGAGGTGCATGAACCATAGAAGAACTTGCCACAGGTCTTGGAGGTGGTGGAGGAAGAGTTTTGTTGTTCATGGGACAACTCAAGTGTTGATTCCTAGTGTTCCCACAGGTGTAACAAGCACCTGGTGGACGTGGAGAAGCGTAGCCAGGGACTCCGCCAGGCGCTCCAGGGTAGTTGTGGTTGTAGCCCCTAGGAGCCGCGGTGAAGGAGTTTGGTGGCCTTGCCGCGTAGCTCGGTATTGGTGGAGCCGGGAGCGACGGTGCGGTATTAGGAACCCACACACGGCGCTTAGAAAGAGCTGTCATAGCTGAAGAGCTTGCTGCGTCCCGGCTGTGTTTCTTGGACTCCTCAAACACTTGCCTACTTGCTTCCTCCTGTAGAGCTGTATGTTGGAGTTCTAGAAAAGACCCCGGCCTTGCATGAGTGATTGCATATTTGATAGATTCATTGAGCCCTTGCCTGAACCTCTTATACTTCTTCTTGTCATCAGAGATCTCATTGCCACCATACCGAGAAAGATTCATGAAGTTTCTGATATAGGTATTGACATTGTCATTGCCCTGCTTGAGGTTGAGAAACACTTCCTTTGAAAGGTATTGCTCTTTGAAAGCCCCAGTGAACTGCTCCCAAGTAGGCTGATAACTAGAGTGGTTTGCCTTTAGGTAATTCTCCCACCATAGAGTTTCGTCTCCCTTCAGAAGGTGAGTGGCACATTTTACCCATTCTTGCTCTAGAACATCAGCAGTCATCAGCAACCTTGACATCTCACCCAGCCAATCATCAGCGTCCAGTGGCTGATCAGAGACCTCAAAGTGGCGCGGGTTAAACTTCAGAAAGCTTTTGATGTCTCCTCACTTGGGAGGTGGAGGTAGCGGAACAAACTCATTCCTCCTGACACTTTCTTCAAAACGCTGCTGGTTCTGCTGCATTGTTCCCAAGGCATTTGCAATACTTGCCAACGCAGCCCCCAGTTCAGGTGGTATGTCCTCCTCATTGTGGCATGGTGGTGCCATCCTGGGATTGGTATAAAACTCAAGTCAGTACCCTAATGGAGAATAATAATAATCCAAAATAGTACCAAAATGGAGTTAACCAAGATTAAAGGATACAAATTACTAAGATGATATTAAAATATCAACAAAGTTCAAAGCACCTAGAAGATATTAAGCATATCGCACACGACTGAACAAGGAGTGTGGTACACAAAGCTATCAAAGAAAAAATTTCCGCAAATTTCGGCATTAAAATACAACTATATGCGCAAAACCACTTAACGATTCAAGATTAGTACTCTACCAATTCAATATACAAGAGCGAATGATAAAAGTAGTGGTATGGTCGCGACTCCATCCCGCACTCAAATCATTACTCCGCACATGAATAAGTAAAACACATATCCCAACACCTTCTTTCTAAAGATAAACCTAAAGATTAGCAACTACGGAAACAAACACCCCAAACAAGATAGCGTCGGATAACAAAGAGTAAGACAGATCGCGCCAGTATACAACGAATCAGATAGATCGCGTCGGTTTACAAAGGCCTATCGGTATGGAATGTACCAAGAGTTGATAACCAAAAGGCAGATAGCGATAACAAGTTGGATGCAACAGATAGACATGGAATTCACACACACACACACACACACAACCTATGGTACTACGGAACCCCGAACACATGAATCCTAGTTTGAACTTTAGAAGAGGATTGAAAACATTACATTTCCTTACCAGAAAATGGTGGGTGGGTGGGTAAGAAGAAAAATGGAAGCAATCCTACTCTCACGTTTTGTTTTTCCCTAGTATACATAGCTACCAAAATATTTGCTAGACTGACAATGACCATTTGGCTAAGACCCTAAAGGGAGGGATGGCTCTGGTACCAATTGTAACAACCCACAGGTCCTAGGATCGAAACCTGGCTCTGATACCAATTGTAACAACCTCGGCCCCTACGCTCCAAGTTCAAGCCTGGATGAACCGGAAGTGGTTAAAATAGTACAGCGGGGGCCCAGGGGCCACCCACGTGTAGACCCGTCAACCGTCCTACACACTTCCAAGACATCGGGACATGAGCGAGCGGCGTAGGCAACAGGCAAAGAGATCAAATACATACACAAGTGAGTATATATGCAAGCTACCATACAACAGTTCTCAGAGCCATTCCATCTAAAAGAAATAGAAATATTGCAACGCCATACGGCAAGATCCAAATATCCTAGATAGAGATAATAGTTTAGGATAGATCCTCATACATCAAACATCAGAGTATCAAGCGGAAGCGGGAAACAAGATCCGAGTACGGACAAGAAGCAAATCGGCATAAGATGCCACAGAAGTAAGCACATCCCGCCCACAGATCTTGTGGATCCCCATCCCTGGAATCTCTACACCGCGTGATTGTTGCCAACATCATCTGTCTCCTCCACCCAGTATCCATCTTGCGAATACACCTGTTAATCTGAATCAAACAATTTATCGTGTGAGACCCTAGGGGTACTCAGCAAGTCTTTATGCCTCTAAAGGGGACATATACCTGGGGTGACGCAATTGCAGCAAAAGATAATACTAACAAGTCTATAGATACTCACTAACCATCTGCCTAACCAATGATAGACGGATGTCCGTTAATTAGTAACAACAGTTATAACAGTATAAAGTAACAGATCCATCCTCCTTCTCGCTTACCAATGAGAAAGCGGCCGAAAAACCCATCCGTTGGCAGTTTTATTAACCATTCCATGAGTATTGCGCTATTTACTAGTCAGGTATATAGTCAGGTTAAAAGTGGTACTTTAGTTATACTTGACTATGATCGAGAAACTATGCTCCAAGTCGTCCATGGCGGACACGGCTTTCAGAAAGATTTACCCTGCAGGGGTGCACAAATAGCAACACACACTCGATTAACCTCGGAAAAACCAACTAAAACCCAACAAGGCATTCACGACAAAGCGATCACAGGATTCAGAAATATTTCAGGGGGCCACCCTAATAAGCTACCCGTAACAAACTCGGCCGGCTCCGAGACGGACCTAGGGTTTGCGACGACGGCTGTAAACGACTGGGAACCCGAAAATGTGACTAGGCTTGTCAATACCCCGAAAACATGGTGCGATCCAAAACAGTACAGGTGTTCCACGCACAATCTTAAATAAAGCAGTAAAACATGGCATAAGTATAGGATAGTAATAAAACCCCAAAGTAGTTTGTGGCCCCAAGAAATAGAAATGAATCAAGCTCTGGCTCAGGGGGGTCCATGGCCTCCCGGATGTGGATAGTGCGAATAGTCAAGGAACAGGAATCAAGTACTCGGGGTCCTACGGGACACAAGTGAGCATGAAAAACCAAATAGCAGATATTGCCCACCGGTGCCTCTTTCATTAGTTATCCCATTACTACTCAGGTTAAGTTGTTTAGGTACCTCGTTATCCGTCAGACACTCACATACCCTACACATGTTGTTCTACGACTCGCATGGCTCAAACAACTCCTGTAGTAATGGCTCATGGGATGGAGGAACAAGCTTCGGTGGGGTTTAAAAGTAAAGGCTATGCAGTACTTGGGATTCAATTTGATGCAATCGCGACTCAATGATGCAAGAATAAGATAGAGGCAATAGGTACTATATGTATGCAAGCATGTGGTAGTGCTTGCCTGGTAGCTCAGTTGAAGCGGGAGACGGATCTGTGTAGTACTCCTGGGATTCCTGATATTTCCCCTGCTCGGCGTCTATTCGAAAGAAGAACCAAACAAACAAGGGCCAACATAAATAAAGTGCACAAGCATATGAATAAAATGCGACAAGCAAATAAGCATGCCATGATGAATGATGCACAATTTACATGGCAATAATGTAGCATGGCATGGGTGAGGTGTGGGGTACAAGAATAAAGCATTTTATTAAGCTTTAGTCATGTTCTGCTCCCATAACATTCTCTATACACTTAATATTTATATGATGCATGCTGCAATTCAGAACATGGAATGCATAGTTAGAATGGGCTCGTCGCGCTGATCGATTTAGACATATTATTTGTCAGATTTGGAGTTATAGAATTACAGTTATCAATTAATTAAGAAAAGGCAAATTTTAATGCAATTAAACAATTTCGAAATTTAAAAAAAACAAACATTAATTTGGATGGCAGATTTGAATTCCTCACATTTTTTAATTCCAAAACATATATTATTTGTATTATTTGGAATTAGCAAAATAGAGATATTAATTTCTCGATTTTAAAATCATATAAACAAAGTCAGGAATTATTTTTTTTTATAGAAAAAGGTCACAGAACATTTTTGCACACAACTGAACCTAGCCACAGACGCTGACGCACGGGGCCCGGCTGACTCAGCGCACTGAGCTGGCGATGGGTAAGGTGGGGGTTTTCTCTAGACTTTTCTCACCTCGAGGTTTCCTAGCCATAGAGGATGCCAGGTGGGCCTCGTGGCGGCGGGGCCACAGCGCGCGCGCGGCCAGCGGGCGCTGGACACGTGGGCGAGCCGGGGCGCGGTGGGGGGACTGGTCCAATGACGAACAGTTTCTCCTAGGGGTGTTTTTAGAAAAGGGTCTGGGATGTGAACTGGAACTATCGAAACTGAAACAGATTTGCAGCTAGCTGGACCGATTTTTGGAGAAGATTACGAGCAAACCATCAAGAATCACGCGAAGCCACAAAAACCAAAAGTGTAGGAGAGACTAAGTCCTACAACTTTCGTCTTAGGGGTTTCGTCAGAGGTGGACCAGGTTGGCCGAGATCTTCTGATGAACAGAGGCTAAACACAGGTCGAAGGGGGACTGAATTTTCGTCAGACAAAACGTGAGGTGCATCAAGCTTGTGATAGAGATTCCCATGGCTGTGGTGCTTCGTTTTGGGCGAGGCTTTCGCAGGTGCGTAGAGGGGACAAAAGAGAACAACTTCGGTCAACGGGGCTTTGTCTGAGGGTGACCGTGTAACTCGCAATTCAATTAGGAACAGAGGTGCTATAAGCGCTCCTGCGTGTGCGTTGCTACTGTTGTTGAACGTGAGCGGCAGAGCGCGGCTGGCACACAGCGGTGGGCAGTCACCTAGCTACGGCGAGGTGGCTGTCGCGGACACGGTGTGGCGAGGACATGAGGTACAGGGGGTTAAGGGAAGAGGCTCACCTCGCGTGCGGGGCTGGGCGAGCTCAGCCGAGCGGGAAGCGACGAGGATGCAGAGCGGTGACGACGGCGTCGGGCGCGTCGTGCTTGGAGGCTGCGGAAGAGCAAGGCGATGGTGACCGGGTGCTGCTGCTCCTGCTTTGTGTCCTAAGCGCTGAGCCACTCCAGCAGCGTCGGTGATTCTCCCTGGTACGGTTTGTGGGGCAAGCACGGCGGCGAGGTAGACGGCTCGGTGGACAGCGACCTGGCTCGGTTTGGGAAGGAATAAAGAGAGGCGATGGATCTCGACCTGCAAGACGGAGTGGTTGGAAGGATGGGGTCAGGAAGGACACGCTATCTGATGCTTTAAACCGGGAGGAGGGGCGAGCACGGCGATAACGTGGGGTGTCGATGGGCTGTTGTGGAACCCAGGCACAGGGAGAGAAGGGAGGGAGGCGTGAGGCGTGAGCCTGGCCTTGCTTGGCTGGCCATGTGAGAGGAGTCGGGAGGAGAAACAGGACAGCTAGGAATCGGTCTCCAGCTGGTGCGATCGAGCCAGGGAGAATCCGCGGCGGTACAGGCAGGGTTAGGAAGGTGGAATGATAGAGTGGTGACAAAGAAAGGTGGTGGAGTTAATAAAAGAGGCAAATACAATTAATAAATGCATATGAGAGAAAAACCAAACGAAAAGGGTTTTATATGATGCTCAAATGCAAGGGGGCATGATGACATGGGCATGTATAATATGATGCATCAATTATATGTAGGAAGTAGCATTTTATTATTAGACCATGTAGTATTATAGATGTTAGACAGATGGGATGCTACATGCAACTTCTGTCACACTAGTGCAACATGCATGCAATACTTAATGTTGGAATCCGCTTTCCTATGTGGTTTTTTATCTCCTATGACCATGATGTGGTGGTTTGACATATATATGGATCATCCCCTAGAGTGATGGCATGTGTTATTTTCCTAAACCACACATTGATATATATATATACCTCCACTAGCTAGAGTCATTGATGATCCAACATGTGTCATACCTATACATGTCCACACACACTACTCTAGTGGATTATATTTTGTGATGCAACTTCTCTCTATCACACTTGTGCATTATTTCAATGTGTGGAAGTTTATTTCCTATGAGTGTTTTGCTTCTTATACACCATAGTTTTCCACTTGGATCCCCCTAGATTCATTGCACATTGCATATGCGTTCTTTTCTAAAAATACCTTGATATCTGATGACCACACACACTCCAGTGGTTTCTGTGATTCAACTTATGTCACACTAGTGTGTTTTTGGTCTCTATATATATGACCATGATGGTTTGACACACACACAGACACACATATATATATATGGATCATCCACTAGAGTGATTGTATATGTGTTCTTTTCCTAAACCACACATTGATATATCTCTCCACTAGAGTCATTATAGATGATCCACATGACCACATTGATCATATCTATAAATGACCACACACACTCCAGTGGATTATAGTCTGTGATGCAACTTCTCTATCACACTAGTGCATTATTGCAATGTGTGGTAGTTGATTTCCTATGTGTGTTTTGCTTCTTCTACACCATGGTTTCCACTTGGATCAACCCTAGAGTCATTGTACATTGCATATGTGTTCTTTTCCAAAACCACATTGATATCTAATGACCACACACACTCTAGTGGATTATGTGATTCAACTTCTATCACACTAGTCTGTTTTTGGTCCTATATATATGACCATGATGGTTTTTGACGTATATATATATATCCAAAATAGCTAGCTAGACACAGACATAGCAGCGCATAGCCTATCCACCGTTGATTCTCTCCCCTTTTGATATAGAGATCACACATTTCCATACCCAAAACGGTGGATCCCCATATGAGGCTTTAACGCTGTTAACTGATGGAGAAGTGAAACCCTAGTTGACTAGCTGGCCATTTTCAATGCAAACCCTAATATCGTACGTACCATGGCATGCACAAGACCATAGCCTCACTTATTCATTCTTTCATCAAATTTCCTTGCTCATTGGATAAACAAGGTGGAATCGGAGATTGCTTTCTTTGTTCTACTTAATCCGTCGTCGTGCACGCCGCTACTGTCGGCGAACTTCTTTTGGTACGTACCATAGTTTTCCTTAATCACAAGTAGTTTTTTATGCCTTTCTTACTCACTCCACACCAACTTATGCATTTTTGCTTGACGTGGTTTCATTGCATGTATAGCAAGTATGAGCAGCGATAATGGCTCATGGGTCGGTCGCAAGGGCCGCTCGGTGAAAAACATTCGTGCCGGAGTATCATCTCTGCGTCTAGCTGCGAATCCATCGGCATATGCCAGTTCACACTCGGTGAAAATTTTCTTTCGTACATTTTGTTCTTCTCAACAACGCACTAATCAAATTACCATACAGGCACCCAAGATACGACTTTGCACCCGAAGCTCCGCTCTTCTGCCGAACATTCGACGATGTTAAACAAGGAGGTCGTCTGACTGCTATGAGCATTACACACCATTATTTGGATGTATACCATCTCCCGTAATATGATTGTCAATATGAAAAGTAATTACTGATCGCATTTTCTTTTTTTAAATGCTTACTTTCAGCCATCTAAGGATTGCCCAACATCGGCGGACTTGCTATTCGACATGCTACACCCTAAGAACAATTCAGGAAGCCTACCGCCACCATTTGTTGAAGAATTGGACGACTAGTTTTACTATTTTTCAATATGTTCATTCCAACATATAAAATTTAAAGTTTTTAATTAGCACCGAATTTCTGGAAAAACTATATGTTGTAATGGAAGTTTTGCATTTTCGGTACTCTATTATCCACTTAAGTGAAAACCTTGTTCCATCACAATTTGCCATCGTTGTTCGGGATTTTTTATTGTCTCAACAGATCATAAAATGAAATTATACTAAAAAAAGACCGCACATTTTTTTCACTACACCTATTCCGAATGAGCAAACCAAAAACAGACAAATCTCAAAATTTTTGTTTAAAGAACAATCCCCTTTCTAATATTCATGCTACAATTTCCAACTACTTTGTTAGAATGTTCAGACATAACAAATCGGTGTTACACCCGTGCACGAAATCTTGTAGCCATACATGGAGTGCGGCCACCCAAATCAAAAAAACGATTGTTTCTCTTTCGCATCTAGTGTCCCCCGAAACCCTAAGGAAAACAACTATTGTTTTTGATGCCCAATGTGAGGTGCATGTGTAACCCTAACTCAAACAACTATTGTTTTTGATGCCCAACGTGAGGTGCATGCGTAACCCTAACTCAAACAGCGCTTGTTTTATTTCGATTTTGCATGCGGTCAATGAAGTTAGGGTTTGCATTCTATCACAAGCACTTAGTATGAAGCATTTGCATGCAAAATTCTTATAAGACTTGTTCTCACTACCTTCCCATTTTAGATGCTAAAAGTTTCTTAGCCAAACAGCGCGCTAAAAAGTTAGGGTTTGTCAAAAACTCTAGCCATTGCATTCATGCACAAAAACAGAATGATACACACACCGTTACACACCGTTATCCCTTTCCATGAGCCAACCACTAGTATCTAAAGGACCATTGCATGTGATCTCTATATCCAATGGACTTAAGCCTATGCATAGCTATGCTTGTGTGTAGAAAATCCGCGTCCATATATATATATATATGGATCATCCCCTATATGGATCATCCCCTAGAGTGATTGCATGTGTTCTTTTCCTAAACCACACATTGATATACATATTTCTCTCCACTAGCTAGAGTCATTGATGATCGAACTTGTGTCATATCTATACATGACCTGAAGAAAATATTCCGTAGAGGCAATCATAGAGATGATTGTATTTCATATGTATCCATGAGTTTTTATATTGTTCCTTGAATATCCATATATCAGTCAACTTGTATTTATTGGCAATTGTGTGAATTGTTTGTGAAACTCTTTACTTGTACGGTTATCTAATAGTTGTCCCTAGTCAGAGTTCATGTGAGGACACACGTGAATATTATACTTGCACATCGATTGGTTGAAGACTATGTTTCGCAATTCATAGATATGGAGATGTCAAACCAATGATATGGACACATGTTATGAACATGGTGTTGGATTGAACCAACTTGAGACTGGCAATAATACTTGCAGCTCTCTCTACACATCGTGTATGTTTTGTCCTTAGACATGAGATTGTCACATGTACTTGAGATGTGGATCAACCTACTTCGGGGCTATCAAACACTACTCTGTAACTAGGTAGTTATAAAGGTAGTTTTTAGGTTTGTCCTGATACATGCTGCAAGGCATCGGTCAATCAATATGGGATTTTCCCCTCTCTACTTGCGAGTGATATCTCTGGGCCCCTCGAGTGATCGGATCTAGAAATGCATGGTCGTGCTACATATGGTTAAGAGTTAACCTAGTAAAGGGATGCTGAATCACAGTATCGAGATAGAGAGGTCAGCTTGGAGCTAGACCAAATATCACAGAGCAAAGGGAAAGACATGTACTCAACCTTCTGATGGTTCGTCCGAACGATCTTTCTATACGTTTAGGAGTAGGCACGTCTTTCTAGAGGCCGCTACCACCTATTGATGGAGTAAGTTTACTCATGTCATGTATATGCGTGTATGAACCTATAGGGTCACACACTTTAGGGACAGGAAGCTTAATGAGGATTGGATCCAAAATATACCAGGTTTAGGCTGCTAATGTAGAAGCCCACTAGCGATGCCTATATAAGAGAGAGTAAGGCAAGCTGAATAGGGTCGAGCATTCCACCCAGCCACCACTCCTCTTACGCCTGTCATGCACGTGCAGACATAGCAGTCTGCCATGTGACCTTCCACTCCAGACGTGTGGATACCTCGAAGGTGCTGCAGCTGTAGCACTTGGACGAGCCGCGCAAAGGAGGAGACGTAGAACAATTACACTGGCGCGACATGCTTCATCGAGTTCCGCAACTGCGTGTCTAGTGGTAATCCTGTGATCTACAACAATAGTATTCCCGGTTGACGCGGTATAAAATTTTGATTTTATGCTAGTGTAGCCTACCTGTTACCCTACATGACCACACACACTACTCTAGTGGATTATATTATGTAATACAACTTCTCTCAGTCACACTGGTGCATTATTGCAATGTGTGGAAGTTGATTTCCTATGTGTGTTTAACTTCTTCTACACCATGGTTTTCTACTTGGATCCCCCCTAGAGTGATTGCACATTGCATACGTGTTCTTTTTCAAAACCACATTCATATCTGATGACCACACACACTCAAGTGATTTTTGTGATTGAACTTTTGTCACACTATTGTGTTTTTGGTCTCTATATATATATGACCATTATGGTTTTTGACACGCATATATATATGGATCATCCCCTACAGTGATTGCATGTGTTCTTTTCCTAAACCACACATTGAGATATATCTCTCCACTAGAGTCATTTATGATCCCACATTGATCATATATATACATGACCACACACACTACTCTACTGGATTATATTCTGTGACGCAAGTTTTCTCTGTCACATTGGTGCATTATTTTAATGTGTGGAAGTTGATTTCCTATGTGTGTTTTGCTTCTTCTACACCATGGTTTTCCACTTGGATCCCCCCCAAGAGTCATTGGACATTGCATATGTGTTCTTTTCCAAAATGACAATGATATCTTATGACCACACACACTCTAGTGGATTCCGTGATTCAACTTATGTCACACTAGTGTGTTTTTGGTCTTTATATATATGACCATGATGGTTTTTGACACATATATATGGATCATCCCCTAGAGTGATTGCATGTGTTATTTTTCTAAACCACACATTGATATATATCTCTCCAGCACTAGCTAGAGTCATGATACAACATGTGTCATATCTATACATGACCACACACACTACTCTAGTGGATTATATTCTGTGATGCAATGTGTGGAAGTTGATTTCCTATGTGTGTTTTGCTTCTTCTACACCATGGTTTTCCACTTGGATCCCCCTACAGTCATTGCACATTGCATATGTGTTCTTTTCCAAAACCTCATTGATATCTGATGACCACACACACTCTAGTGGATTTTGTGATTCAAGTTATGTCACACTAGTGTGTTTTTGGTCTCTATATACATATGACCATGATGGTTTTTTACACATATATATATGGATCATCCCCTAGAGTGATTGCATGTGTTCATGGAATTTTGATCTAGGAAGTGAAGGAGGCATAGAAATAGAGCATGATTGTATTCATGATTATAATAAAAAGTCCATGTGAAAGAATTGTCTAAATAACTTTATCTGGATTCAGATCTTGTGTTGCAAGTTGTTAAAGCTTTTGTAGAACATATTAAAGCTGGAAAGGTGGGTCCAGTCAAGTATGATCCACCACCTGATCCAGAAAAGAAAAGAGAAGATAAAGCAACACTTGCCTCCGTAGAACGAATATACGAAATGTCTTTCCCTAACACAGCACAAAAGCATATTTTTGAATATGAACAGGTCAAAGCAGTACATGATAAGAGGGAAGAGGAAATCGTGCCAGAAGTCAAGGAACATCTGAAGGAAAACAAAGATGAAGAGGTAACCAAGGAAGCAATTATCGCTATGGACTCACATAGTAACATAGTTTAACTGGACGTAGAAACTTCCATATTGGTTGAAGGTAAAACAAAGGTCAAAGGTGTGGGTAAGCCTATTCTTCCCTGCATATTTGAAGAAACCTCTCATTACGGTTTATGTGATCTTGCCACCAAAGTTAATGTTATATCTTATGATTTCTACCTAGAAATAAAAGAAGAAATAGAACCGGCTACGATTGAAAATACTATAACAATCATGTTAGCCAATAAAAACCATAGAATTCCAATGGGAGTAGTTGACAATGCAACTGTCACAATTGGCAACAAAAACTTCCCTATCGATTTTGTAGTTGTTGATATGCCAGCTGACACTTTTTTCCCTATTATATTTGGAAGAACCTTTTTGGTTTATATAGGTGCCTATGTTAATTTTAAGAAGGAGATTGTGACTCTTATGCTTGGGGGAATGGAAAATAAATTTCATTTTTCCAAATTTAGAGAAAAGCCTCCACAAGCAGAAGAAGAAGAGGAAGAGAGAACCATTGAGGAAATGGCAGCTCTTTTCTTTGGTAATGGATAAGAAGAAATAAATGAAGATCCAAATTATGAAGAAATAGTTATGGAGGACAAGTCCTTAGAAGAACTAGAAGATGAATTTTATTAACTTCCTATTTTGGGACCTCCAACTAATGAGGCTTTTGAAGAGCCAGAAATGAGAGGGGACGAGGAACTACTACCCCTGGAGTTGAAGAATCTACCGGATAATCTCAAATACATGTTTTTAGATGATACCAATAAATTTCCTATTATTATTAGTGCTAAACTTTCAGGAGAAGAAGAAGAACTCATGAGGATACTTAAGGAGCATCGCCAAGCCTTTGGATACTTAATGGATGACTTGAAGGGAATTAGTCCCATGATAGCTGTCCATCGGATATTCATGGAAGAAGGTGCAAAACCAGTTGCGGAATTTAATAGAAGATTAAAGCCTCAAATGAAAGAAGTGGTAAGAAAAGAAATTGTACGCCTACTGGATATAGGTATAATTTATCCTATTAAAGAGAGTGATTGGGTAAGTCCTGTTCATTGTGTTCCTAAGAAGGGTGTTTTTACTGTCGTTCCTAATGAAAACAATGAACTAATACCTACTAGAACTGTTGTTGGGCACATGATGTGCATAGATTTCAAGAAATTGAATAAAGAAACTACGAAAGATCACTATCCGTTACCATTCATAGATCAAACTTTTAGAAAGGATAGCAAACCATACTCATTTTTTTTACTTGGACGGATATTCTGGTTTCTCTCAAATAGCTGTTCATCCGGATGACCAACTTAAAACAACTTTCATCAGCCCTTACGGTTTACATGCTTACCGATGTATGCCTTTTGGTCTATGTAATGCTGCGGCTACTTTTCAAAGATGTATGACTGCTATTTTTGCTGATTTCATAGAACTTATAATGGAAGTATTTATGGATGACTTTTCTATCTATGGAACTTCATTTACTAGTTGCTTGGATAATCTCAAGAAAGTTTTGTAGCGTTGTAAAGAAACTAATCTTGTTCTAATCTGGGAGAAGTGCCACTTTATGGTCAAAGAAGGTATAGTCCTCAGACACAAAGTATCAGGTAAGGGAATTGAAGTGGATAGAGCTAAGCTTGAAGCAATAGAGAGAATGCCACCACCTAGGGATATTAAAGGTATAAGAAGTTTTCTTGGTCATGTGGGTTTTTACAGAAGGTTCATTAGAAATTTCTCAGGGATATCTAAACATTTGAATAACCTCTTGCAAAAGGGAATGATCTTTAATTATGATGATAAGTTTCTTGAAGCCTCTGATAAACTTAAAAAGGCTTTAACTCGTGCTCCCACAATTAAACCACCTATCTGGGATACATCCTTTGAATTAATATGTGAAGCTAGCGACGATGTTGTAGGAGTGACTATTGGACAACATATTGGTCATAGATTTAATATTATACATCATGCTAGTAGAACTCTCAATGGTGCCCAAAAGAATTACCCTAAGGAAGAAAAGGAACAGTTTTCTGTATTTTTCTCTTGCGATAAAATTCGTTCTTATATAGTTGATGCAAAGGTGAGAGTTCATACGTATCGTGATGGTTTAAAAGAACTCCTTGAGAGGAAAAACATAAGCCAAGACTGATCCGTTGGATTCTTTCATTACAAGAATTTGAGTTGCAGATTATGCAGAGGCAAGAAATAAAGATGTTTGATGCAGTGTCCATGTTTGCCCAGGAGGACACGAATCTTATTGAGAGGAACTTTAGTCCTAGTGATTTATGTTTATGGGAATTATTTGATGAACCAAACTCAATTCCTCCAAGAGAGAAGGAGTCCTTGTTGTGGGAGGAAATTTCCATCCCCGATTAAGCAAGTGGTAAGTGCAAGGTAAGTGTTCTTACCCAAATAAGTGATTTATTTTAACATTTTTACTCTTGAAATTTCTATTTTCGAATTCCTTGTGTTTTTCTGAAGTTTTAGAGGGGTTTTACCAACTATACAAGCGGAGCTATATGAGCGGAGAGGGAGCTCCCGCCATATAGTTGGTCGTTAAACTCTCTATACCATCTTCGTGAAATTATTTTTGATATCTGAACCTATATGGTCGCAACTATACGACCAGAGAAAAAATTCCGGCCGTATAGTTGGTCGTTGAACTCTTAGATAGTTTTTCCTTTTGGTGTATGTATCTATACTATTGCAATTATACGACCAGAGCAAAAATTCCGGACGTATGGTTGGTCGTTAATCTCCCAGGCACTTTTGATTTTCGGTGTTTGAAACTATACGGCTGTAACTATACGACCGGAACAAAAATTATGACCATATAGTTGGTCGTTAAACTCTCAGACACTTTTCATTCGATCTTTCTTTTCATCTAAAAAAACATTATTGTCGGTTTCGTGTCATGATTTAATCGACTTGGACTCGAGATATTTGGAAATATCTGCCAGGAACCAACTATACAGCCGGACCTATACGGGCCGCGCCCGTATGGTTGGTCGTTACGCGGTAGGTTACTTCCAAATCCGTGATTTATTTTTCTGTTCTGTTTTGATGCTTTTCTTGGACGAAAATTTGGTATTTCTCGCGAGTTTTACCAACCTCTAACCCCTCTTATATACTTCCATTGTGTATCTCTCTAATCGCAATCTACAAAAACCAATCTAGCAATGCATTATCCCGCCCAGGCCGTGGTAAACCCATGGGGCTCATTGCTCCTTCCAGGGACCGCTCTAGCAGACCATCCGTGGAGGACGACGATGAGGAGGTGGAGAGGTTTAGCCCAAAGTATAAGGAGTACGTTGAACCAAGCTAATTAAAAAATGATTCCGATGGCGATGATGACGTATTTGACGTCTACATCCGCCGCGACATCTACGATCCACCGGAGATCAATTGGGTGGCGATGAAGAAAGCTCAACAAGAGAGAGAAGATCGCAAGCCACATGGAAAATGGCGTGTCGAGACGGTCAAGTTCGTCACCACAGATCCAAGGCCGCACAAGCATAAGGAATTATCTAATATTGGTGTATGTGCTAGCAAGGAAGGGGAGATTCCACACTCGAGGCCAACCATTGGTGCTCGTATGAAGGTTAAACCTCAAGAAGAGTGGAGGTACGGTTTCCACTTCCCCGATCCATCAATCATGGATGAGGAAGAAGAAGGTGTCCCCGGGACCTAGGATTGCATGTGGGCACTAGAGATATATCAGAAGCAAGAGCTAATCCATCGCGTCGAAGTCCATCACCGTCTCAATGAGATGGAAAAGAAGGAAGACCTCCTTCCATTGGTGACCAAGCTCGCAGATAGAGTGGATACTCTACAATCTGATCTACGTAGGTGCTACATCCCCATAATTGCTCTGGAGGAGACCAACAAGAAGCTACTCACCGTTGTGTTATAATCCATGGCACCCCATTCATCTACAAAAATCACGGTATCAAATAATCGCAAGGGATTATTTGATCTCACTTTGCTTGATTCCAAGCTTGGGGAGATCTTTAAGACCTTGTAATCTATCTTATAAGTTTTTATTATCATTCTTGCATTAGTTCGAACTAGAAATAAAGTTTGCATCATTAGAATTCCCTTCAGGAATAGTCGATCCCTTTTTTGAAATTCCGAGTTTATTATTATATATGGAGAAATATTTAGTTTGTGCTTGCTTTATTGATATATGAATGGCTTGAGTATGATTTTACTTTCACTTGATGATAGCAATAGGAGTCTTCCACACCGTTGGTATTAATGGAACACGTAAAGATAATTTGATCAATACCCTGTAAGTTTACGATTTGATTCACAAAGAAAAATTATCTATACATATTAAGTTGAAAAATAAAACCTTGAACAAAGGAAAATGAAGTGCCATCCAGATAGATTGAGAACAAGTCGTGGTAGAATCTCAAGTCATAAGAATGCTTCATATACAATTGGAATTTGATAATTGAGATCGTTGAACTTTGAATTCCTACATGACGTGGAATATATGGCTAGCTCCTTTGCACATCACTTAAAACAAAAGTGTGAGCATATATGCAAAAGAAAAGAAAAGAAGAAAAAGAGCGAATGTGCAAAGAGCAAATAGGCATATGCCACCGTATTGTAGTATGACAAAGAGACAGTGTTGAGATTTTGAATCCCAAGTGAATACGTTGTCCTAAAACACTTGGGACTACCTCGTTAACTCATTCGGTTGAAACGGATTCTTTTATATTATGTTGAGATTCATATTTTATGAACTATTGACAAATAAGGTGTGGAAGCCTTCCAATGCTATTCAGATGGTTCGAGTAAGGTACTATTCATGAACTTATTCCCCTGTATCATACATGATAAACACATGCTACAATTACCTCATTTATTTTATCGACTCACCTTCATGAATATGAGGATCACAACCATTAAGCTAAAAACTTGCTCGGGATGAGCTAGAGTCTAAGCTTGGGGAAGTTGATGAGTGCATATTGCATCATGTTTCACATTATTATTTTGCATTATAGATGTAGGATTTTGGTATTTTACGGTGTTCACGCACGCATTTTATGTCCGTTTTTTACTAGGATCAGGATAGATGATGGATCCAATGGGTACAATTATTGAAGCAGTTGTACTATTGAGAAACTAAGTGAAAAACAACATAAATCGCTTATTTGGGCAATATTAATAATACCAGAAGAAAACAAGAAGCAAGCGAAGGAGGCAGAGATCGTCACGACCAACTATACGGCAGGAGAATTTCTTCCGCCCGTATAGCTCCAGCCGTATAGTTCACGCCGCCTCCGCCTCGTCAAATAGTTTCACCCCGTGTAATTGGTTCGAGGAGACAACATATAGAACACCCAGAAATTGCAGAAACCTCACCTCCGGAAGGCATCTGGAGGGGGAACTCATCTACCAGGGATCCATCTTCTCCCTACGCAGATCCAGGAGGCTAAGGCATCGATCTTCATCATCTACCAAGGATCCCATCTATATATTATCTAGATCTTGTTGTAATTCCTATACTCATTTTGGATTTATACAAGCACTATTCATCTATGATTGTTTCCATTATCATTGCCATGATGTTGATTGCCTGCATGTCTAAGTAGATCATTAGTTCTTGGGGAGATGGAGAAACCCTAGTATGAGATTTAAATAATATAAATCTATTATGATATTCATCGTTGTGACCATGTGTGTGGGGCCCCTGGATTAATCCTCCGATAATCCCTGTTATGCATACCACCACGATCCCATGATCAGTTAGTCGTGGCACATACCCGACAAGTATCAAAGTAAACATCCAATACATAACGAATACCTGTCATACCTTATTTTCCATTATGGCTACATCGATCAACATCAGCGGAAATTCATCAAGCGTAGAGCCCGAGCCATGCCTTAACCTACAGGCAACTGACTGGGAGAACGTCCTAGCTCGCATAGTCGCCACACCACCTTCTCCTTGAGATCTAGCCAAGTTAATAGCACGAGACAATGCCAATGAGTACTTTAAATGTACTCGCAAACCACCTTAAGAGAGTAATAATAATAATAGGATATGCAATATGGCTGTGGTATTAGGAGGGCTCCAAGTTGGGTTCTTTTTTAAAATAGTTTCTCTTGTAGATATAGCATCTACATATCTTTGTTGAAAACTTTTGTAAAACATTTTGGAAGCCGTTTTGAAAAGTTTTAGAAAAACTTAGAACTGGGTCACCCATTTGTTCCCGTCTTCAGGTCGGCCCACGACCAAACTCCTTTCTCCTCCTTCCGACCATCCCATGGTTAAAACATTTCTCCTTTACGACCATCCCATGGTCAAAACATTTCCGAAGCCATTTCTTTTCTGAAATCCTTTTTGAAAACAAAAACAGCACCACTCTAAAGAAGTTTGTCCAAACCGTCCTTAACCATGAACACGGCTATTCGAATAGATTTACACTATGCAGAGGCTGTACACTTTACCCACACCATCCGGGTACACTACCCTGATCTTCACCGATCGTCGGTCGAGTAACCGATCAAGACTCTCCGGATGCCCACTCCAATATAAGTGCCTACCCTATGAGTTTTGTTCCCCTCAACACCGGGACGTCGGGTACCTAGGACCAACAGGAGCGGTTTTTCCACTTATCGAGTGTGCGCTTTCAATGAGGGGCTCATAGTAACACGTGGAGGTCCGTAAACCCTTCATTCCTTCTCCTAGTCGATGTCCCACATGGACCGTTTGTCCAGAGAAGGCCCACCCTCTAGGGATCGTGACCCTAGTAGTAGTTACAAGGAAGCTTATACTAGAATAAACAACAATCAAATCCAGCCCTGTTCCATTCCAGAGTAATGTGGTTGCACTGGGTTAAGTTGTTATAGCTAAACTGCAAAGAACCAGGTGCGTTTTTGTAAACCTTTTTCCTCCATCTTTTCCTTCAGAATTTTGTAAAACCGAAACCTTCTTGTTTCTCAACATCTCTTGGGAGGTCCCACCTCACCAAGGTTTTATCATAAAACATTTAGTAAAACTTTTTCCGGGGTCTTCCCATCCTCTAGCTTTGCTTCGGCTAAAACAGGGTCTCCAAAGGGTATGGTGTAATACACCATCTACCATACTAGGGACAAGTAGGTATCGTCAAGGGGGTTGTACTTAGTAGTACCCAAAATGTAATTGTTCGGAGGAGCCAAACCACTATCATATGTATATACATCAACATATAGTAAAAGAGTGCAGTTTTAATAAACAGTAGATAAATCATGCATAAGTAAAATAGTAGGCCAAGGCTTATGAGCAAGAAGGTGGCTTGCCTGATGATCACAAGTATGAAAATATTTCCCTGGAGTTCTTCGTTATATACCAAGAATACCAATACCGGTAATAAGATCTCTTCCTCTCGTCGTCAATACAAGCGCAACTATCGTCGTCATCGAGTATACATGCAAACAAGCAAGGCCTCAATCAAAACCAGGTATACCATCACCAATACAATATAGTAAGCAATTGAATAATACCGAATTAAGATTCAGATGGTTTTGGAGAGGATTGGAGAGATTAAGATGGCCTTGGAGAAGGGAGTGAACACCCCTTAGGGTTTATTGTCGAGGAACTACCTAAGAGGGGGTTTTGGAGCAAAGACCCATTCAGCATGAGACCATTGTGTACCAATGGTACCAACAGGTAGGAGTTGATAAAATGAAGCCAACAAAAGTGGTTTCACTATTTTATCACTTTTCTTTAATTTCTTATGAATATTCTAGTGCTAAAAGCTCTAGTTTTAGGAAATAAATCACTAGAAAAGTTCTGGAGCTGCAAAAATTATTTCCTTGGAGGATTTTGTAGTGTTTTATGTACTGAAACCCTGAGAGTTGGAATCAATCCAAAAAATTACGATAATGCCTTCAGGAAATTCCCAAAGGCAGTTCTATACACAAATTGTCTCTTTCATTAGATTATATCTACAGAAGATTTTGATATGAAGTAAAGGGAAATGGATAGGTATTGAAAATACCTTCCAGTACAAATTGGAAACAACCTTTTTGGAGTTGTGGAACTGCTGTGTGATTTATCTAGTGAATATACTATGGACAGAATTGTTATATTCATTTGAAAACTTCAGAATCTCAATAACTCTTGATCTCCTAAATTTTGGTAGTCCTAAGGGTACCACATCACATAGAGTTGGAATCAGGTCAATATCCTTCATATATTGGCCTAGAGAATTTTCTAAAGACAGAATATAATTAATATTGTCATTTTTATATCTTCAGATCTATAGTTCCACTTAGCTGGAGACAAGGGCTATTAGATAGGTATATCAACTACCTTTCATAGGCGCTTTGAATCATATCATTTGGGTATGTACAACTCTCTGTGGAAATTATTTAGTGAAAAAGGTACAGTTTAGTGGATTTAATGCCAGTAAATAATAAAATTTATTTCTGGCAAGTGACCAGTTCTGCATGTTGCACAAAACACACATGATCATGGTAAAAAATTTATTTGGAAGAAATACTCCATTTTCCATTTTCATATGGATTTAAACTGGTCAGGTATTCAATAGATCTGGAAAAAGAATTTTAAAAGGAAAAAGGGCAAGGGCTGCTAGGCTTGATCTGCGGAGGGATGGGCTGAGCAAGGGGAATTCGGCCTACTGGGGGCGACGGCGCGCGCGGGGAGCCAATTTTGAAGCTGACGAGTGGGACCCGAGCATCAGTGACCCAGAGAAATGAAGGGGTACCGGGGCACGCTGGCCGTTGGATTAAAAGGGGGATCGACGGCCTGCGTCCGTCGTCCACCGCACGACTGCGCCGGCAGGCTGGAACCCTAGCAGAGCTCGAGGAGAGGTGGCGCGACTCACTTGGGGCTCGAGGGAGGTCGGGGAGGCGATAGGGAGACGCGGTCGACGACGGCGACTCCAGGGACGGGCGGCGTGGCCCTGTTTGCTTATAGAAAGGAGCCCGCGCAAGGTTTGTCAGAGAGGGACTTCGGGAGCTCGCCGGTGCGGCGGCCATGGTGGCTGCATGTCGAAACAAGGAACACCGTTAGTACCAGAAAGAGGAGGGCATCTCAGGAGCATAGCATGCAGTGGGAGAGAGGCAGGGTGGAAGGGGCTTTGCTCAATTTTTGGATAAGTGCCAAGGTTCCTTCGCCTCCTTCTCTTGGGCAGCACTGAACAGGGGAGAGGGAGTGGGGGTGCTAGGGTGGTAAGAGGGAGCAGAGGGGGAAAATGTGCCAGAGAGGGGAGAGCTGGGTGGCCTGGGGTATTTAACCCGAGAGGAGTGGTCCATGATGGACTTGTTCCATGGGGATGATAGGGAGGGAGGTGGAAACCAGCGGGGAAGATGTTGTGGGCGTGGAGAGTGGTTTCTGGTGTGTGCAGCGGGCAGAGAGAGGTGGGCTGGAGTGGTGAAAGAAGTAAAGATGTGACCCGTGTGTGTATCTCTCCTTCCTCCAAGCACTAAAGGACAAGGGGAAGGGGATGCTATAGTGCTAAGGCTATAGTGTTTTCGACTAGGGGGAGAGAAGTGTGTTGTGCAGGCTTGGTGGAGAAGATTTGATAAGGTTTGATGGAGTATTAGTGCAAGGTTTTGATCATAACCCAAATTTGGCAAAGTTGATGACTATGAAGAAATTCTTTGAATTGATATTGGCAAGATGAGTGAATGGTACTGGTAGATGGTTTAGGTCAGGGTACATCTCTAGGAATTATTTGGGATTTTTCAGGGGATTTTTATTCCACTTAAAATTATTTATTCAAAAGGTATAGAAGTTCATTTGATACTTTTACAATAGACAAAGTGAGATTTTGCTGTGAAATGGTCCTAGTTACCATATTACACCTTGGGGAATTTTATTGGGATTTATTGAGGTGGGAAAGTTTTTTTAAATGATTATTTCTTGTTTCCGCCATTTAAGAAAAAGGGAAAAAAGAAATAATAAAGAATCTCAAAAATATTTATTCTTGAGATGGGAATGCAGGATATGATATATGGATCTCAATTGAGCCAAAATCTGGAGAGGTGTTTTGGCAAAAACCAAACTTTCCTTCATGGAAGAAGTTTTGGAGGTTTTGCTTATTAAGGGAATTAAATAGTTTTGGTCCATAATAAATATGTATAATTAATGATAAATCTTGATGATCAAGGTAGATGGTGTAGACAAGGTTTAGCAAGCATTTTCAACCTTGCGATTGGAGAATCCAAGTTGATATTTGTGAAAATAGGGATTTAAAGATCTTGGGTAAGATTGTTTTCATTCCACTAAAACCTTGTTGGATCTTGGAGATCAGGTCTCCCCTTGGGACATGGGATAGATGGATGGATAGAACAAGTTATGTACATTAACATGGTATAGAGGTTTGAGCTTGATGTTGCTTGAGTTCACCAAGACATGCTTTCAAACTTTGAATAAATTAAGCCTGCCAAGGCAGATTATCAACTAGCCTTCAAGACCTTGTGTGTTTAAGAAACTCAAAGATCCACTTGGAACAAGTGAAGTGGATATTGATAGACCTATATGAGTATAACACAAACATGCAAAGAGTTGGTACAGAGAAGGTTGGATGATGGTGTGAGCTTCTGTCAAAGTAGGCATGTGGACTAGATTTGCAGGAATAGTTATTTTCTTGCCTGCAAAACCATCAAGAACAAGTGGGTTGGAGGTTGATCTAGCCAAGTCCCAGAGTGGGCCTTGGTAGTCCTCAGGATGGTTAACAAGATGGTTCAGATGCATTTTCAAAAATTACCAGGGGTTGAGAAAGGGAGGCATTCAAAAAGGTGATCTTGGAATTAGTTTTCCAAACAGCCAAATTTGGCAGATTTAGGGTTTTTGACTAGAATGTGGGTGGTGATGATTTTTATGAGATGCAAGGTACCAAGGCATCATAAAGTGGCTGATATTGAAGTGTAGAGGGAGTAGAAAGGATCCATGCTTGATATTGGTCTTCATTGACTTGGAAGGTTCTAGAAGGGATATCTTCATAATTGATCTAGTTAAGGGTTTTAGATGATCACCTAGTATCTAGAGATCAGATCTAGCTTTGTATTCTTTCTTGGGGTGTGGTGATTTGGAAACATAATGATCCTAATGATGAGCTCCTAGAGTAGCTCATACTATCTCCTAAGTAGACAAATCAAGCAGCAGATCAATGCAATTCATCTTACAAACAATTTTAACTAATACCATCAAGCTTAGCTTGAGGTCAGGATGGGTGTTTCGAATAGGATGGAGTTTAAACAAGGTAAGGTCCTTGGTTTCTCTACCAAGAGTAGAATTCAAAAGCTTACTAAAAGGTTTTGGAGATCATAGAGGTAAGAGTAGTTGAAGGTTTTGTCTTGAAAACATAAGGAGATTATATTATATATCTCTCCATAGTTTTGTCAGTAGAAGCTACTAAAATAGTTTTGTTTACATAAGTATCTTGGCTCATGTTTTGAAGTGCCAGAACATTTGAGAATATATAAAATGAGCCAGGATAGTTTTGTTAAATAGCCTTTTGACAACAGATGTTGAGGTAAGGGGTACATCTTCTAATACACAATCATAAGCATAAACATATTCAACAACAGGCAAACACTTCATCACTAAAAAAGAAATTTTTTTTGTTCCCCCTAATTTTTGCATTCTGGATAACTAATCAGGGTTGCTGAAATTGGGATGTTACAATGTCTTAGATTCTCTACATCCTGATGTTGAGAGAAGTCGACCTCTCAATATTTGCCTCTCGTGGGGACTTGATGGAGGTAACTACTTCTTGGTACACGGAGGCGTGCTTGCACTTACAGTGACTATAAAGCTATTAGCAATCTTTACGTATCAACTTGGGAAATTGAGGAAACTCACGGAACACTATCCATGCCATGGGATATGTCCTACGGGATTAGGTCCCTTAATAGCGCAATAATTCGATTGATGTCGATTGCTGACTGATGTGGTTATGTGGAGGATGTGAGCAGTAATTCTTGCCTATTAGTCCACATACGGAGTTCCTCCCACACATAGATAGTTGAGAATGTTCATGATAATAATCTTTATCTTAGATCTTTACAATACCAGTGGTGTATCCGCTATGCCTTAAGAACGCTTTTGCCCTACTGCAGTTCCAACCTTTATTTACATACGCGATACTTACTTTCTTTATTAAGTTACTTTGATTTAATTTATTATTGCTCTTATACCCAAAACCGAAAAACACCTTTTTACACATTACTCGCATTTTATCTTGTTACTTAGAACTTTATTTAGCATTTCTATCGCAATAATAATTTCAAGAATTATTAGACTTCAGACTCCTGCTCCCTGTGGGATCGATATCTTTATTTCGAAACTAGCTACAAATGATCTATGCACTTGCAGTCATCATAGTACAGGTTACAATATCACCTGTTTTGCATTCGTTTGGTAGCTTACGATCTTTTTGTTTAAATTTCCCATGGCGACATATTAAATGATGAGTACTATATAATATATAACATAGGTTGGCATCACACCTAGTTTTATATTTCTAGATTAATTGGAATTCTTTTTTCATGTTAGAACCACGAATACTACCGATGGAAGAAAGTCGGATGAAAACCATCAGGAGAAAGAGTCCATGGATGAAATGACTTGGTATTATGTTCGTAGCCAGTGTTGTTGCATCCCCACCTGTATTCTCCCCTAAAGAGAGCAATAGTGATCCCCTTGGACCTCGGTATGATCCCGAGGAGGTATTAGTGAAGGTGACATATCAGGTGATGAAACACTAGTCACCGAGGAGACTAGGCTACATGTAGTCCCCTTATCTGCTAGCTCACCATCTAGTCATGATTTCTCCATAATTAAGGTGCTGCCAAATCATCTTGTGTGGAATTGTTTGCTTACTATTGTTGCCATATGTTTTGTTCCTACTTATTTTCCCTAATTGACTGTTACATGTATAATGTGTAGCTTAAGTAAAGAAAACTCAAGAAGACAACTCCCAGGCGAAGGATGGCTCCTGGTGGTGGATCATCTCGCAAGCGCGTTGTGGCATCAGTACTATCTCCAGACACAGAAAATGAGAGCCACGAGGTCCAAGGGGAATCCTCTAAATGCAGGACTTACGCCTCCAGGTTCCACACGACGAACAACAAAATCGGCAAGTCCTGCGACCCATTCACAAGAAACTCGGAGTGCAACCAAGAAGATTTCCAAAGCCAAACTACCTGATGCCCGGCAAATGACCAAAGCCGAACTTCCTGATGCTAGGCAATTGCCAAAGCCGCACTTCCTAATGCCCTGGAGGTGGCTAGAGTTGCACTTCATTTTCCCCTGCTGGTGACCAATGATGCAGTTCCTAATGCCAACCTAGTGGCCAAATCGGCAGTTCCCGAAGCCCGGCAAGTAGCTAAACCTTCAGTTCTGGATGCCGTCCAAGTGGCCAAAGCTGCAGTTCCTGATGTCGGCCAAGTGGCTAAAGCTGCAGTTCCTGATGCCGGCCAAGTGGCCAAAGCTCTAGTTCCTGATGCTCGCCAAGTGGCTAAAGTTGCAGTTCCTGATGCCCACCAAGGCGACAAGCCAACTGCCATCAATCTAACACCCACCCAAGCTAAGAAGGTAGCAGTGCAAGGCAAGCAACCAACTGCCCAAGGCGAGCTGGCAGCTGTCCAACATGAGTAGCACTTTACCCAAGGCGACCTATCCAGTCCCTCCAACCCACTGGTATGTCGTCCGGCACCTCCCCAAAGTTAGCAGCCACGCCCCAAAGCTAGCATCCACCCCCAAAGCTAGCAGCCACCTCCCAAAGCCAACATCTAGCCCCCCAAAGCCAGCAGCCACCCCCAAAGCTAGCAACCATCTCCCAAAAGCCAGCAACCACGTACCCAAAGTGTGGAAGCCCAACTAACATCCTACCGTCCTCTGGCACCTCCCAAAGCCAACCTGCCACCTCCACAAATCAAGAAGCCACCTTCCCAGGTGACAAAGTCCGCATCCTTCTTCCCACGGGTATCCCCCAAAGGTGACTTGCTACCTCTCCGAATCCAGAAGCCACCTCCCAGCTATCTGCGGGCACCTCGCTGAAGAGACCATGCACCATCCCAAACACATGGGTTAGGTACCCAAGGCGATACGTCAGCTACACAACATCTATGTTCAGCTATCGGCGGCGCGGACTCCGGTACCCAATATGAGGGTCAGGGGTCCGCTACCCAATACGATGAGTCAGTTACCGAATATGCGGAATCTGATCCTAGTCATGAAGTAGCGTGCCAGGATAGGAGTGACTGGTCTCAACGTGGTAATGCGTTAAACCGGCAGCTTGCTCACTATGGAACACTAAATTAGCACATTGTATTCATGTATATGATGATGGCTACCAGATGTCTCAAGACTTTGATGCACCTTGTTCTGAAGACGCCGAAACGCAGAATTATGAAGATATACTTTCGCATACTGGTCATGCTCTAGTGGTGAGGGGTAAAAACATGGGGAAGAGGCTTGACAAGTTGTCCAAAGGAGGGAGGCTTTCACTTAATGTTCTTCTAGGAAGAAGTAGACCAGACGAGCTGGGTGTTGCTGTGAGGTTTGCTAGTGAGTGTGCAGTCATAGTAAGGACTAGCGTGCCTATCTTACCCCACTAGAAAGAGTACAAGAAGAGGGTTGATGTCCAATCAGACTTCATAGGGTAAGTTTATGTATGTTCTGTGACTTATCTATCCTTTACCTTCCCATTTCTCTATTCATGCAAATGTTGATGCTCCATGTTTTATTTTAGCAAAAGTTTACCATGGACACAAATCACCCTGACATGCGGAATGCTTGGGAAAATCAATTTATGAGGCATGCGAGGAATCAATGGTATATTTTGAAGAAGAAGTATTTTGATCCCTACCCTCTAAACCAAGTTACAAGGAAATGTCCTGATGAAGTGAAACACATGACCGACGACCAGTGGTGCAAGCTTGTTGTTACTTGGTCTAACCCTAGAAAACATGTCACTTTTTGTTTACTCTTTTACTGTTACTGCATGTGTTTGAATTGTTTGATTGGAACTGCCTCTTATACTGTATGTTTCTGCTTGTGTAGAGTACTTGTGTAATAAAAAAGAAAAACATGAGCAAAGTTTTGTACGCTACTGCCACAGGTTCTCTTAGCAATGAGGTTGTGTCTAACGGTGAGGATGATGCCTTTGAACTCTTCAAAAAGACGCATTGCAGGCCGATAAATGGCTTCACTCCAAATGTGAAGAAAGCAATTGTAAGTCCTCTTGAACACTTTTCATCTTCGTAAAATTCAATGCTATATTCATCCCTCAATTGTATATGATATGATTGTAGTTTGCTTGCTATTTTTCTAAGGTTCACTTCTATTCCTAATACTGTAGGAAATCATGGAATAGAAGATGGCTTCAGATGTCGAGGGGGAAGAACCACTTTCTTCCACTTAGGTTGTGCAGTTTGCACTCTTGTTGGAATGCAGAAAGCCAATGTTCCTAAAGAACATCGACCTCCATCCAAGTACATCAAGACGAAGAAGGTCTGGCCTTGAAGCGGAACTTTTGGCTGAGAGAGCAGGGAGTGACAAACTGTGTTGTACCATCGAGGACATGCAGAGTGAGAAAGAAGCTGCCAAGGCAGAGAGGCTATAGTATGCTAAAGACATGAGAGAAATTTAGAAGAAGCAATAAGAGATGCACGATAAACAAAACCATACAAACAACTTACTTCAAGAAGTGTTGTCTCAGATGACTCAGCTGCAGCAGTAACAACAGCAACAATAGCAACAACAGCTTCAGCCATCGCAAGGTAAGTGAACTCGTGGTTGACACTTGTGAGTTCTTGGGCTAGGAAAGTTAACTTGTTTGGAAACTTGTGAGTCTTTTGGGAAGGAAAACTTGTGAGGATTTTGGTTCATAAACTGCTGTGGAAAGTTTTTGGCTGTGAAAGCTTGTTAGGCTTTTGGCTCAGAAACTACAGTGGAAAGTTATGTAGAAACTTGTCCTGAAATTCATTGTCAAATTATATTATTTGATGCATGTGGTGTGAAATGTGTCGCAAACGATTAAGGCTAGTAGAAATTTACGTGTAGAAATGGCCCCCCTAATCTCACGGTGACGCCAGCCCGCATCCGCGACGAAAATGAAATCGTCTCAATTGTTCTCGATAAAACATTTCCATCACAGGTAAACACCGACGTGGCCGCCTTTCATTGGCCAACTATCTATCTGAAACATAAATGTCACGGTCAATGATGACGTCATCACACAGAATTCATCGACGGTAGGTGATACGTGTCCCATTTTGATTTATCAACGTGGCGTTCTGCAGCTTGCCCACGTGGCCTAGTCCGATCGGCGCAAGCTTGACCGTGCCAACCGTCCATGTGTCAGCATGGCATCGAAAGGTGGCGACGAACAAAATTCATCACGGCACATGTGACGTCATAAACAGGATGTATGGCATCATGAATGGGTTGGATGACGTCATGTATATGGAGACAAAAGAATCAGGCCGTGACGAAAAAACGTCAGGAACTCGATGACGTCATAGACAGCGAACATGACATCAGCAAACATCGCTAATGGCCACCCGCAATGCCGTCTGCCGCGTGGCCTCGGTCGTGATGAAAAAAAGTCATGAATGACCGGGCCTGGCCTGGGCCGGTCCAGTTCGCCGCGACGAAATTACACGAACATCGCGATCGGGCGTGATGTTTTCAGACATAAATAACATTGCAGAATAAATTATGACGTGAGGTCCGTGACCTATTTTTTCATTGCATAATTCGTCGCAGATGGCCATCTACGATGTTTTGACCCTCATCCACGGCGATATCAGATCGTCATGAACCGTCCAGATTCTTGTAGTGTGTGGACTTCCTCAAAACCTGCATTATGACTCGTGATTTCGCATTATAAAGCGTGATTTCCTGCACAACACAAATCAAAACAATGGTTTTCATATCTTTGCAATTATTAGTCATTAGTGGTAAAACTAGAGAGTTTCTTATCAATTTATTGATCAAAAACAATGTTTAAACACGGGAAAAGATGGCTAATTTTGGAGCCATCAACCTCCCCAAAGCTCAAATCTTGATCGCCCTCGAGCAAGAAGAAACAAAAGAACTATAAGGAATTCAACGTTTAAACTTGAAACAACGAGAATATGAATTCACTAACGGTTGGTAGTCATATGCGTCCAGCACTACATCCATTTGAAAGGCATATCAATGTTAGAGAGATGAAAAGAATACAATACAAGATTTGGTAAAACAAGACAATCAAAGTAGAGTTTAATATAAATATAAATAAGTACAAGTGTAACAATCAATTCAATTCTTCTAGTTAACTTTCAACTTGCCAAGGAACACTAGGATGTTATAATAGCAGAATTGAGTAAGAGAGTTCATGTCCTAAGTAGCATAATAGTGAAGTGTTTTATTGACACCCTCATCAATAAATCAAGGCTATCAAAACACTTCCTAATCATTGCCTTTCAAGTATATTCATAAACAAGTAATGAGTCCATGCCATTGTTATGTGGATCTTCATATATTTTTTCTTCCTTCTTTCAAGGAACATTGAGTGGTTCTTTTGAACAATGTTTGCACAACCATTTTAGAGTACCCATACTTTTGCCTATTACGGTGACATTTATGCCACCCATGTCATGAACTCATAGCCAAAATCAGGGGTTGTACCATAGATCGTTCGTAACCAGCGGAGTTGTTGGCATCTAAAGGTGTGCATGACAAACATAGAACTTTTTTTCATAGTATTCACAGTTTCATCCACAAGGTTAGATTTGGCATGCATCACAATTTCCACTAGACTTCATTTCAATCAAACAACTCCTTTCAACGGTGTCGTCAAGTCTATCAAAACATATATGGGGTTAAGTATCTTCAAGGGTAAACTATCAAGACAATCATTCATGAAACAAATCAGAAGTTTCAGACTTTTTCTTGTTGTACTTATTCGGCAATATTATTTCCAAGGCAAGAATCGGTTAGCTAAAACAAGTAGAGCAAAAGCTTCCACAACTAATCATCCATACCAATAAAAAAGCTTTACTCTAACTATTTTTAATTACTCCCACTAGCATGGCATCTTAGCAAATTAACCAACTAAAATAAACAACTCAAACATCAAAAGTGGGAGACATAGGACATATCTCTCATTAGTGACTTCATAATTCCCTTCCTTATAGGGATGTGTTCCTTCAAAACTCAAGTGAAATCGCTCCCATAATAAAATTAAAGCAAATAAGCAAAGTGCAAATCCACTTCCATGAAAAAGGAAAAAGGGAAAATCATTTTGTATTTTCAAGGACAGTAATTAGAGAATAGAAAAGAACTTGCGACGAAGCAAGGAACTAAGAAAATAAAAAACAAAAGTAAAAAAACGAAAGAAAATTAAAAATGAAAGAAAGGCAAAGTGTTGGAACAAACCAACATGAGTGTATCAGAACTCACAAGGAGTTGGAGTACAACCGCATTATTACACAAATAAAATTGCCGGGGATCTCCCCAAGCTCGGGCTTTTGCAAGACCTTTTCTTGCTCATTGTGGTGGTGGATAATCTCCCATGTTGCATTGGCTACTCCAATCATGGAACTGGATGGCGAGGTTAGCAGTAGCATTTCGAAGGTTGATGGAGAGGGTGTTCATGTTTTGGATATTTCCTTCGAGAGTATGAATATATTCATAGGTGGTTTAGTAGTTTGGTGGCTACACATCTTGTTTGGGTCCTTCTTGTTCTACTTCTTCATCTTCTCCTTCCTCTCCCATGTGTATTTCTTATTGGGGTAGACCTGCCTCAACCTGCGCATCATAATGCAAACATGCCTCCTTGATAGAGAAGAGACCATTAGGAAAATGAGTTGGGATCAAGTGATCTTGCCCAGGTATATCAAGGAAGTATCTACCATTCATTTTAGAAATCATACCACAAGCTCTCATAGTGGAAAATCCAAGACGGTGACTTCTTGCCAATGGTTGGATATTACCTAGTTGTACTTGAAGTGCACATGCAAGAACGGTTATGACTCCTCCTCCACATATGGGACCTCGAGACTACAAAGCTTGATGATTAAGTAAAACAAAAGAATAATGCTGAAATTTGGCATTAAGTTATAGTTCGGAATAGCAGCTTTAGAGAGGCTCATCATATCCTCCTCATTGACTCTAGTAAACTCACCACATGCCTACAAGGTGTTAGCAATAACATAAAAAAAATAACTAACATCAGGTTGATCAATTTGGTTTCCCTTGGGTGTGTTTCCATGAAATCTCATTCTATTAAAGTACTCCCAAGGTTCTGGATTTAGAACAAAAGTGGTGGAGCGTATGTCGGTGGTGTTATTGGCAAACCCAAAGTGGTGAGCCCATTGGTCGACTGTTAAGGAGTACGCATAGTTCATAAGATGGAAGTTGATGCGATAAACTCCAGGAATTTGCTCCTCAGAACAATAGTGAGAGAACACTGAATGCGTCAAGGTGCTAAGAAACTCAAATGTCAAGCAGCGATATGTGGCGATATCCTGAAAGACAAAGTCATGCAAACCAACATTGTTACAAAGTAAATTGAAATCGAAACGAATTCCAAGTTGGTTCAGGATATAGGTTCACACCCACTAGGTGGACTTGATTTCTCGGAGCTTGAGACGGTTGAAATGGTTCAGTTCAAACTCCTTGGTGAACTCGATACCAAGTAACTCAGGGTCAACGTATCAATAGGTGGTATGGCTTGTTTCGCAGCCATCACGCGTGTACCGCTCCTCGTGTTCATCTAATAAAAAATAAATCAAAATGCTAATTAAAAGTTTAGTCCAATAGGAACATAACATCCATGATCCTCTGCACTTGTTACAAAAGAAACTCCTCTAGAAACAATACTAAGCATGCTTAATATCAATATTAGCTCAAGAACAAGACCTAAGTCTAGATTGATAATGGTGAAAGATTGATCAGACTTTTGTTGCAAATAAGTTAGGGATCAGAGGAGAAACATACCTCGGATCGATTGGGTGTGAGGAATCAAAGAAATATTGAATAAAATTGAAGATCCAATGGAGGTGGTTTGGAATTTGGAGGTAGAAGAAAAAGAAATTGTTGTGTTTTGGAATTTTAGGGTTACCTCCTCCTGGGTGATATGGTGGCCACGTATGTGGTATGGGCGGGTGGTACAGCCAGAATCCACCCTTATCGAGTGCTTACCTTGGGGTCGATGTCTCCCTTCCCGTGGCGCACTTGGTATGGGCGTGCGGTATAGTTGCGCGTTCCTGTACTACCGGTCATTATGAACACAATATATTTTCCTGAAATCTGATGCTTTCTCGAGGATAAGGTACGGGAAGGCGGTATGACCGCCTCCGGTCGTACAAGTGTTTGTTACGACGACTAAGTCTTGTGGCAAAAATCAATATTTCTATTTTCTAGAGCCTCGATGTGGTACGGGCGCATGGTACGGGGCATCCCGGTCGTACCAGTGGTCGTTAAACGGCTAGCAAGCTGCAAAACTTATAGAATTTGGTCAGTAGATTTATGCATATTTACACATCTTAGAAAATGACAAAATAACAGCAAATAGACTTCATAAAAATCAGCAATACCTTTTAGGCCATGTGTTAGTAAATTAAAAATCGAGGGTTACCTTATTTGTTCTCTCTCCAAAGGACTTCTTGGACACTCTTTATTAAAAAAAGAAAAAATATAACTAAAAAAATAACACAAGAGTAAAAACTATTATTTCACATGGGATGCCTCCCATGAAGCGCTTCTAGTTAAGGTTAATTAGCTTGACCCATATGGTGATCATTTAGGTTTGGTGAGAGGAATACCCACTCCAACGTAATTGGCTTTCATTATAACTATACCATCATCATCACTATTAGGTTTGGCCTTCTTCTTCCTAGGAAAGTGGACTATGAAAGGATCTCTAGATAGCAGTCCTATTCTCACATTCCCTTCATGTATATTGAGTAAATCTTTAATAGTTCTTTGGAATGGCCTAGCTAGAATTATAGGTGCTATGGGATCTTCTGGCATGTCCACTATAAGAAGATCAATAAGAGCAGGACTTCCTTTAATTTCAACAACTATGGTTTCATTTATCCCAACAGCTTATTTATAAGTTGAATAGCAAGATGGAGTCTCAGTTCAGTGGTTGCAAAAGGCCCCAAGTTTAACTTGTCTAGTAGACTTCTGGTAATTGTTGAGACGCTTGCACCAAGATCTCAAAGTGCAGTTATCTCAATAACGCAAATTTTAGTTTTAATGGTGGTCTCAAATATATCATCTAGCTTAGCAGGAATCTTATTAGCTAGTCTCTTATACTCCATTTCTAAATCTAGAACTTTAGATGCTACTTGTTGAATAAATTGTTGGTACATAGCATCATTGCCTTGTTATAGACCGGGTTTCTTTATGGTGATCATCTTTAATAGATCTTCCATGGTTTATTCAGGTGTTGGCACGTTGCTATAGTCCAACTCTTCAAGCTGCTCTTCATTCATTTTTGCCCTCATCATCTTGAGGTCTTCTACCAGGTTTGGCTCCGGGCTTTCCAGCAAACTTTTCTAGCATGAGAGCTTGGCTCTCAGCTACCTTACCCAATTGAGCATCCATGGTCATTGTCCTTTCCTGTAGAGCCTGCACATCATTTCTAATTGCAACAACTTGGTTAGATGATTTACCTATACTACTCTCATGGTTCCCTGAGATTTTAATAAGCATATTATTTTTCTCGGTTTGAGTTTGCATAACGGTTCAAATAGTTTGTTCAAATGAGATATTGCCTTGATTTGCTCCATTATGATTATCATAATTATTATAAGGAGCTCCTGCAGGATTAGAATAATGTTTTTGAACATTAGAAACAAAATTTTGGTTCTTCCAAACAGGATTATAAGGGGTGCGAGATATAAAATTAACATCATTAACATCGATAGTGATATCATTAACTCGGGCATCTTCCTTGCCCTTTACTATGATGAGTAACTCGTCTACCTTAGAAGTAAACTCTTCATTGTTTACCTCGGTGACTAAATTCACCATTTTGAGGTTCTTTCGAAATGCCATTGGGCATGGTTATTTTTGCATATCATCAAGTAATTTCTTTGC
Source organism: Avena eriantha (assembly GCA_910589775.1). Lineage (NCBI taxonomy): Eukaryota > Viridiplantae > Streptophyta > Magnoliopsida > Poales > Poaceae > Avena > Avena eriantha. The sequence goes on from OU342742.1 coordinate 315,333,115, forward strand.
AACCCTCACTTGCTTTCCCTGATTGTTCCTCCTGCTGCAGTATCTTGCATAAACATATACATTGGGTTAAGACCATTATAAGGATAGTTCATTGTGGCTTCTTTCATCCTTTCCCATGCAAGATCTAATTGCTCGCGATGTTCTTGTCTAAAGCTTGTAATGTTGGATCTTAGTTGCGTAGTCTTAGATGGGAAAAAATTTAGTCATAAAAAGATTAGTACATTCCTCCCAAGATTTAATAGTGCCCTTTGGTAGAGCATCAACATATCCTTAGTCTTTCCTCTAAGAGACAAAGGAAACTAATGTAATTTAACAGCATTTGGATCTACATTCTTAGTACGCATCATGTCACAAATTTTAGTAAAAGTAATTAAGTACTTGTCTGAATCCTCAAAAGATGAGCCCCCAAATTGGTTTTGCTGAACTAAACTTAATATGTTAGGCTTAATTTCATATGCTTCCGCATCAACAGAGGGCTGAGTGATAGGTGCACGAATAAAATCATCAGTGGGAGTAGCACACTCCACAAGTCTCTTTCGAGCCATGGCTCTTATCTTTTTGGTATTTTTAAAGCAAAGGAAACAAATAACATGTAACTAATGTTTTTTGAGTTTTCAAATAGATAACAAGAAAGTAAACTAGTAACAAGAAATAAACTACAAACAAGTAATAAAACTAAAAAAAAGGTCTCTAGTGACTTCACTAGGATAGCGAAATTGCTTCCTCGACAACGGCGCCAGAAAAAGGGTTGATATCTTTGATCTGTATTCATGGATGTAATATAATAGTATTTTCCCTAGAAGACCTATGTTTAATCAAACCTTGGGAAACAATGCTAAAAGGAATTATAAAGGACACGTCTACACGACATTTTTTGTTTTACCTTTTTTTACTTGACCAATCTAGTTTACTTTTATTATGGGTTGATTCAATGGATGGAGATAGGCTAGGGATGAAGGTCCACCTGTAGATGCACATCATATGGGATAAAAGATAATAATAAGCATAGTCATGTGTAATGTTTTAATGGAGATAATCTCTTGTGGGCAACACATCCTAATATACTAGAGCCCATGTGAGCATAAGGCATAGCAATAGTCTTTTGATCCAACCGAGTGCACCATGAAGCACCAGGCTACAAACGATTATTTAGTGTAAAACACACATCAAATCCTTAAGTGGTGATGTTGTGATGGGTTCGTAGCATGGAAAACAAAAAAAATTCTACCGCAAGAACGATCAAAACCCAGATCTAATCTAGATAAAAGCCAAGATTTAATCTATTAGACATGTGCAACGAGATAGCTCTGTACTAACCCTTGTAGACCCGAAAGCGTTACGAGATTGGATCTCGTGGTTGATGTAGTCGATCACTTTCTGATCTCAAGATCGAGTAGACGATCCTTCCGGCGCCGCGTTCCAGCAGCGCTTCCGCAGTCGGTCACACGTAAGGAGTCGAAGCAGACCTTCCTCTCCTCGTTCCAGCAAGCAGCGGAGGTAGTAGATCTTTTCCACGGAATCCCAGCAGCACGAGGGCGTGGTGGTGGTGGTGGAGTAGAGAATTCTGCAGGGCTTTGCCTAAGCCTAAGCAGAAGAAAGGAGGAGGAGAGAGGCGGCTACGGCAACAGTGGAGGGGGCAAGGGGGGTGGCGCCTCCACCCCTCTATTTAAGGAGGGAGGCGCCATGGGAGGGGGAGTCCTAGTAGGACTCCCCTCCCTTCCTTGGCCGGCGGATTGGGAGGGGGGAAGGAGTCCTCCTCCCCCACTACTCCTTGTCTTGCCCCACAAGGATTCCTTGATCCTTTCTTGGTTTTCAAGAAATCTTCCAGAACCTTCCGGAACATTCCAAAACCTTATAGAATCCCCATACAAATACTCTAGAACATTTCCTAACTTAGAAAATGATCCCCAATATATGAATCTTATTCTCCGGACAATTCCGGATCTCCTCGTGATGTCCCAGATCCAATCCGAGACTCCGAACAACATTCGGTTTCCAATGCACATTCCATATCTACTTAAAAAAACGTCGAACCTTAAGTGTGTTACCCTACGGTTCGTGAATATGCAGACATGATGGAGACACCTCTCCAATCAATAACCATCAGCGGGATCTAGAGATCCATAACGGCTCCCACATACTCAACGATGACTTCGTGATCGATAGAACCATTAACATACGAAACCAATTCCCTTTGTCACGCGATACTCTACTTATCCTAGGTTTGATCGTCGGTATCTCCATACCTAGTTCTACCTCGTTACTGATAAGTACTCTTTACTCGTTCCATGTTATGTCATCCCTTGTGACCCGGTCACATGCTTGCAAGCTAATTAGATGACATTCCACCGAGAGGGCCCAGAGCATATCTATCCGTCATATGGATGGACAAATCCCAATCTTGGTCCATGCGCCTCAACACATACTTTCAGAATACCCAATGACACCTTTATGGCCACAAAGTTACGAAGCGGTGTTTGATGTCATCAAAGTACCCATCCGGTGATGGTGATTAACATAACCTCATGGTCGAAGGATTAGGTTACTATGTATTTTAAAGCTTATAGCAAACAAACTTAATGACTTGATCTTATGCTATGCTTACTACGGGTGTGTGTCCATCACATCATTCTCCTAATGATATGATCTTGTTATTAACGACATCCAATGTCCATCATCAGGAAACCATGATCATCCATTAATCAACAAGTTAGTTTAACAAGAGGCTTACTAGGGACTCTTTTATGTTTACAAAACACACAAGTATTAATGTTTCCGGTTAATACAATTATAGCATGGGATGTAAACATTTACCATAAACATAAAGATATAATAATAACCACTTTATTATTGCCTCTTGGGCATATCTCCAACAGTCTCCCACTTGCACTAGAGTCAATAATCTAGTTAAAAAACTTGTGCATTCAACATCTATGGCTTTCTGGTGTTGTATAGACACTATTGCTAGTGGTAAACATAATCTTCGGATCTGACACTTTCAGGTCCGTGTGTATTTGCATGTACTTGCGTCTCTACGCATTACTCATTCTCCAATGAGATGGCATTGTATAAATTTGGTCCTTTGGTGAGACCTTTAGTTCCTTGGGTTTAAATTATGTTGATACAATTGGCATACAATGTATCTTCATAGTATTATCCCGCTATGAACCACACCTAGTTTGATAACAAACTACTTAACAAAAATGCCCTCCTTTCCTGCTACTATAGCAGTTATATACTTAGCCTTTTGTTGTAGTATCCATCACAATATCTCAACTTTGGAACTCATCCAAATCCATCATGGAACATCCTTTCCATTATATTGTGCCACCCATAGTCTAAATTGAGATAAATTTAATTTGTATCTCGTGACAAAACTAATATCAATGTAACACTTTACAATGAACTACCTTTAACTATTTGTCACTTATACATGATATATTCTTAGTTCTTCCAAAGCTCATAAGAATATCTTTACTATTGTCCAATGATCATCTTATGAATCATTCTGATATATGCTCATAACATTTAGAGCATAGGACATATCTGGATGTGTACATCTCAAAGAATGATTGATCAAAATATTCTTGTGATTTCACCAAGTTTCAAAACACTTGAATCTCGTGTCAACACACTTGAATCTTGATTTAGTCCTTTCCGTGCGTCAAGAACCTTTCTTGTTGTTTCCATATTGAACTCATTCAACATCTTATCTATGTACATTTGGCAAAACCATATTAGCGCCTCAATCTATTCATATAGACATTGATGCCTAATTCTCGAGTTATGCGTAAGTATTTCATCGAAATGAAATTCTTAACCTGTGTCAATAAAAGATACATTATTTCTAATCAACAATATGTCTTTCACATAATGTATTAGAAATATGTCTTAGCGCTCCCACTTAATTTCTTGCAAAATGCAAACATCTTCATCGTCTCTGAAGATTCCAACTCCGCGATGCTCACTTCAACCATTGAAGTTTTGCATACTCTTTTAGCATCCTTTGAATTAACAAAACCCTTTGGATCGTGTCATGTACACGTCCTAGGTAACCATTCTATTAGAAGAACTTGTTTTGTTTGTTCAACTACCATATACCAAAATATATGTAGTGGTTGCTACATTAATCCGTCCAGACTAAATATCGCTATGAAAGATCAAATCTTATCATAGTCAATTCCTTGAACATTGCTGTAAAATCTTTTCGACATGTCGACTATTTCATAGATTTGAAACATCCATGTCTATTTCTTTATAGATCCAAACACGACCGATAGGCTTCACGCCTTTCCGGAGGGTCTTCTAAGTTCAGAAAATTGATTTCTCGTGTATGGATACTATCACGGATTCGATGACTTCTAGTCATTTTATGGAGTCAGGGCCCATCATCGCTTCTTTGCATGTAGTCGGTTCATCATTGTAAAAACAATAACGACTTGCTTATCAAATCTTACTATTTGATTCTTACCGACCCACACGGTTCTATAGGAACTCTAATCTCCGAGATCACACTTTTGGTAATCACGAGAGCCATTAGCATTGTGGCCGCCACAGGGACACTTTCCGGTGCTGCGCTACTTAGCACATATAGCTAAGGTTCAACAACCTTATCAAAGTTCTATTGTCCTCCCACTTAACTTTTCACGAAAAATTCCTTCTCAAGAAACTTGACGTTCCAAGCGACAAACTCTTTTGTCCTCGGCGTTATGGAGAAATTCCCAACAAATTCTTTGGAATAACCTACGAAGACGTTCTTATCCGACTTTGGTTGTAAACATTTTACTTATTCCTGGCATACCAAAAATTTAAGAAAGGACAACCTCGGTTTTATACCAAACCATGAGTTATATGGTGTCATTTCAACGGATCACGATGGAGCTCTTTTCAGTGTAAAAGCGGTAGTCACTAAAGCTTTAATCTTTAATATATAATGGCAGTTTTATAAATGACACCTTTGATCTTACCATGTCAAACAAGGTTTCATTACATATCTTGAACACTCCTTACTCCTATGGTGTTTTGGGAAATGCCAATCCATGGAACGATTCCTCAAATCTTAGGTGTTTTACTAAACTTGTAACTCAAACATCTTTCTTTATGATCCAATCATAAACTCTTTTATTTTCTTGTTACAATGATTTTCCACTTCATCTTGAAAGTCTTTGAACATTTTTCAAATGTTTCATACTTCTTCCTTATTGAGTAAGTATATACATATACTCACTCAAATCTTCGGAGAAAGCATATGAAGTTGAAATCCATCGCCCACGACTACACATAATGGACTATATACATCAATATGTACAAATTCCAATCAGTTAGTCGTCTGTTCCTCTTTTGGCCTACGAACGGAGTTTTAATTATCTCCAGGAAAGTATCACAAGCGTCATTTGTTCCAAATCAAAGACTCCAAAAATCCATCAACATGGTGTTTCTTCATGTATCCCTTTCAATATAATTTAAACGGCGATGTCACTTCGCAAGTGATCTTTCAATCATTTGTCTTGCGACATTTTAGCATTAGTTTTATGGTCATTATTTCTCCTACCAGACTTGTATATTATCCATCTATTATGGAATACGGTAATTATTTGAACAACCTTTTGTCGTCATAATACCTGATCAAAATAACAATTATTGAAACAAATCTTGAAGGCAAGCTTTGATGTTAACGAGCAACACAACAACCCTTTGTTTGTTTTCGATGAACATCATCTCATTTTCTCTTGCTAGTTACTTAGGCCATTGCAGTTCATGAATTGTGTTGTCCTGTATGACACTTCATACCAACCAATTCGGTATCCAATACCGGTATCCAATACCTAAGAAACACATTGTTTAACAAGCAAGGAATACAACCATAACATGTATATCTTCTATATGCCTAAGTTGGACATCTCCAACCTTTTATTTTCTGCCAAATATTTTATAGATTCTCTTTCAGCAATTCCTTTTCTTTTAAAAGAATCTATCAACATCAATAGTGGTGCCATCAGCATGACACATGGTACAAAGCGTATATAGTCAACTACTAATACCTTTGGACTTGCACTTTGAGGTGGATCACCATCATCAAATGTTTGGTGTTCTTTCAAAAATCCATTATTTAGTAATCTTTTAGTGTAGTAAACATTTTACTTACATCTTCTATTCATCCTTATCATGACAACTTTCATGATCAAGCTGCTATAGCTTATAAAGGTGAATTGCGAGTATAATGTTTCTTTTTCAAAACCTTTTGGAGGATTAGGACGACTAGCGTCTCCAACCTTCACAAATTCTCATCAAATATGAGGACGTATACTCTATCATGTTGTAACCAACACATTTTTTTAGATATCGCAATACCTTTCACATATGAGTGTTTCTGAAACATTGCTTTCAGCTCTTAGATAAACTTGATTAAAAACAATCTTTTGAGTATCAAGAATCATGGAGGCAAACATGATACATTAGATATTAACACTGGAATTGTTACTCTTGATTTAATACTATTTATTAAACTTCATGGAGTAAATAGAGTTTGCTGAAAGTTTGCAATAGGACTTATAAACTTTAAATTGACATTCAAAACAATACGATATCAGTTCGTATAGTAAATATCCCGAATTTCTATAGTTCCACTATCTCAACTATAACTAAGCGTAAGGTGGTGAACGGATGCCAATGACTACAACAAACTATGCAAATTCACTTTGATTGTGTTTATGATAAATTGAGTTCGACTAATCCAAATTACAAATTAACTCCCACTCAAAACAACATCCCTCGAGTTGTTTTAGTGATTACACGAACCAAATCCACTACACCAAGTCCGATCATCACGTGAGATGATGTAGCTTTAAAGGCGAACAATCAACATGTTCATCATATCATCCATATGACACATGCTTTACCTTTCGGTATTCCGTGTTTCGAGACCATGTCTGTACATGCTAGGCTCGTCAAGGTTAACCTTAGTTTCCGCATGTGCAAATCTAGCTTGCACCCGTTGTATGCACATGTAGAGTCTATCACACCCGATCATCACGAGATGCTTCGAAACGACAAGTCTTAGCAACGGTGCCAACTAAGGACGAACACTTTATTACTCGATATTTAGTGAGAGGGATCATCTTATAATGCTACCGTCGCGATCTAAGCAATACAAGATGCATAAAGGATTAACATCACAGGCAATTCATAATATGTGATATGATATGGCCTTTCTTCTTGTGCCTTTGATCTCCATCTCCAAAGCACGGACATGATCTCCATCATCACCAGCATGGCGTCAAGGTCAGTGGCGCCGCTTCATGGTTATCCATCATCACTAGCAACTATTACAACTACTTGGAACAAAGCTATTACAAGATGAATAGACACGCAGGTCTTAACAGAATTGAAGACAACCATTAGGCTCCTGCCGGTTGCTATATTACAACAAGGATCATTGCATACATCAAATATAATCACAATCACATGATGGCCATATCACATCACAAAACCCCTGCAAAAACAAGTTAGACGCCTCTAATTTTCTTTGCATGTTTTACGTGGCTTGAGGCTTTCGAATAAGAACGGATCTTACCTACGAAACTGAACCACAACATTGATACAAGTTCTATCAAGTTGCAAAGGGTAAATTGGATCTATACTATGGTGAGAGAGACAGACACCCGCAAAGCCACTTGTGCAAAGCAAGTTACACGTCAAGCGTGGAGCAAGTCTCATGTGCGATGACATGTAAGGTTAGCCCGAGCCGCTTCATCCCACCATACCGCAAAATGCAAAGTACACAAAGCAAAAGACGGCACGAGCACCAATGCCCACAAAACCATTGTGTTCTACTCGTGCAACAGATCTACGCATAGATACGGCTCTGATACCACTGATGGGTTCGTAGCATGGAAAACAAAAAAAAATTCTACCGCAAGAATGAACAAAACCCACATCTAATCTAGATAAAAGCCAAGATCTAATCTATTAGACATGTGCAACGAGATAGATCTGTACTAACCCTTGTAGACCCGAAAGCGTTACGAGATCGGATCTCGTGGTTGATGTAGTCGATCACTTGCCAATCTCAAGATCGAGTAGACGATCCTTCCGGCGCCGCGTTCCGGCAGCGCTTCCGCAGTCGAAGCAGACCTTCCTCTCCTCGTTCCAGCGAGTAGCGGAGGTAGTAGATCTTCTCCACAGAATCCCAGCAGCACGATGGCGTGGTGTTCGTGGTGGAGTAGAGAATTCTGCAGGGCTTCGCCTAAGCCTAAGTAGAAGAAAGGAGGAGGAGAGAGGCGGCTAGGGCAACAGTGGAGGGGGCAAGGGGGTGGTGCCTCCACCCCTCTATTTAAGGAGGGAAGCGCCATGGGAGGGGGAGTCCTAGTAGGATTCCCCTCCCTTCCTTGGGCGGCGGATTGGGAGGGGGGAAGGAGTCCTCCTCCCCCACTACTCCTTGTCTTGCCCCACAAGGATTCCTTGATCCTCTCTTGGTTTTCAAGCAAATTCCAAGAAATCTTCCAGAACCTTCCGGAACATTCCGAAACCTTCTAGAATCCCCATACAAATACTCCGGAACATTTCCTAACTTAGAAAATGATCCCCAATTTATGAATCTTATTCTCCGGACAATTCCGGATCTCCTCGTGATGTCCCGGATCCAATCCGAGACTCCGAACAACATTCGGTCTCCAATGCACATTCCATATCTACTTAAAACAACTTTGAACCTTAAGTGTGTCACCCTACGGTTCGTGAATATGCAGACATGATGGAGACACCTCTCCGATCAATAACCATCAGCGGGATCTGGAGATCCATAACGGCTCCCACATACTCAACGATGACTTCGTGATCGATAGAACCATTAACATACGAAACCAATTCCCTTTGTCACGCAATACTCTACTTATCCGAGGTTTGATCGTCGGTATCTCCATACCTAGTTCTACCTCGTTACTGATAAGTACTCTTTACTCGTTCCATGTTATGTCATCCCTTGTGACCCAGTCACATGCTTGCAAGCTAATTAGATGACATTCCACCGAGAGGGCCCAGAGCATATCTATCCGTCATATGGATGGACAAATCCCAATCTTGGTCCATGCGCCTCAACACATACTTTCAGAATACCCAATGACACCTTTATGGCCACCCAGTTACGAAGCGGTGTTTGATGTCATCAAAGTACCCATCCGGTGATGGTGATTAACATAACCTCATGGTCGAAGGATTAGGTTACTATGTATTTTAAAGCTTATAGCAAACAAACTTAATGACTTGATCTTATGCTGTGCTTACTACGGGTGTGTGTCCATCACATCATTCTCCTAATGATATGATCTTGTTATTAACGACATCCAATGTCCATGATCAGGAAACCATGATCATCCATTAATCAACAAGCTAGTTTAACAAGAGGCTTACTAGGGACTCTTTTATGTTTACAAAACACACAAGTATTAATGTTTCCGGTTAATACAACTATAGCATGGGATGTAAACATTTACCATAAACATAAAGATATAATAATAACCACTTTATTATTGCCTCTTGGGCATATCTCCAACATGTTGATGTGATCCTAAATGGTGCACTAAGAAAATACTGTACAACCCTTTCTGTCACTGGGTTTCCTAAGAGATCGCCGCTAGCTAGGTATCTCACCTCAAGACTTTATCAATCTCGGGGGCTTGGGTACCTCCATGTCCAAAGATCGAGGCAAGAGGCAAAGAAACAAAAGATACAAATCCCTCTTTCAAACAATACACAATACTCCCATAGATTAAATGCACATAATTGCTGCGAGGTTTCTACCCAACCCATATCACGTGAGGACTACTCACTCATAACAATAAGATGAAGGATAGAAAACATTGTGCATAATACTGAGCTTGAAGTCAAATATTCTTACAATGTTCACCGAATCACAAGGAGATCTCAAGTACAAAGTAATGGCTATGGTTAATGGAGGGGATGGAAGATTCAAGGGACGAACTATGATGTGTATCTCCTTTGGTGGTGTTGTGATGTAATCTGAGAATGGCATCCTTCTGCATGGCGGCTGAGGCTTCAAAATATATAGGTGTCTTCATGAAAGTTGTAGGGTTTGACGAGATGGAGCCTCTGACTCATGGTACAGGCGGGCCCTACCCATACAAGTGGTCGTTACGATTGCAGATGCCTGGCAGTTGCTCCAGAATTACTTGGTCATGTGGACTTCCTTAAAACCTTCATTATGACTCCTGATTTTGCATTAAAATCATAATTTCCTGCATAACACATATCAAAGGAATGGCTTTCATATATTTGCAATTATTAGTCATTAGTGGCAAAGCTAGAGAGTTTCTTGTCGATTGCTTGATCAAAAGCAATGTGCAAACGTGGCAAAACATGGCTATTTTTGGAGCCATCAGGTAGCAACTATGGGAAACCATATTATCTAAACCAAAAAATTTTATGACTTGTGATGGATATTCCCTTGAGGATAATTCTTTCTCATTAAAAAAAACTTCTTACCTTACCTTTCTAACGGATAGTTCTTATCTAACTAGGAATAGTAAAATTCTAGACTATTCTATCCTAACCCAATATACCAAAGTAGAATACTCTCAACCTAGTATTAAAATGGTGCTACCTTATACATACTAGTAGAACCCTATAAACGCCAGTCATGGTAATATCATGCAAGCCCTAATAAAGACAATCAGGAGAAACACCACATTGTAGAGAAGTAGATCATGTGATTTTCACTTGAGAATTTTTACGTGATGGTGTAGAACTTAATAAAGAGTCAATGATAAATAAATCTCTATACAATGCATCACTACAATTCATTAGGTTTTGATATCTTGAGTTCAGCAAATGGAGTTAGTTTATTTGCATTTTTGGAGCTTCTTTTACGATTTAATGGTCAAATACAACCTAAGGTAAGGGGTTTAAGGCCAAGGATTTGTTCTGTATGATTCCCTTGTACAAGAATGATATCAACATATATGTATTGAAATGACAAAGCCATCAAAAGTGGTTTAATGATTTTATCACTTTTCTTGATGTATTTATGAATATTCTAGTGAAAATAACCCTAGTGTTGGTGAATAAATCACCAGAAATGATATGTAGCTTAAATAAATTTGTCCTTAGGTGTTTTTATAGATCTTTGAATTTGTGATTTGAGAGAGTTGGAATCACTTCAAACTAATTATCAGAATGCGATTGGGAAATTCCCAAGGTTAGTTCTATAAGGAAATTGTCCTTTTCACCAGATTAAAACTACTTAAAATTTTGAGGTGAATCCAACGACACGTGGTATGTATTTGAATTACGTTTCTGTAGAAATAGGATTTACAAAAAATTTAGTTGTAGATATACATAGGTGATTTATCTATTGAAATACCCACATATAGATGGTTTTAAATCACTGAAATTCACCAGGAGCTGAATAAATCTTGATCTCCTAGGTTTTGATAGATCTTCATGTAATTTATCCATAGGAGTTGGATTTGGGTCAAGACATTTCACAGTGTGGCCTAGGGAATTTTCTATGGACAGAAAAGAATTGTTTTTCTCATTTTTTCTACTATCAAACTATGTGTCAACTTGGCATGAGGTAAAGGTTATGGTATAGGTACATTAAATACCTACCAAAGGAAGTTGAATATACCCCCTTTGGATTTGGGAAACTCACTAGGGAATTAATTCATTCGAAATGATACTTTTTAGCACACTTAGTGTCGAAAAATAATGGATATTATTTGGGGACTAAGATTTGATCTGCATGTTTGAGAAAATAGTACAAATCATTATAAAATTTATATCCGAGAGTTTGTGGGGATTTCTCATTTTTATCTTGAATTAAACCAACAGACTAGAAAAAAGTTATAGGAATCTAGATTTTTAAAAGAAAAGGAAAACGGAGGGCAACGGGCTGATTGTAGGAGCAGAAGGACCGAGCAGGGCGACAATGGCCCACTAGTGTGTCGCTGCGCGAGGGAGCCAAATTTGAAGTGCTGATGAGCGGGACCCGTTATCAGTGATGGAAGAGGGGCGAAGCGGTAAGGAGGCCATGGGGTTGTTCTATTAAGTTGGATCAAACAGTTTCCCATCATCGTCCCCGACAGAAAACCGACGGCGGCGCTGGAACTCTAGGCAGCGATGGATGTCTCAGGAGCTCACTTGGGTGCCTGCCAGTGGCGTGGAGGCAGTGACAGAGAAGTGGTAGTCGATGGCGACCTTGGAGATGGGCGGGAAGGGAGGTTTTGGTGCCGCTTTTGAGTAGCTCGCTTCATTGAGGTGGTGCATGCTCGAATGCTCGTCGAGGCATGCTAGGGTTATGATTTATGTTGGTAGGGAGGCCACAAAGGGGGGTGGTGGTCCTGGGAGGGCGCAGGAGGAGTTGTGGCAATGCTACCGGTGCTCGATCTCGTGGGCTCATGGGAGATGCTCTCCTCGGACATGCAACCAGGGCGGCAGCTCCAGGTACCTGCGACCAAAAGGGACGACATGGAGGGAAACATAATAGAGAGAGGAGGGGGAGCTAGGAAGCTCGAGTTTTACCACATACTTGCATGCAAGTTGTGAACCGAGAGGGTTGATCCTTCTTCTACTAAGAAGTAGCGCGAGAGAGACTTCTCGAGGGTCTAGGGGAAGGAAGAGGGAGTGGAGTGGTGTGGAATGGCAAGGTGGGGAGGAGAGGCTCTAGCCTTTGGCTCTCTGAACTAGAGGGATGTGGCTCATGGTGGACATGGCTCATGAGAGCAAGAGAGAGGGGGTGAGGGTGAAGCATTGGCTGGTTTGGGCCGTGGGTGGTCGTGCTGATCCCCTGTGGTGCTATAGAAGGGCAGGGGGAGTGGGGTACCAACAACAAGCAAGTTTTAATGTCTTGAAAAGGGATTAGCTCTTGCCTCCTTCATATACAAACACAAAGGACAAGTGGGTGGAAGTTTCGACAATGAATGGCTATAGTGTGGCTTGACCAAAAGGGGGTATGGTTGTTGTGGAAAAATATTGGACAAGTTTTGATGATGGTTGGAGATGTTTTGGTAGTGGTATTATTGTATTATGATCAAATTTTCCACATTTTATGATCACGGGGTAATACATGAGTTTTGATCCTGACAAGGTGGGGTACAAGTACTAGTATATGAATTTGGTCAAGATATACTAGCGATAAGTTTTTGGATTTTTTCTGAATATTTTAGATCCTTTTTATATCAATTATACAAAAAGAGCTAAATCTTTTTTAATGAATTCGTTTGAAAATTATGAATTGGACAAGGTGAGTTTTTGATGTGATATGGTCCCAAATACCATTTCACTCATTGTAGAATTTTTCCAAGATTTACTAAGGCATAATAGTATTTAAAACATTTATTTATCCATTTCCGGCATTTAAGAAAATAGGCAAAAAGAATTAATAAAACTCTTCAAAGATATTTATTTTTGAAGTGGTAATATAGGGTATAATATGTAGGCCTCAAATGTTCCTAAATTTTGAGAAGTGTGTTGGAGAAAAACAAACTTTGTTTTATAGAGGCAGTGTTGAGGTTTTTGTAAAAGAAGAAAAATAAATAGATTTTGGGCGAACGTAATTATGGAAAACATTTGATAATTTTTCATCTCCAAGGTAGATGATGTCCAAATTATTTATCTATCATTTACAACCTTGGGTTTTAAAAATCAAACTTGTTTTTGGAAGGAAACAAGAATTAGAGGATCTTGGGCACTAATATTTTTATACCGTCGAAACCTTGTTGAATTTAGGAGCTCAAAGCTCCCCTTAGATCATGGGCTAGATTTATAGATAGACAAAGTGATGTATGTAGTAACACCCCTAATTTTATTAATACTAATTAGGGTTTGATTTGTGCATTCATGAGCATCATCTTTTCAAAATGCATGCAAGAAAAAACAATGAAGCCCTAGTTTCCTCTTTGTCATAAATCAATTCAAAAAGGTTTTGAATTTTGAAAATTACCAAGATAAACGGATCCCAAATGGATTACAGGGGCCCCTTATCATTTCTAAGTATTTTTAAAACCTTCTAGTATTTTTTAAATACTCAAAACAGGAAAGAATTTGAAAATACAAAGAGAAAATGGAAAAAACTGAAAAAGAAAAGGTTTTTCGAAATAAAAACAAATCCTAACCTAACCTGGGCCGAAGCCCGTCTTTCCTCCCCTCCCTATCTGCCACTTAGCGCAACAGCTAGCAGTATGCTTCAGAAGCTTTGCCATGGCCCAAGTGCAGTCCGCTCCCGGCCCACGCGTGGCCGGTGCTAGAACCGTCGATCCCCGCCGCCTGCTGAGCTCTTGGAGAGGATAAGACCGTGCCGATGTCCCTGCCGTCCTCATCCTCTCTCGCTCTCCCTAGTGACCTCCCACTCTCGATTTCTCTCTCAGGCTGAAACCCTAGCCACCAAACGTTGTCTGTCGTCATCGGTCCTGGCAACCTCGAGCCTGTCTTGGTAGCCCATGAGCTCCGCCATGATCTCCTTCGTCTCCCTATAAGAGGAATCGATCCGATGCGCTCGGAATCGTCGACGCCGACCCCTTCTTCTCCGCCCACGGCCGTCGCGCCCGTCATCGGTTCCGGCTGCTGTTCGCCTCGCCGACTCCTCTGTTCGCTTCATGGTCAGCTCTTGGTCGTCATGGAACTCCCCACCATCTCCCACTCACTCTGGTTAGGTCCTGCACCATGCGCTGCCTTCGGTCACCGCCAAAGTTCGTCGTACTCGGTGCTCTGCTGACCCTCAGGTAGTGGCGCCACCCTTTTTAGGTCTACCGTGAAGCCCTGGTTCGAATGCCCCTAGCCCCACAGTCTCGCGCACACCCCATCACCGTTGCCGGTGACCACCTGACGGTGGCCACCGCAATGACGTTGGTGTGACGCCACGCCGACATGTCCCACTGACTGCTGACCGCCAGCGTGGCAGACGACGTGGCTCCTAGCCCACAGTCAGCCACAGAGGCTAGACCCAGTGGCGGTGTAAAAGAATAAAAGCACCCGCTGTTGTCAGCCTTGTGCAATAAAATCTTATTTGATTGGTTTAATAATTTTAGAAAATGTTTAAATCTTGTAAAAATCATAACTAATTCATTTTAAGTCAGAAAATATGTATAATATACCAAACTGTTTAGAAAAATGAGATATACACAATAGACTCATAATAATGCATTTATCAACAACTTTAATTGAAAGTTTAATTACAAGAACAATAGTAACCCCGTAGGTGACTCCGAGGTTCCCCTTGTTCTAGGGTTTGTACCCCTCGGACACTGCTTAAATTGCCAAGCATACTTTAGGGCTTCATTTCAGTACTATTTAACATGTCATATCATTATCCTTGCTTGAGCATTGTATCGATTTCATGTGTTGATTGTTTCCTCTTTCTTTCCAGTGTTTGCTTCTTCCCGGTAGAATACAAGATCGAGTCTAATATTGAAGATCGAGATCAACACCATCGAAGGATATTGATGAATGACGCCAATAAGATGAACTTGAAGTTCTATATCTGAGTATCAACAGGAAAAGGCAAGCAAAGCCCCACACATGATATAATACTATGATTTCAAAGTATTTCATTCTAGCCATGTGCATATGATTCCAAAGTATTTTATCGATAGATACAGTAATCCTATCTGATGCATGTTCCCCTTTGTAGCCTATATTCTCTGATCCACTGCTCCTAGCATAACTAGGGTTTGGCTTATGAGCTTTGCTAGAGCTGCTATAACCGTTGTGCTTAGCCAAGCTTAGTTGTTACCGCTGGTCCATCCGGTTGATGAATCAGAGTTGAGAATGGTATGATTAGATATAAAAGTTAAACACGCTAAGGCTTGTATGGGAGGCCATGCTAGGTTGTGGTTTTTGAAGTCCCAGACTTGCCAATACTGGGATCTAAGTTCTTGCTTCTTGAACCAAGACGAGCGTACAACCACACGGGGGCCTGGAAACCCCCTCGACCAACTAACTTGCCTAGTAGATTCCATGAGTCACACAGTTCGGGCGTTCCATTCGACATATGCATTCTGGTTGTTCTGGAAGGCGGTGAAGGAGGTGCATTCATATAGGTAGGTAAGCATGGCCGGGAACAAGAGAGGCACGTCCTCCATAATCTTGAACCCTGCACACATCACTAGGGACCGGCTTTGGTACTTGACCCATTACGGCGGCATCTCCTTAGGGCGTGACTCATGGTCTCGGCGAAAGCAAGGTAAAGGTCATGGTCAACCACTCTCTGTCGGCCTTCCAAGGAAGAGGGCTTATAGCTTGGCACTAAGAATCGGTTGGTACGTGTGGGTAAAGATATGCACCCCTGCAGGGTTCTTAATCTTTTCAAAAATCCGTGTTCGCGGTTATGGACAACTTGGTAACGGATTCAAAGATCATAGAGAACTATAACCAAATTGTAAAACTTGGAAAGTAAGTAAAGTGTGCTTAAGGATGCTTCCTTAGGGATCGAGGGGTGATCCTAGTTGGTAGGTTCAGCTGATAAAGATTCGGTGGATATCAAAGAAGATCAAAGCTAGAGATATCGTTTTCTTATCCCCTTTCAAATGTTCTATTAGTCAAGCTTCCCTTACCCTTTTACAAAGAAAGATAGCTTTATGCAAAATAACCCCACCAGCCATATGTCTTGGGGAGTACACCCTGTGCTCAGCCTTGATGTGTTGATACTTTTTCAGCAAGTGTTTCCATGAAGGTGAGTTCGTTACAACATCGACATCGACGAGTAGTTTGGGGTTCCCATCGGCAGCCTGGAACCTATGGATTGGGACATCATCGTTATGCTTCAGGCCTCTTATGACATTTGTTAAGTTTGCTATACTTAATAGCATAATATTCCTTTCGTCGTTTAATTTTTGTCTTCAGTGACCTCTTCTTGTAATATTTTGGTTCTCTGCTCATTTATGAGCTTGCTGTAATAAATTTTGAGACGTAGGATCACTGTAATGTTACCGATTCATTCTCTGTATGCTTTCGAGATTTAGGTAAGGCTTATATCAGAAAGAGGTCTGGGATTCGTGTAGCCTTAATCCTGGGGGTGTCACATATGACACCATGGTATAGAAGGTGGGGGTTGATCATGGTTGAGATTTCCTAGGATTGATGCCAAAGTTGGCTAAAAATAAGGGTGTCAAAGCAGATTATTATTTATCTTAAAAAACCATGTGGCTTTTGGAAGCACAAAACTCCAATTGAAACCATTGAAGTTTGGATGGGTATACCTTCATTTGTATAGTACACTCATGCAAATAGTTTGTCAAAATAAGACAACATGGAGATGTGAGCTTTTGCCAAAGTAGGCATGTTGGTAAGATTTGGACAAAATATTATTTTCTTGTCTGCAAAACCATCAATAAAAAGTAGGACAAAAGGTGATCTAGCCAAGGTTAATAGTGGTCCTTGGAAGTCTTTAAGATGGTTTACAATATGGTTCAAGTGCATCTCCAAAAATACACAAAGGTTCAGAAGGAGAGAGACTCAAAGATGAGTTATTGATAACATTTTCGGAGTTAGTCATTTTTGGCAGATTATGGGTTTTTGACTAGGACACAAGAGGGGATGATTTTGAGAGGATGATAGGTTCCAAACTCATCATCAAGTGGATGAGGTTGTGGGGTATATGGATTAGAAACGATCCGAGCTTAAAATTGGTCTTTATTAACTTGGAAGCTATTAGAAAGGGATAACTCTGGATTGATCTAGGTAAGGGATGGGATGATCACTTTAGTGACTAGATATCAGAGAAAGCTTGGGAAACTTACTTAGGTTTTGTAATCTTAAATTATATTAACACTAGGGGATGAGCTCCTAGGGTAGATCATACTACTCCCTAAGCAAACAAGTCAAACAGTAGATCAGGGCAATTCATCTTACGAGGAAAATAAACTACTACTATGGATACCATCAAGCCTAGATTGAGATAAGAAGGAGTATTTTGAAAGGTTGAGGTTTTTAATTAGGTAAGAGTTCTTAGTATTTCTACCAGGAGTAGAATTTAGAGGCTTTATAAAAGGTTTTGGTAAACCTAGGGGTAAGAGTAATTGGAAGTTCTATCCGGAAAACATAAGGAGATTATATCATATAGATCTCCATAATTTTGTTAATGGAAGCTACGAAAATGATAGTTGTTGCAAGGGTATATTGGCTCATGTTTTTGAAATGCGAGAACATTTGAGAATATGTAAAATAAGCCAACATATTTTTGTTAAGTATCTTTTGTAAACTGGGTGAAGGTGGTGGAGTATATCTTCTACTACACATTCAGTTTCATAAGCTCAAGCAACAAGAAAGCAAGCACTTCATCACTAAACAAAAAAAAAGTTTTTGTTCCCCCTGATTTTTGCATTCCGGAAAACTAGTCAGGGTTTCTAAAAGTGGGGTGTTACAACTGAGGTAGCAATTAAGTGGATGCAACAATCTATTCCAAACAAGGGTATATACCTGATATGCCATGGTACTTTAGAGAGTACGTCAACTATGTGTTCCCATGCATAGTTAATGACTCATTTATGTCCACCAATCATACACATGATTCTATCGTTAAAAGACAATATCTTGTCTATTTGAGAAAACCTAGAACTCGGGTGATGAGGTGATCCTTAACTCACACACTTGTATTCTAATTGTATTCTTCTTACACTAAACCCTAGTGTTAAGGTGACAGGAATATGATTCTAGACACCTAGGTGAAACCTAAATCTTGTCTTATGGTTAATCTTACCCGAGGAGACAAAGTAATTACTTGGGTAAAACACACAAAGATTATATTCTGAATGTCATCACAAGAACATCTACAACCACTCACTCCCATTTGTTAGTAGTGAATCTACTAAAATAACTTACCAAATTCTTTAAAAGTATCTTAACTAAAATTTGAGTGACACAAGATCTTATGAAATACTTTAAAAACACAAAGGAATCCAGTTAAGATTTCTCTCAATGGAAGACCCTAGTGGTTATTCTGCACACCATATCATGTAATGATTGATAAATAATTTATAAATGTCTAATATAAAGTAATGAAACCATGAAATCATTGAAGTGTTCAAAATCATCATTTTCAACAAGGAATTCATTTGAAGGTTTCAATATTATTTTCTTACATAAAAATATTCCTATTGGGAAATTCCATTGATATGGTGAAGTGATATTTTAAAATCACATATTGCTATGTGACAAATAATTAACTCAAAACCATTATCCCAAGAAAAGTGAATACAAAACCTTTAACTAAATTCAATGTACCAATCCATTAGAATATTTTGACCTCTCAAAAATTTCTTATGAACAAATTCTTCTGGAGTAATTAAGGCATATGAAAATACGGTATTGATATGTGGGAAAAATATAAACCAAAAGCACTTTCTCAAGTATTTTGAGAGATGACCAAATATCTCTATGTCCTACTCGTAATTATTCAAGTAGTTGAATTATTCAAAAACAATTTACACTTGAGAAACATATCAAATCATCTACATTGCTAATTAATTTTTCACTTAATTGAGATGGAGCCATGCAATTATCAATTGAATTTGCAAATTAAGTTTTCACTTGAGATGCAAATCAGCCCATATGTCCAATTCATCCCAAGGCCCATCTAGTGACATATTCCACTAGTCATGATCCAAAAATAAAGCTCTCATAAGGCCACATAGAAACCTTATATCCAAAGTAATTTAGCTAGTATGGAACTTATACACCAAGGTATCTCATGAGACCTTGACACCTAGTAGCTCACCCATCCATGCATGTGATGAGGCACCACTTAAGGTGTCATCCTACCATGATGGGGGATGATTCTACACATAAATACAAACTACAAGGACAATTGGAAAGTTATTAAGAATGAGTCACCCATGCAAAATAGTGAGGTGTCACAATCCTATGCATCCTAGGACGCTATAAATGGCTATTCACCAAAGACACACACACTCACTTTAGAGAGATATCTAGAGGGATCAAGGGAGCAATAACTTGAGGAACACCACAAGAACACGAAGAACAAGGAATAACAAGGATAAGGAGCAGCTACAGATCTTCATCAAGAAAAAATAGGAATCTCAAAGTTTATAACTAGTTTCTAGGATCAAACAATAGTAGATTAGTGGATAGAGAGAGTACTCAGTGAGGTGTGAGGAGAGTGATTTGCATAGATTATCAAGAAAATCTAGAAAACAACATAGATTTTTCAAGAAATGCATCTTTCTATCATCTACACATCACCTAGGAACCCAAATTCAATTTCAAGATCATTTATTTGATCTGGATACCATCCTATACAACTAGATTGTCGTAGATTGTCCCTGCAGGGTACCACTCGAAGTAGGATGGAATCAAACTCTAGGGGCTGAACACGATCTCCCCAAACCTTCCCAAAGCTTGGCTATAAAATATCATAGAAAACATGGCAGAACTACACAAAGAGTTACCCAGGTTCTAGCCACCGTGTGGTGTAAAACCCTACTCCTTATTGTCTAGATTGCTTGCACTACTTGGCAAGGTTTACAGTACAAGGTGTTTATCGTGCGATCAGATCTAGGGTTTCTATAGGTGGAAGAAGCTCTCTCTCTCTCTTGGGTTCTCCTCTACCCCCCTTTGTAGGCGCCCGGTGCTCTTCCCGCCTTAGGGTGGGAAGGGTTCCCACATGGCTATAAAGGGGTTGCAAGTAGGGCACAACTGTCTTATACCGTGGACTCAGTCTACCGCTAGATGTTGTGGGCATATTCCTCTATGTCTCCTACACACTCCTCTAACGCAATAAAGAAGGTGGTCCCCATAGGGTGTAGGTCCTATCGGCCACTCCTGGCTTGTGGGAGAAGAAGATCCTTTCATTGGGAAGGGGGTAGGTCAATGGTCCCTTTCTACCTCCACTTAAACATGATGGTGCTATCGCCTAAGTGCGCTTCACTTGATTCCTTCATGAGGCACCTTTCCGTCTCCAGGAGCCACCTATTTGAGATTTCTCGGAAATATTGCAGGGCACCCTTCTCCTTGAAGAGATCCGCCTTGCAGAGAGGACCAACAATAGGTGGGTTGTGGTACCCTGGTAGCCACTGGCCCGACAGTAGGCCCCGGGCGCCTGGGCCACGCAGTGACTTGGATATGAAGGCATAGGGGCCCCATAAGATGTCAGGACTCGATGAGCCTACCTAGTGCAACAAGCGTCCATAGTGGAGATCAACCTACAACGATTCCATGGCCGTTGGATCCAGGGGACGTTGGTGGCCACTTAAGTACCCTAGAGCAGGGTCGGTGCTCTCCAATCGTGTTAACATTGCTCCATCTTCTATCGCTTCTCTTATCTAGATAACTGTCTCTGGTGCTACTCTTCTCCATCGTCGTCCTTCTTCTCTGGTTATGGAGCCCAAGAGGGGGACATATTTTTGAAGTGTCGTGGATGAAAGGGAGGTGCTCGGAGTGTGCCTACCGGCTCTCGGAAAGTTGACTATCAAGACCCCTGATGACCTTCTCCTCTTTCAACACCATGTGGATAGGAAGTTCAATGAGTGGGGAGCCACCTCTTTCTGGCATGGAGTGCTGGATAGCAGCAAACCTCCTATGACCGCATTCTCTTTTTCCTTCATACCTCGTATGTGGGGCTGATTCCCCCTTCTTAGACTTTTTCATTTCCCTTCTGGATCACTACCAGATCCAGGTGTTGCATTTCCAACACAACTACATGACTATCATTGTTATCTTTGCCTAGTTCTGTGATGCGTTCCTGGGTGTCAAGCCCTCGGTGCAATTGTTCCATCCCTTCTATAGTATGTGCACCACTATAGGGAACCAGTGCTCGGGTTGTGTTTCATTCTGTGCCAATTCCAAGTACCTTTCCAGCGAGTGGACGAAGAATGTGGAGAATTTTTGCCTGCGCTGGGTATGGATGGATGCCCGTGTGGCGAATCCGTTGTTCGTGATCCCATTGGCTCCCGCGATAAAGACCCATCGGTGGGGTAGGAAACATCTTCCCGAGGATGAGTGGGAAATTATCGCTGCTCGCATCAGGGAGCTATGTGAGGGAGGCCTGACGAAGCTAATGTTAGCCAAAGACTTCATTTGGCGTCGAATCTCTCCTCTCCAGGCATACACGAGATAAGCGTGGACCTTTTTACCGGCAAGAAAGACCACATGAAGCTCCAAGAGGGTGTCATCCTCGAGCCTAGAGTTAAATAGGTGATGAAGGTGCTATTCATAGAGAAAGGAGTCCCTACCCTTCCAAGGAGGGGGTGCCTCTGCTGTATCACTCAGGAGGGAAGCTAAGGCATGAGATCCTCATGAAGATGGCTCAGTTTGATGCCAAGGGGCTGCTCTCAGAGGAGCTACATGAGGATGAGGACTCGTCGCAAGCCGACACCTCTACCATCAGCCCTAAATCCGCCGAGGAGGAGGACACCTCCGAGGGCTCTCAAGACGACAAGCACGCACGGGAGATCGGAGAAGTCCCTTCATGCAAGGGGAAGCTATGCAAGGTGGCACCAAGCTCCTCGGGTTAAGATGCTGATGAGGGAGCATACCGTGTGGCTTCATCGCTTCGCACGTTGGAAGACGACTATAAAGATGAAGCTACAAACCTTGGCGAGAATGCCCGCAAGCTAAGCAAGGTGGAGACTCATGGAAGGGGAAGCCCTGGCGAGGGGGATGCCTCTGAATCCTTCGAGGGAGCGAACCTCTGTCTGGAAGCCATTTCCTTGATGGAGGGAGCTTGTGCTACCTCGGGATTGACAAGTAAGTTTTTCCTTTCTTGGCGGTGTTCCCTTCCTTAATGCGCTTGGTTCTCACGCTGGTGTGGTGATAGGGAGCCCCTGAGGGAAGAAGCCGCTAGGGTTCATTCCCCCTAGAGGGGGCTTGTGGCCTCCGGTTTGTACCACAGTCTAGGCATCAAGAGGTCCTGGACTACCGTGGGTCATGTAGCATATGCAGGCGAGGAGGTGACGGCAAGCGCGCATGTAGCAAGAGCCGCTGCAGGAGTAGGCACGGTGATGTCATCCCTGGCTAGCGCCAATAAAATAGAGGATTCCAAGGCCTCCCGTCGTGCCTCATAAGTGGCTAGCGTGGGGTTTGAGCTAACGCCTAGGAAGTTAGGCTCCCAATGGATGCACAAGCCCGCAAAATGGCTCGAGCCGC
This sequence comes from Avena eriantha, assembly GCA_910589775.1. Lineage (NCBI taxonomy): Eukaryota > Viridiplantae > Streptophyta > Magnoliopsida > Poales > Poaceae > Avena > Avena eriantha. The sequence goes on from OU342742.1 coordinate 315,356,227, forward strand.
TGAATCCGGCAGAGCTTCTGAAGGAAGCGTTGGTGCTGAGACGAAGCGGGATGAGGGGCCAGCACTTTACATGGGTGCAAAAGAGTTTACTAGGAAGGTGGCCCTAGGGACACCCATCCCTGATGCTACAGGACACCTCCCGCGTGAGCCTCCGAGCGTGTTGATTGAGCCTCCATTAGCGGGAAGAACAGGCAAGCTCCTGGTACCATAGAAGAGTCAGGAATATCAAGGGAGAAGAGAGGCCTAGATCCTGGAGAAGAGATGTCCTGCCTCAAGCATGGACCCTGCCTCTGCTGCGATCCACGCTACTATTGGAAATCTAGTTGAGGTGAGCAGGGAGTTGATTAGGATGAGGAATGAGCTGAAAGCTAAGCATGCTCGCCTCAGCGGAGACTGGTCCCATCTCTATAATGCATTCACTAGCAATCACCAAGTTTAAGAGGTCACTCGTTCATATGGGGCAAAAGGTAAGGTTTCTCTTATCGAAGCTTGCAGGTGGGCCTCGAAGCTCGAGGGGCAGGAGAGCACCCTCTCCTCCAACAAGAAGGTGAAATATCATCAGGAGGCACTTCTTCAGCAAGAGCGGAAGCTCATTGCCGACCAGCACGTGTTTCTCGGCTGAGAACCGTGCCCTCCCTTTCCTCTCAACTTGAGGCCAAGGAGGAATAGTTGGGCGCTGAATGCGGGAAGGTCAAAAAGTTAAAGGATCAACTATCTGAGAGCCAACGGGAGCACGAGCAGCTTTGCTGCCAAATCAACACGCAGGAGAGTCATCGCCTTGAGGAACAGGAAACTTCTGAGGTGGTGGAGAAGAGGCTAAGAGCTGAGATCTGGTACACTAAAGAATATCTTGGCCGAGGTACAATAGTGAGGGACCAGACCATCGTGGAAGTGTACTACCTCCAAGCCGAGGTAGACGGCCTCGTTGAGGATGAGTGCTGTGAGTTGCTGAGCCACGCGGGTAGAAGCGTCTTCAGTAATCTCCTTCACCTCCCTCCCAGGTTGATATAGCGAGGTTCTCAGACCCGTGTGTTCCAGTGTGCTCGATGCTCACGCTGCTAAGGTTCATGAACATGTGGATTCCCTCGTATAAAAATTTCAGCGTGAGGCGGCGGAAGACAAGGCCACCAGCTCTCCTGGTGTGAAGAAACTCGTCCTTGAGTAACATGGAGCGACATGCTTTCCGTCAGGAATCTTTTCCTCGTAGAGGATAGGCATTTTCATGTAGGGACCTAGAAGACCCCTCCTATAACATGTTCTATAAGCAGTGGACATGTGTTTGTTAAGGTGTTACCCGTGCGGGCTGGTTAGCTTAATGCATGTATGTCTTGTATGAACAATTCATGATATCCTCTGGCTCCGAGCCCAATGTACCCTCCTATGCATGGCATATGGGGTGAGGAGCTGTGGATTAAGGTAGCGTTTACTTAGCTCAGCCGGGGTGACCCTTGTAGGTGGTCCTTAGCGAAGGCTCCGAGGGGCACCTGGCAGGAAACATGAGTTGATGCCTCGTGGTCAGATATCCTGCAAGACGCAGGTGAGGGAACCTCATGGGCCTCGGTGAGTTCACAGAGCAGCACCTCGCGAAGTGCATCCACTGATGACTTGCCTGCAAATGCACCTCTTGTGAGATAGGGCACCTTGTGGCCCTCGATGAGGACATCCCGTGATGTATCACGAGACTAATATCGTGATGGCCTACCCTAGGGGATGCCTTGTGTTCTGTTTTTCTAATAGAGGCGAACCCCCGATGAGGGCGCCTTGTGGGACTCAAAGAGTTCCTCGTGGAATGTTGTGATGCTCATCTCGTGATGGACTCCCCGAAAGTAAACCTCTCGTGAGACTCACTTAGGAGAGGCACCTCGTGGTGCCTCAGCAAGACGTCGCATGATGCCCCACAGAGAACATATCGTGATGACCCCTAGAGGACTTGCATATATTCTATTTGGCTAACACATGCAAGTCTCTGGCAATGAGGACACCGTGCGGACATTGGGAGGGATATCTCATGAGATCCCTAGCTATCTCCTTGTGTAGTAGGTCCGCTCTCAGGTCCTTCTATGTGGCATCCCCTTCTAGGAGGTTGCGTGCAGGGTGTTAGTATGTGTTGTTGTGCTTCACCTACGTGGGTTACATGAGGACCTTAAGCGCCAAGGACTTAGGCAAGGTGACGCATGCAGGGTGATCAGTCTTGTGAGTGAGTGCTCGAGTCGATTTAGGCTCTGGCGGAGGGGCGAGCCTGAGCATGTGCACCGTGCCTAGCCCCCGCTCGTGTGATTTGTAGTAGAGACACCATGAACGCATACAACATGGAGAACTACTTACTGGAGTAAGAGTACTTTATTTTCTCGTACGAAGATGTTCAGTACAAATGCGTCCTAGGATGGGCAGAGTTTCCCAGTGTCATGGGGGAAATTCGCTACGGGTGTAGCACGACATGATTTCCCTAGCAAGATTTTTCATTAGCAGCGTGAAGGAGTCAATAGCCCCCGAGACATGTGCCGCAAAGTTTCTTGATTCAGGGCTATTGTATTCCATTCTTGATGACGTTCTTGGTTGTGTCGTGAAATTTCCCTGGTGATTGATGGTGGATGGCTTGGAGAAGTGTCTTTTTCTTGCTTGAGTGTGTGATGGTGTATCCTTCGCGAGGTATTGTTGCCTGCGTTTTGTGTGGCAACTCTTGGCATGGCGTGCGTTGAGCTCGTGGTTTGGTGTCGATGGTAACTTTTGAGGCTTTTTGCCTGGTTTGTCGGTTTCCTTCTTCTTTCCTCCTTCAACACGCTTCTTCATTTTGCAGGTCACGCGGCTTGGCTTGCCAATGATTTGTGCTCGATGGCCTTCCAGGGTATGCTAGAGGTTACCCTAAGAAAGGTGATTAGCACCCCTTCCTATTTGACAGGGACACGGGCAATAGACGCCTCCGAGCCGCTAGCGCCCAGCTCCACCTTCTTGGTCAGTACCCTGTTCTAAGAGTGTACTTGCTTCTTTTTCATGGGGAGCTCAGTGACGTCTTCGTCAGCGAGGTAGGTGGTGGCAATGTCTTTGTAGACATGGATGAAAGAGCTCCTTGCATCACCTTTGTTCCCATGAATGGTGATGGTGTGACTACATCGTAGTATCTTGATGAGGTTGTAGGCATGGTGAATTACCGCCATGAACTTTGCCAGCATGTGGTAGCCGAGAATGGCGTTGTAGGGTAGGGCCAGGTGCACCACCTCGAATTTCATGAGCTCGGTGTGGTAGTTTCTATGAGTCATGAATGTGACAGGGAGCTTGACCTACCCCAAGGTCATGGTCGTTCCATTAGTCACTCCTAGGAAGGGTCTGGTAGGCAAGATGTGCTCATAGAACCCTTGTATCTTGTCGAATGTTTCCATAGAGAAGACATTGAGGCATGCACCACCGTTAATGAGTGGCTTGGAGACAACAACGTTGTTGATGGTAGGCGTGCACACCAAGGGAAGGACACCTAATGACCTTGTTGACTTGGGGTGATCACCGTCGTTGAAGGTTACTAGGAACTAGGACCATTTGAGATTCGGGCCACCTACCATAGGTATCACCATGGTGATCTCGCGGGTGAGCTTCTTCAGCTTAATGTTGGAGAGAGGGACCTATGCTCCTCCGATGATGCACACCATCATTTGTGGTTATTGGAAATATCCTGGATGGCCCTCGAGGAGGTTCTTGTTTACCTCGCCGAGAGGTTGTGGGTATATCTTGCTTGCTAGTGTTGGTTGTTGTTGTAGTTTCCATTTCCCAAGTGATTTTTTGCTTGGTTGCTATGCCCGTACCCGCCGCTACCTCGATTCCTTATACTTTCGTACTTGCTACGTAGCTTGTCAATCTCGAGTCAATTCTCCATGTTGTGAGAGTGTGCCCTGTGGTAAGAGCAGTATGGTTAGCCGTCCTTCACCTCATCATTGTTGTTGCAGTGTTTTATTGCTCTGACTCGACCGCTTGAATGGTCAGTGTTTTGTGCTTGGGATCCTTGTTCTTCTTCTTGAGTGATGTAGCGAAAGTTGTTCCGCTAGGGTAGGCATGCTTGGACAGGCATCCTACCTTAGCCTTCGCGCACTTGTCGGCCATCTCAAAGATTTCGATCACCGAACTGAGCTCGTGGTTCATGGAGAGCTTCTCTAGCATCTGGATGTCGGTGACACCCGCGGAGAACATGGAGATGACATTGTCATCGCTGACCCGTGGTATATTTTTGCGCACGTGGCTGAAGTGTTGTATGTATTTCCGTAGAATTTCTCCAGGCTGTTGTTGCACGGTGCAGAAGTCATTGAACGTGTATGGGCGGTCGTATGTACCTTTGAATTTTGCAAAGAATTTCTCGTAGAGGTCCTTCCATGACTTGATCGATTCCTTAGGAAGGTGATTCATCCTTGAGGGTCAGCAGGAACTATTTCACCATGAATTTGTCGAAGCCTCACTCCGCTTGAATTTCCATTGTGTAGATTTGCAAAATCTCAACGGGGTTGTCCTTGTTGTCGCAGCGCACGGGGGTCCGACCTAAACTTGGCTGGCCACCACTTTTCATAGCTCCTGGGTGAAGGAGACACAACCTTTGATGTAGGAAGCAGTTCCACCAGTGATAGCAGCACTGTTTCCATTGCCTGACTAGATAGCTCCACGATGGTGTGCTCCTAGCACTAGCAACGTTTCTCGATGGAGAGGCGAGTATCCTCTAGTAATCTCTCGACAACTTGTGGTGAAGAAGCGGTGTGAGATCTAGGTGAGTCTCACCCTGGTCCTGGTGGGTCGCGGGGGTTTTCTTTGTTTCCACTGTGTTGTGGTGATGCCAGGGGCGGTGGCGGTGGCAGAATGCTACATGCAGCTGGGTCCACCTGCAGGACCTGTGTCGGTGGTGACATCACCGAACAAGAGCGTGCCAGGGAGATGCTGGCACCGTCACAAGCTCGATGATGCGCTAGAGCAATGCTTCACGTGCGATGGTGGTGGCCTAGTGATGCAGCAGCTGTAGCACCATCAATATCATGCTTTTGGGAGGGATGGATGCTGCTCTCGCCTCTGGAAACAAGCTCGGTGCGCTGGCGGGTACGGTCTTGCTGCTCTGACAGATTGGAGAGGTGTATCTCCTCATTCCCTGCACCCTGCTCTTGATAGGGAGGGTCGATGTTGACGTGGTTATTGTTGCCGCCTCGGTCTGGCCCCGCCTGCCGAGTGGCAGCAGCAGCGGAGTCTGCCGGAGCTACGGTGGCACGGCGGCGGGAACCGTCCTAACATGTCAGTCCTGCCATGCGGATGGAGAGGTGGAAGATACGCCTCAACCCCCTACCTGGTGTGACAAATGTCAGAGCTGGTCCCTACAGGGTACCTCTCGAAGTAGGATGGAATCGAACTCTGGGGGCTGAACACGATCTACCCAAACCTTCATGGAGCCTGGCAAGGAAATAGTAGCGAAAATATGGCATAAGGACACAGAGAGTTATTCAGGTTCAGGCCACCGTGCGGTATAAAATTCTACCCTTGCTTGTCTAGATTGCTTGCACTGCTTGGCGACGTTTACAATGCAAGGTGCTGATCGTGCGATCATATCTAGGGTTTCTAGAGGTGGAAGAAGCTCTCTCTCTCTCTCTCTCTCTCTCTTGGGTGCCCATTTCCCCCTTTATAGGTGTCCGGGGTACTCTTCCGCCCTAAGGGCATGAAGGGTTCCCACATGGTGATCCAAGGGGTGTAGGTAGGGCATAGTTGTCTTCTACCGTGGACCCGATCTTCCACCAAGCACTGTGGACATCATCCTCTCCACCTCCTGCATGCTCCTCTAACGCAATGAAGAGGGGTGGTACCCACCGGGCGCAGGTCCTGTCGGCCACTCCTGGCTCGAGGGAGAAGAAGATCCTTTCCTTGGGTACGGTGTAGGTCAGTGGTCCCTTCTACCTCCACTTAAACACGATGGTGCTATCGCCTAAGCGTGCTTCACACAATTCCTTCAGGAGGCACCTTTCCCTCTCTGGAGCTAACTGTTAGAGATTTCGAGAGATTGCAGGGCACCCTTCTCCTTGAAGACATCTGCCTTGAGGAGAGGCCCAACCACATCTGGGCTGTGGTACCCTGTTAGCCAATGGCCCAACGTACATGCTCTTGTGGTCATCAATAACACCAAGAACATCAAGAACACATCCAAGAACACCAAGAGCTTCAATAACACACTCAAGTATTTAAACCATAGCAACTAATTCAATATAGGAATCCCTCTTTAGATCGTACCAGCACATCAAAAATCAATCCATCAACAAGTCTTCTACACATCCAAATGATCATATGATAATCAAGAACACAAAATTATAAGGTCTAAAGTGCATAATAACCATGCATTGTTAATCCATCTATAACTTCCAAAATATGAGGAATTTGATGAAACTAAACTCATTTGCATTACATTAAACAAATCCAACAATTTGAATATAATCAAGTAAAAATGTTTTGCAACTCAAATGATCATGACATGATAAACCCACATCAATCACAGGGTTAATCAAGTCCTTCACCTAATCGAGATTAAGACCTAAAAACTTGAAATAGATAAAATTCAAGTTATAAACACTTTAAAAAACTTAACATAGATAAACATAAATATAAGTGATATTCCAATTTCTGAAAATGTTGGCCAAAGAAATATTAAAATTTAAAGTAAGAATTTAATTTTTTTGAAAAGTAACAAAACCTTAAAAATAAAATAATTTCAAATTCTATTCTTTATTACGAAAAAGTCCTAAAAAATAAAACCAATCTATCTACACTAAAATAATGCACAATTGTTTTAGATAAAAAATGATAATGGAATAGTCTCAAAGGAGATCTTTATTCAAAAGATATTCCTTTTTCTAAAAAGAAAGAATGTTAAAATTGAACTATTTCCATGCAACCTTAAAATCACTTAAAAGACTAGTTGAGAAAGAATTACTCACTAGTTAGAAATAAGCATGCCAAACCTTGTTATAATATTGAGCTTTAAACGAAGTAATGAATGCTTAAACTCTATTTTACTAACTGAAGCAAACTTAAACCTAAGACAAAACCCTTCAAAAATTACCAAACCAACACGAAGACAAAAACATAAGAAAAATTAATGGTGATTTAGTACCGAGGGATTAGAACACTTTCATTTCATATACTGACATATTTAAACATTAATCCTTAATCGACCGATGATGCTACACTTCCATTTGGATCCTATGATGGTAGAGGATGTTGATTGCGTGACTTGGAGGTAGGAGTAAAGTTCATTCATGCAGAAATCTTACAAGACCAAGTTTGCATACCATTTGCAAGTTCAATCTTGACTTTAAATTATTTTACAAAAACCCTTTTTAAAAACTTTATCATTTGCATTAAAAGAAAAATACCATTTTATAACTGAAATGAAATGTGAAATGGTGGGCAATTGGAATCATGGTTGGAATACGTGGTTGGGAAGCCATGTGGTGGAGATTCCATTGCACTAGGAAAGTTAGGACTTAACAACAAATGTTGAAAGTGATTCAAAGCGACATATAAAAAGCGCTAGCGACAGACCCCATAATATGATGGGAAGTCAGCTAGACCTTCTTCCTTATGTTCGTCCTTGTATGCTTAGTCAGGTTGTTGTTCCTTGTGGGGAATATAAATGGGTGGGATCCTGTGATATCCCTTTTCTATGTCATAGGATATCGAATGAGTATGTTTCAAAATAAGAGTATCGAACCCACATAGAGCTATTTGGTTAAGGTATTTATGCCCCTCGTCACTATCTACCAAAGGATACTTGTAAGATGTCGTTGATTTCAAGTAAAGGTTGTTTTAAAGGTTTTGTAATTATATGGGAGAATGTAATAAACGCAAGAAAAATAAACAAGTAATGAAAAATTGGGAAACAGTGTTGGAACTTAATATGGCTAAAGCATTCTTGGGGATGTAGGATACACCACTAGCGTATGATAATTATTCATTATTAGGGTAATCTATTTCTTTCGTCATGATATCTGTGGAGAGATCTCCATAATAAGATGTTCACTACAAGACTCGTGAGCAGTCGCTTCTTGAATCAGGTATTGAGGTCTTCTCTAAATAATTGTGATGCATGAGAGCAATCACTCATACAGACCACCACAATTAAGACTTTCCCCATGGATATCATAATAAGCTTAGTGAATCTCTCTTAATTTATCCTTTATCCATGTAGGTTATAAGACAATGCTCACTATCACCAAGTAACACTGGACATACTTGATGTCTACGCACTTCTATTCTTTTAGACAGTTGTTGGGCCTCCAAGTGCAGAGGTTTGTAGAACAGCAGCAAGTTTTCCCTTAAGTGGGTCACCCAAGGTTTATCGAACTCAGGGAGGAAGTGGTCAAAGTTATTCCCTCTCAAGCAACCCTATAATCAAGATACAAGAAGTCTCTTGTGTCCCCAACACACCCAATACACTTGTCATATGTATAGGTGCACTAGTTCGGCGAAGAGATAGTGAAATACAAGTGGGATGGATAATTATAAGTGGTAACGGTGATAGAAAATAGCTTGCTGGCGTGTGGTTGACGTGGGAAAAGACTAAAGACAAACTGAAATAAAGATGGAAGCAAACAAACATGTAACAGATCTAATAGCAATCGGTGTTCCGGTGCTTAGAAGCAAGGCCAAGGGATCATACTTTCACTACTGAACACTCTCATATAAATATATTCTTCTTTATGATACTACGCTGAACTAATCTCCGGTTGGACACTCTAATCCATTGTAGGGCTATAACAGCGCACCTCAAGGTAAGTCTTTCCCATCTAGAAAACCCCACACTGTCACCTTGAGCAATAGATGGTTCCAACAAACACCACAATTTCATAAAGACATCCAACTCCAAATATAACTCATAACAAGTATTTGTAATCTCTAGCCTAAGTGCCACCATGGTGTGCACGCTCTCACTTTCACACACATGGGGAGAGCAGAGATCTATTAAAGCACTTGAGTAGCAAGGTAGATCTACTTGATTACAAAGCTGATGACCACAATATGATCATGCATAGAGAGAGAGAGATGAACAAATAGCTACAGGTAGAACCCTTAGCCTCGAGAGAGAACTAGTCCCTCTTCATCATGGGAATCAGCAACGGTGATGGAGATGGCGGTGGAGATCGATGGAGATGGCTCCGGGGGCACTTCCCCGTCCCGGTAGGGTGCCAGAACAGAGACTTTCTGTCCCCTGAATCTCCCCTTTGGTCGCGGCGGCGCTGCGGAACTTTTTGGGGATTTCTAATTGACGATTTAGGGTTTATGCATCGAGAGGCTCTTATAGGCAAGAGGGGAGAGCGAGGGGGTGCCGGAGGGGCCCACACCACCTCCTGGCGCGGCCTGGCCTGGCCCGCGCCACCAGGTGGTGTGGCCAGCCCTTGGCCCCTCTCTGTCTCGTCTTCTGGCTCCGTGAGTCTTCTGGTAAAATATCGACTTTGGCTTTTGTCCGGTCCAATTCCGAGAATATTGATTTTCTGACTTTCTTGGAACCAAAAACAGCAGAAAACAGGCAACTAGCACTGTGGCATCTTGTTAATAGGTTAGTCCAAGAAATCATATGAAAAGTACTCCAAAGTGTGGACAAAACATAAGAAAGTAGATAAAACCAAAGCATGGAACATCAAAAATTATATATACATTTGCAATGTATCAACATCCCCAAGCTTAACTCCTGCTCGTCCTTGAGTAGGTAAGTGATAAAAATAAACAATAATTTTTTGAGGTGACATACACCATCATAAACTTGATCAAAGTATTTATAAAACATTCAAAGCTGGGATCATAGTACTTCAATAATAACATGAAAGATAAAGTTCTAGCAATAAGACATAGCAACTATGTTGTAACATGAAAAGGCACAAACAAAAGATTCATGAATAACAATACTTTGCAAGACGTTTGTTTGTTTCACATAAAGAAAACATAGTATAATGGTGTTCAGCTTGTCCCTCATAGAGTAGCAAATATAAATGCATAGGACACCTTCAAAGTTCATAAGAGTGACTAGATACAAATAGTTTAAAACAAGCAATATCAAGTTATGCATCAATCAACTAGTCTTGGGACAATGCACATAGAACTAAGAATGGCCACTATGCTCTCAAAGTAGGTGCATAAAGATGGAAGGTGGAGACTCAACATAAAAGTAAAAGAAAGGCCTTCATAGAAGGGAGTAGGGATTCAAGTTTCATAAAGAGCTTCCAAAAATTATGGTACGTAATAGCTTTCAGCTCTCACTGCCCCTAACATAAGCATCTTGAAGTGATTAAGGTTAAAGTGAACAAAATATGGTGTATATGCTTGACGAAGGATAAGTTGGAAATCTCATGTCCCTTGAATACGAGGGCCGCTCCTCATTCTACTCAAGTTTATTCACCGGTAAGTTCTTGTCATCGTAAGTACATGTGTATCACAGAGAACCGCCAACGGGGTACCCCTTCCCCGATGATACGAAAGAATCCCCATATCAAAATGATAAGGCAAGCAAACAACGAGCATCTCAACAATCTTCTTATTTACCATGGGAATATGGTCCTTTTTTCTCTCTTTCCTATTTTCATAATCTCTTTTTTTTCTCTTTTCTCTTTTTTTCTCAATATAGGACTCTCTTTTTTTATAAGAAGAATGCTTCATAGACAACTCATTATGGTTACGCTACAGGTTTCCACCATGTCAACATGGATTAGGCCAGCGGCCCAGGCGTTTCTCTAACACATATACATAACTTCATGGACTTACAAGCTCCCCTTTCATTTCACACCGACGACATCCATAGACAAAAGAGCATGATATCAACTAGGTACAAAGTACCAAGTGCAATGTTGAAAGCGTTCCCCATTACAGCATGGTTCTGCTAATTCCCAACAAATAAGTGCAAGCATATACAACATAGACGACACAATGGTTCAAGTTTATTAAGGGCAAGCAAAGTAAAGTGTGCCATCAAGTTCGTGAGAGCTTTAATCACTAGTTTTCTCATAACAAGTTTAATTTGGAAGGTAAACAAAAGCATGAATATACTTGGAATAGCATAAGATAGTAGGTAGGTATGGTGGACTCTTTGTAATAACTTGGTTTAGGGAGTTGGATGCATGAGCGGAACTCATACTTGGTTGTGGAGGCTAGCAAAAGACTGGGAGCGACAAACTAAGAGAGAAATAATGGCCGTAATCATCCAGAGCAACAAAACATCATTGAACAAAGCATAAAGTGATACTACAAGTTGAAAACTAAAGGATCATAAAGGCTATGGTGACTTGAGATAGTCATAACATGGTGTGAGCATGCGCCAAGTCTACCCAAATAAAGCATCAAAGGAGAATACCACTATACCATGTATTAATATGCTAAAACAACGCATGATTCTTCCAAGGCACATTAAGCAATCTCAATTGTTTATAACAAGTCATGCTACAGCAAAGAATACTAAGCATTAAGCCAAAACAATATCAAGCATGGCATGACAAAGCATGGGCCACAGTCAAAAACAAGCTCCTTTTACCACTTAAGCATAAACTTTTCCTACTCTTTTCCAATCCAAACCAACGTATTTGAAAGAACTCACCAAGATAATAATAAATAAAGATCAGCGAGATTGTCTCACAAATACAAAAAGAAGAACTAAAAAGTTCTAAGCTGAAAGCACAAGAAAACTAAGGCTAAACCCAGTTCTAGCAAAAGAGAACACTCACAAAACAATAAGAATGAAAACTAGAGTGTTCTAGGCAATGAATAACGGGGTGTGTCTCTCTCCAAAAGAAGTGTGTTGGGATCCAACCAACTTATTGCAGAAAACCAAGCAAAGGAAAACTAAAAACAAAAACGAAGACGCTCCAAGAACAACACAACTGTGCATGAAACAATAAAAAAAAGCGTTTGGAAGAAACCTAGGATTTTTATTGATGAAGAAGGGGATGTCTTGGTCATCCCCAAGCTTTAACGCTTGTACTTCTTGGATATTTTTTGGGGTGACACGCGTGGCATCCCCAAGCTTGAGCTTTAGTCCATCCTTCATCTCATTACTCATTCCTTTCATACACCTGAAATTTTTCCTTCATACAAAACATCACACAATCTTTATTAGCAACATTAGTGCACTCAAGATAATAAGTCTTTATGTTCAGTTTCAACAGCAATAAAACTTCCATTAAAACACAAGATACTGTATCACTTCCTCAAAAATCTCAATTCCCCAAAAGAACGCAAAAATGAACCAATAAAAAGCAAATGCAAATAATGGCAGAAATCTGTCAAAATAGACCAGCAGGTAAACACGAATTTTTTCGAAGACCTTCTGTTGCTCAAATCGAAAAGTGTTGAACTAACGAAAGTTAGATAACAACCTGGGGCAGAAGCAAAAAAATTCACACTTCAAAAGGACGTACAGATATTTTACACGAATTTTTACGGTGAAGCATAGAAATCTATGTCGGGACAACAACTTTCCCAAGAATTACTTCTCTCTGATTTGAGGTTACTCTTGGCACAAAAAGCAAATAAAAAAGGATAAGGAGCGGTTATTAGAGAGGTAATAACTTCCAAGACTCAACTAAGACTTTTGGGTTATCTCCCAATAAGTACTTTTCTTTAACACCTTTAAGTTAGGCATGGTAGTTTGAGAAGATGCTCACATAGGAAATATGAATTCAAAGCATATTTAAGTCTAACCCACTTCCTATGAAAAATAATCTTGTAGAGAAACAAGTAATGAAAGCACGAAGCAAAAAAGCATAGGAAAGCAAAACAAGTGCAACTTCAAGACTTTCAACATAAAGAGGGGAAACTTAATATTATTGAGATGCATAAAACCATGTTTCCCTCTCTCATAATAACTTTCAGTAGCATCATGAATAAAATTAACAATATAACTATCACATAAAACATTCTTATCATGAGCCACATGCATATAATGATTATTACTCTCCACATAAGCATAGTCATTCTTTTTAATTGTGGTGGGAGCAAATTCAACAAAATAGCTATCATTATTATTCTCATCATCATAATCATCAAATATAGGAGGCATATTGTAGTCATAATTAATTTCCTCCTCAATAATAGGTGGACTGAAAATATCATATTCATCATTGTAATCATCATATATTGGAGGTTTGGGTTCATCATCATCAATAGAATAGCTATCTTCCAAAGCTGGGGAACTAAAAAGTTTATTTTCATAAAAACTAGCTTCCCCAAGCTTAGACTTTTCCATAGCATTAGCAATAATGGTGTCCAGAGAATTCATACTAACAACATTACTATTAGCATTCAAATAAAGTTCCATAGGTTTTTTTAATTTTCTCTTCAAACACTTCATGTCCTAACTCAAGATAAATAATATAAAGCTCTCTAATTTTGTTGTTGTTTTCCATTAAGCCTAACTAGTGAAAACAACAAACAAAAAGATATGATTGCAGAATCTAAAGGAAATAACTTCTAGCACTCACACCGGAGGTTGTGAGTACCTTTTACCTTACCTCCACGGCAACGGCGCCAGAAAATAGCTATTTGTCTATGCACTTCTATTCTTGTAGACAGTTGTTGGGCCTCCAAGTGCAGAGGTTTGTAGAACAGCAGCAAGTTTTCCCTTAAGTGGAGCACCCAAGGTTTATCGAACTCAGGGAGGAAGTGGTCAAAGGTATTCCCTCTCAAGCAACCCTGCAATCAAGATACAAGAAGTCTCTTGTGTCCCCAACACACCCAATACACTTGTCAGATGTACAGGTGCACTAGTTCGGCGAAGAGATAGTGAAATACAAGTGGGATGGATAATTATAAGTGGTAACGGTGATAGAAAATAGCTTGCTGGCATGTGGTTTACGTGGGAAAAGACTAAAGGCAAACTGAAATAAAGATGGAAGCAAGCAAACATGTAACAGATCTAATAGCAAACGGTGTTTCAGTGCTTAGAAACAAGGTCTAGGGATCATACTTTCACTAGTGAACACTCTCATATAAATATATTCTTCTTTATAATACTACACTGAAATACTCTCCGGTTGGACACTCTAATCCATGGTAGAGCTATAACAACACACCTCAAGGTAAGTCTTTCCCATCTAGAAAACCCCAGACTGTCGCCATGAGCACTAGATGGTTCCAACAAACACCACAATTTCATAAAGACATCCAACTCCAAATATAACTCATAACAAGTATTTGTAATCTCTAGCCTAAGTGCCACCATGGTGTGCACGCTGCCACTTTCACACACATGGGGAGAGCAGATATCTATTAAAGCACTTGAGTAGCAAGGTAGATCTACTTGATTACAAAGCTCATGACCACAATATGATCATGCATAGAGATAGAGATGAACACATAGCTACCGGTAGAACCCTTAGCCTCGAGAGAGAACTACTCCCTCTTCATCATGGGAATCAGCTACGGTGATGGAGATGGTGGTGGAGATCGATGGAGATGGCTTCGGGGGCACTTCCCTATCTCGGTAGGGTGCCGGAACAGAGACTTTCTATCCCCCGAATCTCCCCTTCGGTGGCAGAGGCGCTGCGGAACTTTTCGGGGATTTGTGATTGACGATTTAGGGTTTATGCATCGGGAGGCTCTTATAGGCGAGAGGGGAGACCGAGGGGGTGCTGGAGGGGCCCACTCCACCCCCTAGCGTGGCCTGGCCTGGCCCGCGCCACCAGTTGGTGTGGCCAGCCCCTGGCCCCTCCCCGTCTCGTCTTCTGGCTCCGTGAGTCTTCCTGTAAATATCGACTTTGGCTTTTGTTAGGTCCAATTCCGAGAATATTGATTTTCTAACTTTCCTAGAAGTAAAAACAGCAGAAAACGGGCAGCTGGCACTGTGGCATCTTGTTAATAGGTTAGTCCAAGAAATCATATGAAAAGTATTACAAAGTGTGGACAAAACATAAGAATGTAGATAAAACCAAGCATGGAACATCAAAAATTATAGATACATTTGCAATGTATCAATACTCCCATGCATGTCTAGAAGATATATCCCTTTCTTTAGTCCCAAAGGGTAAATGCTATGTGGTGAACTTCACATACCATCTAAAGAGAGATATTTAACACAATATCGCAAATCAATGGATCATTGACAAAAGTAATGGATCATTTTTATTTGATTTCATAATAATGCTAGGGTTTATCCATCTCCCCAAGAATAAAGGGAACTACTCACACATTGAAGCAATCAACAACATCATCATATTTATATCGATGAGTAAAGTGTAATCATAGATCTAATGCAAACCACAATTGTACTTGTAATTACAACAAGATCTAATGTATGGAAGAGGGGAATAGTAATAGTGATGGAGATGTAGCGGTTGATGATGAAGGGGAAGATGTGATGTCCTCCAATGGTCAATGAAGCAGCAAGGATTTTCCCTTCTGCTAGTTCCTGCTCTAGACCCCTCTCTGGTTTGGTGGTTCGACGCTGGAAGTTTCTATGAATGTTAGATATGGGATCTGTCTTTGTGAGGTGAGAGTGTTTGACGAGGCAGACACGCTGACAGGTGGTACAGGCGGACGGTACAGGAAAGCTCCACCCATACCACGGGTTGTTAAACTCTCTATTTCCTTTCCTTGGATCATCTCGTCTCCCATGAGTGTGTAAAAATCATTTAAATGACATTTATCACTTAGAAATATCATATCACTACATAACATGATAGTCCCAATTGATATCTTCACAAAAATGAATTAATATTTCGGGATCCTGTTGGAACAATGACCAAAGGTGCGCGCGAGCATAGTAAAATACCAAAAACTCCTACTCTACTGGTGCAAATACATAAGATCAACATGCTTAAAAAATGGACTCATCAACTTCCCCAAGCTAGAATCCTGCTTGTCCCCGAGAAAAATGGTGTCTTATGGACAAGGTAATCATGTTCATGAGGCACGAGTCATAAAAATAAATGAGTTAATTTGAAGCATAATTACAATATCAAATATAGAATAGTATCGTGGGTGATATCACACTCTCACACATCACATGACTTAGAGGATTACACAACTTTTGTATCAATAGTTTATAAAAAGTTTGAAGATTAAGCATATTATAAAATAATCAAGTTCAATTAGACGAGAACTTGGTTGAGTAATGAATAATTCATGATCATTGCTTGAGTATCTTTTATCAACTTGCACTTTTCCTTTTATTATAATTCTTTGATAGCAAAGCCTATTTGTTTTGCTTAATAATATCATTAGATCATGTTAATACTCTTTATGGCTCTTACTAGTTCAAATGAAGGATTATAACATGCTATCAAGATTTCCTTTTCATAACTTATCAGTACTATGTTGGTGTGGAAGACCCTAAAATCATAATAGTGGTACAAGTATCATATCACTCATCCTAATTCATACATATAATATAATAATCATAAATAAAAATCACATCAAATATCATAAATTCTCAAAATCTCATTGTATATAATTATTTCCTTATACCAAAGGAAACTGATAATGCCGCTAATGCAAATTCGAGGATTAAGAACTAACATGCATGTATGAAAGTAAAAGTGATAAAAATGGAAAATAAATTACAAGGTGTTATAGATCTCCCTAAGCTTGGAAACAAGCCGGTGGGATCAAATAATCCCTCGTGATTATTTGTTACCGTGGTATTCCCTTTAATTTGGAGAATATCGCCTTGAGCTACGAATACTTAAACATAGCGTCTTGTTTGTTTCTTCGAGGATCATGATGCGAATTCGGCGCTGCTACCTAATTGTTTCCAACTAAGCCATAAGCGCTTTATACATCTCAATTGTTTGCTTCTATTATTCGATGGATCTGGGGTTGATGTCAAGATTTTCTTCTAGTCCTTTCATTATCTTTAGGTCCATCCGATCTATATAACGATGCAACTTCTCAATATGCTTAGTAGATCTAGAGACTTTACCTCATTTTTCATGATACGCTGATCAAGCTTGTCTAGAGATGTTTGTATGTCCTCTCCTAGCAGCTTCAGCTTGTCCAAGAAAGACTCTCCTTCTTTATGGGATTGAGTTGGACTTCTTCAAAATTGCCCTCTTGACCTACCATGAGTCTGAATACTTTTTCCCCTTCCTTCACCATCTACATTAGCTTAAATACGTCTTCGGCTCCGAGGTGATTGCACCAGGTTTCTTCTTATTTCTTTTCCTTGATGGCCACCTCCTTGATATCTTTCATGTCCTTCGAAAAGGATCCTTGGTTGTCACCCTAGGCTCGAACAATGTTCCATAGACAAGAATTGCCTACAGAGTTCCAGGAAGATATGAGTAACATGGGGAAGTTCTGCTGACAAAAGAGGAAGAGAGAGACCTTCGGGAATTCATATTGTCGGGGAAATGACCCAAGGGGGGTCAAGACACAGTGTAAAGTCATATCAAGAGGTAGACCATAACTAAGGTTAACCGACATAGGGTGGCCGACATACCCGGGTCGACATATACAAGATATGTTAGTATAACCAAGTTGTCTCTTTTATGCGCGAAGGGCCAAGACAACTTATCTCGGTTTGTGTCATTGATCCAACATAAGGGATTGGGATGTGATCATGGATCATATGCCGACCTCTAAGTTAATGCTCCAGTCTCATCCTAGGAATCCGGAAGAGGATCATCGTTGTCCTACCAGCGTGCCTCTGGATTATGGTGAGCAGTCTCATCGAGGATAACCCGGAGGCGACCGTTGTCAGGCGTGGTAACGATTGTTAGGGATGGTCACATCTTGTACCATCGAGGATTATCAGGAGGTGACCCAACGGCAAGAGGAGCATCTGGCGGGCCGAAGGCATGGACTTTGGTACCATCGGTAGAGGATATTCCCTTGCCAACTATGCCATAACCTTTGTAACCTGGGCACTGTATAAAAGGTGCCCCAGGCCCACCAGAGAGAGGGATTGACCGCCTATTCCTCATTCCCCCCTTTACACTTAGAGAGAAGAGAGGTAGAGATAGCTTCTTCCTCCTCCCGCATACAGCTCAAGGAGCACCATTGTAGCTACAATGATTACTTGACATATATAGTCAGACATGCAGGAGTAGGGGTGTTATCTCAATAGGATTGCCCGAACATGGGTACATCGTGTGTTTGTATTCTTGTGTGTGTGGTCTCTACTGCATCCTCCCACCCTAGGAGCTCCGGTGTCCATTTTTTGCCCCAACTTAAGCCATCCCATGGCATTTTCCTTGACACCAGCACAACAGTTGGCGCCCACCATGGGGCCAGTAGTGGCGCTGGCTGGAATTCTCATCCAGACGGGAAACATCATTGCCTCTGGCAAGCGTGTGGTCTCTGGCCTTGTGTAGAGGCTCAGCTCTCTATGCTTTGTCAACGACAATGCTAGCTGTTTCAGCAACAAGCCGCTCCCGTGGAGCAGCCTCTTAGTCAGCTTCGGCGGTAACCAGATCTACATCGTCATCTACATCATCCATAAGTACTCGCAAAAGGTAGTCGTCGCTACAGATCCTCCTGCTATCTGCGCATCTCGCGACCCGTGTATCAATCGCACTGCTAGCTGCGTGGAGGTCATGATGACCACTCCGGGTGCGGATGCTGACAAAGAAGCTCCCAAGGATGTTGATATCATCCCCAAGACATCCTGATCAGTACGTCCTCTTCTAGAAAAGCTGGAGAACATTGCTGGTTGCAACATGCTGGGAAGGCGGAAACCTTTTCAGACAACAATCGAGAAGCTGGCAGTGCCAGTTTCTCCCCTCACTGATCTGGCTTATGCATAGGATTAGATGGATGAGTATCGCTAGATTGTTCTCCAAGAGAGAATCGAGGGAGCTCGCGTCTGGCAGCAGTTGGATATCTCCCTCCATGAGTATAACAATGCACATGGGTTTACTAAAGCTCATCCTAGTCGCATAGATGGTGTGCATAATTGAGGTAAAAACCTCAATGTTGAAATAGCTATATATGGTAGATCTAAGTCCGATATGTTGGCTAGCCTCCTGCCGGCCGATAGCCGAAATACAATACTCTTGCTAAGAACCTAAGAGCTGTAGAGGCAGCAGCGACTGAGTTATCTAGCTTATCAAGGGAGGCACTATGCAAGTAGCAGGCCTGAGTGAATGAGTTGTTGTATGTCGCTAACTATCAAATCGAGGCATACTTCAAGGCAAACCTAGGTCGTGTTGGTGGTTCCTAAGTCGTTCATTCGGCTTGGGGTGTCGGTGCAAAGTCCATCAACCAAGCGTCATCCCCTAATGTCGGCATGTGGTGCGAAGGGAGTGTTACCTCTGGCAAGAACAAGTAGTTGTTGGCATACAATCTAGCATTTGCCGGAAAGCAGATTGTCGATCAATGTAATGCCGGGAAAGGTCATGCCGGCCAAGGCAATGCCAGCTAGAACAACCAAAACTATCAGAGTCATAACTTAGCTAGTGGGGGACAACCTCCTTGAAATCTAGCACCCAATCCTCCTAAGCGACAATAGAGTGTCGGGTAAGTCATTGAGGATCAAGGTGGTGGCCCAAGGGTAAACCACTACAATGATGGTTATTCAGACATGGAGAATGCCGGCTATCAGAGATATGAGCACTAGATGATTGAGAATCCACTTGGGTCCCGGCTGGGGAATCATCAATTTCTAGCACATGATGCATGACTCAAGTTTGACAAAATCTATCTATCGGAAATCCTCAAGGAGAAAGGTCCCCTAGGTTCTAGTTGTTTCGGACCTCGGTGTTAGAGTCTTGGTACCCAGGATACCTTGATCATGTGGGTGACAGACCCACCTAGGGGGGCACCTCCCTATCCTATGGTAGCAATTCAGGCAGAAGGCCTCGCGCGAGGTGGTCGTGGCTGGCGCCTACGGAGGGTGTCTTTGCGCCATCGACTCTGCCTCGTGAAGTCCGACCCTCTCACCTCTCTGAGGAGGCCTTGAGAGGGTAAGGTCAGGGGGCGCACCTGCAAACCTGCCACAGTACAGGAGAAGAAGACAAGAACTTATAAGGAGACCAGGTCACCGCGGTAAAGCAAGGAGGGACCATGGACCGACTAGTGCAAGGAAACCAAGGATGTTAATGGAGCCAAGACATCTGACCCTTTCCACATCGGTGCTAAGGGGACAAGGGCGACGTCGTGAAGCGAAGGATTGCATCAGTTGGACCAGCTTTATGAAGGACCGGCGGGCGACCAAGGCAAGATGGATCGAGTCCACCAAAAGTCGAATGGTAAACCGGGTCCTCAAGGGGGGTTAGTGTGGTGACGCTTCCCACCCAATGTTTTGGTAAGAGGCCCAGCCTCCTCATAAAAGGAGGTCTTCCTCTACATTGGAATAGGTCAAGTCCAAAAACTTGTAACCCTAGCCATAAATTCTCCATTGTACCCTCGCGAAGCAAAATGAGCAATATAACCAATCAGGAGTAGGGGCTTTACCTCCTCACGAGGTTACCACACCTATGTAACAGAACCAGTGTCAACCTCTCTGTCGTGTGTGTGTGCTGCCGTCCTCGCTGTTGTTGAGCTGATCGGAACGCGTGATTCAGCTCCCTCTCGAACTCAGGACTTGTTGGACCCATGTTCCTTTGCGGGACACATCTCCGATGATTTGTGCACCAGGCAGGGGGTTAATGCCCGTTTGAGTACCGTCACCGGCTTCACAGGCATGTCGGCTTGCACCGAGATCCTAGCGGAGCATGCCCTCCGTCGCACAACCAGTCAGGCTTAGACGGAGCCCGCCCCCGGACGGACCTCAACTGAGCCGTCCTCATGGACGGTGGATGAGCAAGGCTCCACCTTCCGCCTTCCGCTCATCGCGTGAGCCCCTACCTTCCTCTCATGGAAACACGTCGCTCTCCTGCAGCACCTCCTCCCCCGGCCTTCTGGACCAACCCACGCCGGAGGCTGCCAGGTGCATGGTGCACAAGCTTCTCAACCAACCATCGACAGAGTCAGGGTAGGTGAAGTGGTGTGAGTGGCTCACCGATCTCCTCGACATGGCCACCCTCGACCCCAAGCGCCAGGGGTTGAGACCGAGAACAAGGTGTCAGGGGCTGCCAGCCTTCTTCTGGTCCAATGATCCGGTGGGGCGCCCAAGGTCGGCGACGTCATGTCTCGCCCTGGCCACAGATGCCAAATCATCTCTCCTCCCCCCTCCGCCGATGTTCCAACCGTTGCGCTCCCACGTGGATGGGAAGACCACATCGTCGAGGAGATCGCCACAGCAAGAAAGCAGAACCGTGCCACTCTCGCCAACGGCAAAGTGGTGCAGGGCAATGGATGCCTCGCTTTCACCAAGGAGCTCCAGTGCGTGGTGTGGCCACATAAGTTCCATCTCGAGATGTCGTCGCGGTATGACAGGACCGCAAAGCCATATGAGGTTCTGCAGCTGTACACCACGGACATCGAGGCAGCGGGGGGACACGACCGGGTTATGGCAAACTGGTTCCCCCTAAGCCTCAGGGACACGACATATACCTACCTGATGAACCTCCCCGAGGAATCCATTGGCTTGTGGTGGACCCTCTGTTCCCTCTTCATCGTGAACTTCGAGGGAACCTACGAACGCCCGCTCGCCTATTATAATCTTTGCTAGGATTGTTAGCAGCCTGGCGAGACCATCTTCAAGTTCCTGCAGAGGTTCAGTTAGATCCACAACAATATCCCTAATATCTCGGACTCCAACGTGATCACCGCCTTCTCCGAGGGGGTCAAAGACGTCCGAATGAGGGAGAAGATCGGCATTCACGGGGAGAACCTCATCATGGCCGCCAAGCTGATCATCTTGGCGAAGAAGTGCACCAAAGCTAAGGTGGGGCGGGTGTTTGGCCTTGCGGAGGAAGAGGGAACTACAAAGCCCACAAGTGCTTCCAAAAGCGCGAGCAAGGACCCCAAGTGGAAGCATGGCACCATCCTAGCCGCCGAACCTGAACCAAAGGGCCCTCGCAAGGGTGGCAGCGAGAGGGAACGTGACGACCAAGCGTACTACATCTTTCGTAAGAAGCACAGGCACCCAAAAGGTGACTGCTACGAGCTCAAGAAGCTCTACGACCGGCACAATAGCCAACAGAAGGGAATACGGGAAGGCGAGGGCGGAAATAACCACAACGATAAGCGAGGCGGGGGCGCTGGGACAAGAAACATGGCAGCCAAGGGGTGCACCATGTAGGGCATCAGCCAAACGCTTATGAGTAGCTTACCCGCACTCATGAAAAGTCGAAGGGAGTGTCGGGGGCTACCGAGGGCCGAAGGGTGCCATATCCTGCATCCTCAGTGGCTCTCAGGCCCCGGGGTCCAATAGGCACTTCAAGCATCTCACCAGGGAGGTAGCCGCCGCAAGGCTAGGGGCCTTGTCCCCAAGGCTCAAGTGCTCATAGTGCCCCAACGCGGAGGACCACCTAGCCTCCACCAGGGCGGTGGGTGCTCTGCCCATGATCTGCACACCCACTATCAACAACATCATAGTCATCAAAATTTTCATTCTCTAGCCAGACGTTCACCAAGATACAAGTGTCATATGATCGCCTAATGCCGACCATGCCCTTCTCGGGGATCACGGACAACACTACCATACACATCGGGTAGGTGTGCCTCTCTGTCATGTTCGAATCCCGCGACAACTACCGAACGAAACTCATCACCTTTGACAGGGGACACATCAGCCTCCCCTACAATGTTATCTTGGACTACCCCGCCCTCGCCAAGTTCATGGCCACCACTCACCACGCGTACAACATTGTCAAGATGCCAGGGGCAAAGGAGAGGTCATCATTGTCCACTGCTACAAGAAGGAAGCCCTTCGCTCTCTCGAGTGCGCCTAGAAGGCTGTGGAGACAGCCTACCCGGAGGATGTGGACTCCCTCGACTACGTGGGGGGCACCATGAGGAAGAAACAAATGGCGGCTCAAGAAAATGCGCTGGTAAAGAGGGTGGTCGCCGCACTGTACCCACCCGATGAGGGTTGCACTGTGACCGCCGCCCTCAGCCGGGAGAGGTCTCTGACACGAGCTCCTCCTGCTCATGCTGGCATCAGTGGCCCTCGCAAGGACCAAGTGGGCCCTATGATTACCGACTTCCCGATGGACTGCACCTAGGGCGCGCTCAACCCAAACTCCCTTCCTGGTGGTGCTTGAAGAGTGTTGGGGGAAGCTCGACATCAGGAGGGTGAGCGAGCCCCCCTGTTTCCCCCTTTCCCTCTCGCCCGGGGCAGTCAGGTGCCGCCCTTTTTTGAAGGTGATAACCTAAACTCCCAGCCTTTGTAGCCTTATTTATTGTGAAGTCCCATGAGGGTCACAATGGCGCTATAATAATGTGGACTCATTTGGTACTTCCTCATTTGGATCTTGCGCTTGGCGCCTTTTCTGCCAATGGTTTTTCCCTTTGAGAAAATATCTTCAAAAAGCTGCACGCGGTTAAGACTCCTCGACAGGTACATAGTGCTTGTGACCCTCGCGAGGTGCTTGCAGGGAAAGACGGCCGCGTATGTTTTCTGCTCTACAACCCCCTTCATGATGCCTATCACCGGACCACCATCCAGGCCCTAAAGTGTAGAGCGTTGAACTCTTGGACTAGTTCTGGCCATGAGTCAACTAACCCACAGTACCTGGTGGACAAAGCCCTCGCGAGACGTGAGGAAGGAGGTCGGCCCTTAAGTTTTATCGCTGGCTCTCTCCATGGCTTTTGCCTCTAGGGCACCGCCCGTCGACCCAGGGCCTAAGGTATTGAGCTCTGACTTACGGACCTACTCCGGCGATGAGTCACCTCACCTACAGTTCCTGGAGCTCGAAGGGGGCGAATTCAGTAGAAGTCAACTCACCCACGGTGCCTGGTGCTCTAAAGGGTCACTCCCCATCGACCCAGGATCTAAAGTGTCGACCTCTGAAGTTAAAGGCCGGCCCCGGCAGGGAAACACCTGTGTCTCTCGGCACACATAGCCCGCACGAGACACCTACGGGATCCCACGACAATCCCATGTTTTCCCCATAGTTCCTTCCTCAAGGTACCAACTCGAGGGACTAATGGGCTGAATGTTGCCGCATTATCCTCTCCTCGAGTGGCCCGTGGAGCAGTCGGAGGGGTATCCCCATCCAGCAGCCAAGATTCATCCATGATCTATGGTCCCCTTAGTAATGATGAGGGTTAACGGTTTCCCTATGGTCTCCCCCCAGGAGACTCACGAGACGGCTCGTGATAGAATCTTCCCGGATGGCCAAACCTAAAGCACCAAACCTATGGGCAGATTCAGCAACAAGGCATCTGGAGGTTACTGGCTTCGTGGACCCTACGCGTTTACAACTTCCCGATAGGGCCCCCCGCTGCCCCTATGCCACACTACGATCCGTGATAGGAGGGGACCTGGACGACGAGGTCGAAGCCCATGTCAACTGCAATGAATTGATCGTGGTAGCCTTCGGAGCATGCCTCTGACTCATGGCAGAGCCACCTAGTCTCGACGGTTGTCCACGCACAACAGCACGCATCAGAGGAGAGAGTCGTAAGAGCAAGCTATTATAGAAGTTCATTACATCCACACCCGAGAGGCAAAAGATTATCAAAACACGACGAGTGCCACCGAGTGACCAATGTTACCCGCAGCATGGCATTGGCTCGGGCGGCGGCTCGACCCCAGTATACCTAAGATGGCTCGGGTTGTCCACGCGACACATCAGCGGGTCATACATGGCCACTAAGAAGGCCCTGTGGAATGTTGTGCCCCGAGAGGAAGCAGGCCTAGCCATCGTTGAAGTACATCTCTTCGGGTGAATGCACCTCTACGCTGACATCCCACCTCTCGTGGCCACCAGAGTGGCATAGCAGCACCTCCAGGGAGAGCATGTCACCCATGCCGATGGCGAAGGGCCGCGGGAGCAACAACCGTTGGAACCAGTTGGGGTTCCCGAGGAGGAGGACCAAGTCGATGACCTGTAGGGGCTCGGGGTCGTCCTTGATCTCGATCATGACCGGTGGGTGAGGCAGAGAGGGGTGCGGTTTCCGGGATGCTGGACCCCTCAACACATCCCCTGAGCCACGCACGCCCGATCCCACGCGGCCTCTCCCGACTGCCTGGCGGTGACGTTTGCCCCTTGGCGACCGTGGAGGCCCGGGCGGAAGGGGAGGCGCCGACAATCATCAAGCGACCGCTGCACCCCCTGCGGCCGTTTCCGTGAGGCCTCCCACGACCACTTGATGGGTGGAGCCTCCACCTCGTCCATCATTTGACGCCTTGCCCTTTGAGCCTGTAGAAATTCTCTATGGTGCCATGGGAGAAAGGGTGTTTTCGGTGGTCTGAAGCAAAGAGGAAAGATCAGTGAGTCAGGGAGGATGGTGTCAATAAGGAGGCGATGCACCCGGACCTCTATTAACAATGAGGAAGACGACATCATTGCTACAGACGCACGGCGCAGGCCGCAGACACCTGCAGCGAACCATCACATCGTGGGGAGGGGTTCCCAAGACTTGGGAATATTTTCTCTCCCCAATGGTCCCAAGGGCCCGTCAGTTCGAGAGCACGGCGGAGATGCATCCAGGGACCGGGCGCTTCACCACCACCCCTAGGGTGGGTCCCGTCGATCGGTTGGGGCCATTGCCCCTTCGTGCCTATGGGAGGACGCGTGCATGGCAAGCACTCGTGGGCTGCTGTCAAAGTCCTGGTACCCAGGGTGCCCTGATCCTGGGGGCGACGGGCCCACCTAGGGGGCCACCTTCCTTTCCTATGGCAGCAAGACAGGTAGAGGGTCGCGCAAGGGGGGGGGGTTAGGGCTAGCACCGATGGAGAGTGTCATTGCACCCTCAACTCTGTGTCATGATGTCTGACCCTCCTGGGTGTCCGACATGGCCTCGAGAGGGTCAGGACAGGGGGCGCGCCTGCAACCCTGCCATGGTACGAGATAAGAAGACAAGAACCTACATGGGAGACTAGGTCGCCTCAGTAAAGCAAGGAGGGACCATACACTGACTGGTGCAAGGATGCCAAAGATGTTAGTGGAGCCAAGAGAGCTTCCCCTTGCCACTTTGGTGCTAAGGGGACAAGGGCGACATCGGGAAGTGAAGGATGGCGTCAGGTGGACTAGCTTTATGAAGGACCGGCAGACGACCAAGGAAAGGAGGACTGAGTCCACTGGTAGACCGGGTCCTCATGGGAGGTTAGTGTGTTGACCCTTCCTGCCCAATGTTTGGGGGAAGAGGCCCAGCTTCCCTATAAAAGGAGGCCTTCCTCTATTTTGGAAGAGGTCGAGTCCTAGAACTTGTAACCCTAGACATCAATTCTCCATTGTACCCTCATGAAGCACAACGAGCAATACAACCAAGCCGGAGTAGGGGATTTACCTCCTCACGAGGGTCCCGAACCTGGGTAAAAAAACCCCATCCCAACCTCTCTGTCATGTGTGTGCACCGCTGTCCTCTCTGTCATGAAGCTGCTCAGAATGTGTGATTCGGCCCCCTCTCAAACTCAGGGCTCATTGGACCCCTGTTCCTTTGCCGGACACATCTCCGACACTTAGATCCTGCGAGAGCCACCTGCACTGAACTTTTAGTTGTCTTGTACCATGAAAACATTTGACGGTAGTATATTATGTCACAGCTGTGCATGTGGCAAATGGAAATCTCTTCTAGGCAGTGTAGTATGTACCGCAAATGTTAGAAGGTCCGTCCTGCATTTGGCTAAACAATTTACCATAGAAGATCATCACTGTTGGGTCGAGTTTGAAGAAGCCTTTGTTAGTAACTACACTAGCACATACAAGAGGCTGAATCATCCTCAGCAGTTGTCCATCTGCAAGAAAATGGATAATGAAATCGACCGAGTGTACCTCATAAGATGGAGTACCATGCACAATTCGTGTGAGGGAGTTGTTGAATCGCAATCCATAACTTTGTTTGCCGAGGGGTTCCGACATGGAAACATGCTTTGGCAGCAGAGAAAGATGCCAACCACTGTGGCCAAGACTATCAAGATTGGTGATATGTATGCATTCGGTGAGCTAACTCATCCATTAATAACATCGGTTGAGCTGAGCAGGGAACACCAAACCCATGATGGGGCTGGATCATCCAGGCGAAATGATTATCATGATTATTGAGGCAAGAGAAGAGATGATAGGTCGGATTATTGATATGGGTCAAATCAAGTGGCGGAAGTTAATCAAGACCATCCTGATGCCAGTAATAGCCAACGTCAAGAGACTAATGGACAACAGGGGGTCAAAAAGGTGATGGCAATAAGCAGTGTGGAGATTCGAGGAAAATGTGGCAAGATAGGCTGGAGCACACATTTGAGATGATGCTCTATCAGCCTTGCAGTTTCCATACCCCAAACCCAAGTAAGCCAAAAAACCACGCAACTATGCAGTGTAGCTATTTTCAGCATGCGGAAAAGGAGAAGGAATTTACCACCTCCACCACCACCGCTTACGGGAGCCAACACTCAGTCACTAAAAGCACCACCGATATATGATAACTCGAACCAGAGAGAGGCTGTCAATCAAGTGGGAAACCAAGGCAATGACAATGGTAATACTAGCCATGGTGGGCGGAATGAGTACAGAGAGCATCATCAGAACTATGTGGTCTTTGTGACCGAGGAAATGAACAAGGAATGCTAGCAATGCGGCATATGGAAGTAAACACCTTTATGCCAGCAATTTACAAATTCATGTACTGGTCTGATCAAGAGATCACCTGGAGCTTAAAGGACCATCCTAAGGTTATGCCAAATCTAGGATGGTATGCCCTAGTGTTGGATCTGACATTCATGGGGCCCCACATAAATGTCAAGTTCACCAAGGTCCTCATTGATGATTGGATAAGCATCAACATACTGTACCGAGATACAATGCACAAGATGGGTATCAAGGAGAACATGCTGGAACTGACGAACACTAATTTTCACAGCATTGTGCTGGGAGTATCATGTGAGCCTATGGGCAAAATCATGATTGATGTTCTATTTGGGACCAGGGAGAACTGTCTTACTAAGAGTATCTTGTTCCAGGTAGTTGAGCTTACCATCTCTTAAAATGCTTTTCTCGGCAGGCTGGCATTGGAAAAGTTTATGGGTTACGCACATATCAGCTATCTGAATATAAAGATGCTGGTTCCAAATGGTGTCATCACTATTGCGGGAAACTACAAGCGCACCATGGAGTGTGCATATGCTGGCTCATATTTGGCTAAGTCACTAGTCATTGCCTAGGAGAAGAAACAGATTTATGACGCACTGGCTTGGCATAGTCGACTGAGCTTGGTATGCTGGCTATGAGTAATGTGCATGGTAGTGTGGCCTTTTAGGAAATAAAGGGGACCAAGAAGATTCACATTGATGTTGATTTCCCGAACCGAGTTGTCATCATTGGTGCCACCTTAGCTACAAATAGGAAAGCGAGCTCGTCAACTTCCTCCATGAGAATCAGGACCTGCCATGTGTGCCGAGGGAGTTGGCCGAGCACTCATTGCATGTCTGGCCGGAAACAAAACTAGTGAAGCAACCTCTCCGCTGCTTCACTGAAGACAGAAGAAAGATCATTGGAAACAAGATAGCTCGGCTTCTCACAACTGGCTCCATCATGGAAGTGCTACACTAGGACTAGTTGTCAAATCCAGACCTGGTAGAGAAGAATAAATATGAACCAAATGTCACTGTAGTTTGGCTCATGTTTATTGATTACACGAATTTGAACAAGGCATGTCCAAAATATCCATTCCCACTACCTCAAATCGACAAATTGATCGATTCCACTGCTAGGTGTGAGTTTTTGTATTTTGAATGCTTATTCTGGTTTCCACCAGATTCCCTTTGAACCCAATAGATCAAATAAAGACATCCTTTATTATCTCATACGGGGCTTATTGAAAGGAATATGCCTGAGTGGAAATAATAAATGGTTATTATCTTATTCTAGGTTTATAATAGATCTTTATTTCTCATGCTATAATTGTGTTAACAAGAAATGTTGATGCATATGTGTTTAATAAACAAAAGAACATGTTCCCAGTAATGCCTCTCATTACACTAGGTTTTTGATTAACTGATGAACAAGGTTTCCTAATCATGAATATTGGATTGTGTTAATAACAAGGTCATGTCATTAGAGAATGATTTGATGAACATTCACCCACCATAGATTTAGAAATACGATCATGTCCTGAAGTTAATATTGCTATCTAATTCAAAGTAACTCTAATCCTTAGACCATGAGATCATGTCAATCACTGACTCTAGAAGAGTACTTTGATTCCATCAAACGTCACACCGTAATAGGGTGATTATAAAGATGTCACCGGGTACTTAGAAAGTGTTAGTTGAGGCTCGTGAATCAGGAGTGGGATTTGTCCATCCCGATTACGGAGAGATATAGGCAGGGCCCTCTCGGTGATATCACATTAAGATAGCTTGCAAGACAGTGATAAAGATCACTAAGAATGTTATATCATGATAAAGAAAATAGTACTTGTCAGTAATGAGATCAAACTAGGTATGGGACATACCAAATAATCAGATCTCGGACAAGTAAAACATCGCGAGACGAAAGGAATTGGTTACTGTGAATAAGGTTCAAGCGATCACTAGTTTATCGTTGAACTATTGGGAGTCATTATGGATCTCTAGGTCCCTCTATGATTATTGATTAGAGAGAGTCTCGATCATGTACACATAGTTCACTAACCTGTAGGGAGACACACTTAAGGGTAGTCGACGCATTTGAGTGGATAGCGAACACCGGAGAAAATACTAGACAACACAAGTATTGTTCTAATAAATCTGCCGAAATAATTTGGGTGTATCAGATTAATGCAAGGGATTGAATTGTTGATATGCTCCTAAATGAAGTGCTCATTAAATGAATCAATTTAATTAAAACGGTGTTTTTAATGAAGAGACTATTGATTTTGACTGGAGAATAAATGGGAGAAAGTGTAGATCAATTTTTGCGAGTGGAGAGTCCACCCACATGAATGAGGGAAGAGGTGGGGGAACATCTTTGCCTGCTAGCCACGGCATGGGCTTCCCTCCTCCTATAAAAGGCTGGGTGGAGCTTCTCCCTCACACACACCCATCCTCCCTCCTCTCTTATGCACTTTGGTTGGAATCTTCCTCCCCTTTCTAGCCTTGTCCATTGCCATGAGAACGGTTCTTTGGTGAAACCTTGTTCAAGATCTTCTCCACCACCATCACCACCATTTTGTAGAGTTGGTGGAGTTCTCGAGGATCCCCTACTTCCGCTTCCCAGCTGAAGCAAGGGAAGGAAGTCATCGACACACCAAACATATGACCAATTACGGAGGTGCTGCCCCTTCGTGGTGGTGATCATCTTCACGTCCTTGAGGATGGCGTGTACAATCTAAATTTAGCCACCTTTGTTTGCGGGGACATTATCCTGCTTTACAGTTTTTAGGGTGAGTCCATCTGATACCGTTACAAGTGTCGCCTAGATTGGATCTTGGTAGTTGCAACAGTAGGAATTTTTTTTGTTTTCCATGCAGTGAACCCCATCAGTGGTATTAGAGCTATGTCTATGTGTAGATGTTATGCACGGTTAGAACACATAGAGACGTGGGTGTTGATGATAATGTTATTTCAACTTGCGTAAATTTGGATCATGGTGGAATGTTGGGATGAAGCGGCCCAGACTAACTTTACATGTCCTCACACATGAGACTTGTCCCATGCTTGACATGAAACTTGTATTGCATAAGTGGCTTAGTGGGTGTATGTCTCTCCCAGCATAGTCATGATCTAATTTACAATGGTTTGCTAATAACTTGATTATCATCGTTGTGGTTGAAGTTCATAGGTAGAGCGGTTCTGACGAGGGGTTAACTGATCAATGCATATCGTTGATGGACTTAGGTTCGAGGAAGTGCGGAGCACTAGAGGGATCGATCGGCTAGCAAACAAGCACACAGGTGACATGAGGTTTTACTTAGGTCAGGCCTCATGAGGACCCTACTCCTGCTTGTCTGCTCTTGATTATGAGGATGTCGAAAGTTACAAGGGTGCGCAAATGCAATCTGGCGAGGTGTATGAGGGTGTGTATGAGTTGGTCCTCCTCACTGCCCCCTCCTGGCCTTTACATAGAGAGGCTAGGTCTCGGGGTAGTAGGTCGAGTCATTTACAGATTAGGGTTTCCCTTTAATTTTCTATCTACACTTTGTTGTGTCCTTCAAGGAGTAGAACTCCCAATGGGCCACCTGAATCCTTGATGGGCTTCGACTGCACGGTGGACTCCTTTCTTGGGATGAACAGTATAAGCTAATCTCAAGTACCCATGTTAGTAGCCCTCGAGTGTCTAGCTGAATCGCAGATTCAGGTGGAGCCTATAAGTCTTTTTAGTGCATGGGATATAGGCTCATCGCAAGTTCTTTCGGTGCCACAATTCATGTCATAGGGATTGTCGTTATGCGCGCCTGATTCATCTGATGGATCAGGCTCAATTAACCGCCTTAGGGAAAAACAACGCGATCTACTCAAATCCGACTCCCCGTACTTGAATTCGGAATAATGATGGCGTAATTCGACTCTTGATGTAGAGGCCTTATAGAGTCGAATTCCAGTGTTTAGGTGTGGGCACTCGACGCATCCATCAAGACTTATCTCATCATGCATGTAGGCACGACTTATATCTGGTAGAGCGCAGTGGATGCATTGCCAGCCTTTTGTAGATCTTACCTTCACGTTGTAAACGTGGCATCCGAATTTTTAGTCACCACGGAGGTGATTCAGGTGACCTAGGAGACGTACTCTCTTTGTAGGGAGAATATAAGGCAGATTCGCCGTTTCGAGTGTGCACGTAGTCGACACACTTTTAATGACTAAGATTTTACAATGCACGACCAATGCTCCATATGGGAGTATCCCCCGAGTGCCTATTCAAGTCGTAGACTCGGGTGGGGACTTTGAACTCTTTCGACTGATGTCTTTTTTTGGTTTTAGCCGAATATGGTTTCAGTGCTCCCTATGGGAGTAGGCCCTGAGTCCATAATCGAATCGTTGATTCGAAGAGGGGCATTAGATGGTGAAGGTAGTTTTGTGCCTATGAAGTCTTCGGGTGTGCGGCCAGCGCTCCTGTTAGGAGTAGCCCCCGAGTGCTTGGTTGACTTATAGAATCAAGCAATGACTAAAGTAATCAAAGAGATCTCCTGCTAGAGTAGATGACGTCAGTGATGACGATTAGATGATCTCATTTTCCCACCTAAGCGGTATTGACGGGACTTGACGAAGGTGGGGCCCCATTTCTAACTAGGATTTGACCAAGCATACGTAATCTTCGTTTTAACTGCCCCTCCTTGATTCTCACGCGTAGCGGGGAAAGTGCGGTGACGGTTCACTATTTTCCGTCGCCACACGTTTTCTCGGATTTGCGCCACGCGTCTGGTTGAGGCTTTTCTTGCCATTAGATTGCATCTTCCCTTTGGTTAAGTAGAGGCTCATGTGCGGTAAATTTCCCCACAATTCATCATCTTCCTCCTTGTGTACTGCTTCCATTGCTACTCGCTGATGCTCCCTTGCTCTCGCCCCTGCTGCTGTGCTTGACGGTCTCAATACCTTCCCAAGCTACTTCCTCCGATCCCATCGCCACCAATGTATGGAGAAGAAGAACGGTGCGACCGTTGCTGGATCTGCTGCTGCCGCTACTACGGCCAAGAAGAAGGGCACAGCCGCCAAATCCAGTATTGCTTCTACAGCTAGCAAGAAGAAGGGTGCTCGAATGCATGTCACCAATGGCTCGTGGCGGCGTACTGCCATTAAAGAGCACGAGCTCCAAAAAAACCGCCAAGATGGTTTGCTTCGTGCCAATGAAGCAGACTGCAAGATGCCTAGCTTGGAGGTAATCCCATATCCCCCTATCGGATTTTGTGTGATGTTCCTTGCTTTCGTCCTTCGGGGCCTTTCTCTTCCCCTCCACAAGTTTGTGCAAGGGTTTCTCTGCTTCTATGGGCTCTAGCTGCATCAGCGGACCCCAAACTCTACTTTGCACATTGCGTGCTATATCACTCTTTGTGTCTGCTAGCTCAGAATCGATCCGCACTTCGTCCTTTTCAAAAAAAACTCTTCAAGCTAAAGCGGCAATTGGGTTCTGGATCTGTGGTCTACGACATTAGAGGCGGCGGTATCCATGTGGACCCGAACATACAGTACTTTCCTCTAGATAGCTCCGACTCCGTACAGGGATGGAGGGAGAAGTGGTTTTACATCCGTGATCGGCAGGCCAATGGCGAACATTATGGACTTGCTCCTTTTGATCCGAAGGAAGAATTTAAGAGGAGAAGGTCTTGGAAAAATGTGGTGATGCCTGGCGAGGCCGAGGAAGTCAAAGTTTTGTATAAGCGTGTCTACAATCTCCAACTCATTCGAGGGAATGATATTGACAGCCCAGACCTCGTCGACAGATGGATGCACCGGCAGGTGCAGCCACTGCAAGCTAGGGCACACCGGATGTATCTTTGGACTGGCACCGATGATGTCACTTGAGTCTCTCAGGAGAAGTTGTCCTCAAGCAAGGTGGACAAAAAGTTCAGGAGACTAACCAAGTTCACTCGCAAGGAGAAACTCGCTAGGGATTCATTCGTGCTGCCCTTTCATGTGAGTCACCCCCCTCCCGAGGTAACTTTGTCATTTCTTCTTCTACTGTGCTTCGTTTGCCCATAGGGAGTTTTGCGTATGTAACCTTGTGCTTTAGCAGGAATGGAAAGTGAACACCGCTCTACCTCCATAGCCTGAAGGGATAATTCCCTGTGATGCTATGGAAGAGGATGAATCTGGGCCTACTTTGCCCGTTTCTGAGGAGTAGGATGCCCCTGAGTGTAGAGAGGGCGCCACTCGCAAGCGCTCCTGAAGCAAGGACTCTGATGCTTGCTCTACGGAGATGGCAGAGGATCCTTCGATTGAGGTGAATGTCGCAGATCCAATTCCAGTGATCCTTGTGCGCGTTGTTGCTCCTCCATCACGGCAGAAACCGAGGAAGCAAAAGGAGGCATCTGAGGATTCCTTCCACCTTGATTACTTTGACGGGTGAGTCTTTTGCCCAATGGTTGTACTGTTTTTGTCTTTAGAGTCTTTTTCCTGAAGTTATTCGCGAACTTTTCTGTAGTAAAACCGCATCTTCATCATCAAATGACTACCACATCTTGAAGGAGACCGGAGTTGTGGACTCCAAAGGCAAGGATGTGGAGGATTGCTCGCCCTCTCCCCAGATAGCGGCCAACTCCGACACCAACTCCTTGAGTTCCCCCCACACAGGGGACCACTAGATGGTTGCCTAGACGTCCACCCAGAAGGAGACTTCTGAGTCCCTGGATGACCATGTAAGTGTCCGCAATCATGTGATTCGAAGTTAGGTTGATTCTCATGCTTTGGTATCCTCGACAGCCTGTCTTGAAGGACTCCATTCGTCTTGGTGAACAGATTGCATCATTAGGCCGGCAGCACACCTGGCTAGATACTCGGAATCGCCAGCTCTAAGGTAAGCCTCTTTTATATGGTTGGCGCAAAAATCGGTTGACCTTGACTTTTCTATATCATCCTTGTAGTTCAGAACAACGATCTCCTTCGTCATGTTACTACCCTCGAGAAGGGCCTTAGCATTGTGGAGAAGAAATGAGATGAGGCACTCAAAGCCCTCGAGCAGTCTGAACAGGAGTCGAAGAGGCAGGAAGATGACCTATCGGCCATTTCAGCTGACAGGGAGAAGATGTTCACAGAATAGCTTCGCTTTGTTGACAAAGCGCTTTTCAGGTATCTTTATGTTACTGTTTTGTATAACTGCAGCTTTACTTTATTTTCTTATTTTAGCATCGATGCTCAAGCTCTCGCTCGCGAGGATGTTTTGGCCAGTATCGTGGTTGCAATCAAAGATCGCAACATCTCCGTCTAGGATTCTCTTCAAAAGGCCAATGATGTGCTTAGGCGTCTTCGAGAGGAGATGGTCCCCAAGGCCAAACTTATTGAAGACCTTGATGGCCTGGTTGAGTTCTTCGCCGAAGGCGTCCCCGCAAAATTCAAGAGTACACAGAAGGGGGTCGGTGCTACCATGGGACTTGCGATGGAACAAGCCCATGGTGTCAACATAAACCCTAGCAAGGTCTCCATGACAATGTCGGTTGCTGCAAATGGCCAGCAGGTAGTTTTCCCTTCCTTTGCCGCTCGTTGTCACAAATATGGGCCTCGGCTCATAGAGTCGCTCACAAGGTACTTGGAGGAGCAGAAGAGGTCAAAAACGGCGAAGATCACGATGTAAGGGGTTGTAGCTGAGAAAGCCATGGCGTCGGAGGCTGTCACTGAATCGATGAAGCCCCCGAGTGCTAATTCGTAGCTATAGACTTTTCCTTTTGTCATCCTTTTGTAACCTCTGGTACTTCCAGGCCTTGTCCTTAATTTGATGCTTGAATCTGATGTTCCTTTGTTCTTTTCGAGTGGTGGTTCTTATTCATCTATTCTTCTGCATGGTTAGGATCCTTTGAGTGATTCACATGATATGTCTTCTATAGATGCGCCTGGTCAATCCCCCTAGGAAACCTGTGGCGGAGCCACATTCGAAGGTGGAGGAGGCATCGGAGTTGTCTCGACTATGCAACCATGTGAAGCATTTAGAGCGAGAGATACCAGTCATCCATGATATTGCCGATGTCTGGAAGTCAAAACCCGAGAAAGCCATCGAACACGAGAAGTATCTCCTTGGCAAGGTGGCCCATCTTAAGGAGCAATTGCAATGTTAGTTTCTCTGACTACTTTTCCCTGTCAGTACCACTTGTAATTGCGACTCATTCCTACGCTTTTTGATTGCCTTTTGCAGTTGTGAGTCTTTGTCTCCCACATGAAGAAAAGGACCGTGTAAGTATATGACTGAACTGCCTGACCCAAGAGCAATTTGAAGCTAGCAGGTACTTCTGGGTCGACCGGGATCGTGCAATCGTGTTAGCGATGCTGCTAGATCGTGTGTCACATGTACTGCACTACTTGAAGAAGGCGCAGTCATGTTTGAAGCATATCTTTCGGGCGATGTTTCCCTTGGACGCAGTGCCCTCGAGCCTGTTGGCCCTAATGAGGAAATTTCATAACACCGATACGGGGCGCGAATGTGTGCATCAACAACTGGTTGCAGGTGCCAAGGTTGCGCTAGCACTTGTGCGCATGTAGTGGCCTGACATAGACTTGGGTGTCGTTGCTATAGGGCCGCCACCACCTCCAGCGGGTTTGGCGTGGAATATGGTACCCCACTATCGAGCGGTTGACCAGCCAACCGAAGACATCATTGATTTGTTCGACCAGCATACCAACATTCTCCTTTTATGTCAGTAGGATAGTTGTTGGACCTGCACAAGATGTATAGCTGCTGTAAAAATTGTATAATAATTTTGACTAGGTGTTGATACCCATGTTTGTATGTATAGCTGTTGAGCTTAGTTATTTCGCGAGTATGCTGTTGTATGCAATACCTTTTAGTTAGCCTGACGCTTGTGAATCTTGTTACCATGTCATCCTGCTAGTTACGCTATATTAGGTAGGCTTTATCGAGGGTTCGATTGGCAATGTGGTCAGCTACTTAGGTCATTGATTTGTTTATGTGACGAGGTTGTCAGGGAGGCGCAGTCCCCGAGTGCAGGAATAGCAATGTAAATGAAAAACAAGACACAAAGTTGGAGGCACCGAGCTTTATTTATTTGTAGAATATCAGGAGCTACAATGTTTGGCTAAGTATCCTGGCTGAGTAGCCTTATTGTAAAAGTAAAAACATCTACGCGTAGAAACAGCACAACTGCGCAACGTTCTAGGGGTTGGATTATGCGACTCCTCTCTATACGTCCTTCAGGCGATAGGCTCCACCTAGGATTACTTCTGTAATCACATAGGGTCCCTCCCAGGGGGCTCGGGCTTGTGGTGTCCTTTCTGCTTCAGTCGCAGGATGTTGTCTCCTTTGATGAAGGACCTTGGGCGCAGTCATCGGTTGTGGTAGTTGCGGAGGATTTGCTAGTAGATCATGGACCGTTCTGATGCGAGCTCGCGTGCTTCGTTAAGGAGGTCAACAGAGCCTTAGAGTGTGGTTGTTGACTCCGCCTCGCTGTACGCCACGACCTTTGGGGCCTTATAGCGCACTTCTGCATGTAGTACTGCCTTGGTGCCATGTACCATGAATAACGGGGTGTAACCTGTGGCCCTGTTTGGGGTTGTGCACATGCTCCATAGTACTGATGGTAGCTCCTCAGGCCATCACCCAGATGTTCGCTCGAGTTTTCTAAGGAGTCTTTTCTTGATGTCATTGTAGACGAGGTCGTTGGCCTTCTCGACTTGACCGTTGGTCTGGGATATGCTACCTAAGCGTAGCTGATGTTGATTCCTAGGTTTTCGCAGAAATATGGGAACTCATTTGAGGTGAAGTTCGTCCCATTGTTGGTGATGATGCTGTGTGACACCCCGAACCTGAAGACGATGGAATCGAAGAATCTAACGTCAGCGGCGCCTGTTTGTTTCGTCACTAGCATGGCCTTGATCCACTTGGTGCACTTGTCGACTGCGACAAGGATGAAAGTGTAACCTCCAGCTGATGACTTTTGCAGCTTGCCAACCATGTCGAGTCCCCATTGCGCAAAGGGCCAGTCCACAGGTATTGGCCTAAGCTCTGCGCCTGGTGCGTGCAGTTTATCCACGAACCTGTAGCAGGCATTGCACTTTTGGACGATGTCCTTGGCATTACGCATCACCGTTGGCCAGTAGAAACCAGCTCGCAGAGCTTTGGCAACTAGAGCGCGACTCTGGCGTGATGGCCATAGGTGCCTTCATGTATGTTGAGGAGGATGGCTCTCCCGTCGCCATTGGAGACGCATCGTTGAAGGACTCCTGTAATGATGCGCTTGTACACCTCGCCTTTGATGATGGTGAAGGCTTTGGAGCGTCACGCTATGTATCGCACATCTGTCGGGTCGTATGGCAACCTTTTGCTGAGAAGGTATGTGATGTATGGCTGCGTCCAGGATGGCTCGATGAGCATGACCTCCATGGGACCTTCGAGTCTAGGCCCTTGTTCTTCATCATCAGGACGTTCGAGTCCTTCGGGCGGCGTAGCCCCTGAGTCCTTTGATGTGCTAGCTGGTTGTTATAGAGCCTTTGTCTTGATGGAGCGCTCATAGATTTGTTCTAGGAATACCCTGGGTGGCACTAGAGCGTAGGTGGACCCTATGTTGGAAAGTGTGTCAGCCTCCTCGTTGCTCTCACGCCCTAGGTGTCATAGTTCGCAGTAGTCGAAGTCTCCTTCGGGTGCGTCGTAGAGGTTACGGTAGGCGATCATGTTGTCACTCAGGGCATCGCACTAGTTCATGGTTTGGTCCACCACGAGTTTGGAGTCACCGTAGATAACGAGTCGCGTTGCACTACAGGATTTGGCCATCCGCATCCATGGAGCAGGGCCTAGTATTCCGCTTCATTGTTGGATGCGCAAAACTGCATTCACAGAACATACCTCATTTTGTCACCCTGCAACAACGTTAGGATGACACTGATGACAGCTCCTTCTTGAAGTTTGGATCCGTCTAAGTGCATTGTCCATAGGCAGGACATGTTCGGTGTGTTTGGAAGCTGGTTCTCCATCCAGTGAACGAGGAAGTCCAGGAGAACTTGTGACTTTATTGCCACTCGCTTCTCGTATGTAATGTCTCGTGGAGATAGTTTGATTCCCCAGAGAGTGACTCGTCCCGTGGCATCAGGGTTGTTGTGGATGTACCCTAGTGGGGCATCGTTCACCACAACAATGGGGTCCTCCTAGAAGTAGTGGATCAGACACTGAGCTGTCATGAAGACGCCATATGCCAACTTCTGGTAGTGCGGGTACTGCTGTTTTGTTGGTGTAATGACCTCGCTGAGGTAGTAGACTGGGCGCTACACCCCGTGGACCTTGCTGTCTTCGGCCCAATCTACCACAAGCACAGTGCTGACGACCTGGGTGGTGGAAGATATGTATAGCAACATCGGCTCTTTCTCCCTGGGAGTCACTAGCACAAGTGAGGTGGAGAGTAGGCGCTTGAGATCTTTGAATTCATCTTGTGCTTCATCTGTGCACTCGAATTTCTCAGCTTTGCAGAGGAGGTGATAAAACGGTAGTGCCTTCTCGCCCATTCGACTGATGAATGCACTAAGCGCCACGATTCGGCCTGTAGGTATTGGACTCCTTTGACGTTCTTTGGCTTTTCCATTGCTAGTATGGCCTTTATCTTTTTTGGGTTGGCCTCGATTACCCTGGCGGATATGAGGTACCCGAGCAGTTACCCAGATGGTACGCCAAAGGCAAATTTCTCTAGATTTAGCTTGATCCGGTAGAGGTCAAGGTTATCGAAGGTCTCTCTTAGATTGTCAAGTAATGTGGCTTCCTCCTTGGTTTTGACGACGGTGTCATCAACATAAACTTGGATGTTCCCACCAAGATGGCTCTTGAGGCATGCCTGCATACACCATTGGTAACTGGCTCCTGCGTTGTTTATCCCGAAAGGCATTGTTGTTGGGCAGAAGACGCCGAAGGGCATCATGAATGCCATTTTCTCCTAGTCCTCCTCCTTCATTCGAATATGATTGTAGCTTGAGTAGGCATCGAGGAAGCAGAGGCATTCGCATCCCGTGGTGGAGTCGATTATCTCATCGATCTGTAGCAATGGGAAGTGATCTTTCGGGTAGTGCTTGTTGAGGCAGGTGAAGTCCACGCACATCCGTAGGATATCCGTGTCCTTTTTAGGGACAAGCACGGGGTTTGCTACCAAGGTGCTCTCCTTGATTTCTCATATGAAGTTGGCATCGAGGAGTCTGTTGACTTCCACATCGACCGCCTTTTCCCTTGGTTCTGATAGTCGATGTATCAACTGCTTGACTGGTGTGTGATGGCTGCAAGTGCACAGATTGTTTGTAGCTAGTTTCAGAATAAAGATATCGATCCCACAGGGAGCAGGAGTCTGAAGTCTAATAATTCTTGAAATAAATATTATGATAGAAATGCTAGATAAAGTTCTAGGTGAAAATATAAAATTCGAGTATTGTGTCGAAAGGTGTTTTTGGGTTTTTGGTATAAGAGCAATAATACAGTAAAGTAAAATAATTGAATACATCAAGTAAGTATCGTGTGTGTAAGAGAGATTGGAACTGCAATAGGGAAAAAGCATTCTCAGGGAGTAGCGGATACATCACTAGCATTATAAGGACCTGAGATAAAGATTATCATCATGAACATTCTCATCGATATATGTGTGGGAGGAACTCCGTATTTGGAAAAATAGGAAGCAATCGCTGCTCTCATCATCCTCATAACCACAACAGTTAGCAATTGACATCAATCGAATTAATGCGCTATTGAGGGAGGTAACACCGTAGGACGTATCCCATAACATGGATAGTTTTCCGTGAGTTTGCTTGGTTTCCAAAGTTGATACGTAAGGGGTGCCAACAGCTTTAGAGTCACTGTAAGTGCTAGCACACCTCCATCTACCAACTAGTAGTTCCCTCCATCAAGTCCCCATGAGAGGCAAATATTGAGAGGTCGACTTATCTCAAAATCAAGATGTAGAAAATCTAACACATGGTCACAACGATGAATATCATAATAGACATTATCTTATTTTAGTCTCATACTAGCGTTTATCCATCTCCCCAAGAACTAGAGATCTACTCACACATGGAGGCAATCAACATCATGGAAATGGTAATGGAAACAATCATATATGAATAGTACTTGAATAAATACACAATGATTATGGGAATTAAAACAAGATCTAGACAAGATGTTGATGGATGGTGGTGATGTAGTGGTGGTTGATGAAGATCAATGCCTTAGCCTCGCAGATCTTTGTAGGGCAAAGATGGATCCCCGGTGGATCAGTTCCCCTTCTAGATGGCTTCTAGAGGTGAGGGTTCTATGATTTCTGGGTGTTCTGTATGTCGTCTCCCCAAACTAGTTACATGGGGTGAAACTATTTGACGAGGCGGAGGCGGTGCCAACTATATGGCTGGAAATTTTGCTCCCGTCGTATAGTTGGTTGTTGACCCTTCTGCCTCCTTTGTTCGCTTTTGGTTTCTTCTAGTATTATTAATATTTCCAAAATAAGCGATTTACGTTGTTTTCGAGTCCTTTTCTCCATAGTACAACTGCTCCAAGAATTGTATCCATTGGATCCATCATCTGTCCTGATCCTGGTGAAAATAGACATAAAATGTGCGCGCGAGCGCCGTAAAATACCAATATCCTACATCTACAATGCAAAATAATAATGTAAAACATGATGCAAATATGCACTCATCAACTTCCCCAAGCTTAGACTCTTGCTCGTCCCGAGCAAGTTTTAGCTTAATGGATGTGATCCTCATATTCATGAAGCTGAGTCGATTAAAATAAATGAGGTAGTTGCAACATGTGTTTATCCTATACGATACATCGGAATAAGTTCGTGAATAGTACCTTACTCGAACCATCTGAATAGTATTAGCAGGCTTCCACACCTTAGTGATCAATAGTTCATAAAAGATGAATCTCAACATAATGTAAAAGTATCCCGTTGAACCTAATGAGTTAACGAGGTAGTCCCAAGTGTTTTAGGATCAAATTCACATGGGATTCAAAATGTTGAAAGTGTTTCTTTGTCCTACGACAATACAATGGTATATGCCTATTTGCTCTTTGCATACTCGCTCTTTTTCTTTTGTTTTGCATATATGCTCACACTTTTGTTTAAGTGATGTGCAAAGGAACTAGCCATATATTCCACCTTATGTAGGAATTCAATTTTTAACGATCTCAATTATCAAATTCCAACTGTATATGAAGAATTCTTATGACCTGGATATTCGACCTTGACTTGTTCTAACTCTATTTTGATAGCACTTTAATTTTCCTTTCTTGAAGCCTCCTTCGAGTGCATCGTAGAGGTTGCGGTAGGTGATCATGTTTTCACTCAGGGCATCACACTAGTTCATGGTTTGGTCCACCACGAGTTTGGAGTCACCGTATATAACGAGTCGCGTTGCACTACAGGATTTGGCCATCCGCATCCATGGAGCAGGGCCTAGTATTCCGCTTCATTGTTGGATGCGCAAAACTGCATTCACAGAACATACCTCATTTTGTCACCCTGCAACAACGTTAGGATGACACTAATGCCAGCTCCTTCTTGAAGTTTGGATCCGTCGAAGTGCATTGTCCATAGGCAGGACATGTTCGGTGTGTTTGGAAGCTGGTTCTCCATCTAGTGAACGAGGAAGTCCAGGAGAACTTGTGACTTTATTGCCACTCGCTTCTCGTATGTAATGTCTCGTGGAGATAGTTTGATTCCCCAGAGAGTGACTCGTCCCGTGGCATCGGGGTTGTTGTGGATGTACCCTAGTGGGGCATCGTTCACCACAACAATGGGGTCCTCCTAGAAGTAGTGGATCAGTCGCTGAGCTGTCATGAAGACGCCGTATGCCAACTTCTGGTAGTGCGGGTACTGCTGTTTTGTTGGTGTAATGACCTCGCTGAGGTAGTAGACTGGGCGCTACACCCCGTGGACCTTGCTGTCTTCGGCCCAATCTACCACAAGCACAGTGCTGACGACCTGGGTGGTGGCAGATATGTATAGCAACATCGGCTCTTTCTCCCTGGGAGTCACTAGCACAAGCGAGGTGGAGAGTAGGCGCTTGAGATCTTTGAATTCATCTTGTGCTTCATCTGTGCACTCGAATTTCTCAGCTTTGCAGAGGAGGTGATAAACGGTAGTGCCTTCTCATCCATTCGACTAATGTATCCACTAAGCGCCACGATTCGGCCAGCAGGTGTTGGACGCCTTTAACGTTCTTTGGCTTTTTCATTGCTAGTATGGCCTTTATCTTTTTCGGGTTGGCCTCGATTACCCTGGCGGATATGAGGTACCCGAGCAGTTGCCCAGATGGTACGCCAAAGGCGCATTTCTCTGGATTTAGCTTGATCCGGTAGTGGTCAAGGTTATCGAAGGTCTCTCTTAGATTGTCAAGTAATGTGGCTTCCTCCTTGGTTTTGACGACGGTGTCATCAACATGAACTTGGATGTTCCCACCAAGATGGCTCTTGAGGCATGCCTGCATACACCATTGGTAACTGGCTCCTGCGTTGTTTATCCCGAAAGGCATTGTTGTTGGGCAGAAGACGCCGAAGGGCAACATGAATGCCATTTTCTTCTGGTCCTCCTCCTTCATTCGAATATGATGGTAGCTTGAGTAGGCATCGAGGAAGCAGAGCAATTCGCATCCCGTGGTGGAGTCGATTATGTCATCGAATCCGTAGCAAAGGGAAGTGATCTTTCGGGTAGTGCTTGTTGAGGCAGGTGAAGTCCACGCACATCCGTAGGATATCCATGTCCTTTTTAGGGACAACCACGGGGTTTGCTACCAAGGTGCTCTGCTTGATTTCTCGTATGAAGTTGCATCGAGGAGTCTGTTGATTTCCATATCGACCGCCTTTTCCCTTGGTTCTGATAGTCGATGTATCA
This sequence comes from Avena eriantha, assembly GCA_910589775.1. Taxonomy (NCBI): domain Eukaryota; kingdom Viridiplantae; phylum Streptophyta; class Magnoliopsida; order Poales; family Poaceae; genus Avena; species Avena eriantha. The sequence goes on from OU342742.1 coordinate 315,399,631, forward strand.
ACTGCTTGACTGGTGTGTGATGACTGTAAGTGCACAGATTGTTTGTAGCTAGTTTCAGAATAAAGATATCAATCCCACAGGGAGCAGGAGTCTGAAGTCTAATAATTCTTGAAATAAATATTATAATAGAAATGCTAGATAAAGTTCTAGGTGACAATATAAAACGCGAGTATTGTGTAGAAAGGTGTTTTTGGGTTTTTGGTATAAGAGCAATAATAAAGTAAAGTAAAATAATTGAATACAGAAAGTAAGTATCGCGTATGTAAGAGATATTGGAACTGCAATAGGGAAAAAGCATTCTCAGGGAGTAGCGGATACACCACTAGCACTATAAGGACCTGAGATAAAGATTATCATCATGAACATTCTCATCTATGTATGTGTGGGAGGAACTCCGTATTTCGACAAATAGGAAGCAATCGCTGCTCTCATCATTGTCATAACCACAACAGTCAGCAATCAACATCAATCGAATTACTGCGCTATTGAGGGAGGTAACACCGTATGCCGTATCCCATGACATGGATAGTTTTCCGTGAGTTTCCTTGGTTTCCCAAGTTGATACGTAAGGGGTGCCAACAGCTTTAGAGTCACTGTAAGTGCTAGCACGCCTCTGTCTACCAAATAGTAGTTCCCTCCATCAAGTCCCCACGAGAGGCAAATATTGAGAGGTCGACTTATCTCAACATCAAGATGTAGAAAATCTAACACATGGTCATAGCGATGAATATCATGATAGACTTTATCTTATTTTAGTCTCATACTAGGGTTTATCCATCTCCCCAAGAACTAGAGATCTACTCACACATGGAGGCAATCAACATCATGGCAATGGTAATGGAAACAATCATATATGAATAGTACTTGAATAAATCCACAATGATTATGTGAATTAAAACAAGATCTAGATAAGATGTTGATGGATGGTGGTGATGTAGTGGTGGTTGATGAAGATCGATGCCTTAGCCTCCCAGATCTGTGTAGGGCGAAGATGGATCCCCAGTGGATCAGTTCCCCTTCTAGATGCCTTCTAGAGGTGAGGTTTCTATGATTTCTGGGTGTTCTGTATGTCGTCTCCCCGAACTAGTTACACGGGGTGAAACTATTTGAGGAGGCGGAGGCGGTGCCAACTATATGGCTGGAAATTTTGCTCCTGCCATATAGTTGGTCGTTGACCCTTCTGCCTCCTTTGTTCGCTTTTGGTTTCTACTAGTATTATTAATATTTCCAAAATAAGCGATTTATGTTGTTTTCGACTCCGTTTCTCCATAGTACATCTGCTCCAAGAATTGTATCCATTGGATCCATCATCTGTCCTGATCCTGGTGAAAATAGACATAAAATGTGCACGCGAGCGCCGTAAAATACCAAGATCCTACATCTACAATGCAAAATAATAATGTAAAACATGATGCAAATATGCACTCATCAACTTCCCCAAGCTTAGACTCTTGCTCGTCCCGAGCATGTTTTAGCTTAATGGATGTGATCCTCATATTCATGAAGCCGAGTCGATTAAAATAAATGAGGCCCTTGCAACATGTGTTTATCATATACAATACATCGGAATAAGTTCGTGAATAGTACCTTACTCGAACCATCTGAATAGTATTAGCAGGCTTCCACACCTTAGTAATCAATAGTTCATAAAAGATGAATCTCAACATAATGTAAAAGTATCCCGTTGAACCGAATGAATTAGCGAGGTAGTCCCAAGTGTTTTAGGATCAACTGTATTCACATGGGATTCGAAATGTTGAAAGTGTTTCTTTGTCCTACTACAATACAATGGTATATGCCTATTTGCTCTTTGCATACTCGCTCTTTTTCTTTTTTCTTTTCTTTTGTTTTGCATATATGCTCACACTTTTGTTTAAGTGATGTGCAAAGGAACTAGCCATATATTCCACCTTATGTAGGAATTCAATTTTTAACGATCTCAATTATCAAATTCCAACTGTATATGAAGAATTCTTATGACTTGGATATTCTACCTCGACTTGTTCTAACTCTATTTTGATAGCACTTTAATTTTCCTTTGTTGAAGGTTTCTTTTTCAACTTAACTGTATAGATAAACTTTCTTTGTAAATCATACCGTAGACTTACAGCATATTGACCAAATTTTCTTTATGTGTTCCATTAATACCAATGCGTGGAATACTCCTATTGCTATCATCAAGTGTAAGTAAAATCATACTAAAGCCATTCATATATCATTAAAGCAAACACAAACTCAATATTGCTCCATATATAATAATAAACTCGGAATTTCATTAAAGGGATTGACTATTCCTGAAGGGAATTCTAATGATACCAACTTTATTGCTAGTTTGAACTAATGCAAAAATAATAAAAATGTATAAGATATATTACAAGGTATTAAAGATCTCCCCAAGCTTTGTATCAAGCCAGGCGGGATAAAATAATCCCTTGCGATTATTTGATACTGTGATTGTTGTGGGTCATTGTGGCACCATGACACATGGTATCTTCTCCTCACGGGCCAGCCTGAGGCGTATGGATTCACAGCTTATAATGCTTTAACACGCAACTTGTAGAAAAGATTGTTCCTCTGTAGCACTTTCACTTGTTCTTTAATGATCTCATTGTTATCCTGAAGTGTTTGTAGCGCCTTAAGACGCATAGAAAAACCTGCTTTGGTTGTCTGCTCGATATCTTCATCCAGTTTACGAAGATAAAGTCGTAGCAATCGAAGGTGTTTGGGTGTCCTTGGCTTCTCCTTGTCCAACTCTTCAATCTTCAGCTCTAGGGCCTTCAAATCCCTCTTCCGACACCCATGATCGGCGTCGAGGAACTCAATAGCGATGGTCTTGATCTCCTTGTCTTTCTCGCAATTGCTCCCGATCTCGATGGGAGCTTTTCTTCTTAACTTCTGTCCTTGGTTGAGAGCCCTCACGTGTGAATAAGAGGTAGATTGGTTTCTGGAGATTATGATTAGAGAGAGACAATGGCAGTAAATAAGGGGCGTCAAAGGTCGGTAAAACTCACGAGAAACACCAAATTGTCGTCCAAGAAAAGAATCTTAATGAAATAGGGAAAGAAATCACGTATTTGGAAAAGACCTGCCGCGTAACGACAAACTATACGGGCACGACCCGTATAGCTCCGCACGTATTGTTGGTTCCAAGCAGATATTTCCAAATATCTCGAGTCCAGGTCGATTAAATCATGACTCGGAACTGACAATAACATTTTATTAATGAATAAACGAAAGACAAATGAAAAGTGTCTGAGAGGTTAATGACCAACTATACGGCCAGAATTTTGGCTCCGGTCATATAGTTGCGACCGTATAGAGACAAACACCAAAAACCAAAAGTGCCTGAGAGTTTAATGACCAACTATACGGCCGGAATTTCAGCTCCGGTCATATAGTTGCGACCATATAGATACAAACACCAAAAAGCAAAACTATCTGAGAGTTTAACGACCAACTATACGACCAGAATTTTAGCTCCGGTCGAATAGTTGCGATCGTATAGACTCAGATATTGAAAACAATTTCACAAAGATGATACAGAGAGTTGAACAACCAACTATACAGCGGCAGCTCCCTCGCCGGTTGTATAGTTCCGCCCGAATAGTTGGTAAAAACCCTCTAAAACTTCAAAAAACATAAGGAATTCAAAGGCAAAAAAATAGAAGTAAAATTTGTGAAAACAAATCACTTATTTGGGTAAGAACACTTACCTTGCACTTACCATTTGCTTATTCGGGGATGAAAAGTTCCTCCAACAACAAAGACTTCTTCTCTCTTGAAGGAATTGACCTTGATTCATTGAATAATTCTCGTAAACAAAAATCACCAGAACTAAAGTTCCTCTCAATAAGATAGGTGTCTGGATGGGAAAACATGGACACTGCATATTAACATCTTTATTTCCTTCCTCTGCATAATCTGCAACTCAAATTCTTGAAGTGAAAGAATCCAGCGGATCAGTCTTGGCTTATTTTCTTTCCTCTCAAGGAGTTATTTTAAACCATCATGATCCGTATGAACTCTTACCTTCGCATCAACTATGTAAGAACGAAATTTATCACAAGAGAAAAATACAGCAAAAAGTTCATTTTCTTCCTTAGGGTAATTCTTCTGAGCACCATTTAGAGTTCTGCTAGCATGATGTATAATATTAAATCTGTGACCAATATGTTGTCCCAGAGTTACTCCTACAACATCATCAATAGCTTCACATATTAAGTCAAAGGTTGTATCCCAGATAGGTGGTTTAATGATGGGAGCACGAGATAAAGAATTTTTTAGTTTATCAAAGGCTTCAAGACATTTATCATCAAAATTAAATCTTACTCCCTTTTGCAAGAGGTTAGTCAAAGGTTTAGATATCGCAGAGAAATTTCTAATGAACCTTCTATAAAAACGCACATGACCAAGGAAACTTCTTATACCTTTAATATCCCTAGGTTGTGTATAACATCCCAATTTCAGCGACCCTGATTAGTTGTCCAGAATGCAAAAAACAGGGGGAACAAAAACTTTTTCTTGTTTAATGCTGAAGTGTTTGATTGTTGTTTGGATATGCTTATGCATATGAATGTGTACTAGATGATATACTCCTTACCTCAACACCAGTTGACAAAAGCTACTTCCTAAAACAGTCTTAGCTTAATTTCGATATTCTCAAATGTTCTAGCATTTCAAAACATGAGCCAAGATACTTATGCAACCAAAACTATTTTATTAGCTTCTGTTGACAAAATTATGGAGAGCTATATAACATAATCTCCTTATGTTTTCAGGACAGAACCTTCTACTATTCTTACCTCTAGATTCAACAAAGCCCTTTTGTGAAACATTTGAATTCTACTCTTGGTATAGATACCAAAGACTCTCATCTTACTCAAACTCCAACCCTTTTCAAAATACCCCTACCCCAAGCTAGGCTTGATGGTAACCCTAGTAGTAGGTTTGCTTAGTTTCTAAGATGAGTTGCCTAGATCTGCTACCTGATGAATTGCCTTGATCTGCTATTTGACTTGTTTGCTTAGGAGATAGTATGATCTACTCTAATATCTCATCACTAGGATCAAGATGTTCCCAACTCATCAACCCCTAAGAAAGAATACAAAGCAGGATCTGATCCCTAGATACTAGGTGATCATCTAAAACCCCCAACTAGAATCAATTCTGAAGTGATTCCTTCTAGAAGTTTCCAAGACAATGAAGAGCAATATCAAGAAAGGGTACTTTCTACTCAATCTACACTTCAACATCATCCACTTGATGATGCTTGGGTACCTTGCAACCCATCAAAAACATCCCATCTCATGTTCTAGTCAAAAACCCTTTTTGAATGCCTCCCTTTCTCAACCCTTGTGCATTTTTGGAAATGCATCTGAACCATATTGTTAATCATCCTAAGGGATACCAAGGCCCATGTTTTCCCTTGGTTAGATCAACCTCCAACGCACTATTTCTTGATGGTTTTGCAAGCAAGAAAATAACTTTTCCTGCGAATATAGTCATCATTCCAACTTTGCTAGAAGCTCACACCACCTTCCAAACCTCTATGGAACAACTCTTTGCATGGTTCTATTCTACTCATATAGGTCTACCAACATCTACTTCACTTGCTCCAAGTGGATCCTTGTGCTGACTAAACCCACAAGGTTTTTAAGGCTAGTTGATAATCTGCCTTGATAGGCTTATTTTTTTCAAAGTTTGAATGATTGTCTTGGTGATCTCAACCTGGATCAAGCTCAACCCCCTACACCATTGCAATCTACATCACTTGGTCTATCCAACCATCTACCCCATGCCCCAAGGGGATATCTGAACTCCAAGTTATAACCATATTTCGATGGTATGAAATTAACATCACCCTAGATCTTTAATCTAAGGTATTTCACCAAATCAACTTGGATTCTCCAATCCCAAGGTTAAAAATGCTTGCTACACCTTGTCTACATCATTTACCTTGATCATAAAAATTTATGAAGGATTGTCCATAATTATTATGTCTCCAAATCTAATTAATCTCTTTAATAGTCAAATCTCCAAAAACTCCTTTCATAAAGGAAAGTTTGGATTTTGCCAAAACACTTCCCCAAATTTTGGCTCAATTGAGTCCCATATATCAAACCCTATCTTCCCACTTCAAAAATAAATATTTTTGAAGAGCTTTATTATTTCTTTTTGCCCATTTTCTTAAATGGCTGAAACAAGAAATCATTCTTTAAAAATACTTTCCCACCTCCATAAATCCCAATAAAATTTCTCAAGGTGTGATATGGTATCTAGGACTATCTCACATCAAAATCCAACAAAGTCCAATGTAAAAATATCAAATGAGCTCCAATACTTCATTTCTGCTGTTTTTGAGCAAATGGATTTAAGTGGACTTTAGATCTTCAGAAAAATCCCAAATAATTCTTGGATGTCTACCTTGACCTCACCTATCTATCAGTACCACGTCCCTACCTTGTACTATACAAATTATCAAACTTCCTTCACATGCCACAAATTGACCAAATAAGGCAAACTAGGAAATTATTGATCTAGACCAAGGATCAATCACCACCAAGGCTCACCACTACCCACCACAGCAACCACCCTTCCTACTGGTCGTGATCACTGTAGCAAATACTGTAGTAACTTGTCCTCTAGTGCTTGGACACTTGTGCTTGGCCTCATATGAGTGGCTTGTCTTGCAAAACTTCTACTCCCCTCACAACTGCTACCACTCTCCCCCTGCTCTGCAGCTCGACCAGGAAACCACCTCCCCTGCCCATAGCATCCACTCCCTAGTTTCACACCTCCCTCCCTTCCCCTCATGGACCATGTCCATGGTGCACCCGCCCCTCTCGGTATAAATGGCCAGAGGCCACCCCAGCTTCCCTCTCTGGATCATTTGCCCCCTCTCCCTCTACCTACCCGTCTCCAAGCCCCAGATCTAGCCCCAAGGCTCCCCATCGCCCTTGGAAGAGAAAATATCTCCCCTCAGCCTTCTTCGAGGGTGAAGCTCCCCGTCGCCCTCGGTCTCTCACAGCCCTCTATCCACTCTCTGTATCGCCTCCCTGGACCTGAGCTACAGACTGATGCCTCTCCTTTTGCTGCAGGAACCCCGAAGCGTGGTCACCGGCGACAACCCCGAGTGGAGCTCCACTCCTGAGTCCACCCTCTCCGAGCCCTGTCCGCACCCCCAAGGGCTCCCCCGAGACTGCAGCATCCCTCCTGGTCCTCCCTCCCTCCTCTCCAACGGCATGCATGCAACCCTGAGGCCTCTCCGGTGAGCTCCGGCGAGCCCCGTTCGGGCGTCGTCACGCGAGCCGTTTCCCGGTGTGAACCCTGCCTTCCCGCCCCTCTTCGGACTCGGCTCGGTGCACCGCATCGCCTCCATGCCTTCCCCGTCGTCGGCGCAGCCTCTGGTGAGCTCCCCTGCGCCGCCCTATCGCCTCTAGCGTTCCTGGTTCTATTCGCACCGCCGGAGGTGGACGACGACTCAGAACCGTCGATCCCGCCTCAGATCCACGGCCCAGGGAGTCCAATACCTCTTCAGGCGCCTGCTCTTGCTGACGGGCGGGCCCCACACGGCCGTTTTAAAACGTCCAGCGCGCGCCTCCCGGGCAGCGCCAGTTGGGTCGACCCACAGTGCAGCCCAACCCCATCTAGTTTCCTAAGCCCAGTATCTCTTTCCCCCTTTTTTTGTTTAAAACACTTTACGTCAGATCTATTTAGTGGCATATTGGTTTAATTAGGTTTTTCAATCAAAACCCCAGGTTTCGTCCAAATAAAATTATAGATCTATAGGCACCTGTTTTGCCCAACATGTAGAGCCAACCCCTCTACAGAAATAAATTCCTTTAATTTTAGAAAATATATTTACAAAAATGAATCATGTTTAGTAAATAAATTCCTCAGTGACCTACACATCTCCAAAATGGATGAAACCAAGTTTCTTCGGAAGCCTACCCTTAGGCCTACCGACTAGTATTTTTCCCATACCAAGGTGAATAGTAGTTTGCCTATAGCAAAAATAACAAAATCCCTCCAATTAGGCCTTTAGAAAATTCCCTAAACAAAACCATGAGTCCAAGTGAACCAATTCCAAAACCCAGTGATGTGGTACATCACTACCTAACTAAATCCAGGAGCTCATGATTTATTGGGCCTTGAATATTTCTCTGTGAATTAAACTATTTTGTGCATGGTTTAATCACCTCTAAATTCAGTACAGTAGTTATACAACTCCAAAAAGGTTACTTCCAATTTCTCCAGAAAGGTATTCAAAAGACGTATACTGTGTCTTTGGAATCAAGCCAAAAGCTTCTGTAGATTAAATTTGGAGAAAAAGACAAAATGTCTATAGAACTGCCTTTGGGAATTTCCTTGAGGGCATTCTGGTAATTATATTGACTTTATTCCAACTCCCAGTGAACAAGTACATCAAGACTTACCTAATCACCCAAGGAAATAATTTTTGGAGCTTCATAACCTCTCTGGTGAATTATTTCCTAAAACTAGAGTTTTCTCCACTAGAATATTCATTATAAATCATTGGAAATTGATAATTTGATGAAACCACTTTTGTTGGTTTCATTTTATCAATACCTATCTGTTGGTATCATGTTTTTACAATGTTACCTTACAGAATATGGTCTTGGTCCAAAACCCAGCTCTTAGGTATTTTTTAAACTATAAATCCTAAGGGGATTTCCTTTCATATTACCAAGACAAAACCAATCCTAGTAAATCCATTCTTCCTAAGACCTAATGATTCTGTAAACTTGTATTGTTCATTGTTTTCTGTATGTATTGGGGCTTGAATGCCTGATGTTGATTGTGGCTTGGTTTGCTAGTGGTATTTATTATTGATTTGGTATTTTGAGGTATCTAAAGAAGAAGTCCAGGGACATTTATGCCATACTTCTGATCACAGGGAAGCCACCTTCTTGCTCATAACCCTTGTCCTACTATTTTACTTATGCATGTTTTATCTTCTGTTTATTAAAAGCTGCATTGTTTTACTAAATGTTGATATATACATATATATGGTAGTGGTTTGTCTCGTCCAAACCATTACACTTTGGTACTACTAAGTACAACCCCCCCTTGGTGATACCTAATTGTCCCTAGTAGAGTAGACGGTGCATATCCACCACACCCCTTTGGAGACCCTGATTTAGCCGAAGTAAAAGCTAGAGGATGGGAAGACCCCGGAAAAAGTTTTACCAAATGTTTTATGATAAAACCTTGGTGAGGTGGGACCTCCCAAGAGATGTTGAGAAAGAAAAAGGTTTTGTTTTACAAAATGCTAGAGGAAAACCGGAGGAAGAAGGTTTACGAAAACGCACCTGGTTGTTTGCAGTCTAGCTATAACAACTTAACCCTGTGCAACCACATTACTCTGGTATGGGACAGGGCTGGATTTGATGGTTGTCTATTCCGGTATAAGCTTCCTCGCAACTAATACAGGGTATCGGGGATCCCTGGAGGGTGGGCCTTCTCCGATAAAGGTGGGACCTGGAGAAGGAACGAAGGGTTGGCAGGCCTCCACGCGTTACTATGAGCCCCTTATTGAAAGCGCACACTCGAGAAGTGGAAAAAGCGCTCCGATTGGTCCTCGCCCGATGTCCCGGTTTTGAGGGGATTAACACTCATAGGGTATGCACTTATATTGGAGTGGGCATCCGGAGAGTCTTGATCGGTTACTCGACCCACGATCGGTGAAGATCAGGGTAGTGTACCCGGATGATGTGGGTAAAGTGTACAACCTCTGCAGAGTGTAAATCTATTCGAATAGCCGTGTCCGCGGTTAAGGACGGGTTGGACAAACTTCTATAGAGCGGCGTTGGTTTTGATTTCAAAAAGGATTTTTGAAAAGAAATGGCTTTCGAAATGTTTTGACCATGGGATGGTCGGCAAGGATCCCTGTTTTGACATTTGGATGGTTAGAAAGGGATGGAAGGAGTTTGGTCGTGGGACGACCGAAGAAGGAAACAAATGGGTGACCCAGTCCTAATGTTTTCAAAACTTTTCAAAAAGGTTTCCAAAACATTTTACAAAAGTTTTCAACAAAGATCGGTAGATGCGATATCTACAAGAGAAACTATTTGAGAAAAGAACCCCTCTTCGAGCCCTCCTACTACCACAGCCATAGTGCATATCCTCTTGTTATTATTATTATCTTAAGGTGGTTTGCGAGTACATTCAAAGTCTCACTGGCATTGCCCCTGGCTATTAACTTGGCCAGATATCAAGAAGAAGGAGCAATGGATGACTATGCGAGCTAGGCCGTTCTCCCAGTCAGTTGCCTGTAGGTTACGGCATGGCTCGGGCTCTACGCTTAATGAAGTTCCACTGATGTTGATCGATGTAGCCATGATGGCAAATAAGGTATGACATGTATTCGTTATTTTTTCGATGTTTACTTTGATACTTGTCGGTTATGTGCCACGACTAACTGATCATGGGATCGTGGTTGTATGCATAAGAGGGATTCTCGGAGGATTAATCCGGGGGCCCCACATTGTGGCATTCTCTCTATTGCCTCAACCTTAGATCTATTAACTTCAATTCCCTTACCTGATACCTTGTGTCCAAGGACTATACCTTCTTTGACTAAAATGGCACTTCTCCCAGTTTAGAACAAGATTGGTTTCTTCGCAACGCTGCAAAACTCTTTTGATATTATCCAAGCAACTAGTAAATGAAGTTCCATAGACAGAAAGGTCATCCATAAATACTTCCATTATAAGTTCTATAAAATCAGCAAAAATAGCAGTCATGCATCTTTGAAAAGTAAACAGAGCATTACATAAACCAAAAGGCATACGTCGGTAAGCATGTAAACCATAAGGACTAATGAAAGTTGTTTTAAGTTGGTCATCAGGATGAAAAGCTATTTGAGAAAAAACAGAGTATCCGTCCAAGTAACAAAAATGAGTATGGTTTGCTAACCTCTCTAAAGTTTGATCTATGAACGGTAGGGGATAGTGATCTTTCCTAGTTTCTTTATTCAATTTTACGAAGTCTATGCACATCCTATGCCCAACAATAGTTCTAGTAGGTATCAATTTATTATTTTCATTAGGAACAATAGTGAAACCTTCCTTCCTAGGGATAGGATGAACATGACTCACCCATTCACTTTCTTTAACAGGATAGATTATACCTGCATCCAGTAGGTGTACAATTTATTTTCTTACCACTTCTTTCATTTCAGGCTTCAATCTTTTATTTAATTCCGCAACTGGTTTAGCACCTTCCTCCATGAATATTCGGTGGACGGATATCATGGGACATATGCCCTTCAAGTTATCCATTGAGTACCCAAAGGCCTTGCGATGCTCGTTAAGTATCTCCATAAGTTTTTCTTCTTCTTTTCCTGAAAGTGAATCGAATTCATATTCTAGTTGTTCCAAGGACTTATCCTCCATAACTATTTCCTCATAATTTGGATCTTCATTTATTTCTTCTTCTTGATTACTAACGAAAAGAGCCGCCATTTCCTCAATTGTTCTCTCTTCCTCTTCTTCTTGTATTTGTGGAGACATGTCTTTAAATTTGGAAAAATTGAATTTATTTTCCGTTCCCTCAAGCTTAAGAGACACAATATCTTTCTTGAAATTAACATAGGCACCTATATCACCCAAATTTTTTTCTTCCAAATATAATAGGGTAAAGAGTGTCAGCTGGCATATCAAAACCTACAAAATCAATAGGAAAGTCATTATTGACAATTGTGACAGTTGCATCTTCAACTACTCCTATTGGAATTCTAAGATTTTTATAGGCTAACATAATCATCATATTAGTATTTTCAATTTAGCCGGTTCTATTTCTTCTTTTATTTCTAAGTAGAAATCATAAGATATAACATTAACTTCGGTGCCAAGACCACATAAACCATAATGCGAGGTTTCTTTAAATATGCAGGGAAGAATAGGCTTACCCACATCTTAGACCTTTGTTTTACCTTCAGGCAATAAGGAAGTCTCTTCATCAAGTTCAACTATGTTACAATGTGCGTACGTATCCATAATTGATTCCTTGGTTACCTCTTCATCTTTGGTTTCTTCTAGATGTTCCACGACTTCTGGCATACTTTCTTCTTCCTTCTTATCTTGTACTGCTTTAACATGTTCATATTAAAGAATATGCTTCCATGCAGTGTTAGGGAAACGAATCTCATTTATTGGTTCTAAGGAGGCCAGTGTTGCTTTATCTTCTCTTTTCTTCTTAGGTTCAGGTGGTGGATCATACTTGACCGGACCTTCTTTTGGAGCTTTGATATGTTCTGTAAAAGCTTTAATAACTTGCAACACAAGATCTGAATCCAAATAAAGTTCTTTAGATAATTCTTTAGCATGGCCTTCTTAGTATAGTCATGAATACAATCAAGTTCTATTTCTACGCCTCCTTCACATCCTAGACCAAAATTCCATGAAACTCTATGATCACAAATTCTATTAAGTAAAGCCCAATCTTTAGGTATAGGAAGATTCATAAAGGCTCCTTCAGCGAAAGAGTTTAGTTCAATTTTATTTGGTTCAATTAAACCACCATAAAAGATATGCAATAAATACCATTCAGATAAATCATGATGCGGACATCGTGGTAGTAATTCTTTAAATCTGATATAAGCTCTTAGTAGTCCTTCATTAGAACGATTTTTCCAAGTCATTATAAGACACCTGATTCCAAAAGATTTTGACAATGTATAATATTTTGCTAGAAATTCACACGCTAGATTATCCCAAGTAGTAGGCGCTTCAGGTGGTAGAGATCTATACCATGAGAGAGCTATACTAGTCAAAGTTTGACTAAAAAGCTTAACCCTTACCTCATCAGCGGTATATCCCGTTAATTGAAAAGTGCCACATATATCTTTGAAACATGCAATATGCTCATATGGATCAGGATCTTCTTCATCTCCAGTAGATTGCTTCTTGTGTAAAATACCAAGTAGTAGAGGATTTATTTCAAACCCCCTTGTCTTCTCATTGGAGTTGTCTCTTTTGTAAATATCATAGGACTTCCCAAAGCATTTGAGTAGGTTAGCACTAGTCATATGCTCAAGCTCCATCATGTTGGTGGAAACCTATAACTCAAAACAAAATTTCGCAAGACAAAAATAAATAAGAAAAAACTAAAAGACCTACATCTCTTAGCTCCGCGGCAATGGCACCAGAAAATATCTTGATGACTGCAAGTGGACACATCATTTGTAGCTAGTTTTGAAATAAAGATAGCGATTCCACAGGGAGCAGGAGTCTGAAGTCTAATAATTCTTGAAATAAATATTACGATAGAAATGGTAGATAAAGTTCTAAGTGACAAGATAAAATGCGAGTATTGTGTAAAAAGGTGGTTTTGGGTTTAATGTATAAGAGTAATACTAAAGTAAAGTAAAATAACTGAATACAGAAAGTAAGTATCGCGTTAGGAGAGATTGGAACTGCAATAGGGAAAAAGGCGTTCTCATGGAGTAGCAGATACACCACTAGCATTATAAGGACCTGAGATAAAGATTATCATCATGAACACTCTCAATTATGTATGGGTGGGAGGAACTCCGTATTTTTACAAATAGGCAGCAACCGCTGCTCTAATCATCCTCATAACCACAACAGTCAACAATCGACATCAATCGAATTACTGCGCTATTAAGGGACGTAATCCCGTAGTACGTATCCCATGGCATGGATAGTGTTCCTTGAGTTTCCTCGGTTTCCCAAGTTGATACATAAGGGGTGCCAACAGCTTTATAGTCACTGTAAGTGTTAGCACGCCTCCATCTACCAACTAGTAGTTCCCTCCATCAAGTCCCCATGAGAGGCAAATATTGAGAGGTCGACTTCTCTCAACATCAAGATGTAGAAAATCTAACACCAGGTGACAATGATGAATATCATAATAGACTTTATCTTATTTCAATATCATACTAGGGTTTCTCCATCTCCCCAAGAACTATAGATCTACTACGACATGGAGGCAATCTACATCATGGCAATGATAATGGAAACAATCATAAATGAATAGTACTTGTATAAATCCACAACGAGTATAGGAATTACAGCAATATCTAGAAAAGATGTTGATGGGACAGATCGAGATGGTGGTGATGCAGCGGTGGTTGATGAAGATCGATGCCTTAGCTTCCTGAATCTGCATAGGGCGAAGATGGATCCCCGGTGGATCAGTTCCCCCTCCAGATGCCCTCCGGAGGTGAGGTTTCTGCAATTTCTGAGTATTCTGTATGTTGTCTCCCTGAACCAGTTGCACGGGCTGAAACTATTTGAGGAGGCAGAGGCGGCGCAAACTATACGGCCCGAGCCATACGGCCAGAGATTTTTCTCTCGCCGTATAGTTGGTGGTTGAACCTCCTGTCTCCTTTGTTCGCTTATGGTATTATTAATATTTTCCAAATAAGAGATTTACGTTGTTTTTGACTCCTTTTCTCCATAGTACAACTGCTCCAAGAATTTTATCCATTGGATCCATCATCTGTCCTGATCCTGGTGGAAACAGACATAAAATGTGCGCGCGAGCACCGTAAAATACCCAGATGCAACATCTATAATGAAAAATAATAATGTAAAACATGATGCAAATATGCACTCATCAGTGTGGCGTCAGGATTCACGTTGAGTGAGTGCTCGGCGAATTCCCTGGGAACTCCTGGGATGTGCGCTGGACACCAAGCGAAGATCTACCTACGCTCACAGAGGAAATCAACAAGCGCGAGTTCCTATGCGGAAAGCTGTTGGCGATGAGGGTCGTCTTGGTCGGGTCCATCAGATGGACCTGGACCACCTAGGTGTGCACCAACGAGTCGAAGGACTGGTCGGGTGCGTTTGGCTTACTTGGAGGAGGTAGACTGTTGTCTCTTGACTCCTTTCGCCTCGTCAGCTCCTCCTGTATGCCGAAAGACTGAGAAATTCTGTTGAATTGCCTATTAGAGCTGTCTGACCACTCAAAGCTTCTCATGAGGGTAATAATGCCGTTAGGGCCCACCATCTTCATCTGCTGGTAGGCGTAGTGTGGCACCAGCATGAACCTCGCGAACGCGACATGTTTGAGGATGCAATGGTACTACAAGGGCTAGTCGACCACTTCGAATTCTAGGCGCTCTCGCCGGAAGTTTGCCGATGTGCCAAAGATGACGTCCAAGTTGATTTTTCCCAAGGGGTATACTCCCTTCCCTGGGACGATGTCATGGAACATTGTGTCGGAGTTTTCTAGGAACGAGAGGGGGATCCGCATGGCGCGCAGGGTGCTGGAGAACATGACGTTGATGCCGCTGCCACCGTCCATGAAGACGCAACTCATCTCGAAGCCATTGATTTGCGCCTCGAGCACCAGGGGAGAATGGGCTGGGCCAGGTACCTGGCACGGATGATCGCGATTGTCGAAGGTCATGTAGGACTTGCACCCACTAAGGTACTCAGTGGTCGAGGGTGGAGAGTTGACCGCCAGATTTATTTGTCGAGCGATTGATTTTTGCAATCTATTGGAAGGGCGTCCTTTTGGATCAGGTACATGTTCCCCAGCGGTCGTAGGTATTGTTCACCTCCGTTGTTCTGGCTGGTGCAGCCGTAAGTGATGGTGGTCCGGGCGGTGGTGGTGGTGCTCCGTGAGCTACAGCTCCATAACCCTGATTTATCATGTCACGATTCATATGGGCAAGACCTTCTTGGAGCTTGAGGAACTCGCGACAGTCCTTTAGGAGGTGGCTGGACTTCTTCTTGTCGTCATGTTTGTCAATGTAGAAGTGGACGTTGCAAGGTCCAGACAGTTTGTCCTAGATTGACGTTCCTAGAGCTTTGTCATGGGTACGGCGTTGCCATACCTGCGTTGTTTTCCCGTTGTCGCGGTATCCACCGCTGCAGTACCTGCTGCTACGGTTGCGGTCATCGTGTATGTCAGTGTAGCCAGCCGCGACCATGTCGACTTCTTCGCGGTCTTTGTAACCGCGCATCTGACGTTTTCCTCGACGGTCGCGTCTATGGCCGAGGTCGTCGTCGTGTGACTGGACACGGTTATTTTTTACCGAGTCCTCTCCATCTTCCCACCTGTTTTCCATCTCCATCAAGTGGTCGATTGTTTTTGGGCTTCGAGTGGCCCAGATCCTCCCCGAGCTCTCTACCACATACGACGTTGTTAAACGTGTCGATTGTGCGGTCCTCGGAGATGCCCTCGGCATAGTTTTTGATGATGGACCACCTCTGGATGTAGGAGCGCAGCGATTCACCGGGCTTTTGATAGCAAGCCTTTAGATCTTCGATTGATGCAGTCCTTTTGTAAGTTCCCTTGAAGTTTCGCACGAAGCTGTAGACCAGTTACTCCTAGCTACAGATTCACCCGCGGGGGAGAGTGTTCAGCCTCGCGTGGGCAGTGCCCTGCCGCTGCAGCTGGAGGCACTGCATGGTTGTACTCTTTTTTCTGCCATGCATCCTGATAGAGGAGATGTGGTCCTCCAGCAAAATCTTTGGGTCTTGCAGGCCATCGAATTTTGGGTTCTCTGATGGGAGTTTGAACCCTTTCGGCATTTGCCTTTACTGTATGGCTCGCTGAAGCAACTGCTGCTGCAAAGCTCCTTTCCTTCATCCTCCGAGTCCATCGAGCGAGCGTGCCTTGCATGCATCTTGTCGACCTTACACTATGTGATGTGATCACGCGCATCGTAGTCATGATCATGTCGACGTGAGGGGCATCGCCGCGATAGGTCATGCTCGTCATCGCTGGAGGAGTGCGAGTAGTACTTGGCTAGATCCTTGTTTTTGTCCGGCTCATCGAGTTGAGAAATCACCTATTCCTGGTGCCTGAACTCCTACATGAGAAGCCAATGGTAACCCATCAGCATCTGTTGTGATGCGTTTGGTGGTAGGGGTTGCCCTGTAGGGCCTCCCTGCATCGAGCCCACTCGGTGGCATTGAGCTCAATTAGTTGCCGCTCATTGGTGCATTCACCCGCAGGGTTAAGCGGCTGATGGTCTTCTTTGACAGGGCCGATGACAAGTGGTCGATTTGTTGGACCATTGTTGGTAAGTCCACCATTAGTGTTTTCCCTTTGAGTGCTTCCGTCGCCGGTGTTGATGACGGTGCACATGTAGTGGCGGGGGAAGCTGTTGCTTCCCATAGCTCTCAGATTCGAAGCCGTAGGCTTCATCTTCTGATGCCTGATTACCTAAACCGGATTCGCAACTGTTGTTGCCATCTGTGCCTTTGACTGATGCAGATTTCCAGTCTTATCCCATCGCCCATGGACTCGAAATCTGGATGAGTCACCAGCGCGTGGACAGTAGAGTCGAGGGTGTTGAAGAGGAGGTGAGTCTCCGCTGCAGCGGAGTCATAGATCGTGGTTTATGGGGCCGAGGAAGCCGCAACATCAACACTCCAGTTTCCCACAGATAGCGTCAATTGACGAGGGGTTAACTCATCAATGCCCATCGTTGATGAACTTAGGTTTGAGGAATTGGGGAGCCCTAGAGGCATCTTGTCTGCTTCTGATTATGAGGGAGTCGAAAGTTACAAGGGTGCACAGATGCAATCTGGCAAGGTGTATGCGGGGGTGTATGAGTTGGTCCTCCTCGCCACCCCCTCCTGGCATTTATATGGAGAGGCTCGGTCTCGGGGTAGCAGGTCCAGTCGGTTATAGATTAGGGTTTCACTTTAATTTTCTATCTACACTTTGTTGTGTCCTTCAAGAAGTTGAACTCCAATGGGCCACCTAAATCCTTGATAGGCTTCGATTGTACCGTGGACTCGATCTTGGGCTGAACAGTATAGGCTAATCTCAAGTACCTGCAAGGTATACCCATGTCAAGTTCTTTCCTAGAAAGCCCACAACTAAGTAAAACATGCAAAAATAAATTAGAGATGTCTAACTTGTTTTTGCAGAGCATGTGATGTGATATGGTTGTTGATACAAAAATTGTTGTGTGCAATGAGATTTATTGTAAGTTAAAGAACCTGTAGGAGTCATATGGTCATCTTTATCTTTTTTGGGTTGCGTGCTATTCATTTATATCCGAGTGATATATTGTAATGGTGGAGACAACCATGATGGTGGCTCCATGGACCTTGGTGCCACGCCGGTGGAATGATGGAGATTATACCATGAAGATCAAGATGGAGATCAAGTGCAAAAAAGGACCATATCATCTCACATATTATATACACACATGATGTTTATACCTTTTTATGCATCTTATTTTTCTTATGTCTTGCTTAGTTCTTGGTGGTAGCATTATAATATGATCCCTCTCACTAATATCAAGATAATAATATGTTCTTCCTTAGTATCCGCCGTTAAGAAAGTTCGTTGTTTCAAAGAACCACATGATGATCGGGTGTGATAGACTCTATGTTCGCATAAAATGGGTGTAAGACAGTTTTACACACGTGAATACTAAGGTTCTTACTTGGCGATCCTAGCATGTACAGACATGGCCTTGGAACATGAACCGAAAGATAAAGCACGAGTCATATGAATGATATTATGTCCGTATGATTCTCTCCATTTGAGCTGCACCACCACTCGTGATGATCGGTCATGGTGTAGTGAATTTGGTTTGTGTAATCACTAAAAATGACTAGAGGGATGTTTTTTTTGAGTGGGAGTTCTCATAGTAATTTATGAATTAACTTGAGCTCTATCTTTTATAAACCTAGTCTAAAATAGTCTATACAAATATATTGTAGATCATGGCACCCCCTGCATTCAATTTCAATGCATTCCTAGATAGAGCAAAGCTGCAAGATGATGGGTTTAACTTCACCAACTGGCACCACAACGTGAGGATTATCCTCACGGGCATGAAGAATTCCTATGTGTTGGACGGTCCATTAGGTGACACCCCTGCAGCTACTTCAACTCAGGAAGAGCGCGATGTGTATGCCGTGAAATATGATGACTACACTCTTGTGCGGTGTGCGATCCTCTAGTAACTGGAGCCTAAACTCCAAAAGCGCTTTGAACTTACTAATGTTGATGCCATGGTGGCGGAACTCAAAACTATGTTTGGGGACCAAATCCATGCTAAGAGATATGAGATCTCCGATAAGTTCTTTAACACAAAGATGGAGGAGCATAGCTCCGTGAATGAGCATGCCATTAATATGATGGGCTATGCTCAACGTCTTGGGACACTGTGATGTGAGATTCCACCTGATCTCATGACATATAGAGTTTTGCAATCACTCACACCTAGCTACAAAGGGTTTGTGCTAGACTACAAGATGAGTGGTGTGAGCAAGTTGCTCACTGAACTCGCAGCCATGCTAAAGACTGCCGAGATAGACATTAAGAAAGAGCACCAAGTGTTAGTGGTCAACAATACCACCAATTTTAAGAAAAAGGGAAAGAAAGGCAAATCCAAGGGTAACTTCAAGAAGGATGGCAAACCTGTTGCTAGGCCTGATAAGAAGACCAAAGGAGGCCCTAAGCCTAAGACTGAGTGTTTCTACTACAAGGGGACTATTCACTAGAAGCGAAACTGCCCAAAGTACTTGCAAGGTAAGAAGGCCGGGAACGTGAACAAAGGTATACATGATATACATGTTATTGATATGTACCTTGCTAGTAGTCGAAGTACCACCTAGGTATTTGATACCAGTTCGGTTTCGAACATATGTAACTCGAAACAGGGGCTAAGGAATAGTCAAAACTAGCAAAGGATGAAGTGACGATGCACGTAGGCAATGGATCAAAGGTAGATGTGATCGTCGTTGGGACGCTTTCAATTTATCTACCATCAGGATTGATAATAAACCTAAACAAATGTTATCTGGTGCCTGCGTTGAGCATGAGCATCATGTCTGGATCATGTTTAATGCAAGACGATTATTCATTTGCTTTTGAGAACAATGGTTTTTCCTTTTATATGAATAATATATTTTATGGTCATGCACCTGTGTTGAATGCTTTATTTGTTTTGAATCTTGATATTAATAGTACACATATTCATAATGTGAAAGCCAAAACAATCAAGCTGAATATATGATATTGCTGCATATATGTGGCTTTGTCATTTGGGTCATATTGGTGTTAAATGCATGAAGAAGCTCCATTATGATGGACTACTGGAATCACTTGATTATAAATCATTTGAGACATGTGAACCGTGCCTTATGGGCAAGGTGACTAGAGCCCCGTTTTCCGGAATAATGGAGCGGGCGACCGACTTATTGGAAATAATACATACCGATGTATGTGGTCCAATGAGCGTGTCAGCACGCGGTGGATATCGTTATTTTGTAACCTTCACGGATGATTAAGTAGATATGGATATATTTACTTAATGAAACACAAATCTAAAACATTTCAAAAGTTCAAATAATTTTAGAGTGAAGTAGAAAATCATCATAACATAGAGATCAAATTTTTACGATCCGATCATGGAGGAGAGTATCTTAGTTACGATTTTGGCACGCACATGACACAATGTGGAATGGTTTCACAACTCACTCCCACCGGAACACCACAACAAAATGGTGTATCCAAATGTCGTAATCGAACTTTATTATATATTGTGCGATCTATGCTGTCCTTTACCGATTTGCCACTGTAATTTTGGAGTCATGCATTAGATACAGTTGCATTCACTTTAAATAGGGAACCATCAAAATCTGTTGAAACAACACCATATGAATTATGGTTTGGTCACAAACCTCAGTTGTCATTTCTAAAAGTTTGGGGCTACAATGCTTATGTGAAGAAACTTCATCCTGATATGCTCGAACCCAAAGCGGAAAAATGCGTCTTCATGGGACAACCAAAAGAAACAATTGGATACACCTTCTATCAGCGATCTGAAGGGAAGTTTTTCGTTGCCAAGAATGGATCCTTTGTAGAGAAAGAGTTTCTCTTGAAAGGTGTGAATAGTAGGAATGGCCAGTAGCACAGCACCAGAAACTTTTCCAGTGGTGACTCCACCGAGTGAAGAGGGAAATAATGATGAGAATCTTGAAACTCATCATGAAACTCCTGAATAGACTACTACCTTACCTCACAGGTCAAGCAGGATACGTATAGCTCTTGAACTACATGGTGATATAGTCTTAAATTTCATGGTAGATGGAGGTGATGACCTTGCGACATATCAAGAAGCGATGATGAGCCCGGATTCCAACAAATGGATTGAAGTCATGCAATCTGAGATGGGATCCATGTATGAAAACCAAGTTTGGACTTTGGTGGACATACCTCATGACCGCAAGGCCGTTGAGAATAAATGGATTTTCAAAAATAAAACTGACACTAACGGTAATTTAATCGTCTATAAACGGTTCCAAAAAATTCAAGGAGTTGACTACGAGGAGACTTTCTCAACTATAGCAATGCAAAGTCTGTTAGGATTATGTTAGCAATTGCTGCATTTTTCGATTATGAAATCTGGTAGATCATTTGAATAGCGTAAAGGCTTACTTAAATAGTAAGTTTTCAATGAAGGACCTTGGTGAAGCTACCTATATTTTAGGCATCAAGATCTATAGAGATAGATCAAGACACTTAATTGGATTCTCGTAGAGACATACCTTGACAATATTTTGAAAAAGTTGCAAGGTACAACTTTGAGCAAGACTTAGAGTCCAGCTTTGGTAGAGGATAGATAATTGATGGTTAATGTCCCCTAGGCCTTAGCCATAGTCTCTCATATATATGCTATGCTTTGTACAAGATCGGATGTGGCACATGCTGTAAGTTTGACTTACAGGTACCAATCTGATCTAGGTGGGGAACACTGGAAAGTGGTCAAGAATATCTTTAAGAACTTAAGAAGAACTAAAGATATGTTTCTCATCTATGGCAGTGAAGAAGAGCTTGTCGCAAAGTGTTACGTCAATGTTAGCTTCGACACCGATCCGAACAACTCTAAGCCACAATACGGATATGTATTTCTTATGAATGGAGCAACGGTGAGTTGGAGGAGCTCCAATCAACCTGTGGTGGCAAATTTTTTAATGGAGGTGAAGCATATCTCTACTTTAGAAGCAGTGGCGGAAGAAGTTTGGATGAAGGAGTCCATTTCCGAACTAGGTGTGGTTCCAAGTGCTTTGGATCCAATGGTTATCTATTGTGACAATAATTGTTCCATAGCTAATGTTAAGGAACCAATGTCTCACTAGAATTCCAAGCATATCAAGCATCATTTTCACTCCATCCGGGAAAATGTCCAGGATGGCGATATAGAGATTTGCAAAGTAGACATGGATTTGAATGTTGCAGACCTGTTGACTAAAGCTCTCCCAAGGGATAACAAATTATTAGCAGCAGAACGCTATGGGTGGTAGATTCATAACTATGTAAAACTATATTATTGACTCTAGTGCAAGTGGGAGACTGGAAGGAATATGCCTGAGAGGCAATAATAAATGGTTATTATCTTATTCCAGGTTTATAATAGATGTTTATTTCTGATGCTATTATTGTTTTAACAGGAGACGTTGATGCATGTGTGTTTAATAGACAAAAGACCAGGTTCCGAGTAATGCCTCTCATTACACTAGCTTGTTGATTAACTAATGATCAAGGTTTCCTAATCATGAACATTAGATGTTGTTAATTAGAAGGTCATTCATTAGAGAATTATATGATGAACATTCACCAGTAGTAGATTTAGAAATATGATCATGTCCTGAGGTTTATATTGCTATCACATTCAAAGTAACTCTAATCCTTAGACCAAGCGATCAAGCCAGTCACTAGCTCTGGAAGAGTACTTTGATTCCATCAAATGTCACACCGTAATAGGGTGATTATAAAGATGTTGTCGGGTACTTAGAATGTGTTAGTTGATCATGAGTGGGATTTGTCCATCTGGATTACGGAGAGATATACATAGGGCCCTCTCGGTGATATCACATTAACATAGCTTGCAAGAAAGTGATAAAGATCACTAAGAATGTTATATCATGGTAACAAGAAAAGAGTACTTGTCAGTAATGATATCGAACTAGGTATGGAAGATACCAAATGATCAGATCTCGGACAAGTAAAATATCGCGAGACAAAAGGAATTGGTTACTGCGAATAAGGTTCACGCGATCACTAGTTTATCGTTGAACTAGTGGGGGTCATTATGGATCTCCAGGTTCCTCTTATGATTATTGATCGAAGAGAGTGTCAATCATGTACACATAGTTCACAAACTCGTAGGGAGACACACATAAGGGTATTTGATGCATTTTAGTGGATAGGGAACACTGGAGAAAATACTAGACACCACATGAATTGTTCTAGTAAATCTATCAGAATAGTTTCAGTGTATTGGATTAATGCAAGGGATTGAATTGTTGATGTGCTTATTAAATGAAGTGTTCATTAAATGAATTGGTCATTGAATGAGTGGCATTAAATCAATTGAATCAAAAAGGTGTTTTTAATGAAGAGACTCTTGATTTTGAGTGGATAATAAATGGGATAAAGTGGAGATCATTTTTTGTGAGTGGAGAGTCCACCCACATGAATGAGGAAAGAGGTGGGGAACCAATTTGGCCGCCAGCCATGCTAGGGGTTGCCCCTCTCCCCATATAAAAGGTGGGGCGCATCTCCTCTCTCTCACACACCCATCCTCCCCCTCTCATATGCCCTTTGGTTGGCATCATCCTCCCCTTTCTAACCTTATCCATTGCCACAAGCATGGTCTTAGTTAAATCCCTATTCAAGATCTTCTCCACCACCATCACCACCATGTCATAGTGTTGGCAGAGTTTCCAAGTATCCCCTACTTCTGATGCCAAGATGGAGCAAGGGACATAACCTGTCCGCACACCGAACATGTGACCGATTACGGAGGCGCTACCCCTTTTTGGCGTTGATCATCCTCACGTCCTTGAGGATGGTCGTGTATAATCTTCAACAACCACGTCTGTTTTTGGAAATGTTATCTCGCTTTACGGTATTCGAGGGTGTGTCCATCTGAAACTATTACAAGTGTCGCCTAGATTCAATCTTGGTAGTTGCAACCGTAGGAATTATTTTGTTTTCCATCCAGTGAACCCCATCACTTATTGCTATCGCACTATGCCGTTTGGTTTGGGAAATGCAGGTGCCACATTCCAGAGATGCATGCAGAAATGTTTGTATAATCAAATTGGCAAAAATGTGCAGGTGTATGTTGACGATGTCATCATAAAAACCAAGGAGATTCATACTCTCTTGGAGGATATTAGGAAAACATTCGCAAACCTGACAAGATCCAGGATGAAACTAAACTCGGCCAAATGTACATTTGGTGTGTCGGCTGGTAAGTTACTCGGCTTTCTTGTATCAACTCTAGTTATACATTCAGATCCCTCAAAGATTAGTGCCCAAGAAAGAATGGAACTATCGAAGTTCCTAAATGATGTTCAGAAGTTCACTGGTTGCTTGGCATCTTTGAGCCACTTCATTAGTTGACTGGGAGAGAAGGCACTGCCATTGTACCAACTGATGAAGAAAACTAACAAATTCATTGGGTCATAGCAAGAAGATGTGGAATTTCATGGGCTCAAGAAAAATGTTAGCTTTAACACCGATATTGGAATCACCACTACCCAAAAAGCCAATGTTGCTCTATATCGCAGTGACAAACCGAGTTTTTAGTGTTGTGGTGATAGTAGAACGATAAGAAGATGTAAAATATGTGAAAAGACAGGTATATTACCTTAGCGAGGTGCTCTCCATGTCAAAGTAGGATTACCCACGTGTATATATAGCGGCCAAGAAACTCAAGCATTATTTCCAAGAACATCCAATGAGAGTGATATGTGAAGCTCCTATCACGGAGATCATGGTCCACAAAGATGCAAGTGGCCGGGTAGCCAAGTGAGCCATTGAGCTAGCACCCTATACAACACAATATGAAAGAAGAGATGCAATCAAGTCCCAGGAATTGGCTAATTTCTTCATTGATTGGGCCAAAATGCAATGCGATCTACCATTACCTGACTCCATTTACTGGAGAATGCCTTTTGATGGGATCCAAAAAAAAATGTTCTAGGTGTCAGCATAGTACTTACCTCACCCAAGCGAGATCACCTGAAGTATATCCTGCAGATTCACTTTGTAGCATCCAATAATGTGGCTGAGTATGAAGCACTTGTCCATGGACTTAAGGTGGCCAAGGAAATTGGCATTCACCGAATACAATGTTTTGGAGATTATGATCTTCTTGTTCAACAAGTTTCTGGCCATTGGGATGCATTAGATGCAAATATGGCTTCATACCGGTTCCATGTCCAGCAAATATGTGGATATTTCAATGGGTGCAAATTCCATCATGTACCTCGAGGAGAAAATGAGGCACCCGACATAATATCTAAGCAAGGCTCATCTCGGAAATCCATTCTAGGTGGCATAGCGCTTAAGCATCTTTAGAAGCCTTCAATCAAGTCGTCACCCAAATCCGAGTCGATATTTATCCTGGCAAATCTTGACCTGGATGTTTTCCCAATGGACATAGATGTGGGAGGCGGTTCGAGTAACTCATGGACTATTCAATCAAACACGGGGACTGCTCCGTCAAACCTGGGGACTTCGCAGTCTATGTCGGTAGAAGCAATGTCGATCGAGGCCATGCTGATAGATGAAGCTATTTTCACTATTCGTGTTGTGCCATCTTGGGCACAGCCAATCATGTCATTTATGGTGGATGGAAATTTGTTGAGTGATGAAATCTTGGCCATGCAAGTGAAAAGAAGAAAAAAACATATACAATCATCATTGGTGAACTATACAAGAGAATTGTCACAAATGTGCTCCAGCACTATGTCGAACTAGAAAGGCCAAGAAATACTCTGAGATATTCATCAAGGGGAATGTGGTCATCATGCATCATGAATAGCTCTGTTTTTCCAAGGCATTTCAGCATGGGTTCTATTGTCCAAGTGCTCTGCAAGAAGCTGAAGACATAGTCAGAAAGTGCAATGGTTGCTAGAGATACAACAACAAGATTCATATGATGGCATCAACACTCAAGACTATTCTGATCACATGGTCATTTGCGGTATGGTGCCTATATGGTTGGACCATTCAAGACATCTCATGGAAATATGACCCACATCTTGGTAATGGTGGATAAATTCGCTAAGTGGATAGAGGTAAAACTGATAAGATAGTGTGATGGCCACACAATAGTCTCGTTCTTCAAGGATATAATCCTGAGATATGGCTATCCACCTAGCATCATCACAAACAATGGCACAAACTTTGTCGAGAGGGATTTTGCTTGATTTTGTATGTTAAAGGGATAAGACTCGACGTAATGTCGGTCGCACATCTAGAATCCAATGGACAGGTGGAAAGAGCAAATGGATTAGTATTGTCTAGAATAAAACCTTGGCTCATTGAGCCACTGAGCGTACTACCGGGTGTTGGATAGATGAGCTATAGGTAGTGTTGTGGACTCTCAGAACAACACCAAATCGATCAACTAGCTATACACCATTTTTCCTTGTGTTTGGTGCAGAAGGTGTCTTGCCAACCGATATAGAGCATAACTCACCAAGAGTCACCCTATAGACAGAGGCCGAGGTAAAGGAGGCTCGATAAAATAATGTCGATTTTCTCAAATAAGAACGAGAACTAGCATTGTCTAGGTCAGATATATATATATCAGCAAAATCTCCGATGCTATCATAGCCAGAAGATAAATCCTTGTGTATTCCAAGAAGGATATTTAGTTCTTCGGCTTGTGGAACGCACCGCCAGCATGCAAAAATTATCACCCCCATGGGCAGGGCCATTCATCGTGAACAAAGCTCTGCACAATGATGCACATTATCTTATAGATGCTTAGAAGAAGGTGACGAATAAGATGGAAACGTCTGGTAAGGAGACCAAGAGGCCGTAGAATGTATACCTGTTATAAGCAGCGAGTAAAATGCCGGCACCCCGAAACGAGTAAATGCCCAGATCATAATATCTTCTAATACGTTTACTTTTGGTGTCGTCGGTTAGCTTATCTTGATTTTTCCTATGATGTATTAGTAATGTGTTGGCGGCAAAGGCCCACTCTTTGACTTAGTTGTTGTCCGCGATCTATCTTCCTAGAAAGTAAGAGCAAAAGCTAGAGGTTGCTACACACATGAAAAACGGCTAAGCAAATAAAAACAAGCGAGCTGCCATTTGTTGTTTTTTACTAACCCAGTGTCTCAGTTTTTTTCTTATGTCGAATGGCTCTGAGCTATATCTCAAAGTATTAATTATTGTAAGCTTAGTTTTGAGATCTTGTGACTCGTACGTCGAATGCCAAAATGGTAGACAAGATCCAAGGTTATGGAGCTAAGTAGACAAGAAAATAAACTCAGGACTTGGTCGAAAGCGATTCGGCAGTAAGCCTCGCTGTTTCGCTTAAGTGTTGAGTAGCGACAAAATAACTCGAATGTATATCTTACATATGCACCAAGCATACCGGGGATTTAAGAAATTAAGTTTTGCAAGGAAACATAAGTTCAAGCTACATAACCAAAAATAGAAGGATCTATAGAAGGAACAAAAGTGTTGGCTTCTGGAGCAGTACTGCCAACATCAGTTGAAGGAGCATCAGTGTCGATAATAATGTCCTCAGCAATCTCCTCTTCATCCTCCTCTTCGCGTCCATCTTCTTTGTCGGTAGGGTATTTCGGGCCCTCGAAGAATGTGTGAATGTCGGCATAAAGTATGAAGGAGTAATCTCTTTCCTAGTGTTGTTGAATGAGCACCAGATCTGTTTTCCATTTGGATCCCTAGCGTATAGTTTGAAGAGCATCGAGCTTAGTTCCCTTGTACCAAGAGAGCACAAAGCTCAAATCCTCGTCAACACCAACCCGGGTAGCAGACTCCTGCCATTTGTTGATCCTATCCTCGCTATTCATCAAGCGCTCAACCAACTCAGCAACATATTTGGCAGCTGGAACCTCTAGCCAGAGAACACCAAAGGTGCGAATGGCAACATTAAGCATGTCGACTCAAAAACCTTGAGAGGCTCGACGCGAGCTGGAAGAGCAACCAAAATATCTTCTATCTCCCACTCATCAGGTGGCGGGCCAGCTTCAGTTCTTCTCTATTGGTCCTTGCTGACAGTAGTAGTTCTAGTGGGAGTGGAGTAAGGAATGTTACCTAAAGACAAGTAGGCAAAATGGTAAATTTGGGCATATGTCAGCATATGGCATATGTCGGCGGAAAATGCAGAGGAAGAAGAACTTTCTGGCCATTTGTTGATTCTAGTAAATTCAGACAAAAAGACTTTTCCTTTGCCCTTGAGCTCATCTAGTTCCTTCCGACCCAAGTTAATCATAATCTCAGCATCATTAAGCAGTTCTTTGTCTTTCTGGACCTAGCTAGTAAACCGATCCTTTTCCTCGGCATGTCCTGAGAAACTTGCTCTAGCTTGTCTTTATGCCCCTTCTTCACTTCTTCAAGATAAGCCTTTAGCTAAGATATTTCGTCTCGCTCCTTTTTCAGTCTGGATTGATGCATCTCATCCCGTTCCTTAAGTTGATCCGCCAAATATAGTGTTGGTATGCAATTTGGTGGCAGTCTACAAAAGTTGTTTTCTCCGCTCTGCCAAGATAGTGGTATTAGTACATATAAAATGAAATAAGTGCAAAATAAACAAAAGAGCATATCATACCCTCAATGTTAGAGATCCTCTTCAGCAGCTCCTCAATCTGCTCTTGTGTCTTGGCTGCAAATATCGGCAAAGATTAGGTCAATAAATGAGAAAAATGGAAAATTCAAATCAAGGCAATCCAGACATTACTTTGCTCTTTAGCTCGACTAGAAGCTGTTGTGCACATCTGAGAAGCGCTTGTGCTCAAAAATAATATTCTGGTATAGCTTGGTCCGGGATTTGGTATAGAGCTAGCAATATGAAAATTGTTAGAAATGCGAAGTTGTGAAGATTCAGGCCGACTAAACTTAGCCATAATCGCGATTACTGGGTTATCGTTTTTATAAATATTCAGGCCGAGTAAACTCGAACAGAAGCTCGGTGACTGGAATACTGATTTTATAAAGATTCAGGCCGAGTAAACTCGACTAGAATCTCGGTGACTAGAATAGCGATTTTATAAAGATTCAGGCTGAGCAAACTCGACTAGAATCTAGGTGAATGGAATATTGATTTTATGAAGGTTCGGGCCGAGTAAACTCGACCCCAATCTTGGTGATTGGAATATCGATTTTATGAAGATTCCAGCTGAGTAAATCTTACTCAAACCAAATCTCGGGGACTAGGAATTCTATATTCTTTGCATGAATTTGAAATGAATGGAAAATATGTTTACCTAAACGGCTTTATCGGCATCGTAAAGACCAACCTTAGCCTGGAACATTCTCTAAGCAACGGTGCTTGGGCCTACCAGATGCTTCTTTGGGTGAGGATTCCTAGAACTCACTTAACTCAGGCCGGCATTGTTCCAATCCATGCAGAAATGGTTAACGGAGACCAAGGTTTTTCCGCTCAATGTCCGAGATGAGACAAACCGGGGACCAGGAGGATTAACCTTCGCGCAGATCCCAGCTGCAGCTTTGCTCGCGTGCAACATCATTTTCTTATCCAAATTAGCCTCTGAAGTAGCAGAATATTTCTTCATCATATCTACGACCAACTTTTGCTGGGCGGGAGCTGCTTGCTTTGCTAGTTTCTTTAGCTGCTGCTGTGTTGGCGAAGCTGTTTGCTCCTACTGTGCTTAGGGTTGTGGTGGTGTTTGTTGTTGTTTATGTTACTATTGCTGAGCTTGCTCTGCTCTAGTTGATGCTACTGTTCATGTTGCTGTTGCTGCTCCTTTTGTTGTGGTTACTGCTCCAGCATCTCTAGGATCTCGGAACTGTCGGTACCGGTGCCCATATTGCTAGCACTGAGATTTTCTACTCAGTCTTGAGCCGAGTTATTCTCTCCAGCATGATGCATGACATCGTCTCCTAGAGAGACAGTCCCGCCCCCAATGTCAGCCACCCGTCTCGGTTGCGGTATGTCGGCAGTAGATGTCGGAGCAGTGCTCACCCTCGCCGAGATTGGAACCTGAGTGTCCGCTGGAGGAGGGTATAGAGGCATCTCTATCGGCGAACCAATGCAGGATACGCTCTGACTAACTTTTAGCACAGCCCTACAATAGAGCATAATGTTAAATCATTTCAACAAGAGAAAAGACAGAAAGAGAAAAACAAGAAATACAAAACTACAAAAGGTATGTCGACAAAGATAACATACAAGGTCGACATTAGTGTCGTGCAAGGTTTCTTGATTCCTACTTTGCGCCTCTTCTGAGCCTTTTGGGTTTTCTGGACCCTAGACCTGGTGTGTCTGTTAGTTCCACCTCGGCCTCCCACAGCTAGAGGAGCTTCCTCCACCACCTGGTTGTCCATGTCAGCTGGTGTCAAGTGCAATAGAATGTGAATGTAATTGGTAGAGCATCAAATACCTCGAAAATATGAAAATCATCATCGTCGTCATCCGTCCAATCTCTTCATGGATCTCTGGAAGGGGTCTTACATGGAGCTAGACTAGTGATGGCATCGGGAATCAGCATATATGCCTCGGAATCCGAATCTTCCATATCTTTGTTTTCGTGATGCCTGCCCTAGGTGCTTGAGGGGTTATGAACATCCTCATCCGACTGTCGGACGAACCTCTATATAACAAAAGAGAGCAATCCAAAATCAAACGGTGAAGAAAAAATAATGAGACGGCATAAAAATTATGTTGGCAGGAAATTTTTGTCAAATAAAGTTATGTAGGTACTTACCACGCGTGGCATCCCCAAGCTTGAGCTTTAGTCCATCCTTCATCTCATTACTCATTCCTTCCATCCACTTGAAATTTTTCCTTCATACAAAACATCACACAATCTTTATTAGCAACATTAGTGCACTCAAGATAATAAGTCTTTATGTTCAGCTTCAACAGCAATAAAACTTGCATTCAAACACAAGCTACTGTAGCACTTCCCTCAAAAATCTAAATTCCCCAAAAGAACTCAAAAAGGAACCAATAAGAAGCAAATGCAAATAATGGCAGAAATCTGTCAAAATAGACCAGCAGGCCTTCAAAAAAAATTCGAAGACCTTGTGTTGCTCAAATCGAAAAGTGTTGAACTAACGAAAGTTAGATAAAAACCTGGGGCAGAAGTACAAAAATTCAGGCTTCAAAAGGACGTAGAGAGATTTTACAAGAATATTTACGGTGAAGCACAGAAATCTATTTCGGGACAGCAACTTTCCCAAGCATTACTTCTCTCTCATTAGAGGTTACTCTTGGCACAAAAAGCAAATAAAAAAGGATAAGGAGCGGTTATTACAGAGGTAATAACTTCCAAGACTCAACTAAGACTTCTGGGTTATCTCCCAATAAGTACTTTTCTTTAACGCCTTTAAGTTAGGCATGGTAGTTTGAGAAGATGCTCACATAGGAAATATGAATTGAAGTAAAAGAAAGCATCAAGAAGCAAATTCAAAGCATATTTAAGTCTAACCCACTTCCTATGAAAAATAATCTTGTAGAGAAACAAGTAATGAAAGCACGAAGCAAAAAGCATAGGAAAGCAAAACAAGTGCAACTTCAAGACTTTCAACATAAAGAGGGGAAACTTAATATTATTGAGATGCATAAAACCATGTTTCCCTCTCTCATATTAACTTTCAGTAGCATCATGAATAAAATTAACAATATAACTATCACATAAAACATTCTTATCATGAGCCACATGCATATAATGATTATTACTCTCCACATAAGCATAGTCATTCTTATTAATTGTGGTGGGAGCAAATTCAACAAAATAGCTATCATTATTATTCTCATCATCATAATCATCAAATATAGGAGGCACATTGTAGTCATAATTAATTTCCTCCTCAATAATAGGTGTACTGAAAATATCATATTCATCATTGTAATCATCATATATTGGAGGTTTGGGTTCATCATAAGCAATAGAATAGCTATCTTCCAAAACTGGGGAACTAAAAAGATTATTTTCATAAAAACTAGCTTCCCCAAGCTTAGACATTTCCATAGCATTAGCAATAATGGTGTCCAAAGAATTCATACTAACAACATTGCTATTAGCATGCAAATAAAGTTCCATAGGTTTTTTAATTTTCTCTTCAAACACTTCATGACCTAACTCCAGATAAATACTATAAAGCTCTCTAATTTTGTTGTTGTTTTCCATTAAGCCTAACTAGTGAAAACAACAAACAAAAAGATATGATTGCAGAATCTAAAGGAAATAACTTCCAGCACTCACACCGGAGGTTGTGAGTACCTTTTACCTTACCTCCACGGCAACAGCGCCAAAAAATAGCTATTTGTTTACGCACTTCTATTCTTGTAGACAGTTGTTGGGCCTCCAAGTGCAGAGGTTTGTAGAACAGCAGAAAGTTTTCCCTTAAGTGGATGACCCAAGGTTTATTGAACTCAGGGAGGAAGTGGTCAAAGGTATTCCCTCTCAAGCAACCCTGCAATCAAGATACAAGAAGTCTCTTGTGTCCCGAGCACACCCAATACACTTGTCAGATGTATAGGTGCACTAGTTCGGCGAAGATATAGTGAAATACAAGTGGGATGGATAATTATAAGTGGTAACAGTGATAGAAAATAGCTTGCT
Organism: Avena eriantha; assembly: GCA_910589775.1. Classification (NCBI taxonomy): domain Eukaryota; kingdom Viridiplantae; phylum Streptophyta; class Magnoliopsida; order Poales; family Poaceae; genus Avena; species Avena eriantha. The sequence goes on from OU342742.1 coordinate 315,432,189, forward strand.
GGCGTGTGGTTGATGTGGGAAAAGACTAAAGGCAAACTAAAATAAAGATGAAAGCAAGCAAACATGTAACAGATCTAATAGCAAACAGTGTTTTAGTGCTTAGAAACAAGGCCTAGGGATCATACTTTCACTAGTGAACATTCTCATATAAATATATTCTTCTTTATGATACTACACTAAACTACTCTCCAGTTGGACACTATAATCCATGGTAGAGCTATAACAGCACACCTCAAGGTAAGTCTTTCCCATCTAGAAAACCCCACACTATCACGTTGAGCACTAGATGGTTCCAACAAACACCACAATTTCATGAAGACATCCAACTCCAAATATAACTCATAACAAGTATTTGTAATCTCTAGCCTAAGTGCCACCATGGTGTGCACGCTGCCACTTTCACACACATGGGGAGAGCAGAGATTTGTTAAAGCACTTGAGTAGCAAGGTAGATCTTCTTGATTACAAAGCTCATGACCACAATATGATCACGCATAGAGAGAGAGATGAACACAGAGCTACCGGTAGAACCCTTAGCCTCGAGAGAGAACTACTACCTCTTCATCATGGGAATCAGCTACGGTGATGGAGATGGTGGTGGAGATCGATGGAGATGGCTCCGGGGGCACTTCTCCGTCCCGGCAGGGTGCTGGAACAGAGACTTTCTATCCCCCGAATCTCCCCTTCGGTGGCAGAGACGCTGCGGAACTTTTCGGGAATTTGTGATTGACGATTTAGGGTTTATGCATCGGGAGGCTCTTATAGGTGAGATGGGAGACCGAGGGGGTGCCGGAGGAGCCCACTCCACCCCCTGGTGGGGCATGGCCTGGCCCTCACCACCAGGTGGTGTGGCCAGCCCCTGGCCTCTCTCCGTCTCGTCTTCTGGCTCCGTGAGTCTTCCGGTAAAATATCGACTTTGGCTTTTGTTCGGTCCAATTCCGAGAATATTGATTTTCTGACTTTCCTAGAATGAAAAACAGCAGAAAACGGGAAACTGGCACTGTGGCATCTTGTTAATAGGTTAGTTCAAGAAATCAGATGAAAAGTACTGCAAAGTGTGGACAAAACATAAGAATGTAGATAAAACCAAGCATGGAACATTAAAAATTATAGATACATTTGCAATGTATCAATACTCCCATGCATGTCTAGAAGATATATCCCTCTCTTTATTCCCAAAGGGTAAATGCTATGTGGTCAACTTCACATACCATCTATAGAGAGAGATTTAACACAATATCGCAAATCAATAGATCATGGACAAAAGTAATAGATCATTTTTATTTCATTTCATAATAATGCTAGGGTTTCTCCATCTCCCCAAGAATAAAGGGAACTACTCACACATGGAAGCAATCAACAACATCATCATATTTATATGGATGGGTAAAGTGTAATCATAGATCTAATGGCAACCACAATTGTACTTGGAATTACAACAAGATATAATGTATGGAAGAGGGGAATAGTAATGGTGATGGAGATGTACCGGTTGATGATGAAGGGGAAGATGTGATGTCCTCCAATGGTCCATGAAGCAGCAAGGATTTGCCCTTCTGCTAGTTCCTGCTCCAAAACCCTCTCTGGTTTGGTGGTTCGACGCTGGAAGTTTCTATGGATGTTAGATATGGGATCTGTGTTTGTGAGGTGAGAGTGTTTGACGAGGCAGACGTACTGACAGGTGGTACAGGCGGACGGTACATGCAAGCTCCACCCTTACCATAGGTTGTTAAACTCTCTATTTCCTTTCCTTGGATCATGTCGTCTCCCATGAGTGTGTAAAAATCATTTAAATGACATGTATCACTTAGAAATATCATATCACTACATAACATGATAGTCCCAATTGATATCTTCACCAAAAATGAATTAATATTTTGGGATCCTGTTGGAACAATGACCAAAGGTGCGTGTGAGCATAGTAAAATACCAAAAAATCCTACTCTACTGGTGCAAATACATAAGGTCAACATGCTTCAAAAATGGACTCATCAACTTCCCCAAGCTAGAATCCTGCTCATCCCCGAGAAAAATGGTGTCTTATGGACAAGGTAATCATGTTCATGAGGCACGAGTCATTAAAATAAATGAGTTAATTTGAAGCATAATTACAATATCAAATATAGAATAGTATCGTGGGTGATATCACACTCTCACACATCACATGACTTAGAGGATTACACAACTTTTGTATCAATAGTTTATAAAAAGTTTGAAGATTAAGCATATTATAAAATAATTAAGTTCAATTAGACGAGCACTTGATTGAGTAATGAATAATTCATGATCATTGCTTGAGTATCTTTTATCAACTTGCACTTTTCCTTTTATTATAATTCTTTGATAGCAAAGCCTATTTCTTTTGCTTAATAATATCATTAGATCATGTTAATACTCTTTATGGCTCTTACTATTTCAAATGAAGGATTATAGCATGCTATTAAGATTTCCTTTTCATAACTTATTAGTACTTTGTTGGTTTGGAAGACCCTAAAATCATAATAGTGGTACAAGTATCATATCACTCATCCTAATTCATACATATAATATAATAATCATAAATAAAAATCACATCAAATATCATAAATTCTCAAAATCTCATTGGATATAATTCTTTCCTTAGACCAAAGGAAACTGATAATGCCGCTAATGCAAATTCGAGAATTAAGAACTAACATGCATGTATGAAAGTAAAAGTGATAAAAATGGAAAATAAATTACAAGGTGTTACAGATCTCCCTAAGCTTGGAATCAAGCCGGTGGGATCAAATAATCCCTCGTGATTATTTGTTACCGTGGTATTCCCTTTAATTTGGAGAATAACCCGTTGAGCAACGAATACTTAAACATAGCGTCTTGTTTGGTTCTTCGAGGATCATGATGCGAATTCTGCGATGCTACCTAATTGTTTCCAACTGAGCCATAAGCGCTTTATACATCTCAATTGTTTGCTTCTATTATTCGATGGATCTGGAGCTGATGTCAAGATTTTCAAATAGTCCTTTCATTATCTTTAGGTCCATCCGATCTATATAACGATGCAACTTCTCAATATGCTTAGTATATCTAGAGACTTTACCTCAATTTTCATGATACGCCGATCAAGCTTGTCTAGAGATGTTTGTATGTCCTCTCCTAGCAGCTTCAGGATCTCCAAGAAAGACTCTCCTTCTTTATGGGATTGAGTTGGACTTCTTCAAAATTGCCCTCTTGACCTACCATGAGTCTGAATACTTTTTCCCCTTCCTTCACCATCTACATTAGCTTAAATACGTCTTCGGCTCCGAAGTGATTACACCAGGCTTCTTCTTATTTCTTTTCCTTGATGGCCACCTCCTTGATATCTTTCATGTCCTTCCAAAATGAACCTTGGTTGTCACCCTGGGCTCGAACAATGTTCCATAGACAATAATTGCCTACAGAGTTCTAGGAAGATATGAGTAACATGGGGAAGTTCTACTAACAAAAGAGGAAGAGAGAGAAGTTCGGGAATTCATATTGTCGGGGGAATGACCCAAGGGGGGTCAAGAAACAGTGTAAAGTCATATCAAGAGGTATACCAAAGCTAAGGTTAACTGACATAGGGTGGCCGACATACCCGGGTCGCCATATACAAGATATGTTAGTATAACCAAGTTGTCTCTTTTATGCGGGAAGGGCCAAGACAACTTATCTCGGTTTGTGTCATTGATTCAACATAAGGGATTGGGATGTGATCATGGATCATATGTCGACCTCTAAGTTAATGCTCCAGTCTCATCCCAAGAATCCGGGAGAGGATCATCGTTGTCCTACCAGCGTGCCTCTGGATTATGGTGAGCAGTCTCATCGAGGATAACCTGGAGGCGACCGTTGTCAGGCGTGGTAACGATTGTTAGGGATGGGCACATCTTGTACCATCGAGGATTATCAGGAGGTGACCCAACGACAAGAGGAGCATCTGGCAGGCCGAAGGCATGGACTTTGGTACCATCGGTAGAGGATATTCCCTTGCCAACTATGCCATAACCTTTGTAACCTGGGCACTGTATAAAAGGTGCCCCAGGCCCACCAGAGAGAGGGATTGACCCCCTATTCCTCATTCCCCCCTTTACACTTAGAGAGAAGAGAGGTAGAGATAGCTTCTTCCTCCTCCCGCATACAGCTCAAGGAGCACCATTGTAGCTACAATGATTACTTGACATATATAGTCAGACATGCAGGATTAGGGGTGTTATCTCAATAGGATTGCCCGAACATGGGTACATCGTGCCACCATGGTGTGCACGCTGCCACTTTCACACACATGGGGAGAGCAGAGATTTGTTAAAGCACTTGAGTAGCAAGGTAGATCTTCTTGATTACAAAGCTCATGACCACAATATGATCACGCATAGAGAGAGAGATGAACACAGAGCTACCGGTAGAACCCTTAGCCTCGAGAGAGAACTACTACCTCTTCATCATGGGAATCAGCTACGGTGATGGAGATGGTGGTGGAGATCGATGGAGATGGCTCCGGGGGCACTTCTCCGTCCCGGCAGGGTGCTCCGGTGCATCCTCCCACCCTAGGTGCTCCGGTGTCCATTTGGCCCCAACTTAAGCCATCCCATGGTATTTTCCTTGACACCAGCACAACAGTTGGTGCCCACCATGGGGCCAGCAGTGGCCCTGGCTAGAATTCTCAACCGGACGGGAAACATCATTGCCTCTGGCAAGCGTGTGGTCTCTAGCATTGTCTAGAGGCTCGGCTCTCTAAGCTTCGTCAATGACAATGCTAGCTGTTTCGGCAACAAGCCGCTCCCGTGGAGCAGCCTCTTAGTCAGCTTCGGCTGTAACCAGATCTACATCATCCACAAGTACCCGCAAAAGGTAGTCGTCACTACAGATCCTCCTGCTATCTACGCAGCTCACGACCCACGTATCAATCGCACTGCTAGCTGCCTGGAGGTCATGATGACCACTCCGGGTGCCGATGCTGACAAAGAAGCTCCCGAGGATGTTGATACAACTCCCAAGACATCCCGATCAGTATGTCCTCTTCTAAAAAAGTTGGAGAACATTGCTGGTTACAGCATGAAGGGAAGGCGGAAACCTCTTCAGACAACAATCGAGAAGCTGGCAGTGCCAGTTTCTCCCATCACTGATCTAGCTTATGCATAGGATTAGATGGATGACTATCGCTAGATTGTTATCCAAGAGAGAATCGAGGGAGCTCGCGTCCGGTAGCAGTTGGATATCTCCCTCCATGAGTATAACAATGCACATGGGTTTACTGAAGCTCATCCTAGTCGCATAGATGGTGTGCATAATTGAGGTAAAAACCTCAATGTTGAAATAGCTATATATGGTAGATCTAAGTTCGGTATGTTGGCTAGCCTCATGTTGGCCGATAGGCTGAAATACAATACTCTTGCTAAGAACCTAAGAGCTGTAGAGGCAGCAACAACTAAGTTATCTAGCTTATCAAGGGAGGCACTATGCAAGCAGCATGCCTGAGTGAATGAGTTGTTTTATATCGCTAACTATCAAATCGAGGCATACTTCAAGGCAAACCTAGGTCGTGTTGGTTGTTCATAAGTCGTTCATTCGGCTCGGGGTGCCGGTTCAAAGTCCATCAACCAAGCGTCATCCCCTCATGTCGACGTGTGGTGCGAAGGGAGTGTTACCTCTGGCAAGAACAAGTAGTTGTTGGCATACAATCTGGCATTTGCCAGAAAGCAGATTGTCGATCAATGTAATGCCGGGAAATGTCATGCCGACCAAGGCAATGCCAGCTAGAACAACCAGAACTATCGGAGTCATAACTTAGCTAGTGGGGGACAACCTCCTTGAAATCTAGCACCCAATCCTCCTCAACGACAATAGAGTGTTGGGTAAGTCATTCAGGATCAAGGTGGTGGCCCAAGGGTAAACCACTACAATGATGGTTATTCAGACATGGAGAAAGCGGGCTATCAGAGATATGAGCACTAGATGATTGAGAATCCACTTGGGTCCCGACAAGGGTCTTGTGGGTGACGGACCCACCTAGGGGGGCACCTCCCTATCCTATGGTAGGAATTCAGGCAGAAGGCCTCGCGCGAGGTGGTCGGGGCTGGCGTCTACGGAGGGTGTCTTTGATCCATCGACTCTGCCTCATGAAGTCCGACCCTCTCGCGTCTCTAAGGAGGCCTTGAGAGGGTAAGGTCCGGGGGTGCGCCTGCAAACCTGCCACGGTACATGAGAAGAAGACAAGATCTTACAGGGAGACCAGGTCGCCTCGGTAAAGCAAGGAGGGACCATGCACCGACTAGTGCAAGGAAACCAAGGATGTTAATGGAGCCAAGACATCTGACCCTTTCCACATCGGTGCTAAGGGGACAAGGGCGATGTTGTGAAGCGAAGGATGGCATCAGTTGGACCAGCTTTATGAAGGACCGGCGGGCGACCAAGGCAAGATGGATCGAGTCCACCAAAAGTCGACTGGTAGACCGGTTCCTCAAGGGGGGTTAGTGTGGTGACGCTTCCCGACCAATGTTTGGGTAAGAGGCCCAGCCTCCCCATAAAAGGAAGCCTTCCTCTACATTGCAAGAGGTCGAGTCCAAAAACTTGTAACCCTAGGCATAAATTCTCCATTGTACCCTCGTGAAGCACAAAGCAATATAACCAAGTAGGAGTAGGGGCCTTACCTCCTCACGAGGTTACCACACCTATGTAACAGAACCCGTGTCAACCCCTCTGTCGTGTGCGTGTGCCACCGTCCTCGCTGTCGTTGAGCTGATCGGAACGCGTAATTCAGCTCCCTCTTGAACTCAGGACTTGTTGGACCCATGTTCCTTTGCGGGACACATCTCCGATGATTTGTGCGCCAGGTAGGGGGTTAATGCGCGTTTGAGTACCATCACCGGCTTCACCGGCATGTCCGTTTGCACCGAGACACTGGCGGAGCATGCCCTCCGTCGCACAACCAGTTAGGCTCAGACAGAGCCCGCCCCCCGGACGGACCTCGACTGAGCCGTCCTCATGGACAGTGGATGAGCAAGGCTCCACCTTCTGCCTTCCGCCCTTTGCGCGAGCCCCTACCTTCCTCTCATGGAAACACGTCGCTCTCCTGCATCACCTCCTCCCCCGGCCTTCCGGACCAACTCACGTCGGAGGCTGCCAGGTGCATGGTGCACAAGCTTCTCAACCAACCATCGGCAAAGTCGGGCTAGGTGAAGTGGTGTGAGTGGCTCGCCGATCTCCTCGACATCGCCACCCTCGACCCCAAGCACCAGGGGTTGAGACCGAGAACAAGGGGCCAGGGGCTGCCAGCCTTCTTCTGGTCCAATGATCCGGTGGGGCACCCAAGGTCGGCAACGTCATGTCTCGCCCTAGGCACAGATGCCAAATCATCTCTCCTCCCCCCTCCGCCGATATTCCAACCAAGGAGATCGCGACGGCAGGAAAGCAGAACCCCGCCACTCTCGCCAATGGCAAAGTGGTGCAGGGCAATGGATGCCTCGCTTTCACCAAGGAGCTCCAGCGCGTGGTGTGGCCACACAAGTTCCGTCTCGAGATGTCGTCGCGCTATGACAGGACTGCAAAGCCATATGAGGTTCTGCAGCTGTACACCACGGACATCGAGGTAGCGGGGGGACACGACCGAGTTATGGCAAACTGGTTCCCCCTAAGCCTCAGGGACACGACATAGACCTACCTGATGAACCTCCCCGAGGAATCCATTGGCTCGTGGTGGACCCTTTGTTCCCTCTTCATCGCGAACTTCAAGGGAACCTACGAATGCCCGCTCGCCTATTCATCTTTGCCAGGTTTGTTAGCAGCCTGGCGAGACCATCTTCAAGTTCCTGTAGAGGTTCAGCCAGATCCGCAAAAATATCCCTAATATCTCGGACTCCAACGTGATCACCGCCTTCTCCAAGGGGGTCAAAGACGTCCGCATGAGGGAGAAGATTGGCATTCACGGCGAGAACCTCATCCTGGCCGCCAAGCTGATCATCTTGGCGAAGAAGTGCACCAAAGCTGAGGTGGGGCGGATGGTTGGCCTTGCCGAGGAAGAAGGCACTACAAAGCCCACAAGTGCTTCCAAAAGCGCGAGCAAGGACCCCAAGTGGAAGCATGGCGCCATCCTAGCCACCGAACCTGAACCAAAGAGCCCTTGAAAGGGTAGCGGCGAGAGGGAACGTGATGACCAAGCGTACTGCATCTTTCGTAAGAAGCACAGGAACCCAACAGGTGACTGCTACGAGCTCAAGAAGCTCTGCGACCGGCACAATAGCCAACATAAGGGAATACGGGAAGGCGAGGGCGGAAATAACCACAACGATAAGCGAGGCGGGGGCGCTGGGACAAGAAACATGGCAGCCAAGGGGTGCACCATGTAGGGCATTAGCCCAACGCTTCCGAGTACCTTACCCGGACACATGAAAAGTCGAAGGGAGTGCCAGGGGCTACCAGGGGCCGAAGGGTGCCATATCCTGCATCCTCGGCGGCTCCCAGGCCCCGGGGTCCAATAGGCACTTCCAGCATCTCACCATGGAGGTAGGCGCCGCAAGGCTAGGGGCCTTGTACCCAAGGCTCAAGTGTTCATAGTTCCCCATCACCTTCGACGCGGAGGACCACCTAGCCTCCACCAGAGCGGTGGGTGATCTCCCCATGATCTGCACACCCACTATCAACAACATCGTAGTCATCAAAATGCTCATTCTCCATCGAGACATTCACCAAGCTACAAGTGTCATATGATCGGCTGATGCCGACCATGCCCTTCTCGGGGATCACGGACAACACTACCATACACATCGGGTAGGTGTGCCTCTCTGTCATGTTCGAATCCTGCGACAACTACCGAACGAAACTCATCACCTTTGACAGGGGACACATCAGCCTCCCCTACAATGTTATCTTGGACTTCCCCGCCCTCGCCAAGTTCATGGCCACCACTCACCACGCGTACAACATTGTCAAGATGCCAGGGTCAAAGGAGAGGTCATCATTGTCCACTGCTACGAGAAGGAAGCCCTTCGCTCGCTCGAGTGCGCCTAGAAGGCCGTGGAGACAGCCTACCCGGAGGATGTGGACTCCCTCGACTACGTGGGGGGCACCATGAGGAAGAAACAAATGGCGGCTCAAGAAAATGCGCTGGCAAAGAGGGTGGTCGCCGCACTATACCCACCCGATGAGGGTTGCACTGTGACCGCCGCCCACAGCCGGGAGAGGTCTCTGACACGAGCTCCTCCTGCTCATGCTGGCATCAGTGGCCCTCGCAAGGACTAAGTGGGCCCTGTGATTCCCGACTTCCCGATGGACTGCACCTAGCGCGTGTTCAACCCCAACTCCCTTCCTAGTGGTGCCTGAAGAGTGTCGGGGGAAGCCCGACATCAGGAGGGTGAGCGAGCCCCCCTATTTCCCCCTTTCCCTCTCGCCCGGGGCAGTCAGGTGCCGCCCTTTTTTGAAGGTGATACTCTAAAGTCCCAGCTTTTGTAGCCTTATTTATTGTGAAGTACCATGAGGGTCACGATGGCCCTATAATAATGTGGATTCATTTGGTACTTCCCCATTTGGATCTTGCGCTTGGCGCCTTTTCTACCAATGGTTTTTCCCTTGAGAAAATATCTTCAAAAAGCTGCACGCGGTTAAGACTCCTCGACAGGTACATAGTGCTTGTGACCCTCGCAAGGTGCTTGCAGGGAAAGACGGCGGCGTATGTTTTCTGCTCTACAACCCCCTTCATGATGCCTATCACCGGACCATCATCCAGGGCCTAAAGTGTAGAGCCCTGAACTCTTGGACTAGTTCTGGCCATTAGTCAACTCACCCACAGTACCTGGTGCACAAAGCCCTCGCGAGACGTGAGCAAGGAGGTCGGCCCTTACCTTTTTTCGCTGGCTCTCTCCATGGATTTTACCTCTAGGGCACCGTCTGTCGACCTAGGGCCTAAGGTATCGAGCTCTGACTTACGGACCTGCTTCGGCGATGAGTCACCTCACCTATAGTTCCTGGAGCTCGAAGGGGGCGAATTCAGTAGAAGTCAACTCACCCACGGTGCCTGGTGCTCTAAAGGGTCACTCCCCACTGACCCAGGATCTAAAGTGTCGACCTCTGAAGTTAAAGGCCGGCCTCGGCAGTAAAACACCTGTGTCTCTCGGCACACAAAGCCCGCACGAGACACCTACGGGATCCCACGACAATCCCACGTTTTACCTATAGTTCCTTCCTCAAGGTACCAACTCGAGGGACTAATGGGCTGAATTTTGCCGCATTATCCTCTCCTCGAGTGGCCCCTAGAGCGGTCGGAGGGGTATCCCATCTAGCAGCCAAGATTCATCCCTGATATATGGTCCCCTTAGTAATGATGAGGGTTAACGGTTTCCCTATGGTCTCCCCCCAGGAGACTCACGAGACGGCTCGCGATAGAATCTTCCCGGACGGCCAAACCTAAAGCACCGAACCTATGGGCAGATTCAGCAACAAGGCATCAAGAGGTTAGTGGCTTCGCAGACCCTACGCGTTTATGACTTCCCGATAGGACCCCCGCTGCCCCTATGCCACACTACGATCCGTGATAGGAGGGGACCTGGACGACGAGGTCGAAGCCCATGTCGACTGCAGTGAATAGATCATGGTAGCCTTCGGAGCATCCCTCTGACTCATGGCAGAGCCACCTAGTCTCGACGGCTGTCCACGCACAACAGCACACATCATAGGAGAGAGTCGTAAGAGGAAGCTATTGAAGAAGTTCATTACATCCACACCCGAGAGGCAAAATATTATCAAAACATGACGAGTGCCACCGAGTGACCAATGTTACCCGCAGCATGGCATTGGCTCGGGCGGCGGCTCGACCCCGGTATACCTAAGGTGGCTCTGGTTGTCCACGCGACACATCAGCGGGTCGTACATGGCCACTAAGAAGGCCCTGCGGGCGTAGCTGAACCGAAGCACTGAGCCCTGCTGAATGCTGTGCCCCGAGAGGAAGCAGGCCTAGCCATCGTTGAAGTACATCTCTTCGGGCGAATGCACCTCTACGCTGACATCCCACCTCTCGTGGCCACCATAGTGGCATAACAGCACCTCCGGGGCGAGCTTGTCAGCCATGCCGATGGCGAAGGGCCGCAGGAGCAACAACCGTTGGAACCAGTCGGGGTTCCCGAGGAGGAGGACGAAGTCGATGACCCGTAGGGGCTCGGGGTCGTCCTTCATCTCGATCATGACCGGTGGGTGAGGCAGAGTGGCATGCGGTTTCCGGGATGCCGGACCCCTCAACACATCCCCTGAGCCGCACACGCCCGATCCCACGCGGCCTCTCCCCTCTGCCTGGCGGTGACGTTTCCCCCTCGGCGGCCGTGGAGGCCCGGGCGGAAGGGGAGGCACTGACAGTCATCAAGCGAGCGCCGCACCCCCTGCGGCCGTTGCCGCGAGGACTCCCACGACCACTTGATGGGTGGAGCCTCCACCTCGTCCATCATCGATGCCTTGCCCTTTGAGCCTGTAGAAAGTCTCTAAGGTGCCATGGGAGAAGGGTGTTTTCGGTGGTCTGAAGCAAAGAGGAAAGATCAGTGAGTCAGGGAGGATGGTGTCAATAAGGAGGCGATGCGCCTGAACCTCTATTAACAAGGAGGAAGATGACATCATTGCTACAGACGCATGGCACGGGCCGCAGACACCCGCAGCGAACCATCACATCGTGGGGAGGGGTTCCTAAGACATGGGAATATTTTCTCTCCCCAATGGTCCCAAGGGCCCGTCAGTTCGAGAGCACGGCGGAGATGCATCTAGGGATCGAGCGCTTCATAACCACCCCTAGGGTGGGTCCCGCCGATCGGTTGGGGCCATTGCCCCTTCGTGCCTATGGGAGGATGCGTGCACGGCAAGCACTCGTGGGCTACTGTCAAAGTCCTGGTACCCAGGGTGCCCTGATCCTGCGGGCGACGGGCCCACCTAGGGGGCCACCTTCCTTTCTTGTGGCAGCAAGACAGTTAGAGGGCCGCGCAGGGGGGGGGTTAGGGCTAGCACCGATGGAGAGTGCCTTTGCACCCTCAACTCTGTCTCGTGAGGTCTGTCCCTCCTGGGTCTCCGACGAGGCCTCGAGAGGGTTAGGACAGGGGCGCGCCTACAACCCTGCCATGGTACGGGATAAGAAGACAAGAACCTACATGGGAGACTAGGTCGCTTCAGTAAAGCAAGGAGGGACCATACAATGACTGGTGCAAGGATGCCAAGGATGTTAGTGGAGCCAAGAGAGCTTCCCCTTGCCACTTTGGTGCTAAGGGGACAAGGGCAACATCGGGAAGAGAAGGATGGCGTCAGGTGGACCAGCTTTATGAAGGACCGACAGGCGACCAAGGCAAGGAGGACCGAGTCCACGAAACGTAGACTGGTAGACCGGGTCCTCATGGGAGGTTAGTGTGGTGACCCTTCCTGCCCAATGTTTGGGGGAAGAGGCCCAGTTTCCCTGTAAAAGGAGGCCTTCCTCTATTTTGGAAGAGGTCGAGTCCTAGAACTTGTAACCCTAGACATCAATTCTCCATTGTACCCTCGTGAAGCACAACGAGCAATACAACCAAGTAGGAGCAGGGGATTTACCTCCTCACGAGGGTCCCGAACCTGGGTAAAAAACCCCATCCCAACCTCTCTATCATGTGCGTGCACCGCTGTCCTCGCTGTCATTGAGCTGCTCAAAATGCGTGATTCGGCCCCCTCTCAAACTCAGGGCTCATTGGACCCATGTTCCTTTGCCGGACACATCTCCGACACTTAGATCCTGCGAGAGCCACCTGTGCTGAACTTTTAGTTGTCTTGTACCATGAAAACATTTGACGGTAGTACTAAGGCAGAAGATTGGTTGACATATTATGTCATAGCTGTGCATGTGGCAAATGGAAATCGCTGCTAGGCAGTTGAGTATGTACCGCAGATGTTAGAAGGTCCGTCTTGCATTTGGCTGAACAATTTACCATAGAAGATCATCAACTGCTGGCTCGAGTTTGAAGAAGCCTTTGTTAGTAACTACACTAGCACATACAATAGGCTGAATCATCCTCAACAGTTGTCCATCTGCAAGCAAATAGAGAATGAAATCGACCGAGAGTACCTCACAAGATGGAGTACCATGCACAATTCATGTGAGGGAGTTGTTGAATCGCAAGCCATAACTTTGTTTGCCGAGGGGTTCCGACATGGAAACATGCTTTGGCAGAGATTGCAGAGAAAGATGCCAACCACTTTGGCCAAGACTATCAAGATAGGTGATATCTATGCATTCGGTGAGCTAACTCATCCATTACTAACGTCGGTCGAGCTGAGCAGGGAACACCAAACCCATGCTGGGGCTAGATCATCCAGGCGAAATGATTATCATGATTATTGAGGCAAGAGAAGAGATGATCGGTCGGATTATTGATATGGGTCAAATCAAGTGGCGGAGTTAATAAAGACCATCCTGATGCCAGTAATAGCCAGCGTCAAGAGACTAATGGACAATAGGGAGTCAAAAAGGTGATGGCAATAAGCAGTGGGGAGATCAGAGGAAAATGTGGCAAGATAGGCTGGAGCACACATTTGAGATGATACTCTATCAGCCTTGCAGTTTCCATACCCAAACCCGAGTAAGCCACCAAACCACGCAACTATGCAGTGCAGCTATTTTCAGCATGCGGAAAAAGGAGAAGGGAATTTACCACCTCCACCACCACCACTTATGGGAGCCAACACTTAGTCACTAAAAGCACCACCAATATATGATAACTAGAATCAGAGAGAGGCTGTCAATCAAGTGGGAAACCAAGGCAATGACAATGGTAATACTACCCATGGTGGCCGGAATGAGTACAGAGAGCATCATCAGAACTATGTGATCTTTGTGACCGAGGAAATGAACAAGCAATGCTAGCAATGCGGCAGATGGAAGTAAACACCTTTATGCCAGCAATTTACAAATTCATGTACTGGTCTGATCAAGAGATCACCTGGAGCTTAAAGGACCATCCTAAGGTTATGCCAAATCTAGGATGGTATACCCTAGTGTTGGATCTGACATTCATGGGGCCCGACATAAATGTCAAGTTCACCAAGGTCCTCATTGATGATGGGAGAAGCATCAACATACTGTACCAAGATACAATGTACAAGATGGGTATCAAGGAGAACATGCTGGAACCGACCAAGACTAATTTTCACAGCATTGTGCTGGGAGTATCATGTGAGCCTATGGGCAAAATCATGATTGATGTTCTATTCAGGACCAGGGAGAACTGTCTGAGTAAGAGTCTCTTGTTCCAGGTAGTTGAGCTTACCATCTCTTAAAATGCTTTTCTCGACAGGCTGGCATTGGCAAAGTTTATGGGTTACGTGCATATCAGCTATCTCAATATAAAGATGCTGGTTCCAAATGGTGTCATCACTATTGCGGGAAACTACAAGCGCACCCTGGAGTGTGCATAGGCTGGCTCATATTTGGCCAAGTCACTAGTCATTGCCCAGGAGAAGAAACAGATTTATGACGCACTAGCTTGGCATACTCGACTGAGCTTGGTATGCTGGCTATGAGTAACGTGCATGGTAGTGTGGCCTTTTAGGAAATAAAGGGGACCAAGAAGATTCACATTGATGCTGATTTCCCGAACCGAGCTGTCATCGTTGGTGCCACCTTAGCTACAAATAGGAAAGCGAGCTCATCAACTTCCTCCATGAGAATCAGGACCTGCCATGTGTGCCGAGGGAGTTGGCCGAGCACTCATGGCATGTCTGGCCGGAAGCAAAACTAGTGAAGCAACCTCTCCGCCGCTTCGCTGAAGACAGAAGAAAGATCACTGGAAACGAGATAGCTCGGCTTCTCGCAACTGGCTCCATCATGGAAGTGCTACACTAGGACTAGTTGTCAAATCCAGACCTGGTAGAGAAGAATAAAGATGAACCAAATGTCACAGTAGTTTGGCTCATGTTTATTGATTACACGAATTTGAACAAGGCATTTCCAAAAGATCCATTCCCACTACCTCAAATCGACAAATTGATCGATTCCACTGCTGGGTGTGAGTTGTTGTATTTTGAATGCTTATTCTGGTTTCCACCAGATTCCCTTTGAACCCAATAGATCAAATAAAGACATCCTTTATTATGTAATACGGGGCTTATTGAAAGGAATATGCCCGAGTGGAAATAATAAATGGTTATTATCTTATTGTAGGTTTATAATAGATCTTTATTTCTCATGCTGTAATTGTGTTAACAGGAAATGTTGATGCATATGTGTTTAATAAACAAAAGAACATGTTCCTAGTAATGCCTCTCATTACACTAGGTTGTTGATTAACTGATGAACAAGGTTTCCTAATCATGAACATTGCATGGTGTTAATAACAAGGTCATGTCATTAGAGAATGATATGATGAACATTCACCCATAATAGATTTAGAAATACAATCATGTCCTGAAGTTAATATTGCTATCTAATTCAAAGTAACTCTAATCCTTAGACCATGAGATCACGTCAATCACTGAATCTGGAAGAGTACTTTGATTCCATCAAACGTCACACCATAATAGGGTGATTATAAAGATGTCACCGGGTACTTAGAAAGTGTTAGTTGAGGCTCGTGAATCAGGAGTGGGATTTGTCCATCCCGATTACGGAGAGATATAGGCAGGGCCCTCTCGGTGATATCACATTAAGATAGCTTGCAAGCAAGTGATAAAGATCACTAAGAATGTTATATCACGATAACAAGAAAATAGTACTTGTCAGTAATGAGATCAAACTAGGTATGGGACATACTAAATAATCAGATCTCGGACAAGTAAAACATCGCGAGACAAAAGGAATTGGTTGCTGTGAATAAGGTTCACGCGATTACTAGTTTATCATTGAACTATTGGGAGTCATTATGGATCTCTAGGTCCCTCTATGATTATTCATTAGAGAGAGTCTCGATCATGTACACATAGTTCACTAACCCATAGGGAGACACACTTAAGGGTAGTCCATGCATTTGAGTGGATAGGGAACACCGGAGAAAATACTAGACAACACAAGTATTGTTCTAATAATTTCAGAGAAAATACTAGACAACACAAGAATTGTTGATATGTTCACTAAATGAAGTGCTCATTAAATGAAGCATTCATTGAATGAGTGTCATTAAAACAATTTAATTAAAATAGTGTTTTTAATGAAGAGACTATTGATTTTGACTGGAGAATAAATGGGAGAAAGTGGTGATCAATTTTTTCGAGTGGAGAGTCCACCCACATGAATGAGGGAAGAGGTGGGGGAACATCTTTGCCTGCTAGCCATGGCATGGGCTTCCCTCCTCCTATAAAAGGCTGGGTGGAGCTTCTCCCTCACACACACTCATCCTCCCTCCTCTCTTATGCACTTTGGTTGGAATCTTCCTCCCCTTTCTAGCCTTGTCCATTGCCATGAGAACGGTTCATTGGTGAATCCTTGTTCAAGATCTTCTCCACCACCATCACCATCATTTTGTAGAGTTGGTGGAGTTCTCGAGGATCCCCTACTTTCGCTTCCCAGCTGAAGCAAGGGAAGGAAGTCATCGACACACCGAACATATGACCGATTACGGAGGTGCTGCCCCTTCGTGGTGTTGATCATCTTCATGTCCTTAAGGATGGTCGTGTACAATCTACAATAGCCACCTTTGTTTGCGGGGACATTATCCTGCTTTACAGTTTTCAGGGTGAGTCCATCTGATACCGTTACAAGTGTCTCCTAGATTGGATTTTGGTAGTTGCAACAGTAGGTTCTTTTTTGTTTTCCATGCAGTGAACCCCATCAGTGGTATTAGAGCTATGTCTATGCGTAGATGTTATGCATGGTTAGAACACATAGATATGTGGGTGTTGATGATCATGTTATTTCAACTTGCGTAAATTTGGATCATGGTGGCATGTTGGGATGAAGCGGCCCAGACTAATTTTACATGTCCTCACACATGAGACTTGTCCCATGCTTGACATGCAACTTGTATTGCATAAGTGGCTCAGTGGGTGTCTGTCTCTCCCAGCATAGTCATGATCTAATTTACAATGGTTTGCCAATAACTTGATTATCATCGTTGTCGTTGAAGTTCATAGGTAGAGCGGTTCTGACGAAGGGTTAACTCATCAATGCACATCGTTGATGGACTTAGGTTCGAGGAAGTATGGAGCACTAGAGGGATCGATCGGCTAGCAAACAAGCACACAGGTGACATGAGGTTTTACTTAGGTCAGGCCTCATGAGGACCCTACTCCTGCTTGTCTGCTCTTGATTATGAGGAAGTCGAAAGTTACAAGGGTGCGCAAATGCAATCTGGCGAGGTGTATGAGGGTGTGTATGAGTTGGTCCTCCTCGCTGCCCCCTCCTGGCTTTACATAAAGAGGCTAGGTCTCGGGGTAGTAGGTCGAGTCAGTTACAGATTAGGGTTTCCCTTTAATTTTCTATCTACACTTTGTTGTGTCCTTCAAGGAGTAGAACTCCCGATGGGCCACCTGAATCCTTGATGGGCTTCGAATTCACCGTGGACTCCTTTCTTGGGATGAACGGTATAATCTAATCTCAAGTACCCATGTTAGTAGCCCTCGAGTGTCTAGCTGAATCGCAGATTCAGGTGCAGCCTATAAGTCTTTTGAGTGCATGGGATATAGGCTCATCCGAAGTTCTTTCGGTGCCACAATTCGTGTCATAGGGATTGTCGTTATGCGTGCCTGATTCATACGATGGATCAGGCTCAATTAACTGCCTTAGGGCAAAACAACGCGATCTACTCAAATTCGACTCCCCGTACTTGAATTCGGAATAATGCTGGGGTAATTCGACTCTTGACGCAGAGGCCTTATAGAGTCGAATTCCAGTGTTTAGGTGTGGGCACTCGATGCATCCATCAAGGCTTATTTCATCATGCATGTAGGCACGACTTATATCTGGTATAGCGCAGTGGATGCGTTGCTAGCCTTTTGTAGATCTTACCTTCACGTTGTAAACGTGGCATCCGAATTTTTAGTCACCACGGAGGTGATTCAGGTGACCTATGAGACGTAGTCTCTTTGTAGGGAGAATATAAGGCGGATTCGCCGTTTCGAGTGTGCACGTAGTCGACACACTTTTAATGACTAAGATTTTACATGTGATGCACGACCAATGCTCCATATGGGAGTATCCCCCAGTGCCTATTCGAGTCATAGACTCTCGTGGGGACTTTGAACTCTTTCGACTGATGTCTTTTTTTGGTTTTAGCAGAATATGGTTTCAGTGCTCCCTATGGGAGTAGCCCTCGAGTCCATAATTGAATCGTTGATTCGAAGAGGGGCATTAAATGGTGAAGGTAGTTTTGTGCCTATGAAGCCTTCGGGTGTGTGGCCAGCGCTCCTGTTAGGAGTAGCCCCCGAGTGCTTGGTTGACTTATAGAATCAAGCAAGGACTAAAGTAATCAAAGAGATCTCCTGCTGGAGTAGATGATGTCAGTGCTGTCGGTTAGATGATCTCATTTGCCAACCTAAGCGGTATTGATGGGACTTGACGAAGGTGGGGCCCCATTTCTAACTAGGATTTGACCAGGCATATGTAATCTTTGTTTTAACTGCCCCTCCTCGATTCTCACGCGTAGTGGGGAAAGTGCGGCGATGGTTCACTATTTTCCGTCGCCACACGTTTTCTCGGATTTGCGCCACGCTTCTGGTGGAGGCTTTTCGTGCCATTAGATTGCATCTTCCCTTTGGTTAAGTAGAGGCTCATGTGCGGTAAATTTCCCCACAATTCATCATCTTCTTCCTTGTGTACCGCTTCCATAGCTACTGGCTGATGCTCCCTCGCTCTTGCCCCTGCTGCTGCGCTTGACGGTCTCAATACCTTCCCAAGCTACTTCCTGCGATCCCATCGCCACCAAAGTATGGAGAAGAAGAATGGTGCGACCGTTGCTGGATCTGCTACTGCCGCTACTGCGGCCAAGAAGAAGGGCACCGCCACCACCAGATTCGGTATTGCTGCTACAGCTGGGAAGAAGAAGGGTGCTCGAATGCTTGTCACCAATGGCTCGTGGCGACATACTGCCATTAAAGAGCACGAGCTCCAAAAAAACCGCCAAGATGGTTTGCTTTGTGCCAATGAAGCAGACTGCAAGATGCCAGGCTTGGAGGTAATCCCATATCCCCTATCGGATTTTGTGTGATGTTCCTTGCTTTCATCCTTCGGGGCCTTTCTCTTCCCCTCCACAAGTTTGTGCAAGGGTTTCTCTGCTTCTATGGGCTCCAGCTACATCAGCGGACCCCAAACTCTACTTTTCACATTGCGTGCTATATCACTCTTTGCGTGTGCTAGCTCGGAATCGATCCGCACTTCGTCCTTTTCAAAAAAACTCTTCAAGCTAAAGCGGCAATTGGGTTCTGGATATGTGGTCTACGACATTAGAGGCCGTGGTATCCATGTGGACCCGAACATTCTGTACTTTCCTCTCAATAGCTCCGACTCCGTACAGGGATGGAGGGAGAAGTGGTTTTACATCCGTGATTGGCAGGTCAATGGTGAACATTATGGACTTGCTCCTTTTGATCCGAAGGAAGAATTTAAGAGGAGAAGGTCTTGGAAAAATGTGGTGATGCCCGGCGAGGCCGAGGAAGTCAAAGTTTTGTATAAGCGTGTCTACAATCTCTAGCTCATTAGAGGGAATGAGTTTGACGGCCTAGACCTCATCAACAGATGGATGCACCGTCAAGTGCAGCCACTGCAAGCTAGCGCGCACCGGATGTATCTTTGGACTGGCACCGATGACGTCACTCGCGTCTCTCAGGAGAACTTGTCCTCAAGCAAGGTGGACAAAAAGTTCAGGAGACTAACCAAGTTCACTCGCAAGGAGAAACTCCCTAGGGATTCAGTCGTGCTGCCCTTTCACGCGAGTCACCCCCTCCTGAGGTAACTTTGTCATTTCTTCTTCTACTGTGCTTCGTTTGCCCATAGGGAGTTTTGCGTATGTAACCTTGTGCTTTGGTAGGAATGGAAAGGGAACACCGTTCTACCTCCATAGCCTGAAGGGATAATTCCCTCTGATGCTATGGAAGAGGATGAATCTGGGCCTAATTTGCCTGTTTCTGAGGAGTAGGAACCCCTGAGTGTAGCAAGGGCGCCACTCGCAAGCGCTCTTAAAGCAAGGACTCTGATGCTTGCTCTCCGGAGATGGCAGACGATCCTTCGATTGAGGTGAATGTCGCAGATCCAATTCTAGTGATCCTTGTGCGCGTTGTTGCTCCTCCATCACGGAAGAAACTGAGGAATCAAAAGGAGGCATCTGAGGATTCCTTCTACCTTGATTACTTTGACGGGTGAGTCTTTTGCCTCATGGTTGTACTGTTTTTGTCTTTAGAGTCGTTTTCCTGAAGTTATTCGCGAACTTTTCTGTAGCAAAACCACGTCTTCATCATCAAATGACTACCACATCTTGAAGGAGACTGGAGTTGTGGAGTCCAAAGGCAAGGATGTGGAGGAGTGCTCGCCCTCTCCCTAGATAGCGGCCAACTCCGACACCAACTCCTTGAGTTCCCCGCACGCAGGGGACCACTAGATGGTTGCCTAGACATCCACCAGAAGGAGACTTCTGAGTCCCTGGAGGACCATGTAAGTGTCCGCAATCATGTCATTCGAAGTTAGGTTGCTGCTCATGCTTTGGTATCCACGACAGCCTGTCTTGAAGGACTCCATTCGTCTTGGTGAACAGATTGCATCATTAGGTTGGCAGCACACCTGGCTAGAAACTCGGAATCGCCAGCTCTAAGGTAAGCCTCTTTTTTTTTATGGTTGGCGCAAAAATCGATTGACCTTGACTTGTCTATATCATCCTTGTAGTTCAGAACAACGATCTCCTTCGTCGCGTTACTACCCTCGAGAAGGGCCTTACCGTTGTGGAGAAGAAATGAGATGCGGCACTCAAAGCCCTCGAGCACTCTAAACAGGAGTCGAAGAGGCACGAAGATGACCTATCGGCCTTTTCAGCTGACGGGGAGAAGATGTTCGTAGAATAGCCTCGCTCTATTGACAAAGCACTTTCTGGTATCTTTATGTTACTGTTTTGTATAACTACAGCTTTACTTTATTTTCTTGTTTTAGCATCGATGCTCAAGCTCTCGCTCGCGAGGATGTTTTGGCCAGTGTCGTGGTCGCAATCGAAGACCGCAACGTCTCCATCTAGGATTCTCTTCAAAAGGCCAAGGATGTGCTTAGGCGTCTTCGAGAGGAGATGGTCCCCAAGGCCAAGCTTATTGAAGACCTTGATGGCCTGGTTGAGTTCTTCGCCGAAGGCGTCCCCACAGAATTCAAGATTACACAAAAGGGGGTCGGTGCTACCATGGGACTTGCGATGGCACAAGCCCATGGTGTCAACCTAAACCCTAGCAAGGTCTCCATGATGATGCCGGTTGCTGCAGATGGCCAGCAGGTAGTTTTCCCTCCCTTTGCCGCTCGTTGTCACAAATATGGGCCTCGACTCATTGAGTCACTCACAAGGTACTTGGAGGAGCAGAAGAGGTAAAAAACAGTGAAGATCACGATGTAAGGGGTTGTAGCTGAGAAAGCCATGGCGTCAGAGGCTGCCACTGAATCGATGACGCCCCCGAGTGCCAATGCGTAGCTGTAGACTTTTCCTTTTGTAACCTCTGGTACTTCCAGGCATTGTCCTTAATTATGCTTGTGGGGAGGGTTCCTCTCAGAACTTGTTAAATTTGATTCTTTAATCTGATGTTCCTTTATTCCCTTCGAGTAGTGGTTCTTATTCATCTATTCTTCTGCATGGTTCGGATCCTTTGAGTGTTTCACATGATATGTCTTCTACTGATGCGCCTGGTCAATCCCCCTAGCAAACCTGTGGCGCAGCTACATTCGAAGGTGGAGGAGGTATCGAAGTTGTCTCGACTATGCAACCATGTGAAGCATTTAGAGCGAGAGATACCAGTCAGCCATGGTATTGCCGATGTCTGGAAGTCAAAACCTGAGAAAGCCATCGAACATGAGAAGTATCTCCTTGGCAAGGTGGCCCATCTTAAGGAGAAATTGCAATGATAGTTTCTCTGACTCCTCTTCCCTATCAGTACCACTTGTAATGGCGACTCATTCCTATGATTTTTGATTGCCTTTTGCAGTTGTGAGTCTTTGTCTCCCGCATGAAGAAAAGGACCGTGTATGTATATGACTGAACTGCCTGTCCTAAGAGCAATTTGAAGCTAGCAGGTACTTCTGGGTCGACCGGGATCGTGCAATCGCGTTAGCGATGCTGCTAGATCGTGTGTCACATGTACTGCACTACTTGAAGAATGCGCATTCATGCTTGAAGCATATCTTCCGGGCGATGTTTCCCTTGGACGCAGTGCCGTCGAGCCTGTTGGCCCTAATGAGGAAATTTCATAACACCGATACGGGGCGCGAATGTGTGCATCAACAACTGGTTGCCGGTGCCAAGGCTGCGCTAGCACTTGTGCACATGCAGTGGCCTGACATAGACTTGGGTGTCATTGCTATAGGGCCGCCACCACCTCCAGCGGGTTTGGCGTGGAATATGGTGCCCCACTATCGAGCGGTTGACCAGCCAGCCGAAGACATCATTGATTTGTTCGACCAGCATACCAACATTCTCCTTTTATGTCAGTAGGATAGTTGTTCGACCTGCACAAGATGTATAGGTGCTGTAAAACTTGTATAATAATTTTGACTGGGTGTTGATACCCATGTTTGTATGTATAGTTGTTGATCTTAGTTGTTTCGCGAGTATGCTGTTGTATGCAATACCTTTTCGTTAGCCTGGCGCTTGCGAATCTTGTTACCATGTCATCCTGCTAGTTGCGCTACTATTAGGTTGGCTTTATCGAGGGTTCGATGGGCAGTGTGGTCAGCTACTTAGGTCATTGATTTGGTTATGTGACGAGGTTGTCCGGGAGACGCAGTCCCCGAGTGCAGGAATAGCAATGTAAATGAAAAACAAGACACAAAGTTGGAGGCACCTAGCTTTATTTATTTGTAGAATATCAGGAGCTACAATGTTTGGCTAAGTAGCCTGGCTGAGTAGCCTTATTGTAAAAGTAAAAACATCTAAGGGTAGAAACAACACAACTGCGTAACGTTCTAGGGGTTGGATTATGCTCTATACATCCTTCAGGCGATAGGCTCCACCTGGGATTACTTCTGTAATCACATAGGGTCCCTCCCAGGGGGGCTCGAGCTTGTGGTGTCCTTTCTGCTTTAGTCGCAGGATGATGTCTCCTTTGATGGAGGACCTTGGGCGCAGTCATCGGTTGTGGTAGGTGCGGAGGATTTGCTAGTAGATCATGGACCATTCTGCTGCGAGCTCGCGTGCTTCGTTAAGGAGGTCGACAGAGCCTTAGAGTGTGGTTGTTTACTCCGCCTCACTGTACGCCACGACCCATGGGGCCTTATAGCACACTTCTGCATGTGGTACTGCCTTGGTGCCATGTACCATGAATAACAGGGTGTAACCTGTGGCCCTGTTTGGGTTTGTGCACATGCTCCTCAGGCCATCACCAAGATGTTCGCTCGAGTTGTCTAAGGAGTCTTTTCTTAATGTCGTTGTAGACGAGGCCGTTGGCCTTCTAGACTTGACCGTTGGTCTGGGATGTGCTACCTAAGCATAGCTGATGTTGATTCCCAGGTTTTCGCAGAAATCCGGGAACTCATTTGAGGTGAAGTTCGTCCCATTGTCGGTGATGATGCTGTGTGGCACCTCGAACCTGAAGACGATGGACTCGAAGAATCTGACGTCAGCGGCGCCTGTTTGTTTCTTCACCAGCATGGCCTTGATCCACTTGGTGCACTTGTCGACTACGACAAGGATGAAAGCGTAACCTCCAGGTGATGACTTTTGCAGCTTGCCAACCATGTCGAGTCCCCATTGCGCAAAGGGCCAGTCCATACGTATTGGCCTAAGCTCTACGCCTGGTGCGTGCAGTTTATCCACGAATCTTTAGCAGGCATTGCACTTTTGGACGATGTCCTTGGCATTACGCATCACCGTTGGCCAGTAGAAACCAACTCGTAGAGCTTTGGCAACAAGAGCGCGACTCTGGTGTGATGGCCGCAGGTGCCTTCATGTATGTCGAGGAGGACAGCTCTCCCGTCGCCATTGGAGACGCATCGTTGAAGGACTCCTGTAATAATGCGCTTGTACACCTCGCCTTTGATGATGATGAAGGCTTTGGAGTGTCACGCTATGTATCGCACATCTGTCGGGTCGTATGCCAACCTTTTGCTGACAAGGTATGTGATGTACGGCTGCGTCTGGGATGGCTCGATGAGCATGACCTCCATCGGACCTTCGAGTCCAGGACCTTGTTCTTCATCACAGGACTTTCGAGTCCTTCGGGCGGCGTAGCCCCTGAGTCCTTTGATGTGCTAGCTGGTTGTTATAGAGCCTTTGGCTTGATGGATCGCTCATAGATTTGTTATAGGAATACCCTGGGTGGCACTAGAGCGCAGGTGGACCCTATGTTGGAAAGTGTGTCAGCCTCCTCATTGCTCTCACGCCCTAGGTGTCGTAGTTCGCAGCAGTCGAAGCCTCCTTCGAGTGCATCGTAGAGGTTGCGGTAGGTGATCATGTTTTCACTCAGGGCATCACACTAGTTCATGGTTTGGTCCACCACGAGTTTGGAGTCACCGTAGATAACGAGTCGCGTTGCACTACAGGATTTGGCCATCCGCATCCATGGAGCAGGGCCTAGTATTCCGCTTCATTGTTGGATGCGCAAAACTGCATTCACAGAACATACCTCATTTTGTCACCCTGCAACAACGTTAGGATGACACTAATGCTAGCTCCTTCTTGAAGTTTGGATCCGTCGAAGTGCATTGTCCATAGGCAGGACATGTTCGGTGTGTTTGGAAGCTGGTTCTCCATCCAGTGAACGAGGAAGTCCAGGAGAACTTGTGACTTTATTGCCACTCGCTTCTCGTATGTAATGTCTGGTGGAGATAGTTTGATTCCCCAGAGAGTGACTCGTCCCGTGGCATCGGGGTTGTTGTGGATGTACCCTAGTGGGGCATCGTTCACCACAACAATGGGCTCCTCCTAGAAGTAGTGGATCAGTCGCTGAGCTGTCATGAAGACGCCGTATGCCAACTTCTGGTAGTGCGGGTACTGCTGTTTTGTTGGTGTAATGACCTCGCTGAGGTAGTAGACTGGGCGCTACACCCCGTGGACCTTGCTGTCTTCGGCCCAATCTACCACAAGCACAGTGCTGACGACCTGGGTGGTGGCAGATATGTATAGCAACATCGGCTCTTTCTCCCTGGGAGTCACTAGCACAAGCGAGGTGGAGAGTAGGCGCTTGAGATCTTTGAATTCATCTTGTGCTTCATCTGTGCACTCGAATTTCTCAGCTTTGCAGAGGAGGTGATAAACGGTAGTGCCTTCTCATCCATTCGACTAATGTATCCACTAAGCGCCACGATTCGGCCAGCAGGTGTTGGACGCCTTTAACGTTCTTTGGCTTTTTCATTGCTAGTATGGCCTTTATCTTTTTCGGGTTGGCCTCGATTACCCTGGCGGATATGAGGTACCCGAGCAGTTGCCCAGATGGTACGCCAAAGGCGCATTTCTCTGGATTTAGCTTGATCCGGTAGTGGTCAAGGTTATCGAAGGTCTCTCTTAGATTGTCAAGTAATGTGGCTTCCTCCTTGGTTTTGACGACGATGTCATCAACATGAACTTGGATGTTCCCACCAAGATGGCTCTTGAGGCATGCCTGCATACACCATTGGTAACTGGCTCCTGCGTTTTTCAGCCCGTAAGGCATTATTGAGGGGCAGAAGACGCCGAAGGGCAACATGAATGCCATTTTCTTCTGGTCCTCCTCCTTCATTCGAATATGATGGTAGCTTGAGTAGGCATCGAGGAAGCAGAGGAATTCGCATCCCGTGGTGGAGTCGATTATGTCATCGAATCCGTAGCAAAGGGAAGTGATCTTTCGGGTAGTGCTTGTTGAGGCAGGTGAAGTCCACGCACATCCGTAGGATATCCATGTCCTTTTTAGGGACAACCACGGGGTTTGCTACCAAGGTGCTCTGCTTGATTTCTCGTATGAAGTTGCATCGAGGAGTCCGTTGATTTCCATATCGACCGCCTTTTCCCTTGGTTCTGATAGTCGATGTATCAACTGCTTGACTGGTGTGTGATGACTGTAAGTGCACAGATTGTTTGTAGCTAGTTTCAGAATAAAGATATCGATCCCACAGGGAGCAGGAGTCTGAAGTCTAATAATTCTTGAAATAAATATTATAATAGAAATGCTAGATAAAGTTCTAGGTGACAATATAAAACGCGAGTATTGTGTAGAAAGGTGTTTTTGGGTTTTTGGTATAAGAGCAATAATAAAGTAAAGTAAAATAATTGAATACAGAAAGTAAGTATCGCGTATGTAAGAGATATTGGAACTGCAATAGGGAAAAAGCATTCTCAGGGAGTAGCGGA
Organism: Avena eriantha; assembly: GCA_910589775.1. Classification (NCBI taxonomy): domain Eukaryota; kingdom Viridiplantae; phylum Streptophyta; class Magnoliopsida; order Poales; family Poaceae; genus Avena; species Avena eriantha. Next base: position 315,458,603 of record OU342742.1, read on the forward strand.
TACACCACTAGCACTATAAGGACCTGAGATAAAGATTATCATCATGAACATTCTCATCTATGTATGTGTGGGAGGAACTCCGTATTTCGACAAATAGGAAGCAATCGCTGCTCTCATCATTGTCATAACCACAACAGTCAGCAATCAACATCAATCGAATTACTGCGCTATTGAGGGAGGTAACACCGTAGGCCGTATCCCATGACATGGATAGTTTTCCGTGAGTTTCCTTGGTTTCCCAAGTTGATACGTAAGGGGTGCCAACAGCTTTAGAGTCACTGTAAGTGCTAGCACGCCTCTGTCTACCAAATAGTAGTTCCCTCCATCAAGTCCCCACGAGAGGCAAATATTGAGAGGTCGACTTATCTCAACATCAAGATGTAGAAAATCTAACACATGGTCATAGCGATGAATATCATGATAGACTTTATCTTATTTTAGTCTCATACTAGGGTTTATCCATCTCCCCAAGAACTAGAGATCTACTCACACATGGAGGCAATCAACATCATGGCAATGGTAATGGAAACAATCATATATGAATAGTACTTGAATAAATCCACAATGATTATGTGAATTAAAACAAGATCTAGATAAGATGTTGATGGATGGTGGTGATGTAGTGGTGGTTGATGAAGATCGATGCCTTAGCCTCCCAGATCTGTGTAGGGCGAAGATGGATCCCCAGTGGATCAGTTCCCCTTCTAGATGCCTTCTAGAGGTGAGGTTTCTATGATTTCTGGGTGTTCTGTATGTCGTCTCCCCAAACTAGTTACACGGGGTGAAACTATTTGAGGAGGCGGAGGCGGTGCCAACTATATGGCTGGAAATTTTGCTCCTGCCATATAGTTGGTCGTTGACCCTTCTGCCTCCTTTGTTCGCTTTTGGTTTCTACTAGTATTATTAATATTTCCAAAATAAGCGATTTATGTTGTTTTCGACTCCGTTTCTCCATAGTACATCTGCTCCAAGAATTGTATCCATTGGATCCATCATCTGTCCTGATCCTGGTGAAAATAGACATAAAATGTGCACGCGAGCGCCGTAAAATACCAAGATCCTACATCTACAATGCAAAATAATAATGTAAAACATGATGCAAATATGCACTCATCAACTTCCCCAAGCTTAGACTCTTGCTCGTCCCGAGCAAGTTTTAGCTTAATGGATGTGATCCTCATATTCATGAAGCCGAGTCGATTAAAATAAATGAGGCACTTGCAACATGTGTTTATCATATACGATACATCGGAATAAGTTCGTGAATAGTACCTTACTCGAACCATCTGAATAGTATTAGCAGGCTTCCACACCTTAGTAATCAATAGTTCATAAAAGATGAATCTCAACATAATGTAAAAGTATCCCGTTGAACCGAATGAATTAGCGAGGTAGTCCCAAGTGTTTTAGGATCAACTGTATTCACATGGGATTCGAAATGTTGAAAGTGTTTCTTTGTCCTACTACAATACAATGGTATATGCCTATTTGCTCTTTGCATACTCGCTCTTTTTCTTTTTTCTTTTCTTTTGTTTTGCATATATGCTCACACTTTTGTTTAAGTGATGTGCAAAGGAACTAGCCATATATTCCACCTTATGTAGGAATTCAATTTTTAACGATCTCAATTATCAAATTCCAACTGTATATGAAGAATTCTTATGACTTGGATATTCTACCTCGACTTGTTCTAACTCTATTTTGATAGCACTTTAATTTTCCTTTGTTGAAGGTTTCTTTTTCAACTTAACTGTATAGATAAACTTTCTTTGTAAATCAAACCGTAGACTTACATCATATTGACCAAATTTTCTTTATGTGTTCCATTAATACCAATGTGTGGAATACTCCTATTGCTATCATCAAGTGCAAGTAAAATCATACTAAAGCCATTCATATATCATTAAAGCAAACACAAACTCAATATTGCTCCATATATAATAATAAACTCGGAATTTCATTAAAGGGATTGACTATTCCTGAAGGGAATTCTAATGATACCAACTTTATTGCTAGTTTGAACTAATGCAAAAATAATAAAAACGTATAAGATATATTACAAGGTATTAAAGATCTCCCCAAGCTTTGAATCAAGCCAGGCGGGATAAAATAATCCCTTGCGATTATTTGATACTCTGATTGTTGTGGGTCATTGTGGCACCATGACACATGGTATCTTCTCCTCACGGGCCAGCCTGAGGCGGATGGATTGGTTGTTAGCTTCTAATTCTTTAATACACAACTTGTAGAAAAGATTGTTCCTCTATAGCACTTTCACTTGTTCTTTAATGAACTCATTTTTATCCTGAAGTGTTTGTAGCGCCTTAAGACGCATAGAAAAACCTGCTTCGGTTGTCTGCTTGATATCTTCATCAGTTTTATCAAGATAAAGTCATAGCAATCGAAGGTGTTTGGGTGCTCTTGGCTTCTCCTTGTCCAACTCTTCAATCTTCAGCTCTAGGGCCTTCAAATCCCTCTTCCGACACCCATGGTCGGCGTCGAGGAACTCTATAGGGATGGTCTTGATCTCCCTGCCTTTCTCGCAATTGCTCCCGATCTCGATGGGAGCTTTTCTTCTTGACTCCTGTCCCTTGGTTGAGAGCCCTCACGTGTGAATAAGAGGTAGATTGGTTTCTGGAGATTATGATTAGAGAGAGATAATGGCAGTAAATAAGGGGCGTCAGAGGTCGGTAAAACTCGCGAGAAACACCAAATTGTCGTCCAAGAAAAGAATCTTAATGAAATAGGGAAAGAAATCATGGATTTGGAAAAGACCTGCCGCATAACGAAAAACTATACGGGCATAACCCGTATAGCTCCGCCCGTATTGTTGGTTCCAAGAAGATATTTCCAAATATCTCGAGTCCAGGTCGATTTAATCATGACTCGGAACTAACAATAACATTTTCTTAATGAATAAACGAAAAGTGTCTGAGAGGTTAACAACCAACTATACGGCCAGAATTTTGGCTCCGGTCATATAGTTGCGACCGTATAGATACAAACACCAAAAATCAAAAGTGTTTGAGAGTTTAATGACCAACTATACGACCGGAATTTCAGCTCCGGTCATATAGTTGCGACCATATAGATACAGACACCAAAAAACAAAACTATCTCAGAGTTTAACGACCAACTATACGACCAGAATTTTAGCTCCGGTCGCATAGTTGCCATCGTATAGACTCAGATATTGAAAAAAAATTCACAAATATGATACAGAGAGTTGAACGACCAACTATACAGCGGGAGATCCCTCGCCGGTCGTATAGTTCCGCCCTAATAGTTGGTAAAAACCCTCTAAAACTTTAGAAAAACATAGGGAATTCAAAGGCAAAAAAATAGAAGTAAAATTTGTGAAAACAAATCACTTATTTGGGTGAGAACACTTACCTTGCACTTACCATTTGCTTATTCGGGGATGAAAAGTTCCTCCAACAACAAAGGCTTCTTCTCTCTTGAAGGAATTGACCTTGATTCATTGAATAATTCTCATAAACAAAAATCACTAGAACTAAAGTTCCTCTCAATAAGATAGGTGTCTGGATGGGAAAACATGGACACTGCATATTAACATCTTTATTTCCTGCCTCTGCATAATCTGCAACTCAAATTTTTGAAGTGAAAGAATCCAGCGGATCAGTCTTGGCTTATTTTCTTTCCTCGCAAGGAGTTATTTTAAACCATCATGATCCGTATGAACTCTTACCTTTTCATCAACTATGTAAGGACGAAATTTATCACAAGAGAAAAATACAGCAAAAAGTTCATTTTCTTCCTTAGGGTAATTCTTCTGAGCACCATTTAGAGTTCTACTAGCATGATGTATAATATTAAATCTGTGACCAATATGTTGTCCCAGAGTTACTCCTACAACATCATCACTAGCTTCCCATAGTAAGTCAAAGGTTGTATCCCAGATAGGTGGTTTAATGATGGGAGCACGAGATAAAGAATTTTTGAGTTTATCAAAGGCTTCAAGACATTTATCATCAAAATTAAATCTTACTCCCTTTTGCATGAGGTTAGTCAAAGGTTTAGATATCCCAGAGAAATTTCTAATGAACCTTCTATAAAAGCGCACATGACCAAGGAAACTTCTTATACCTTTAATATCCCTAGGTTATGTGTAACATCCCAATTTCAGCGACCTTGATTAGTTGTCCAGAATGTAAAAATCAGGGGGAACAAAAACTTTTTCTTGTTTAATGCTGAAGTGTTTGCTTGTTGTTTGGATATGCTTATGCACATGAATGTGTATTAGATGATATACTCCTTACCTCAACACCAGTTGACAAAAGCTACTTCCTAAAACAGTATTAGCTTAATTTCCATATTCTCAAATGTTCTGGCATTTCAAAACATGAGCCAAGATGCTTATGCAACCAAATCTATTTTAGTAGCTTCTATTGAAAAAACTATGGAGAGCTATATAACATAATCTCCTTATGTTTTCAGGACAGAACCTTCTACTATTCTTACCTCTAGATTCAACAAAACCCTTTTGTGAAACATTTGAATTCTACTCTTGGTAGAGATACCAAAGACTCTCATCTTACTCAAACTCCAACCCTTTTCAAAATACCCCTACCCCAAACTAGGCTTGATGGTAACCCTAGTAGTAGGTTTGCTTAGTTTATAAGATGAGCTGCCTGATGAATTGCCTTGATCTGCTGTTTGACTTGTTTGCTTAGGAGATAGTATGAGCTACTCTAAGATCTCATCACTAGGATCAAGATGTTCCCAACTCATCAACCCCTAAAAAGAATACAAAGCAGGATCTGATCCCTAGATACTAGGTGATCATCTAAAACCCCCAACTAGAATCAATTCTGAAGTGATTCCTTCTAGAAGTTTCCAAGACAATGAAGACCAATATCAAGCAAGGGTACTTTATACTCAATCTACACTTCCACATCATCCACTTGATGATGCTTGGGTACCTTGCAACCCATCAAAACATCCCATCTCATGTTCTAGTCTGGAAATCTGTTCCAACATCACCTTTTTGAATGCCTCCCTTTCTAAACCCTTGTGCATATTTGGAAATGCATCTGAACCATATTGTTAACCATCCTAAGGGATACCAAGGCCCAAGTTTTCCCTTGGTTAGATAAACCTCCAACCCAATATTTCTTGATGGTTTTGTAGGCAAGAAAATAACTTTTCCTGCAAATTTAGTCATCATGCCAACTTTGCTAGAAGCTCACACCACCATCCAAACCTCTATAGAACAACTATTTGCATGGTTGTGTTCTACTCATATAGGTCTACCAATATCTACTTCACTTGCTCCAAGTGGATCCTTGTGCTGACTAAACCCACAAGGTTTTGAAGGCTAGTTGATAATCTGCCTTGACAGGCTTATTTTTTTGAAAGTTTGAATGCTTGTCTTGGTGATCTCAAGCTAGATCAAGCTCAAACCCCTACACCATTGAAATTTACATCACTTGGTCTATCCAACCATCTACCCCATGCCCTAAGGGGAGATCTGAACTCCAAGTTACAACCATATTTTGATGGTATGGAAATAACATCACCCTAGATCTTGAATCTAAGGTATGTCACCAAAATGAACTTGGATTCTCCAATCCCAAGGTTGCAAATGCTTGCTACACCTTGTATACATCATTTACCTTGATCATCAAAATTTATCAAGGATTGTCCATAATTATTATGTCTCCAAATCTAATTAATCTCTTTAATAGTCAAATCTCCAAAAACTCCTTTCATAAAGGAAAGTTTGGATTTTTCCAAAACACTTCCCCAACTTTTGGCTCAGTTGAGTCGCATATATCATACCCTATCTTCCCACTTCAAAAATAAATATTTTTGAAGAGCTTTATTATTTCTTTTTGTCCATTTTCTTAAATGGCTGAAACAAGAAATAATTCTTTAAAAATACTTTCCCACCTCCATAAATCCCAATAAAATTTCTCAAGGTGTGATATGGTATCTAGGACTATCTCACATCAAACTCCAAAAAATTCCAATGTAAAAATATCAAATGAGCTCCAATACTTCATTTCTGCTGTTTTTGAGCAAATGGATTTAAGTGGACTTTAAATCTTCAGAAAAATCCCAAATAATTCCTAGACGTCTACATTGACCTCACCTATCTACCAGTACCACCTACCTACCTTGTCCTATACAAATTATCAAACTTCCTTCACAAGCTACGAATTGACCAAATAAGGCAAACTAGGAAATTATTGATCCAGACCAAGGATCAATCACCACCAAGGCTCACCACTACCCACCACAGCAACCACCCTCCCCACTGGTCGTGATCACTGTAGCAAATACTGTAGTAACTTGTCCTCTAGTGCTTGGACACTAGTGCTTGGCCTCATATGAGTGGCTTGTCTTGCAAAACTTCTACTCCCCTCACAACTGCTACCACTCTCCCCCTGCTCTACAGCTCGACCAGGAAACCACCTCCCCTGCCCATAGCATCCACTCCCTGGTTTCACACCTCCCTCCCTTCCCCTCATGGACCATGTCCATGGTGCACCCTCCCCTCTCGATATAAATGGCCAGAGGCCACCCTAGCTCCCCTCTCTGGACCATTTGCCCCCTCTTCCTCTACCTACCCGTCTCCAAGCCCCAGATCCAGCACCAAGGCTCCCCATCGCCCTTGGAAGAGAAAATATGTCCCCTCGACATTCTTCGAGGGTGAAGCTCCCCGTCGCCCTTGGTCTCTCCCAGCCCTCTATCCACTCTTTGTATTGCCTCCCTAGACCTGAGCTACAGCCGAATGCCTCTCCTTTCACTGCAGGAACCCCGGAGCACGGTCACCAGCGACAACCCCGAGCGCAGCTCCACTCCCGAGTCCGCCCTCTCCGGGAGCCCTCTCCACACCCCCAAGGGCTCCCCCAAGACTGCAGCATCCCTCCAGGTCCTCCCTCCTTCCTCTCCGACGACATGCATGCAACCCCGAGGCCTCTCCGGTGAGCTCCAGCAAGCCTCGCTCGGGCGTCGTCACACGAGCCGTTTCCCGGTGTGAACCCTGCCTTCCCGCCCCTCTTCGGAGTCGGCTCGGTGCACCGCGTCGCCTCCACGCCTTCCCCATCATCGGTGCAGCCTTTGGTGAGCTCCCCTGCGCCGCCCTATCGCCTCTATTGTTCCCGGTTATGTTTGCACCGCCGGAGGTGGACGACGACTCAGAATCGTCGATCCCGCCTCAGATCCACGGCCCAGGGCGTCCAATACCTCTTCAGGCGCCCGCTCTCGCTGACGGGCGGGCCCCACGTGGCTGTTTTAAAACGTCCAGCGCGCGCCTCCTTGGCACTGCCAGTTGGGTCGGCCCGTAGTGTAGCCCAACCCCCTCTGGTTTCCGAAGCCTAGTATCCCTTTTCCCCTTTTTCTTTTTAAAACACTTTACCTCAGATTTGTTTAGTGGCATATTGGTTTAATTAGGTTTTTAAATGAAAACTGTCAGGTTTCGTCCAAATAAAATTATAGATCTGTAGGCACCTATTTTGCCCAACATGCAGAGCCAACCCCTCTATAGAAATAAATTCCTTTAATTTTAGAAAAATATATTTACAAAAATGAATCATGTTTAGTAAATAAATTCCTGAGTGACCTACACATCTCCAAAATGGATGAAACCAAGTTCCTTTGGAAGCCTACCCTTAGGCCTACCAACTAGCATTTCTCCCATACCAAGGTGAATAGTAGTTTGCCTGTAGCAAAAATAACAAAATCTCTCCAGTTAGGCCTTTGGAAAATTCCCTACACCAAACCATGAGTCCAAGTGAAACAATTCCAAAACCCAGTGATGTGGTACATCACTACCTAACTAAATCCAGGAGCTCATGATTTATTGATCCTTGGATATTTCTATGTGAATTAAACTATTATGTGCATGGTTTAATCACCTCTAAATTCACTACAATAGTTATACAGCTCCAAAAAGGTTACTTCCAATTTCTCCAGAATGGTATTCAAAATACGTATACTGTGTCTTTGGAATCAAGCCAAAACCTTCTGTAGATTAAATTTGGAGAAAAAGACAAAATGTCTACAGAACTGCCTTTGGGAATTTCCTTAAGGGCATTCTAGTAATTATATTGACTTGATTCCAACTCCCAGTGAACAAGTACATCAAGACTTACCTAATCACCCAAGGACATAATTTTTGGAGCTTCATAACCTCTCTGGTGAATTATTTCCTAAAACTAGAGTTTTCTCCACTAGAATATTCATTATAAATCATTGGAAATTGATAATTTGATGAAACCACTTTTGTTGGTTTCATTTTATCAATACCTATCTGTTGGTATCATGTTTTTACAATGTTACCTTACAGAATATGGTCTTGGTCCAAAACCCAGCTCTTAGGTATTTTTTAAACTATAAATCCTAAGGGGATTTCCTTTCATATTACCAAGACAAAACCAATCCTAGTAAATCCATTCTTCCTAAGACCTAATGATTCTGTAAACTTGTATTGTTCATTGTTTTCTGTATGTATTGGGGCTTGAATGCCTGATGTTGATTGTGGCTTGGTTTGCTAGTGGTATTTATTATTGATTTGGTATTTTGAGGTATCTAAAGAAGAAGTCCAGGGACATTTATGCCATACTTCTGATCACAGGCAAGCCACCTTCTTGCTCATAACCCTTGTCCTACTATTTTACTTATGCATGTTTTATCTTCTGTTTATTAAAAGTTGCATTGTTTTACTAAATGTTGATATATACATATATATGGTAGTGGTTTGTCTCGTCCAAACCATTACACTTTGGTACTACTAAGTACAACCCCCCCCTTGGTGATACCTAATTGTCCCTAGTAGAGTAGACGGTGCATATCCACCACACCCCTTTGGAGACCCTGATTTAGCCGAAGTAAAAGCTAGAGGATGGGAAGACCCCGGAAAATGTTTTACCAAATGTTTTATGATAAAACCTTGGTGAGGTGGGACCTCCCAAGAGATGTTGAGAAAGAAAAAGGTTTTGTTTTACAAAATGCTAGAGGAAAACCGGAGGAAGAAGGTTTACGAAAACGCACCTGGTTGTTTGCAGTCTAGCTATAACAACTTAACCCTGTGCAACCACATTACTCTGGTATGGGACAGGGCTGGATTTGATGGTTGTCTATTCCGGTATAAGCTTCCTCGCAACTAATACAGGGTATCGGGGATCCCTGGAGGGTGGGCCTTCTCCGATAAAGGTGGGACCTGGAGAAGGAACGAAGTGTTGGCAGGCCTCCACGCGTTACTATGAGCCCCTTATTGAAAGCGCACACTCGAGAAGTGGAAAAAGCGCTCCGATTGGTCCTCGCCCGACTTCCCGGTTTTGAGGGGATTAACACTCATAGGGTATGCACTTATATTGGAGTGGGCATCCGGAGAGTCTTGATCGGTTACTCGACCCACGATCGGTGAAGATCAGGGTAGTGTACCCGGATGATGTGGGTAAAGTGTATAACCTCTGCAGAGTGTAAATCTATTCGAATAGCCGTGTCCACGGTTAAGGACGGGTTGGACAAGCTTTTGTAGAGCGGTGCTGGTTTTGATTTCAAAAAGGATTTCTGAAAAGAAATGGCTTTCGAAATGTTTTGACCATGGGATGGTCGGCAAGGATCCCTTTTTTGACCTTGGGATTGTTAGAAAGGGATGGAAGGAGTTTGGTCGTGGGACGATCGGAGAAGGAAACAAATGGGTGACCTAGTGCTAATGTTTTCAAAAAATTTAAAAAAGGTTTCCAAAATGTTTTACAAAAGTTTTCAAAAAAGATAGGTAGATGTTATATCTACAAGAGAAACTATTTGAGAAAAGAACCCCTCTTGGAGCCCTCCTACTACCACAGCCATAGTGCATATCCTCTTGTTATTATTATTATCTTAAGGTGGTTTGCGAGTACATTCAAAGTACTCACTGGCATTGTCCCTGGCTATTAACTTGGCCAGATATCAAGAAGAAGGAGAAATTGATGACTATGCGAGCTAGGGCGTTCTCCCAGTCAGTTGCCTGTAGGTTAAGACATGGCTCAGGCTCTACGCTTAATGAAGTTCCACTGATGTTTATCGATGTAGCCGTAATGGAAAATAAGGTATCACATGTATTCGTTATGTTTTGGATGTTCACTTTGATACTTGTCAGTTATGTGCCAAGACTAACTGATCATGGGATCGTGGTCGTATGCATAACATGAATTCTCGGAGGATTAATCTGGGGGCCCCACATTGTGGCATTCTCTCTATTGCCTCAACCTTAGATCTATTAACTTCAATTCCCTTACCTGATACCTTGTGTCCAAGGACTGTACCTTCTTTGACTAAAATGGAAGTTCTCCCAGTTTAGAACAAGATTGGTTTCTTCACAACGCTGCAAAACTCTTTTGATATTATCGAAGCAACTAGTAAATGAAGTTCCATAGACAGAAAGTCATCCATAAATACTTCCATTATAAGTTCTATAAAATCAGCAAAAATAGCAGTCATGCATCTTTGAAAAGTAAACGGAGCATTACATAAACCAAAAGGCATATGTCGGTAAGCATGTAAACCATAAGGACTAATGAAAGTTGTTTTAAGTTGGTCATCAGGAGGAAAAGTTGTTTGAGAAAAACTAGAGTATCCATCCAAGTAACAAAAATGAGTATGGTTTGCTAACCTCTCTAAAGTTTGATCTATGAATGCAATGGGATAGAGATCTTTCCTAGTTTCTTTATTTAATTTTACGAAGTCTATGCATATCCTATGCCCAACAATAGTTCTAGTAGGTATCAATTCATAATTTTCATTAGGAACAATAGTGAAACCGCCCTTCATAGGGACAGGATGAACATGACTCACCCATTCACTTTCTTTAACAGGATAGATAATACCTGCATCCAGTAGGCGTACAATTTATTTTCTTACCACTTCTTTCATTTCAGGCTTCAATCTTTTATTAAATTCCGCAACTGGTTTAGCACCTTCCTGCATGAATATTAGGTGGACGGCTATCATGGGACAGATGCCCTTCAAGTTATCCATTGAGTACCCAAAGGCCTTGTGATGCTCCTTAAGTATCTCCATAAGTTTTTCTTCTTCTTTTCCTAAAAGTTTAGCATTGATAATAACAGGAAATTTATTTGTATCATCTATAAACATGTATTTGAGATTATCTGGTAGAGTCTTCAACTCTAGGGGTGGTAGTTCCTCGTCGCCTCTCTTTTCTGGCTCTTCAAAAGCCTCATCAGTTGGACGTCCTATGATGGGAAGTGAATCAAATTCATATTCTAGTTCTTCCAAGGACTTGTCCTCCATAACTATTTCCTCATAATTTGGATCTTCATTTATTTCTTCTTCTTGATTACTAAAGAAAAGATCCGCCATTTCCTCAATTGTTCTCTCTTCCTCTTCTTCTTGTATTTGTGGAGACATGTCTTTAAATTTGGAAAAATCGAATTTATTTTCTGTTCCCTCAAGCTTAGGAGACACAATCTGTTTCTTGAAATTAACATGGGCACCTATATCACCCAAAAAGTTTCTTCCAAATATAATAGGTTAAAGAGTGTCAGCTGGCATTTCAACAACTACAAAATCAATAGGAAAGTCTTTATTGACAATTGTGACGGTTGCATCTTCAACTACTCCCATTTGAATTCTAAGATTTTTATTGGCTAACATAATCATCTATTTCTTCTTTTATTTCTAAGTAGAAATCATAAGATATAACATTAACTTCGGTGCCAAGACCACATAAACCATAATGCGAGGTTTCTTTAGATATGTAGGGAAGAATAGGCTTACCACATCTTAGACCTTTGTTTTACCTTCAACCAATACGGAAGTCTCTTCATCAAGTTGAACTATGTTACAATGTGGGTACATATCCATAATTGATTCCTTGGTTACCTCTTCATCTTTGGTTTCTTCCAGATGTTCCACGACTTCTAGCATACTTTCTTCTTCCTTCTTATCTTGTACTGCTTTAACCTGTTCATATTAAAGAATATGCTTGTGTGTAGTGTTAGGGAAACGAATCTCATTTATTGGTTCTAAGGAGGCCAGTGTTGCTTTATCTTCTCTTTTCTTCTTAGGTTCAGGTGGTGGACCATACTTGACTGGACCTTCTTCTAGAGCTTTGATATGTTCTGTAAAAGCTTTTATAACTTGCAACACAAGATCTGAATCCAAATAAAGTTCTTTAGACAATTCTTTAACATGGCCTTTTTATTATAGTCTTGAATACAATCAAGTTCTATTTCTACGCCTCCTTCACTTCCTAGACCAAAATTCCATGAAAGTCTATGATCACGAATTCTATTAAGTAAAGCCCAAGCTTTAGGTATAGGAAGATTCATAATGGCTCCTTCAGCGAAAGAGTTTAGTTCAAATTTATTAGGTTCAATTAAACCACCATAAAAGATATGCAATAAATACCATTCAGATAAATCATGATGCGGACATAGTGGTAGTAAATCTTTAAATCTGATATAAGCTCTTAGTAGTCCTTCATTAGAATGATTTTTCCAAGTCATTATAAGATGCCTGATTCCAAAAGATTTTGACAATGTATAATATTTTGCTAGAAATTCACAGGCTAGATTATCCCAAGTAGTAGTGGCTTCAGGTGGTAGAGATCTATACCATGAGAGAGCTGTACTAGTCAAAGTTTGACTAAAAAGCTTAACCCTTACCTCATCAGCGGTATATCCCGTTAATTGAAAAGTGCCACATATATCTTTGAAACATGCAATATGCTCATATGGATCAAGATCTTCTTCATCTCCAGTAGATTGCGTCTTGTGTAAAATACCAAGTAGTAGAGGATTTATTTCAAACCCCCTTGTCTTCTCATTGGAGTTGTCTCTTTTGTAAATATCATAGGACTTCCCAAAGCATTTGAGTAGGTTAGCACTAGTCATATGCTCAAACTCCATCATGTTGGTGGAAACCTATAACTCAAAACAAAATTTCGCAAGACAAAAATAAATAAGAAAAAACTAAAAGACCTACATCTCTTAGCTCCGCGGCAATGGCACCAGAAAATAGCTTGATGACTGCAAGTGGACACATCATTTGTACCTAGTTTTGAAATAAAGATAGCAATCCCACAGGGAGCAGGAGTCTGCAGTCTAATAATTCTTGAAATAAATATTACGATAGAAATGCTAGATAAAGTTCTAGGTGACAATATAAAACGCGAGTATTGTGTAGAAAGGTGTTTTTGGGTTTTTGGTATAAGAGCAATAATAAAGTAAAGTAAAATAATTGAATACAGAAAGTAAGTATCGCGTATGTAAGAGATATTGGAACTGCAATAGGGAAAAAGCATTCTCAGGGAGTAGCGGATACACCACTAGCACTATAAGGACCTGAGATAAAGATTATCATCATGAACATTCTCATCTATGTATGTGTGGGAGGAACTCCGTATTTCGACAAATAGGAAGCAATCGCTGCTCTCATCATTGTCATAACCACAACAGTCAGCAATCAACATCAATCGAATTACTGCGCTATTGAGGGAGGTAACACCGTAGGCCGTATCCCATGACATGGATAGTGTTCCGTGAGTTTCCTCGGTTTCCCAAGTTGATACATAAGGGGTGCCAACAGCTTTATAGTCACTTTAAGTGCTAGCACGCCTCCATCTACCAACTAGTAGTTCCCTCCATCAAGTCCCCATGAGAGGCAAATATTGAGAGGTCGACTTCTCTCGACATCAATATGTAGAAAATCTAACACATGGTGACAACGATGAATATCATAATAGAGTTTGTCTTATTTCAATATCATACTAGGGTTTCTCTATCTCCCCAAGAACTATAGATCTACTAAGACATGGAGGCAATCTACATCATGGCAATGGTAATGGAAACAATCATAGATGAATAGTACTTGTATAAATCCACAACAAGTACAGGAATTACAACGAGATCTAGAAAAGATGTTGATGGGACAGATCGAGATGGTGGTGATGCAGCGGTGGTTGATGAAGATCGATGCCTTAGCTTCCCGAATCTGCGTAGGGCAAAGATGGATCCCCGGTGGATCAGTTCCCCCTCTAGATGCCCTCCGGAGGTGAGGTTTCTGCAATTTCTGAGTATTTTGTATGTTGTCTCCCTGAACCAGATGCACGGGGTGAAACTATTTGAGGAGGCAGAGGCGGCACAAACTATATGGCTGGAGCTATACGGCCGGAGATTTTGCTCTCGCCGTATAGTTGGTCGTTGAACCTTCTGCCTCCTTTGTTCACTTCTGGTATTATTAATATTTTCCAAATAAGAGATTTACGTTGTTTTGACTGCTTTTCTCCATAGTACAATTGCTCCAAGAATTTTATCCATTGGATCCATCATCTGTCCTGATCCTGGTGAAAACAGACATAAAATGTGCGCGCGAGCACCGTAAAATACCAAGATCCTTCATCTACAATGAAAAATAATAATGTTAAACATGATGCAAATATGCAATCATCAGTGTGGCGTCAAGATTCACGTTGAATGAGTGCTCGGCGAATTCCATGGGAACTCCTGGCATGTGCGCTGGACACTAGGCGAAGATCTCCCTGCGCTCACAGAGGAATTCAACGAGCGCGAGATCCTATGCGGAAAGTTGTTGGTGACGAGGGTCGTGTTGGTCAGGTCCGTCAGATGGAACTGGACCACCTTGGTGTGCACCAACAAGTCGAAGGACTGGTCGGGTGCGTTTGGCTTACTTGGAGGAGGTATACTGTTGTCTGTCGACTCCTTTAGCCTCGTCAGCTCCTCCTGCATGTCGAAAGACTGAGAAATTCTATTGAATTGCCTATCAGAGCTGTCTGACCACTCGAAGCTTCTCATGAGGGTAATAATGCCGTTAGGGCCCACCATCTTCATCTGCAGGTAGGCGTAGTGTGGCAATAGCATGAACCTCGCGAACGCGACACGTTTGAGGATGCAATGGTACTGCAAGGGCTAGTCGACCACTTCGAATTCTAGGCGCTCTCGCCAGAAGTTTGCCGATGTGCCAAAGATGACGTCCAAGTTGATTTTCCCCAAGGGGTATACTCCCTTCCCTGGGACGATGTCGTGGAACATTGTGTCTGAGGTTTATAGGAACGAGAGGGGGATCCGCATGGCGCGCAGGGTGCTGGCGAACATGAGGTTGATGCCGCTGCCACCGTCCATGAAGACGCAACTCATCTCGAAGCCACTGATTTGCGCCTCGAGCACCAGGGGAGAATGGGTTGGGCTAGGTACCTGGCGCAGATGATTGCGATTGTCGAAGGTGATGCAGGACTTGCACCCACTAAGGTACTTAGTGGTCGAGGGTGGAGAGTTGACCGCCAGATTTATTTGTCGAGCGATTGATTTTTGCACTCTATTGGAGGGGCGTCCTTTTGAATCATGTACATGTTCCCCAGCGGTCGTAGGTATTGTTCGCCTCCATTGTTCTGGCTGGTGCAGCCGCAAGTGGTGGTGGTCCGGGCGGTGGTGGTGGTGCTCCGTGAGCTACAGCTCCGTAACCCTGATTTATCATGTCACGATTCATCTGGGCGAGACCTTCTTGGAGCTTAAGGAACTCGCGACAGTCCTTTAGGAGGTGGCTGGACTTCTTCTTGTCGTCATGTTTGTCAATGTAGAAGTGGATGTTGCAAGGTCCAGACAGTTTGTCCTAGATTGACGTTCCGAGAGCTTTGTCGCGGGTACGGCGTTGCCCTACCTGCGTGGTTTTCCCATTGTCGCGGTATCCACTGCTGCAGTACCTGCTGCTACGGTTGCGGTCATCGTGTATGTTAGTGTAGCCAGCCGCGACCATGTCGACTTCTTCGCGGTCTTTGTAACCGCGCATCTGACGTTTTCCTTGACGGCCGCGTCTGCGGCCGAGGTCGTCGTCGTGTGAGTGGACACGGTTATTTTTTACGGAGTCCTCTCCATCTTCCCACCTGTTTGCCATCTCCATCAGGTGGTCGATTGTTTTTGGGCTTCGAGTGGCCCAGATCCTCCCCGAGCTCTCTTCCACATACGCCGTTGTTAAACGTGTCGATTGCGTGGTCCTTGGAGATGCCCTCTACATAGTTTTTGATGATGGACCACCTCTGGATGTAGGAGCGCAGCGATTCACCGGGCTTTTGATAGCAAGCCTTTAGCTCTTCGATTGATGCGGTCCTTTTGTAAGTTCCCTTGACGTTTTGCACGAAGCTGTAGACCAGTTCCTCCCAGCTACAGATTCACCCGCGGGGGAGAGTGTTCCGCCTCGCGTGGGCAGTGCCCTGCAGCTGCAGCTGGAGGCACTGCATGGTTGTACTCTTGTTTCTGCCATGCATCCTAATAGAGGAGATGTGGTCCTCCAGCCAAATCTTCGGGTCTTGCAGGCCGTCGAATTTTGGGTTCTCTGATGGGAGTTTGAACCCTTTCGGCATTCGCCTTTACTGTATGGCTCGCTGAAGCAACTGGTGCCGCAAAGCTCCTTTCCTTCATCCTCCGAGTCCGTCGAGTGGGCATGCCTTGCATGCATCTTGTCGACCTTACACTATGTGATGTCATCACGCACGTCGTAGTCATGATCATGTTGACATGAGGGGCATCGCCGCGATAGGTCATGCTCGTCATCGCAGGAGGAGTGCGAGTAGTACTTGGCTAGATCCTTGTTTATGTTCGGCTCTGGCGTTGGATCTTTGGTGAGCGCAGATTCGATCAATCCCAGGCAATCGATCTTAGATCGGTGCATGGCGGATCGTGGATCCCCAACTAGCGGCTGGTTGTTGAGAAGGTACATGGTGGCTGCTGTCACTGCTGCTTGCGGTGTTTTTGGGAGCACGTTGCCCCATGTATCCACCATCATGGACGATATGTCAATGGCCCCATGTCTCGCTCCTTGTTGTTGAGTTGGGCTAGTTGAGAGCACCTTTTGGCGGCTACATAGTCGTTTCCCTCGGAAGGGGATCCTCCAATACAATAGAGCGCTACTTGCCAGCGACTTGATTCGTATGCCCTTTTTTTTGCGCTCATCAAATTGAGCAATCACCTATTACTGGCGCCTGAACTCCTACATGAGAAGCCAATGGTAACCCATTAGCATCTTTTGCGATGCGTTTGGTGGCAGGGGTTGCCCTATAGGGGCTCCCTGCATCGAGCCCACTCGGTGGCATTGAGCTCAATTAGTTGCCGCTCATTGGCGCGCTCACCCGCAGGGTTAAGCGGCTGATGGTCTTCTTTGACGGGGCCAATGACAAGGGGTCGATTTGTTGGACCATTATTGGTAAGTCCACCATTGGCGTTTTCCCTTTGAGTGCTTCCGTCGCCGGTGTTGATGACGGCGCACATCTAGTGGCCGGGGAAGCTGTTGCTTCCCATAGCTCTCAGATTCGGAGCCGTAGGCTTCATCTTCTGATGCCAGATTGCCTAGATCGGACTCGCAACTATTGTTGCCATCCGTGCCTTCGACTGATGCAGATTTCTAGTCTTATCCCATCACCCATGGACTCGAAATATGGATGAGTCGCCAGCGCGTGGACAGTGGAGTCGAGGGTTTTGAAGAGGAGGTGAGTCTCCGCTGCAGCGGAGATATAGATCGTGGTTTATGGGGCCGAGGAAGCCGCAACATCAGCACTCCCGTTTCCCACAGATAGCGTCAATTGACAAGGGGTTAACTCATCAATGCCATCATTGATGGACTTAGGTTCGAGGAATTGGGGAGCCCTAGAGGCATCTTGTCTGCTCTTGATTATGAGGGAGTCGAAAGTTACAAGGGTGCGCAGATGCAATCTGGCAAGGTGTATGCGGGGGTGTATGAGTTGGTCCTCCTCGCCGCTCCCTCCTCGCATTTATATAGAGAGGCTCGGTCTCGGGGTAGCAGGTCGAGTCGGTTACAGATTAGGGTTTCAGTTTAATTTTCTATCTACGCTTTGTTGTGTCCTTCAAGAAGTTGAACTCCAATGGGCCACCTAAATCCTTGATGGGCTTCGATTGCACCGTGGACTTGATCTTGGGCTGAACAGTATTGGCTAATCTCAAGTACCTGCAAGGTATACCCATGTCAGGTTCTTTCCTAGAAATCCCACAACGAAGTAAAACATGCAAAAATAAATTAGAGATGTCTAACTTGTTTTTGCAGAGCATGTGATGTGATAATGTTGTTGATACAAAAATTGTTGTGTGCAATGAGATTTATTGTAAGTTAAAGAACCTGCAGGAGCCATATGGTCATCCTTATCTTTTTTGGGTTGCGTGCTATTCATGTATATCTGAGTGATATATTGTAATGGTGGAGACAACCATGATGGTGGCTCCATGGACCTTGGTGCCACGTCGGTGGAATGATGGAGATTATACCATGAAGCACAAGATGGAGATCAAGTGCAAAAAAGGACCATATCATATGACATATTATATACACACATGATGTTTATACCTTTTTATGCATCTTATTTTTCTTATGTCTTGCTTAGTTCTTGGTGGTAGCATTATAATATGATCCCTGTCACTAATATCAAGATAATAATATGTTCTTCCTTAGTATCTGCCGTTAAGAAAGTTCGTTGTTTCAAAGAACCACATGACGATCGGGTGTGATAGACTCTACGTTCGCATAAAATGCATGTAAGACAGTTTTACACACGTGAATACTAAGGTTCTTACTTGGCGAGCCTAGCATGTACAAACATGGCCTTGGAACATGAACCGAAAGATAAAGCACGAGTCATATGAATGATATTATGTCCATATGATTCTCTCCATTTGAGCTGCACCACCACTCGTGATGATCGGTCATGGTGTAGTGAATTTGGTTTGTGTAATCACTAAAAATGACTAGAGGGATGTTTTTTCAAGTGGGAGTTCTCATAGTAATTTATGAATTAACTTGAGCTCTGTGTTTTATAAACCTAGTCTAAAATAGTCTATACAAATATATTGTAGATCATGGCACCCCCTGCATTCAATTTCAATGCATTCCTAGATAGAGAAAAGCTGCAAGATGATGGGTCTAACTTCACCAACTGGCACCACAACGTGAGGATTATCCTCACGGGCATGAAGAATTCCTATGTGTTGGATGGTCCGTTAGGTGACACCCCTGCAGCTACTTCAACTCAGGAAGAGCGTGACGTGTATGCCATGAAATATGATGACTACACTCTTGTGCGGTGTGCGATCCTCTAGTCACTGGAGCCTAAACTCCAAAAGCGCTTTGAACTTACTAATGTTGATGCCATGGTGGCGGAACTCAAAACTATGTTTGGGTACCAAATCCATGCTAAGAGATATGAGATATCCGGTAAGTTCTTTAACACAAATATGGAGGAGCATAGCTCCGTGAATGAGCATGCCCTTAATATGATGGGCTACGCTCAACGTCTTGGGACACTGTGATGTGAGATTCCACCTGATCTCACGACATATAGAGTTTTGCAATCACTCACACCTAGCTACAAAGGGTTTGTGCTAAACTACAAGATGAGTGGTGCGAGCAAGTTGCTCACCGAACTCGCAGCCATGCTAAAGACTGCCGAGATAGACATTAAGAAAGAGCACCAAGTGTTAGTGGTCAACAATACCACCAATTTTAAGAAAAAGTGCAAGAAAGGCAATTCCAAGGGTAACTTCGAGAAGGATGGCAAATCTATTGCTAGGACTGAGAAGAAGAAAAAAGGACGCCCTAAGCCTATGATTGAGTGTTTCTACTACAAAGGGACTATTCACTAGAAGCGAAACTGCCCAAAGTACTTGCAAGGTAAGAAGGCCGGGAACATGAACAAAGGTATACGTGATATACATGTTATTGATGTGTACCTTGCTAGTAGTCGAAGTACCACCTGGTTATTTGATACCAGTTCGGTTTCGAACATATGTAACTCGAAACAGGGGCTAAGGAATAGTCAACACCTAGCAAAGGATGAAGTGATGATGCGCGTAGGCAATGGATCAAAGGTAGATGTGATTGCCGTTGGGCTTTCAATTTATCTACCATCAGGATTGATAATAAACCTAAGTAAATGTTATCTGATGCCTGCGTTGAGCATGAGCATCATGTCTGGATCATGTTTAATGCAAGACGGTTATTCATTTGCTTTTGAGAACAATGGTTTTTCCTTTTATATGAATAATATATTTTATGGTCATGCACCTGTGTTGAATGGTTTATTTGTTTTGAATCTTGATATTAATAGTACACATATACATAATGTGAAAGCCAAAAGAATCAAGCTGAATGATGATATTGCTGCATATATGTGGCTTTGTCATTTGGGTCATATTGGTGTTAAATGCATGAAGAAGCTCCATTATGATGGACTACTAGAATCACTTGATAATAAATCATTTGAGACATGTGAACCAGGCCTTATGGGCAAGGTGACTAGAGCCCCGTTTTCCGGAATAATGGAGCGGGCGACCGACTTATTGGAAATAATACACACCGATGTATGTGGTCCAATGAGTGTGTCAGCACGCGGTGGATATCGTTATTTTGTAACCTTCACGGATGATTAAGTAGATATGGATATATTTACTTAATGAAACACAAATCTAAAACATTTCAAAAGTTCAAATAATTTTAGAGTGAAGTAGAAAATCATCATAACATAAAGATCAAATTTTTACGATCCGATCATGGAGGAGGGTATCTTAGTTACGAGTTTGGCACGCACATGACACAATGTGGAATTGTTTCACAACTCACTCCCACCGGAACACCACAACAAAATGGTGTATCCAAATGTCGTAATCGAACTTTATTAGATATTGTGCGATCTATGATGTCCCTTACCGATTTTCCACTGTAATTTTGGGGGTCATGCATTAGATACAGTTGCATTCACTTTAAATAGGGAACCATCAAAATCTATTGAAACAACAGCATATGAATTATGGTTTGGTCACAAACCTCAGTTGTCATTTCTAAAAGTTTGGGGCTACAATGGTTATGTGAAGAAACTTCATCCTGATAAGCTCGAACCCAAAGCAGAAAAATGCGTCTTCATGGGATAACCAAAAGAAAAAATTGGATACACCTTCTATCAGCGATCTGAAGGGAAGTTTTTCGTTGCCAAGAATGGATCCTTTGTAGAGAAAGAGTTTCTCTTGAAGGTGTGAGTAGTAGGAATGGCCAGTGGCACAGCACCGGAAACTTTTCCAGTGGTGACTCCATCGAGTGAAGAGGGAAATAATGATGAGAATCTTGAAACTCATCATGAAACTCCGGAATAGACTACTACCTTACCTCACAGGTCAAGCATGATACGTATAGCTCCTGAACTATACTGTGATATAGTCTTAAATTTCATGGTAGATGGAGGTGATGAACTTGCGACATATCAAGAAGCGATGATGAGCTCGGATTCCAACAAATGGATTGAAGTCATGCAATCCGAGATGGGATCCATGTATGAAGACCAAGTTTGGACTTTGGTGGACATACCTCATGACCGCAAGGCCGTTGAGAATAAATGGATTTTCAAAAATAAAACTGACACTAACGGTAATTTAATCGTCTATAAAGGGTTCCAAAAAATTCATGGAGTTGACTACGAGGAGACTTTCTCAACTGTAGCAATGCAAAGTCTGTTAGGATTATGTTAGCAATTGCTCCATTTTTCGATTATGAAATCTGGTAGATCTTTTGAATAGCGTAAAGGCTTACTTAAATAGTAAGTTTTCAATGAAGGACCTTGGTGAAGCTACCTATATTTTAGGCATCAAGATCTATAGAGATAGATCAAGACACTTAATTGGATTCTCGTAGAGACATACCTTGACAATATTTTGAAAAAGTTGCAAGGTACAGCTTTGAGCAAGACTTAGAGTCCAGCTTTGGTAGAAGATAGAGAATTGATGGTTAATGTCCCCTAGCCCTTAGCCATAGTCTCTCATATGTATGCTATGCTTTGTACCAGATCGGATGTGGCACATGCTATAAGTTTGACTTACAGGTACCAATATGATCTAGGTGGGGAACACTAGAAAGTGGTCAAGAATATCTTTAAGACCATAAGAAGAACTAAAGATATGTTTCTCATCTATGGAAGTGAAGAAGATCTTGTCGCAAAGTGTTACGTCAATGCTAGCTTCGAAACTGATCCGAACAACTCTAAGCCACAATACGAATATGTATTTCTTATGAATGGAGCAACGTTGAGTTGGAGGAGCTCCAATCAACCTGTGGTGGCAAATTTTTTAATGGAGGTGAAGCATATCTCTACTTTAGAAGCAGTGGCAGAAGAAGTTTGGATGAAGGAGTCCATTTCCGAACTAGGTGTGGTTCCAAGTGCTTTGGATCCAATGGTTATCTATTTTGACAATAATTGTGCCATAGCCAATGTTAAGGAACCAAGGTCTCACTAGAATTCCAAGCATATCAAGCATCATTTTCACTCCATCCAGGAAAATGTCCAGGATGGCGATATAGAGAATTGCAAAGTAGACATGGATTTGAATGTTGCCGACTCGTTGACTAAAGCTCTCCCAAGGGATAACAAGTTATTAGCAGTAGAACGCTATGGGTGGTAGATTCATGACTATGTAAAACTATATTATGGACTCTAGTGCAAGTGGGAGACTGGAAGGAATATGCCCGAGAGGATATAATAAATGGTTATTATCTTATTCCAGGTTTATAATAGATGTTTATTTCTCATGGTATTATTATGTTAACAGGAGACGTTGATGCATGTGTGTTTAATAAACAAAAGACCAGGTTCCGAGTAATGCCTCTCATTACACTAGCTTGTTGATTAACTAATGATCAAGGTTTCCTAATCATGAACATTAGATGTTGTTAATTAGAAGGTCATTCATTAGAGAATTATATGATGAACATTCACCGGTAGTAGATTTAGAAATACGATCATGTCCTGAAGTTTATATTGCTATCACCTTCAAAGTAACTCTAATCCTTAGACCATGAGATCAAGCCAGTCACTAGCTCCGGAAGAGTACTTTGATTCCATCAAATGTCACACCGTAATAGGGTGATTATAAAGATGTCGTCGGGTACTTAGAAAGTGTTAGTTGAGGCTCGTGGATCATGAGTGGGATTTGTCCATCTGGATTACGGAGAGATATACATAGGGCCCACTCGGTGATATCACATTAACATAGCTTGCAAGCAAGTGATAAAGATCACTAAGAATGTTATATCATGGTAACAAGAAAAGAGTACTTGTCAGAAATGATATCAAACTAGGTATGGAAGATACCAAATAATCGGATCTCGGACAAGTAAAATATCGCGAGACAAAAGGAATTGGTTACTGCGAATAAGGTTCATGCGATCACTAGTTTATCGTTGAACTAGTGGGGGTCATTATGGATCTCCAGGTTCCTCTTATGATTATTGATCGAAGAGAGTGTCAATCATGTACACATAGTTCATGAACCCATAGGGATACACACATAAGGGTAGTTGATGCATTTTAGTGGATAGGGAACACTAGAGAAAATACTAGACACCACAGGAATTGTGCTAGTAAATCTATCGGAATAGTTTTAGTGTATTGGATTAATTGAAGGGATTGAATTATTGATGTGCTTATTAAATGAAGTGTTCATTAAATGAAGTGGTCATTGAATGAGTGGCATTAAATCAAGTGAATGAAAAAGGTGTTTTTAATGAAGAGACTCTTGATTTTGAGTAGATAATAAATGGGAGAAAGTGGAGATCATTTTTTGTGAGTGGAGAGTCCACCCACATGAATGAGGGAAGAGGTGGGGAACCTATTTGGCCGCCAGCAATGGTAGGGGTTGCCCCTCTCCCCATATAAAAGGTGGGGCGCATCTCCTCTCTCTCTCACAGCCATCCTCCCCCTCACATATGCCCTTTGGTTGGCATCTTCCTCCCCTTTCTAACCTTATCCATTGCCACAAGCATGGTCTTAGTTAAATCCCTATTCAAGATCTTCTCCACCACCATCACCACCATGTCATAGTGTTGGCGGAGTTCCCAAGTATCCCCTACTTCCGATGCCCAGATGGAGCAAGGGACATAACCTGTCCGCACACCGAACGTGTCACCGATTACGGAGGCGCTACCCCTTTTTGGCGTTGATCATCTTCACGTCCTTGAGGATGGTCATGTATAATCTTCAACAACCACGTCTGTTTTTGGAAATGTTATCTCGCTTTACGGTATTCGAGGGTGTGTCCATCTGAAACTGTTACAAGTGTCGCCTAGATTCGATCTTGGTAGTTGCAACCCTAGGAATTATTTTGTTTTCCATGCAGTGAACCCCATCACTTATTGCTATCGCACTATGCCGTTTGGTTTGGGATATGCAGGTGCCACATTCCAGAGATGCATGCAGAAATGTTTGTATAATCAAATTGGCAAAAATGTGCAGGTGTATGTTGGCGATGTCATCATAAAAACCAAGGAGAGTCATACTCTCTTGGAGGATATTAGGAAAACATTCGCAAACTTGAGAAGATTCAGGATGAAACTGAACCCAGCCAAATGTACATTCGGTGTGTCGGCTGGTAAGTTACTCGGCTTTCTTGTATCAAGTCGAGTTATACGTTCAGATCCCTCAAAGATTAGTGCCCAAGAAAGAATGGAACTATCGAGTTATACGTTCAGATCCAAATATCCTAGATAGATATAATAGTTTCGGATAACTCCTCATACATCAAACATTAGAGTATCAGGCGGAAGCAGAAAAGAAGATCCGAGTACGGATAAGAAGCAAATCGGCATAAGATGCCACATAAATAAACACATCCCTCCCACAGATCTCATGGATCCCCGTTCCCGAAATCTCTACATCGAGTGATCGTTGCCAACATCATCCGTCTCCTCCACCCAGTATCCATCTTGCGAGTACACCTGTTCATCTGAATCAAACAATTTATCGTGTGAGACCCTAGGGGTACTCAGCAAGTCTTTATGCCTCTAAAGGGGACACAACCTAGGGTGACACAATTACAACAAAACATAATAACTAACAAGTCTATAGATACTCGCTAACCATCCGCCTAACCAATGATAGACGGTTGTCCGTGAATTAAGAACAACAGTTATAACAGTATAATTAACAGATCCATCCTCCTTCTCGCTTACCAACGAGAAAGCGGACGAACAACCCCCATCCGTTGGCATTTTTATTAACCATTCCATGAGTATTGCACTATTTACTAGTCAGGTACTTAGTCAATTTAAAAGCGGTACTTTAGTTACACTTGTCCATGATCGAGAAACTGTGCTCCAAGTCGTCCATAACCGCGGACACGGCTTTCAGAAAGATTTACCCTGCAGAGGTGCACAAATAGCAACACACACTCGATCAACCTCGGAAAAACCAACTCAAAACCCGACGAGGTATTCACGACAAAGCGATCAAAGGATTCAGAAATGTTTCAGGGGGCCACCCCAATAAGCTACCCGCAACGAAGTTGGCCGACTCCGAGACGGACCTAGGGTTTGCGAGAACGGCTGTAAACGACTGGGTACCCGAAAATGTGACTGGGCTTGTCGATACCACGAAATCGTGCCGCAATCCCTAAATAGTATAGGTGCTCCTCGCACAATCTTAAATAAAACGGTAAACATGGCATAAGTACAGAATAGTAATAAAACCCCAAACTAATTGTGGCCCCAAGAAATAGAAATGAATCAAGCTCTGGCTCAGGGGGGTCCATAAGGCCTCCCAGATGTGGATAGTGCGAATAGTCAAGGAACAGGAATCAAGTACCTGGGGTCCTACGGGACACAAGAGAGCAGGAAAAACCAAATAGCAAATATTGCCCACCGGTGCCTCTTTCATTAGTTATCCCATTACTACTCAGGTTAAGTTGTTTAGGTACCTCGTTATCCATCAGACACTCACGTACCCTACACATGCTTTTTACGACTCACATGGCTCAAACAACTCCTGTAGTAATGGCTCATGGGATGGAGGAACAAGCGCGGTGGGGTTTAAAAGTAAAAGCTATGTAGTACTTGGGATTCAATTTAATGCAACCGCGACTCAATGATGCAAGAATAAGATAGAGGCAATAGGTACTATATGTATGCAAGCATGTGGTAGTGCTTGCCTGGTAGCTCAGTTGAAGCGAGAGATGGATCTAGGTAGAACTCCTGTGATTCCTAATAATTCTCCTGCTGGGCGTCTATTCGAAGAAGAACCAAACAAACAAAGGCCCACATAAATAAAGTGCACAAGCATATGAATTAAAGTGCGACAAGTAACCAAGCATGCCATGATGAATGATGCACATTTTACATGGCAATAAAGTAGCATGGCATGGGTGAGGTGTGGGGACAAGAATAGTTCATTTTAGTATTTAATAGGTCAAGTTTTATTTCCATAAACAGTTCTGATTTTTAATAATGACATGAGGCATGCTTCACTCCAGAACATGGAATGCATAGACAGAACAAGCTCGTCGCGCTGATCGATTTAGACATATTATTTATTAAATTTGGTGTTATAGAATTAAAGTTATTAATTTATTAAGAAAAGGGCATTTTTATTGTAGTTTTAATCATCTCGAAAATTTAAAGTGTCCAAACATTTTTTTGAATGGAATTTTTGAATTCCTCACATTTTTCTGATTCAAAAACATATATCATTTGTATTATTTGGATTTATAAATTAAAAGTTATTAAAAACAGATTTGAATTTGAATTTAAACATTCCTGGAATTGTTTTATTAAAACAGATAAACGGAAAAACTTTTTATACTCGACCTCTCCTAGCCACAGTCACAGACAGGTGGGGTCACTGCTGACTGGGCGGATTCGGCACGCAGAACCTTTTCTTACAGCGATCTTAGCTAGCCTATGCGACTGACAGGTGGGGCTGGCGGCCTCATAGGTCCACTGCGTGCGCGGCCAGCCGGTGGGCGACACGTGGTGGATCCAGGGACTGCGGGTTGGGGTTTACGAATTACCGGGGACCTGTTTGCAAAACTGCCACGGGAGGCTGTCTAGTGGGCCTCGAACGATTGCGGGTTGAGGCCAAAAAGTGTGGGGGAGGGGGGGGTATGTGCAAAGCGCGCGCTGCTACTGTGGATCTTCTCGTGCTGTCTTTCGAAACGGACGGACAGAGCGGCGTCAGGGACGGTGCGCGGTGCGGGGGATCGAACCCGCGACCACGGCGAGCGCGCAGAGAACGGAGCCAGTGAGGTGAGGTGGGGGTTGTTGACAGGGAGTAGCTAGGCGGCTAGATCTACCTCTGCGACGCCATGGTCTGGAAACCGACCGCGAACGCCGGCGCGCAGAGAGCGTTCGACGGAGCGATCGACACGACCAGGACACGACTGCCACGGTGAGGATGTCTAGGAGGGTCGGGCGCACACCGCGGGCTCGTTGGTGGGCTCGGATCGGGACGGGGAGCAGCAGGGCGACGGCGTTGCAGGCGCACCCGGAGCTAGGATTTCTTGTCGGTGTCACGGTACTGCGGCAGGTCCAGGGCTTCTCCTCCTCGTTGGCGTGTACGGGAACGTCGCCGGGGCTGCGGCGGGCTTCCTCGACACCCAAGATCGCCACGCCACCGGCTGTAACGACGAGGAGATGGAGGAGGCCGACGGTGGACGACAACGGAGGAGCGAGGGGTAGCAGCAGTTGGTGGGAAGGAGAAGGGCGAGGAAGGGCAGGCCCTGGGGATCTGGGGCTGCTACCAGACGAGGAAGAGGGAGTAGATAGGGACGGGGAGAGAGGGTGCCGTGGGGCTCGGGTTGGAAAGCAAAAGGTGGCTCGCCCACCTTTTGTTCCTCCACTTCACATGCTCGTCGCAGCTAGGCAAGGGAGGGGCGGACAGGGGCTTCTAGGTGGGCCAGGGTGAGGACAAGGAGAGGCTGGCTCGGGTGGCCCCTTTGTGGCAGAGAGAGGGAGGGAGAAGGAGAGGGAGAGGCTCGATGTAGCTAGGGATAGCTTCGGCTAGGGTTTAGGAGAGGCTCAGGTTAGGGTTGGTGTTAGGTTAGAGAGGGGTAGCTAGGGCCAGGTTAGGCTGGTGCCTCGGCAAAGGAGGGTGGCTGGTAGAGCTAGGGTGGTTAGGGTTTAGGAGAGGGAAAAGAGAGAGAGAGGGTAGGACATGGGTTAGGGTTTTGTTTTTAAGAACAAGCAAAAATGGATGATGAGAAGGAGGGGAAGATGTAGAGCCTTTTATATGTGATATGCAAAGCCACATCCATGCATGATGGATCAAGATGAGGGTGGAAGGAAGATAAAGGTGGGGCTCCACAAAATTAAGAATCACTTGGGATGAAAACAAAAGACAAGATCCACTTTGAAAACAAAGACAAAACCCAAAGGAGAAAAGGTGGTGAAGATTTGCATGGCCCATGCATGGGCATTAAATGCCATGTTTTAATCTTGTGAAAACAAAATAAATACACATGGCATTTATACATATGCATTCCAAAATATGGAGTAAGGCCAAGCTAAAGGAAAAATATAATTGGATTCATCCCAACCCACATGAGCTAGATTAAAAGCCAAAAGAAAGTAAGAGCTCATGGTTAATTAGGATGGTGGAATTATAAGGTGGTGACAAAGAAAGGTGGTGGAGTGGAATAAAAGATATGCCCCCAACTCAACTTGGGCATCAAGCATTTATCAAGAACCAAATACAATATATCAAGAGCCAAATACAATTACTAATGCATATGAGGGAAGAACCAAAAGAAAAGGGGTTTTATATGATGCTCAAATGCAAGGTGGCATGATCACATGAGCATGATATAATTATGATGCAACAATTATATGTAGGAAGTATCCATTATATTACTAAACCATGTAGCATTACATATGTTAGACAGATGGGATGCTACAACTCTCCCCCACTAAACAGGAATCTCGCCCCGAGATTCTAGGAAGAAGATGAAGACACGAAGAGGGTAGGATACTTGGCACGGAGCTCATCCTCGCGTTCCCAAGTGGCTTGATCAACGGAATGGTGCGACCACTGCAACTTGCAGAACTTGATGGACTTATTGCGAGTCCTTCTTTCTGCGACATCAAGGATTTTTATGGGGTGTTCTTGATAAGACAGATCTTCTTGGAGATTGATGAGTTCATGGTCCACGGTCCTGCCGGGATCCTTGAAGCACTTCTTGAGTTGAGAGATATGGAAAACATCATGGACCTTGAGTATTTCAGGGAGCTCAAGAGCATAAGCAACTTCTCCTCTTCTCCCACGAATTTTGAAAGGACCGATGTATCTAGGAGCCAACTTTCCTTTGATACCAAACCGGTGCGTGCCTCTCATGGGAGTCACACGAAGGTAAACGAGATCACCTGGGACATACTCCATGTCCGTGTTCTTTCTGTCATAGTTGCTCTTCTGGCGACTTTGAGCAATCTTCAGGTTTTCAAGAATGATGTGAACTTTCTACTCCGGTTGACTTACAATGTCGGGGCCAAACAATATTCTTTCACCTACGCCTGACCAACCAATCGGAGTTCTGCATTTGCGACCATAGAGAGCCTCAAATGGTGCCATCTTTAGACTTTTCTGGAAGCTGTTGTTGTAAGAGAATTCAGCATAAGGAAGACATTCTTCCCACTTCATGCCGAAAGAGATAACGCAAGCACGGAGCATATCTTCGAGAATCTGATTGATCCTTTCAACTTGTCCTTGCAACTGAGGGTGGTAAGCTGTGCTGAAGTTCAATTTTGTCCCCAAAGCATTTTGGAAACTTCCCAGAACTTGGAAGTGAAGATGCTTCCATGGTCTGAACTGATCTCAAGAGGAACTCCATACAGAGAGATAATTCTGTTGATATAGAGCTCAGCCAACTGAATTGCAGAAATTGTTTCCTTGACGGGAAAGAAGTGAGCCACTTTAGAAAGCCTGTTGATGACAACAAAGATTGCATTGTTGCCCTTCTGCGACCTTGGAAAACCAGTTATGAAGTCCATCTCTACTTTCTCCCATTTCCATTCCGGAGGCTTCAATGGCTGTAGAAGACCGAAAGGTTTATGATGGAAAGCTTTAACTCTGTGGCAGACATCACACTCCGAGACATACTTGGCACAATATAGTTTCAACTCAGGCCACCAATATTGTGTTTTCAAGTCCATGTACATCTTAGTGCTGCCAGGCTGGATAGAAAGAACAGAATCATGCGCCTCCTTGAGAACTTGCTCTCTTAAACCTGGGTAGTTTGGAACAAACATCCGGTGTTCAAAGAAAAGAGCGCCTTGGTCGTCGACGTGGAAGGACTCATACTTCGGAAGCTGAATGTTGGAGATGATATTTTTAGTGTAAGGATCACCAAGTTGAATGGAGCAAACTTTTTCTTCCAAGAGTAGGGTTGCCAGAAGGTTCAGAAGATACCCTTGATCCACAATTTCAAGGTTGAGCTTGCGGCATTCCTCGCACAAGAGAGGCTGTTGTTCTTCCACCATGAGGTTGTTGACGTAAGCTTTCCGGCTGAGAGCATCGGCCATGACATTAGCTTTGCCCGGAGTGTAGTTGATGGTCAAGTCGAAATCATTGATTGCTTCAATCCACCTCCTCTGACGAAGGTTGAGATCAGGTTGTGTGAATATATACTTCAGACTCTTGTGATCAGAAAAGATCTCACAACGGTTGCCAAGAAAGTAATGCCTCCATACTTTCAAAGCAAAGACAACTGCTGTGAGTTCGAGGTCATGTGTAGGATAGTTGATCTCATGCGTCTTCAACTATCGAGAGGCATAAGCAACAACTTGTTTTCTTGCATAAGGACCGCACCAAATCCTTGCAATAGGCATCACAGAATATCTGGAAAGGCTTTGATGTATCTGGAGGAACTAAGACTGGTGTGGAAGTGAGCTTCTCTTTGAGTGTTTCAAAGCTTGCTTGACATGCAGGAGTCCAAAGGTATTTCTTGCCTTTCTTGAGGAGATCGGTAAGAGGCTTCGCAATCTTCGAGAAGTTTTGAACGAAGCGACGGCAGTAACTATCCAAACCAAGGAATCTCCGGACTTCTTTGAGATTTTTGGGTGGAAGCCAGTCAACAATTGTCTTAATAGTTTCTGGGTTAACGGCAATGCCCTTGGCAGAGATGACGTGACCAAGGTAGGTGACTTGAGGCAGCCAGAACTCACACTTGGAGAACTTTGCATACAGGCGGTTCTCACGAAGCTTGTTTAGGACACACCGAAGGTGTTCCTCATTTCTTCCTTTGACTTAGAATAGACTAGAATGTCATCCAGATAGACCACAACGAACTTATCAAGATACTCCATGAAAACCGAGTGCATAAGCCTCGAGAAGGTGGCAGGTGTGTTGGTGAGACCGAAAGACGTGACCGTGTACTCATACAGGCCATAGCGGGTGGTGAAAGCTGTTTTAGGAACATCTTCCTTGCGGATCTTGATTTGATGATATCCACTTCTCAAGTCAAGCTTAGAGAATACCACAGCTCCAGCTAGCTGATCGAAGAGATCATTAATCCGCGGAAGGGGATATTTATTCTTGATGGTTTTAGCATTGAGAGCTCGATAGTCAACACAAAGTCTATCAGTCTTGTCTCGCTTATTCACAAAGATGCTTGGGCTACCCCAAGAAGAAGTACTGTGCTGAATGAAACCCAACTTCTCTTGTTCATCAAGCTGACGTTTGAGTTCAGCCAACTCAGCAGGACCCATTTTATAAGGCCGCTTGGAGATAGGAGCGGTACCAGGTTCAAGTTCAATCATAAACTCAACCTCACGATCAGGAGGCATAGCCGGCAACTCTTCAGGAAAGACATCTGGGAACTCACAGACCACCAGAACACTCTGAATAGCTTCCATAGCATCATCATTCAGAGCCACCAAAGAGAAAAGCTGAATTGCAGGAGTCAGACTTGGAGAATAGACTATATGGCCTTCAGGAATTTTTAGAGAAACCGAGCGTTCAACACAATCAATCACAGCTGCATTTGCTGTTAACCAATCCATGCCCAAGATAACATCAATGTCAGAGTTACCCAATTCAATGAGGGATGCCAGAAATTTTTTGTTTCCAATTTCAATTTGGTTCCCATGGCTTATTTTAGAAGCCTTCATAGTTGTCCCCGGTGCTTGTACCCTAAGATCCTTGGATAATGATTGAAGCGGAAGACCTTGTTGCTGAGAGAACCTTTGAGACACAAAAGAATGCGATGCACCAGTATCGAATAACACTCGTGCAGAAACTGAGTTAACAGGAAGCATACCCATCACAACTCTAGGAGCATGCTCAGCTTGAGCGACATTGACACAGTTGGCACGAGCAACCCTAGACCCTGGCTTGGTGTTGATGTTGAGAGCCCGAGGTGGACGTGCACGAACCATAGAAGAACTTGTCGCAGGTCTTGGAGGTGGTGGAGGAAGAGCTTTGTTGTTTATTGGACAATTCAAGTGCTGATGCCCAGTGTTTCCACAAGTGTAGCAAGCACCAGGTGGACGTGGAGCAGCGTAGCCAGGGACTCCGCCAGGCACTCCAGGGTAGTTGTGGTTGTAGCCCCTAGGAGCCGCAGTGAAGGAGTTTGGTGGCCTTGCCACGTAGCTTGACGGTCTTGGTGGAGCCGGGAGCGACGGTGGAGTGTTAGGAACCCACACGCGGAGCTTAGGAGCTGTCATAGCTAAAGAGCTTACTGCATCGCGGCTGTGTTTCTTTGACTCCTCAAACACTTGCCTACTTGCTTCTTCCTGCAGAGCTGTATGTTGGAGTTCCAGAAAAGACCCCGGCCTTGCATGAGTGATAGCATATTTGATGGATGCATTGAGTCCTTGCCTGAACCTCTTATGCTTCTTCTTGTCATCAGAGATCTCATCGCCACCATACGGAGAAAGGTTCATGAAGTTTTTGATATAGGTATTGACATTGTCATTGCCCTGCTCGAGGTTGAGAAACACTTCCTTCATCCTTTCCACGACAATTTCTGACAGATATTGCTCTTTGAAAGCCACAGTGAATTGCTCCCAAGTAGGCTGAAAACCAGAGAGGTCTGCCTTGAGGTAATTTTCCCACCACAGAGTTGCATCTCCCTTCAGAAGGTGCGTGGCACATTTTACCCATTTTTGCTCAGGAACATCCGCAGTCATCAGCAACCTTGATATTTCACGCAGCCAATCATCAGCATCAAGTGGCTGATAAGACACCTCAAATTGGCATGGGTTGAACTTCAGAAAACTCTTGATGTCTCCTCGCTTGGGAGGTGGAGGTAGCGGAACAAACTCATTCCTCCTCATGCTTTTTTCAAATTGCTGCTGGTACTGTTGCATTGTTCCCAAAGCATTGGCAATACTTGCCAACGCAGCGCCCAGTTCAGGTGGTATGTCCTCCTTAGAACGGTGTGGTGGTTCCATCCTGTGATTGATATAAAACACAAGTCAGTACTATAATGGAGAATAATAATAATCCAAAATAGTACCAAAATGGAATTAATCAGGATTAAAGGATACAATTCACTAAGATGATATAAAAATATCAACAAAGTTCAAAGCACCTAGAAGATATTAAGCATATCACACACGACTGAACAAGGAGTGTGGTACACAACCTAGCAAAGAAAAATTTCCCGCAAATTTCGGCATTAAAATACCACTATATGCGCAAAACCACTTAACGAATCAAGATTAGTAACTCTACCAATTCAGTATACAAGAGCGAATGATAAAAGTAGTGGTATGGTCGGGACTCCATCCCGCACTCAAATCATTACTCCGCGCATGAATAAGTAAAACACATATCCCAACACCTTCTTCTTAAGATGAACCTAAAGATTAGTAACTACGGAAACGAACACCCCAAATAAGATAACGTTGGATAACAAAGAGTAAGACATATCGCATCGGTATACAACGAATCAGATAGATCGCGCCGGTTTACAAAGGCCTATCGGTATGGAATGTACCAACAGTTGATAACCAAAAGGCAGATAGTGATAACATTTGGATGCAACAGATAGACAAGGAATTCACACACACACACACACACAACCTATGGTACTACGGAACCCAGAACACGTGAATCCTAGTTTGAATTTTAGAAGAGGATTGAAAACGTTACACTTCCTTACCAGAAAAGGGTGGGTGGGTGGGTAAGAAGAAAAATGGAAGCAGTCCTACTCTCACGTTTTGTTTTCCCCTAGCATACATAACTACCAAAAATATTTGCTAGACTGACAACGACCATTTGGTTGAGACCCTGAAGGGCGGGATGGCTCTGATACCAATTGTAACTACCTCGGTGAATTACGCTCTTAGTTGCAAGCCTGGATGAGCGAAAGTGGTTAAAATAGTACGGTGGGGCCCAAGGGCCACTCACAGGTAGACCTTTCGGCCGTCCTAACCACTTTCAGAACATCGGGACAAGAACGAGCGGCGTAATCGGCAGGCGAAGGGATCAACTACATACACAAGTGAGTATGTATGCAAGCCACATACAATAGTCCTTAGAGCCATTCCATCTAAAAGAAATAGAAATATTGCAACGCCATACGGCAAGATCCAAATATCCTAGATAGATATAATAGTTTCGGATAGCTCCTCATACATCAAACATCAGAGTATCAGGCGGAAGCGGAAAACAAGATCCGAGTACGGATAAGAAGCAAATCGGCATAAGATGCCACATAAATAAACACATCCCACCCACAGATCTCATGGATCCCCGTTCGCGGAATCTCTACACCGAGTGATCGTTGCCAACATTATTAGTCTCCTCCACCCAGTATCCATCTTGCGAGTACACCTGTTCATCTGAATCAAACAATTTATCGTGTGAGACCCTAGGGGTACTCAGCAAGTCTTTATGCCTCTAAAGGGGACACAACCTGGGGTGACGCAATTGCAGCAAAAGATAATAACTAACAAGTCTATAGATACTCACTAACCATCCGCCTAACCAATGATAGACGGATGTCCGTGAATTAAGAACAATAGTTATAATAGTATAATTAACAGATCAATCCTCCTTCTCGCTTACCAACGAGAAAGCGGACGAACAACCCCCATCCGTTGGCATTTTTATTAACCATTCCATGAGTATTGCACTATTTACTAGTCAGGTACTTATTCAATTTAAAAGCGGTACTTTAGTTACACTTGTCTATGATCGAGAAACTGTGCTCCAAGTCGTCCATAACCGCGGACACGGCTTTCAGAAAGATTTACCCTGCAGGGGTGCACAAATAGCAACACACACTCGATCAACCTCGGAAAAACCAACTCAAAACCCGACGAGGCTTTCACGACAAAGCGATCACAGGATTCGGAAATATTTCAAGGGGCCACCCCAATACGCTACCCGCAACAAAGTTGGCCGACTCCGAGATGGACCTAGGGTTTGTGAGAACGGCTATAAACGACTGGGAACCCGAAAATGTGACTGGGCTTGTCGATACCGCGAAATCGTTCCGTGATCCCTAAATAGTATAGGTGCTCCTCGCACAACCTTAAAGAAAATGGTAAACATGGCATAAGTACAGAATAGTAATAAAACCCCAAACTAATTGTGGCCCCAAGAAATAGAAATGAATCAAGCTCTGGCTCAGGGGGGTCCATAAGGCCTCCCGGATGTGGATAGTGCGAATAGTCAAGGAATAGGAATCAAGTACCCGGGGTCCTATGGGACACAAGTGAGCAGGAAAAACCAAATAGCAGATATTGCCCACCGGTGCCTCTTTCATTAGTTATCCCATTACTACTCAAGTTAAGTTGTTTAGGTACCTCGTTATCCATCAGACACTCATATACCCTACACATGCTTTTCTACGACTCGCATGGATCAAACAACTCCTGTAGTAATGGCTCATGGGATGGAGGAACAAGCGCGGTGGGGTTTAAAAGTAAAGCCTATGCAGTACTTGGGATTCAATTTAATGCAATCGCGACTCAATGATGCAAGAATAAGATAGAGGCAATAGGTACTATATGTATGCAAGCATGTGATAGTGCTTTCCTGGTAGCTCAGTTGAAGCGAGAGATGGATCTGGGTAGAACTCCTGTGATTCCTGATAATTCTCCTGCTGGGCGTCTATTCAAACAAACAAAGGCCCACATAAATAAAGTGTACAAGCATATGAATTAAAGTGCGATAAACAACCAAGCATGCCATGATGAATGATGCACATTTTTACATGGCAATAAAGTAGCATGGCATGGGTGAGGTGTGGGGACAAGAATAGTTCATTTTAGTATTTATTCGGTCAAGTTTTATTTCCATAAATAGTTCTTATTTTTAATAATGACATGATGCATGCTTCACTCCAGAACATGGAATGCATAGACAGAATGGGCTCGTCGCGCTGATCGATTTAGACATATTATTTATTAAATTTGGAGTTATAGAATTAAAGTTATTAATTTATTAAGAAAAAGGCATTTTTATTGTAATTTTAATCATCTCGAAAATTTAAAGTGTCCAAAAATTATTTTGAATGGCATTTTTGAATTCCTCACATTTTTCTGATTCAAAAACATATATCATTTGTATTATTTCGATTTATAAATTAATAGTTATTAAAAACAGATTTGAATTTGAATTTAAACATTTCCTGGAATTGTTTTATTAAAACACATAAACGGAAAACTTTTTATACTCGACCTCTCCTAGCCACAGTCACAGACAGGTGGGGTCACTTCTGACTGGGCGGATTTGGCGCGCAGAACCTTTTCTTACCACGAGCTTAGCTAGCCTATGCGACTAACAGGTGGGGCTGGCGGCCTCACGGGTCCACTACGCGCACGGCCAGCCGGTGGGCGACACGTGGTGGATCCGGGGACTGCGGGTTGGGGTTTACGAATTACTGGGGACCTGTTTGCAAAACTGCCATGGGAGGCTGTCTGGTGGGCCTCGAAGGATTGCGGGTTGAGGCCAAAAAGTGTGGGGGGGGGTATGTGCAAAGCGTGCGCTGCTACTATGGATCTTCTCGCGCTGTTTGTCGAAACTGACAGATAGAGTGGCGTCAGGGACGGTGCGTGGTGTGGGGGTTCGAACCCGCGACCACGGCGAGCGCGCAGAGAATGGAGCCAGTGCGGTGAGGTGGGGGTTGCTGACAGGGAGTAGCTAGGCGGCTAGATCTACCTCTGCGATGCCACTGTCTGAAACCGACCGCGAACGCCGGCGCACAGAGAGCGTTCGACGGAGCGATCGACGCAACCAGGACACGACTGCGATGCGAGGATGTCTGGGAGGGTCGGGCGCTCACCGCGGGCTCGTTGGCGGGCTCGGATCGGGATGGGGAGCAGCAGGGCAACGGCGTTGGAGGCGCACCCGGAGCTAGGGTTTCTCGTCGGTGTCGCGGTACTGCGGCAGGTCCGGGGCTTCTCCTCCTCACTGGCGTGTACGGGGACGTCGCCGGGGTTGCGGCGGGCTTCCTCGACACCCAAGATCGCCACGCCACCGGCTGTAACGACGAGGAGATGGAGGAGGCCGACGATGGATGGTAATGGAGGAGAGAGGGGTAGCAGCAGTTGGTGGGAAGGAGAAGGGCGAGGAGGGGCAGGCCCTGGGGATCTGGGGCTGCTACCAGACGAGGGAGAGGGAGTAGATAGGGACGGGGAGAGAGGGTGCCGTGG
The DNA here is from genome assembly GCA_910589775.1 of Avena eriantha. Lineage (NCBI taxonomy): Eukaryota > Viridiplantae > Streptophyta > Magnoliopsida > Poales > Poaceae > Avena > Avena eriantha. The sequence continues at coordinate 315,496,001 of OU342742.1, forward strand.
GGCTCGGGTTGGAAAGCAAAAGGTGGCTCGGCCACCTTTTGTTCCTCCACTTCACGTGCTCGTCACGGTTAGGCAAGGGAGGGGCGGACAGGGGCTGCCAGGTGGGCCTGGGTGAGGACAAGGAGAGGAAGGCTCAGGTGGCCCCTTTGTGGCAGAGAGAGAGGGAGAAGGAGAGGGAGAGGCTCGATGTAGCTAGGGTTACCTTCGGCTAGGGTTTAGGAGAGGCTCGGGTTAGGGTTGGTGTTAGGTTAGAGAGGGGTAGCTAGGGCCAGGTTAGGTTGGTGCCTCGGCAAAGGAGGGTGGTGGATAGAGCTAGGGTGGCTAGGGTTTAGGAGAGGGAAAAGAGAGAGAGGGTAGGACATGGGTTAGGGTTTTGTTTTTCAGAACAAGCAAAAATGGATGATGAGAAGGAGGGGAAGATGTAGAGCCTTTTATATGTGATATGCAAAGCCACATCCATGCATGATGGATCAAGATGAGGGTGGAAGGAAGATAAAGGTGGGGCTCCACAAAATTAAGAATCACTTGGGATGAAAACAAAAGACAAGATCCACTTTGAAAACAAAGACAAAACCCAAAAGAGAAAAGGTGGTGAAGATTTGCATGGCCCATGCATGGGCATTAAATGCCATGTTTTAATCTTGTGAAAACAAAATAAATACACATGGCATTTATACATATGCATTCCAAAATATGGAGTAAGGCCAAGCTAAAGGAAAAATATAATTGGATTCATCCCAACCCACATGAGCTAGATTAAAAGCCAAAAGAAAGTAAGAGCTCATGGTTAATTAGGATGGTGGAATTATAAGGTGGTGACAAAGAAAGGTGGTGGAGTGGAATAAAAGATATGCCCCCAACTCAACTTGGGCATCAAGCATTTATCAAGAACCAAATACAATATATCAAGAGCCAAATACAATTACTAATGCATATGAGAGAAGAACCAAAAGAAAAGGGGTTTTATATGATGCTCAAATGCAAGGTGGCATGATCACATGAGCATGATATAATTATGATGCAACAATTATATGTAGGAAGTAGCCATTATATTACTAAACCATGTAGCATTACATATGTTAGACAGATGGGATGCTACAGTTAGTGTCCTTGCATCTCTGCAAAACTTTATGGATACAATGGTTAAATGAAATTCCATAGACAGACAAAACGCCCACGAATACTTCCATAATATTTTCAACATAATCAGCAAATATAGCAGCCATACACCTTTGGAAAGTAGCGGGAGCATTACAAAGGCCAAAAGGCATGCGGCGATAAGTGTATAAACTAAAAGGACACGTGAATGATGTTTTTAATTGATCATCAGGATGGACAACTATTTGATAAAACCGGAATAACGATCTAAGTAACAAAAATAGGAGTGCATAACAAGTCTCTCCAAGGTTTGGTCTATAAATGTCAAAGGGTAGTGATCCTTTTGAGTTTCCTTATTAAGTTTTGGAACACAATGAACAGTACCTACGTAGTCACTTTCCTCAACATGGAAGATTATACCTATATCAAGCAGACAGATTACCTCCTTTCTCACCTCCTCTTTCATATGAGGTTTGAGCCTTCTTTGAAAGTATGCAACTGGTTGGGCTCCTTCTTCCATAAATATTCTATGAGCGTCTATCGAGGGACTAATCCCTTCGAGTCATCCATTGAATACCCAAATCCTTTTGGTGCATTCTTAAGACTATCATTAAATTCTCCTCTTCCTTATCTACAAGGTTTGAGATGATAATAACATGATATTTATTAGTGTCATCAAGAAACATGTATTTTCGTTCTTTCGGAAGGGTTTTCAGTGTAGGATGTGGAAGCACCTCATCATACTTTCTTATGGGGGTCTCATAGATTTGATTCATTTGAGGATCAATTGTAGGAGTAGAATTAAGATATTGATCAATTACAATTTTATCTATATCTTCGAGAAAATTATCATTCTCAAGCAGGCTTCTTTCTAACTTATCATTGGGAGTCTCGATAAACACAACAACAAGACTAGAAATGTTACGCTCTTCTTCTTAATTTTTCTCATATTCTTCAAACTGCTCAATAGTTGGCATGTGATGAAATTTGGAGAAATGGAAAATCATTTTTTCCTCGCAAAATTTGAGAGATACCGTCTCCTTCTTGTAATCAATATTTTCCCATGAGGTGTTCATAAAGGTTTATCCAGAAATAATTGGACAATAATGATCAGTGGGGATATCAACGAGTACAAAATCAATAGGTGTAACATCCCAAAAATTTAATCCAAGGTTATCAAAATCTAATCACCCAATTTGGGGTTAACAAAAACTTTATTAAGAAAATGAACCGAAACATTAGAAAAAGCACGCGTGTTACAGAGCTCGGCCCGCAATCTCTGTTGTCCCTGCACGTGGCGTCTAGAGAGTTCTTCTCGCGCTATCCCGGCCCTTCCCCTACGTGACACGTGGTGCCTGCAGAGAGAGGGTCGCGTTCCTTTTTCCCTTTCTCTTTCACAGTTGTACTAGTCGTGCCGAGACCTACAAAACTAGATCCCATGTTGATAGGTTTCGACGAACTTTTTTTTGGCACTACCTATTGACCCTATATTGCACTACCTCTGGTTGGCGGTGCACGGCACGGTATCCTGGCAGTACACGTGTAGTGCAGTGCCTTGTTGTGTTGTGTTGCACTGCCCTTGATCGCAGTGCACGAGACGATGTTATGGTAGTCCACGGCCGGTGCACTGCCTGTTTATACTGTGGTGCACTGCATTCGGGCCCGGTGCATGATGAGGTATCCTGCCTTTTTATGGTGTGTTGCAATTCCTTCGGTTGCAGTGCATGATACAATGTCCGGTGCACTACCTATTTATATTGTGTTGGACTGCCTTTGGGCGCAGGTATCCTAGCAGTGCACTGCCTTTTTGTGTTGCGTTGCACTTCCTTCGATTGTAGTACATGAGACGATGTCATGGAAGTGCTCTGCGGTGTACTTCCTTCGATCGTAGTGCACGAGACGACCCATTTGTAGTGCACAGTCTTTTCTCTTTTCTCTTTTTTTTCATGGTGCACTGCTCTTTTTTGCATATACTGTATTTTTCATCATGGATATTTATTGTGAAACACGCGTAGAATAACAGAATAACTGTACACGAGCAGAGTAGCAGCGTGTCCATGTGGCGACTAATGAGAGCAAGACGGACTGCTGCCCGCGCGCAGGGCCGCACGCAGGACCCTGCGTGGCGTCTTATCCAGAGCGCGCCCTCGCGCTAGTCATCCTCGAAAATGAAATGTGAATGCATGTGTGTTTGCATTAGTATATAATTGAGTGTATATGCCATGCTTGATTGTTCTAAATGTTGTGAAATGGTTTAAAGATGAATACCACATCATCTAGACCATTTTAAATAAAGCAAATGGTCATTTTGACCATTTTAAACCACTAGGTCACTTTAGGTATTCCTAGAAGAAGATTTCCGACAGAAACAATTCTACTTCTTTTTACCCCTTGCTAGACCAAGTAAAAGTGTATCAAGGCCCACTTTACAAACTTACAAAAACATCTAGCAAATCCATTTAAAGGACAATTGAAAATGGAATCAAGTGTATGTGTTAAGATCACACTTTTTAAAAAACCCATCAAATGAATTCACCTTGACCTATCCAAGAAAACCTAGTCTCTCAAGCTTAATATAAGATCACTCAAAAAATTTGGATCAAAAATTCAAAAATAAACTTCATGCGGCCATTTCATCAAACACCTGGTTAGCACAGATTAAGCTTCTGCCTAACTTCACTATTTTGTACAGTGATCATTGACCAACAGATCTCCCTCTTAACCCCCTTGTCCCCCTGAGTGGCTAGCAGCAGCACCCCTTCCACCGTTTGCATAGTGGAGCGCATCCTGTTCTTGGTCGTCGTCGGCCGAGAGTGGGCAGCACGCCCGGAGCCACGCCAACCTCACCCAAGACACGCACCAGACACGCGAGCTTTTACCGCCACCCCCTGTCCAGGCCACAACCCCAGCCGAGTCGTGGACCACACTAGCACCGCCGCGCACCACCTCTTTTTGCCGTGTCTAGAGCGCGCTAGAGCGCCATGCCCGACCAGCCCCGCCAACTCGCGCCTTGCCCTCACCACGCACACACGACCTAGCCATGATCACGCCACCCCGGCAGACACGCCCGTTCACCGCCACGGGACCCGCAGCTACCGCACACCGTCGCAAAACCACTGCCTCCGCTTAGAGCGCCGCACGCGCCAGACCGAACCAAGCCGCCCCACGCCGTGCCATTAAGTCCGTGAGAACCGCCAAAAGACACCGCAGCGTCCTACGCCCTTGCCCATGCCGATAGCAGCCTGTAGCAATGCGACCGTCGAGCTCACCGCGGCACCCCTCGGTCCTGTTGCCGAGCTATAAAAGAAGGCCACCCTAGCCTCCATTCCTCACACTATTCGACTCCCCACTCCTCACTGACCTTCCCCACCTCTTCCCGGAGCAAGTCACGCACCACCGCGCCTGAATTGCACTGAAGTCTGTTGCTGCTGCAGGAGAAGGGCGCTATCGATTTAGGCCACCCCAAGCTCCGCCGTGACCGCGCCTCGGCTTGCCGTCGTCTACCATGTCGTTTGCCCCCATCGCCGAACCTAGCTGGAGCCCAGGTGAGCCCCGCAAGTCCCCCACCGCCACGATAGGTCTAGTTCCTCGCCGGAGCTGTTTGTCGTCAACGATGACGCTCGGCCGTTGGATTAGAATAGAATCACACGGTCCAGATTTGCTGATACCATTTCGCGTTAGATGTTTCGCTGACCAGTGGGTCCGCATTGTTAGCAGTCGGTGCGCCACGGAGCGCCACTAGGCCGGCCCGTTTAGCTTCCCGAGCTGGCCTGAAAATTCTAATATTATTTTTCCATTTTAGTTTAAACTAGTTTCTATGCCTAGATTCAAAAAGCAATTCAGAGAGTTTCACTTAACCAAATTGCATGATTCAATTTTTTTAGAAAGATAGTTAAAATATATATCCAAGCCCGTTGGATTTAAATCATTTGGAGTTAGAGATAATCTATAGCAAAAATAACAAGATAGAGACTTTGGCAACTTCAAACATTTTTTAAAATCAACCATAATAGATTTTGAGTTGATTCCAACTCTCAAAAATCACATATGGCAATATCTATCTGAATATGTAAAAACATTTAGGTTTGTATGCAGTGACATTGGACTAGTACCAAAAGAATGGTATTAGGGCATTTCTAGTCACTTTAAATCTATTAAATGCTAAACTTAAACTTTATAAAATGTGATCAAACTTTTAAATTACATTCCCCTCTATTAGAATATGTGGTGATGACATGTGTACACATGATCCCATATTCTATTTGGAGAATATTAAATCTTAATTAATTTCAATGAGTAGAAATTACTTTTCCAAAATAAAATGAATAACCCTAGTTCCTTATTTCATGTGATGTTTGTGATGATACTGGATCATCAAGTGTGAGCCTTAGTGTGATAAATAGACTAGTTAAGTATTGTTTCATGATTGTGTACCCCGTATTTTATTTATAGATGATAGTACCGACCAAGTCTACGAGGAGGAGTTCTACCCCGAACAAGACAAAGAAAACTTCAATCACTTCACCAATCAAGGAAAGATATTATGTGCAAGCTAGACTATGCAAGCTAACACTTGCAAGTATTAACCTAAACAAGAGGGATTAGGCATGCTTTGGTTATATCATTTTGATTATACCAATCCCAAGTTTTACTTGCAAGCTTTACTTTCTTTTACTTTACCAAAGTTCTTTACTTCTAGTATAGATAGAATAAAGTGTTTAAAACTTGGCATATCTAGTTGCACTTAGATGTCATTCTATAGCATGAGATTGAAGATTAGCACCCCTCATTAGTGGCCACTCTTAACCTTAGTGGCTAGTGCTAAGCATAAAAGTTGATCAGTTTAGACGGGAATACTTGGTGAAAATGATTATCAAAACCTTGGAATCATGAGTCATTCTATTGAGATGTTTTGACATGTGTTGAGAAAAATCAAAGGATTTTGATGATGAAAATGTTGAGGCATGAGCCTTAGCCCCTTTATAAAAACTGATGGTTTGGTTCGGATGCGATACCATTACAATTTTACCGTACTACCACAATACTTTAATTGGGTAAGGCTTAGCCGGAAGTTTATATGCATTAGTATGGGTTCCCTCCCGGGAGAGGTTTGAGCTGAGGATACTCTTGATATGTGTCCACCTATCTAGTGTCCAGGATGGCAGATGGCCATGGCTGGGAGGCCAAGCTCATAGGGGAGGTGCCTATAGTAGGGTGTGTAATTGAAAGGTGATGATTGATTATCTGCTTACTAAGTATGATGATTTAGGGTTATCCCTGACGGATGTATTGAATTTTGTGGTGAAAGTGTACGACCTCTGCAGAGTGTCAAACTATTTGAATAGCCGCATCCATGGTCATGGATAGTTGGAGTGGCCATACTGTTCCGTCGTCAGATGTTTTCGAAATGACTGGTCAAATGAATTATGACTTTGACTTGACCGCAACATGGTTGAGACTATGAAAACTAAGTTCCCACTTAGGTGATTTTAGAACATTACATTTGTATTCTTTACTTCTTAACTCAGCTTAAGATACATCTAGCTTTTGCAAATAAACATAGAGCTTAGTTTTCCTACTAGAACTACCTTACTTGTTAGTGATAGTTTGTGTGTACTTAAAGAGTACTCATGTCTTTGTCCCTGGCTATTCCCGTGGCTAGAATATGAGCAGGACTATCAAGAAGATGGACAGCAGGACGGCTACGACAACTAGGATCATCTCCCATCGCCAGCATTGCCTATGACCCTGAAGATAGAGCCCACAACTACGTTTATTATTCCGCTGCTTGTTTGTATTAAGACTGGATCGTGAGATCCTTTATTTGTGTAAAACCTTATTATGGTTTGTAATGGATGATGTACTGTGATATCCAATCTATTATGTCTCGTAAAAATGGTAATCCTGGGATTGCGAGGTATGGCATTATAGGCATCTAGGATTAAAAATCCGGGTGTTGACAAGTTGGTATCAGAGCCATCCTCACCATAGGAGGCCCTAGTTAGAATGGACGTCCAAAAAAAACTTAGTTTCAAGACCAAAGAAGTGAGTATTTATGAAAACCTATTCCCACACTTATCCTGGATTCTTTCAAAAAAATCATGTTCCTCAAAATTCTTACATTCCTACATAAAATTTGACACACTTCATCACCTCACTAACTTACTCATCCTACATTCTTATAGATGGAAGTTTAGTATTGCATGTTCTACCAGTTGGGAAACGGAGGCCAACTAATCGTTGAGAGGGATCTCGATGCACTGTCAGAGTATTTGGAGCGCCCGCATTCGGAGTTCTTCGGAGCTCAACTCAAAGATCACCCAGGAGGAGATCTGCAGTGGCTGTTAGTTGCAGATTTCCGAGGAAAGATTGAAGCACCCCTTTCTGAGAAGATTCAATTCACCATGCGGGAGAACAACTGGCTAGATGGATTATCCAGGGCAATGGATGAAGCTCTCGCCTGTCTGTGTGGGCAAAACATCAACTTGATCTAGGGAACTCGCTTTGCGCACTTCACAAGGCGTGATTCTATGGGAATGCCATTGTAAATGCCAAGTCACCCAGAGATGAAGCTCTAGGTGGAAAACATTGACTTCGTGTTGTATGAAAGGTAGAAGGAATTGGACAATGCTCGAGCCTACGCCAACCACAACCTTGCCATTGTTGCCCAGAAGGACCAGACTCTCTCCATGCTAGTCAAGGATCGCAAATCACTTCGTCGTCAACACGAGAAGAAGGATCACACCATCGCTCGTCTTCACAAGAAGATGGCTGACCTCGAGAAGACCATCCGTGAGCAGGAAATCCAACTGCAAGCAAAGAAAGAGGAAGAAGGTGAAGACATCCAGGGAGATCTTCACTCGTACCTCAGTGATGAGAACGACTACCTGGAGGATGATGCCATGGATTTCTACACCGATGATGATGATTCCGACTTCATTGATGATGAGTAGATGCACTTGATCACTACCGTAGGAATGAGATGTATCGGTCCCACTATATCGTAGTTTCACAGAATGGTTCTTAAAACCATCTATTTTCCCCTTTTGTTCTGTTGTGTGTTGTATTGTCTGCTTGAATGAATGAATGAGAAGTGTTAATTTGCAAAACCTGAGTCAAACTCAAAGTTTATAGCTTTCGAAAAACAAAACCATGAACCTTAGATATTTCCGTCTTATCTCATTATCTATCTCAATCTTCCTATGACTCGTGGAAACCTCGGAGGAAGCAACTCATCACAGGACCCGATGGTATAGATTCTTCAGATGCTAGTTTCAGACCGTGAAGCTAGTAGAGCAGAACGCCAAGCCAACCTAGCCACCCTGCAACATATAGCTCAGATGGCCCACAATAATCAAGGCCATGGAAACCAGGATCACCATGGATCATAGCATAAGAACTTTTAGAATACCAATCCCCCTATCTTTAGCAAGTCTGAAGACCCATTGGATGCTGATGACTGGCTGCAAACTATGGAGAACAACTTGGAGGTCGCAGGAGTTGAAGGAAACGAGAAGGTACTGTTTGCCACTCATTATCTGATAGGAGTGCAAGAGCCTGGTGGAATAGCACCTGTACCATGAACCACAGTTAGGTGAGGACGTGGAAAGCATTCAAGATTAAGTTTAGCCGCACCCATGTGCCGCAAAGTTTAGTCACTCGAATGAGAGATGATTTCGAGAACTGAAGCAAGGCAGGATGATGGTAGTCGAGTACCGTGACAAATTTTTGTCGCTAGCTAGATATGCCCCTAACAAGATCAACACTGAAGCCAAGAAGAAGGAAATGTTCCCGAGCGGATTGCATGATGAGATGCAAACGGTGTTAGTCAACATCTATTTTGAAGACCTAGAAGAGCTTGTAGACTCTGCCATCCAGATGGAAGGGAAGATCAACCAAGCCAATGACAACCGCAAGTGCAGAATGATGCACCTGAGTGGATCCAACAACAACCAGAAGTATCGCCCCACCCCGTCTACAGGATATGCCCCAAGGAACAATAGACCCCCTATGTCCCGTCCAAGCTACCCCAATCGTAGCGGAGGAAACTTGAAGTCTGGAGGAAACTAGAACAACAACCCCGGCAACTCCAACACATTTAACTGTGCACCGCCGAAGTCCAACAACAACTCCAACGAGTGTCCCAAGAAGCTTGCATCCACCACCAATGTGAATGCACCCTCTCAGCAATAGCGATGTGTTCAGCCTAGAAGAAGATTTTCCCTAGGGAACTAGCTCAACCGGAACGACCGTCTGTTCCACATGAACGCTGAAGAAGCCCAGGAAGCACCAAATGTCGTGATGGGTATGTTTCCTGTTAACTTAGTATTAGGAAGAGTGTTGTTTGATTCTGGAGCATCGCACTCGTTTGTTACAGAAGAATTTGCATGCACTAGTAAGATTCAACCAACCGAATTGAAGCATGTCATGATAGTTAAAATACCTGGTTCAACCACCAAAGCTAGGAAAATTTGCAAGGTTGTACCTATCAAAATCCATGGGATAGATTTCTATGCTAATCTGATAGTACATGGAACCAAAGGTTTTGAAGTAGTACTAGGAATGGATTGGATGTCAAAACATAAAGGATTGATCGACTGTGCCAAGAAAGCCATAACCATGACCAGTAGCTCTGGAGTATTAGTAGAGCATGTATCTGAGACCTTGCCCCGTCAATTCAAGTGTGAGAAGAGTCTAGCCCCACCAACCTTAGACAAAGTCAGAGTAGTCTTTGTGTACCCCGACGTATTCCCAGATGAATTTCCTAGTATGCCCCCGGATTAGGATATCGAGTTCATTATTGAACTAATTCCTAGAACTGGACCCATAGCTCAGAGACCCTATAGTATGAACCCATCTGAATTAGTGGAGATGAAGGAGCAACTTGACGCTATGCTGGTGAAAGGTTTGATTCAACCAAGCGCATCGCCATGGAGATCGCCTATTCTGTTTGTCGACAAGAAAGATGGAGGTAACCGTTTGTGCACTTAGCAGGTGGCGGGCCAGCCTCGGTTCTTCTCTATCGGTCCTTGCTGACAGCAGTAGTTCTAGTGGGAGTGGAGTAAGGAATGTTACCTAAAGACAAGTAGGCAAAATGGTAAATTTGGGCATATGTCAGCATATGGCATATGTCGGTGGAAAATGCAAAGGAAGCAAAGGAAGAAGATCTTTCTGGCCATTTGTTAATTCTAGTCAATTCAGAAAAAAAGACTTTTCCTTTGCCCTTGAGCTCGTCTAGTTCCTTCCGAGCCAAGTTAATCATAATCTCAGCATCTTAAGCAGTTCTTTGTCTTTCTGGACCTAGCTAGTAAATCGATCCTTTTCCTCGGCAAGTCCTGAGAAACTTGCTCTAGCTTGTCTTTATGCCCCTTCTTCACTTCTTCAAGATAAGCCTTTAGCTAAGATATTTCGCCTCGCTCCTTTTTCACTCTGGATTTATGCATCTCATCCCGTTCCTTAAGTTGATCCGCCAAATATAGCGTTGGTACGCAATTTGGTGGCAGTCTAAAAAAGTTGTTTTCTCCGCTCCGCCAAGATAGTGGTATTAGTACATATAAAATTAAATAAGTGCAAAATAAACCAAAGAGCATATCATACCCTCAATGTTAGAGATCCTCTTCAGCAGCTCCTCAATCTGCTCTTGTGTCTCGGCTGCAAATATCGGCAAAGATTAGGTCGGTAAATAAGAAAAATGGAAAATTCAAATCAAGGCAATCCAGACATTACTTTGATCTTAGCTCGACTAGAAGATGTTGTGCACATCTGAGAAGCGCTTGTGCTCAAAAATAATATTCTGGTATAGCTTGGTCTAGGATTTGGTATAGAGCTAGCAATATGAAAAATGTTAGAAATGCAAAGTTGTGAAGATTCAGGCCGAGTAAACTTGGCCATAATCTCGATTACTAGGTTATCATTTTTATAATCTCGATGACTGGAATATCGATTTTATAAAGATTCAGGCCGAGTAAACTCGACTAGAATCTCAGTGACTAGAATAGCGATTTTATAAAGATTCAGGCTGAGCAAACTCGACCCGAATCTCGGTGAATGGAATATTGATTTTATGAAGGTTCGGGCCGAGTAAACTCGACCCCAATCTTGGTGATTGGAATATAGATTTTATGAAGATTCCAGCTGAGTAAATCTTACTCAAACCAAATCTCGGGGACTAGGAATTCTATATTCTTTGCATGAATTTGAAATGAATGGAAAATATGTTTACCTAAACGGCTTTATCGGCATCGTAAAGACCAACCTTAGCCTGGAACATTCTCTAAGCAACGGTGCTTGGACCTACCAGATGCTTCTTTGGGTGAGGATTCCTAGAACTCACTTAACTCAGGCCGGCATTGTTCCAATCCATGCAGAAAAGGTTAACGAAGACCAAGGTTTTTCCGCTCAATGTCCGAGATGAGACAAACCGGGGACCAGGAGGATCAACCTTCACGCAGATCCCAGCTGCAGCTTTGCTAGCGTGCAACATAATTTTCTTATCCGAATTAGCCTCTGAAGTAGCAGAATATTTCTTCATCATATCTACGACCAACTTTTGCTGGGCCGGAGCTGCTTGCTTTGCTGGTGTCTTCAGCTACTGCTGTGTCGGCAAAGCTGTTTGCTCCTACTGTGCTTAGGGTTGCGGTGGTGTTTGTTGTTGTTTATGTTACTATTGCTGAGCTTACTCTGCTCTAGTTGATGCTACTGTTCCTATTGCTATTGCTGCTCCTTTTGTTGTGGTTACTTCTCTAGCATCTCTAGGATCTCGGAACTGTCGGTACCGGTGCCCATATTGCTAACGCTGAGATTTTCTACTCGGTCTCGAGCCGAGTTATTGTCTCCAGCATGATGCATGACATTGTCTCCTAGAGAGACAGTCCCGCCACCAATGTCAGCCGCCCCTCTCGGCTGCGGTATGTCGGCAGTAGATGTTAGAGCAGTGCTCACCCTTGCCAGGCTTGGAACGTGAGTGTCCGCTGGAGGAGGGTATAGATGCGTCTCTATCGGTGAACCAATGCAGGATACGCTCTGACTAAATTTTAGCACAGCCCTGCAGTAGAGCATAATGTTAAATCATTTCAAGAAGAGAAAAGATAGAAAGAGAAAAACAAGAAATACAAAACTTCAAAAGGTATGTCGGCAAAGATAACTTACAAGGTCTACATTAGTGCCGTGCAAGGTTTCTTGATTCCTACTTTGCGCCTCTTCTGAGCCGTCTGGGTTTTTTGGACCCTAGACCTGGTGTGTCTCTTAGTTCCACCATGGGCTCCCATAGCTAGAGGAGCTTCCTCCACCACCTGGTTGTACATGTCAGCTGGTGTCAGGTGCAATAGAAATGTGAATGCAATTGGTAGAGGATCAATTACCTCGAAAATATGAAAATCATCATTGTCGTCATCCGTCCAATCTCTTCATGGATCTTTGGAAGGGGTCTTACATGGAGCTAGACTAGTGATGGCATCGGGAATCAACATATAGTCCTCGGAATCCGAATCTTCCATATTTTTTTTTCGTGATGCCTGCCCTAGGTGCTTGAGGGGTTATGAACATCCTCATCCGACTGTCGGACGAACCTCTGTATAACAAAATAGAGTAATCCAAAATCAAACAATGAAGAAAAAATAATGAGACGGCATAAAAATTATGTTGGCAGGAAATTTTTGTCAAATAAATTTATGTCGGTACTTACCATAGGCACTTGGTGTTTCCAGTCATAGGGTGCTTTGCCCGACTCCCATTCCTTGGTCATCTTTGTCTTGGCAATGGCTTTAACCCGTCTTTGGAACTCGGTCTTAGTCATCTCGAACTTCCACGTCCGGTTAGGGTCATGTTGGCCACTCATTTGGTAGATCTTAAGCGTTCGGTGCTAGAGTGGAGATATCCAGCAATTGATGAATGCCACCAGAAGATTCTCGGCCGACATACCTTCCTGCAAGAGCTCAAGGATGACCTTTTGAATCTGATTAACCTCAGGATTGAGCTGCTTGGGGTCATATATCGAGTTGATTTTTGGATCAGGGGAGCCGATGACGAACTTCAGTAATCCGATCATATCTATATCGGTCCCGTTCTTCACATAAAAGAAGGATCATTCCCACTTCTTGCAGGAGTATAGGCCATTAATTCGGGGAAAGATAGAATTACACCTGGGGTACAATCGTGGTGGATCCACACCGAGTCATGGACTTCTCGCCGACGGGAGTGTCTGGATCCGGGATAACCTAGTGTCGGAATTGGAAATGTTTGGCCTAGAGGTTTATGGAGGGCTAGAGGCCAAGATATCCTTCTAAGAGGGAAACATAGGCTGACAAAGTGGTAATGGCATTGGCCGGCAGATGGTGAGGTTGGAGTCCAAACCTATCTACGAAATTATTCATAAACTCACTAATAAGGAGTCCGAATCCGTGCTCTAAGTGCAAAACAAATCCTACAAACTCATCAGGGCAGACCCCCGGCGTGAGCTTTCCTCTAAGCAAACGACACTCTAGCTCCAGCAGGATTCACCGTGTTCGGTGGAGCTTGATGTGGACCGATCTCCATCTCCTCCTCGCAATGCCTGACGTGGACAACCTCATGGGGCACCAGATCTGCGGCAGCGCTAACCGTCGAGTGGCCGCATCCCATGGCGGCGGTAGCGATAGCAAAGAAAACACAGATTGAATCAGTAGTGGGGAGAACCAGGTCCTATCTGCAGCTGGGAGAAGCAAGTCCTAGTGGTGGCGCAATAAGAAACTACGCAGTGTAGCGGCTAGGAGCAGCAAGTGGCGGCGGTGCTATGGAGAAGACGAGCGGAGGGGTAAGTAAATAAGGGTTTTACCTCCGCCCTCTATTTATAGGCCCGGTGAGGTCGTGGGCCGAAGAATTGGATGCACCAATGATCTGAATAACCAATGCGGTAATTTCACAAACCGTTCCCCAAATCATGGCACATAAAAGAAATGGCTCGCAATGCCATAACTGATCCCGTGGTAAAAGCGGTTAACGAGGCATATCGTGCAGGTAGACTTGACTACTCATAGGGATAATCGACCTCTCGTGGGACCAGCGAGATGTATCAATAGTGGCATGTGCCACATCTTTGTACAACAAAAAGAGGCGACCTACAGTAAGTGCATAACACGTAGGAATATCCAAAAAAATAGAAAAATCCCAAGATAACATTGCGAAACAATGCAATACCGACATAGAAATAGAGGAGATGAGTTGAAGATGAAATAAATTTTTGCACTGACTAAATCAAGTCGGGAATGGCTAAGAGTTTCCAATTAAGAGGCCGATATTGATTGAAAATCAATCGACGGACATATGATATATCGTCTGGTAAATTATGTTCTACTTATCAAAGGAACTTTTTGTGGCCCTTCAACTAACACAACAAGATCGCGACAGCTTCGGGGAATAATGTCAGGGGAATGACCCCCGGTAGGATCGAGACACAACGTAAAGTGATATCAAGAGGTTGGCCATAACTATGGTTGACCGACATAGGGTGTGGCATAGGCCGACATACTCGGGCTGACATACCCGGGCCGACATATACAAGATATGTCGGTATAACCAAGTTGTCTCTTTTATGCAAAAAGAGCCAGGCTGACTTATGTCGGCTGTTGTCATTGATTCAACTTATGGGATTGGCATGTGATCATGCATCGCATGTCGACCTCTAAGTCAATGCTCCAGTCTAATCCTAGGAATCCCACAGAGGATCATCGTTGTCATACTGGCGTGCCCTTGGATTATGGTGAACAGTCCCATCAGGAATAACCTAGAGGCATCCTTTGTTAGGCGTGGTAACAGATGTTAGGGATGGCCATGTCTTGTTCCATCAAGGATTATCAGGAGGTTACCCAACAACGATGGGAGCATCTAGTGGGCCCAAGGCATGGACTTTGGTACAGTCGGTAGGGGATATTCCTCGCCAAATGTGCCCTAACCTTTGTAACCTGGGCACCATATTTAAGGTGCCCTAGGGCCTTCAGATAGAGCGACGGAGCCCCCATTCCTCATTTCCCCCTTTAAACTTAGAGAGAAGAGAGACAGAGAGATCTTCCTCTTTCTCTCACATACAGCTCAAGGAGCACCATTGTAGCTACAGTGATTACTTGATATATATAGTCACACATGCAGGAGTAGGGGTGTTATCTCAATAGAAGAGCCCCGAACCTGGGTACATTGTGTGTTTGTGTTTTTATGTGTGCGGTATCTATCGCATCCTCCCTCCTCGGATCCTCTAGTGTCCATTCGGTCCCGACTTAAGTCATCCCATGGCATTTGCCGAGACACCACATGAAACTTATGAAGGGTTAGGAACACGAAAACATTTGTACTAGAATAGAATCCTAACAAATTAAGAGAGAATCATGAGAAAATGGAAGAATTTGAGGCGGTAACGACCAGCGGTAGGGCCCATACGGTGCGCCCATACCCGGTATACTTCCAAAATTCACTCTAGCCTAAGTCGGTACAAAAAATTCAAAGTAATCTGTACGGGCAGGATTGGACCATACAGTCCGCCCGTACTTGAAGTTACCGACCCTTCTCACGTTGGTAAACATATGTTTTAGAAATAAAGTGAACAAACGAAAACCAAATGAACGTAACAGAGGGATTAACAACCTGGCATATGGTGGGAGCTAGATGTATGTTCCGTTCGTACCGTTTGATAAAGAAAATGGCAAATCTAAAAAGGGTACATCTATCTTAACAACAATTGGTACGAGCGGATGCGGCTATATCATTCGCCTATACCAGGTTTGAAAAACTGGCATTCCGCCCTTTAGCTTTCAAGGAGCTCAAATATGTGAATGGAAAAAAGAAAAGCATCAATTAGAACTCAGAAAATTAAGATTGGGGAAACCTTACACATCTGGTAATAATGAAATTTAATTTTATGCATTTCCTCCCTTTAGCTTTTGGATCATCCTCTTCTTACCTTTCAATATGGTCGGTCGCACGAAATTGCTAAAAACATTACAAAGAGAAACATAAATTTTTTGTTCGGTACGGATAGTCCCTGATGGTATACAAATTGATGACACTCATTCTTGTAATCTTGTCTCTTCAATATCCATTGGTGTGTCAATATGTTCTTCTCTCCTTTGAAGGCTCTTCAAGTTAAACTCTTGCAAAAGCAAAGTCCAATAGATCATTCTCGTCTTAGTGTCCGTTCATTCAAGGATTTATTTTAAGCCATTATGATCAGTATGGACTCTTACTTTCGAATTGATTATATAAGATCTAAAACTATCACAAGAGAAAACAACAAGGATGAGTTCTTTTTCTACCATGGGACAATTCTTTTGAGCAACTAGTGTGATAAATGATATTGAATTCGTCGCCATCATGCTGGCAAAAGTACGGCGGTTTAATGATAGGGGCATTATGAAGGGCTTGTTTTAATTTGATGAAAGCTACAAGACGGTTTTCATCAAAATAAAAAATAACATCCTTTTGTAAAAGGTTAGTTAATGATAGGTTAGTCTACTCGCATCTCTACAAAACTTTACAAATACAATGGTTAAATGAAATTCCATAGACCGACAAAACGCCCACGAATACTTCCATAATAGTTTCAACATAATCAGCAAATATAGCAGCCATACACCTTTGGAAAGTGACAGGAGCATTACAAAGGCCAAAAGGCATGCGGCGATAAGTGTATAAACCAAAAGGACATGTGAATGATGTTTTTAATTGATCATCAGGATGGACAGCTATTTGATAAAACCGGAATAATGATCTAAGTAACAAAAATAGGAGTGCATAACAAGTCTCTTCAAGGTTTGGTCTATAAATGGCAAAGGGTAGTGATCCTTTCGAGTTACCTTATTAAGTTTTGGAACACAATGAATAGTACTTACGTAGTCACTTTCCTTAACATGGAAGATTATACCTGTATCTAGCAGACGGATTACCTCCTTTCTCACCTCCTCTTTCATATGAGGTTTGAGCCCTGTTTGAAAGTATGCAACTGGTTGGGCTCCTTCTTCCATAAATATTCTATGAGCATCTATCGAGGGACTAATCCCTTCAAGTCATCCATTGAATACCCAGATCCTTTTGGTGCATTCTTAAGACTATCATTAAATTCTCCTCTTCCTTATCTACAAGGTTTGAGATGATAATAACATGATATTTATTAGTGTCATCAAGAAACATGTATTTTCATTCTTTCGGAAGGGTTTTCAGTGTAGGATGTGGAAGATCCTCACCATACTTTCTTATGGGGGTCTCATAGATTTGATTCATTTGAGGATCAATTGTAGGAGTAGAATTAAGATATTGATCAATTACAATTTTATCTATATCTTCGGGAAAATTATCATTCTCAAGTAGGCTTCTTTCTAACTTATCATTGGGAGTCTCGATAAACACAGCAACAAGACTAGAAATGTTACGTTCTTCTGCTTAATTTTTCTCATATTCTTCAAACTGCTCAATAGTTGGCATGTGATGAAATTTGGAGAAATGGAAAATCATTTTGTCCTCGCAAAGTTTGAGAGATACCGTCTCCTTCTTGTAATCAATATTTTCCCATGCGGTGTTCATAAAGGTTTTTCCAGAAATAATTGGACAATAATGATCAGTGGGGATATCAACGAGTACAAAATCAATAGGTGTAACATCCCAAAAATTTAATCCAAGGTTATCAAGATCTAATCACCTAATTTGGGGTTAACAGAAACTTTATTAAGAAAATGAACTGAAACATTAGAAAAAGCGCGCGTGTTACAGACCTCGGCCCGCAATCTCTGCTGTCCCTGCACGTGGCGTCTAGAGAGTTCTTCTCGCGCTATCCCGGCCCTTCCCCTACCCGACACGTGGTGCCTAGAGAGAGAGGGTCGCGTTCCTTTTTCCCTTTCTCTTTTAGATTCAAATACGAAAAATGCGATATCTTTTAAACAAATCAATCAAATCGACATATGTTTTCACAGTTGGACTAGTCGTGCCGAGACCTACAAAACTAGATCCCATGTTCATAGGTTTCGACGAACTTTTTTTTGGCACTGCCTATTGACCCTATATTGCACTTCCTCTAGTTGGCGGTGCACGACACGATGTCCTGGTGGTGCACTGCCTGGGTACTGCCTTTTTGTATTACATTGCACATCTTTTAGCGTAGTGCACGACAAAATATCCTGGCAGTGCACTACTCGTGCACTGCCAGTTTGTGTTGTGTTGCACTGCCTTCGGACACAGTGCACGGGACGATGTCCTGGCAGTGCACTTGCCGTGCACTTCCTGTTTATACTCTGTTGCACTACCTTCGGACTTAGTGCACGACGAGGTATCCTGGCAGTGCACGAGTAGTGCACTGCCTTGTTGTGTTGTGTTGCACTGCCCTTGATCGCAGTGCACGAGACGATGTTCTGGTAGTGCACGGACGGTGCACTGCCTATTTATACTGTGGTGCACTGCCTTCGGGCCCGGTGCACGATGAGGTATCCTGCCTTTTTATGGTGTGTTGCAATTCCTTCGGTTGTAGTGCACAAGACAATGTCCGGTGCACTGTCTATTTATATTGTGTTGCACTGCCTATTTATATTGTGTTGCACCGCCCCACGCCATGCCATTAAGTGCGTGAGAACCGCCAGAAGACACCGCACCGTCCTACGCCCTTGCCCATGCCGATAGCAGCGTATAGCAACGCAACCGTCGAGCTCACCGCCGCTCCCCTCGGTCCTGTCGTCGAGCTATAAAAGAAGGCCACCCCAGCCTCCATTCCTCACACCATTAGACTCCCCACTCCTCACTGACCTTCCCCACCTCTTCCTGGAGCAAGGCAAGCACCACCACGCCGGAATTGCACCGGAGTCTGCCGCTGCTGCAGGAGAAGGGCGTTGTGGATTCCGGCCAACCCAAGCTCCGCCGTGACCGCGCCTCGCCTTGCCGTGATCTACCATGTCGTTTGCCCCCATCGCCGACCCTAGCTGGAGCCCATGTGAGCCCCGCAAGACCCCAACCACCGCACTAGGTCTAGTTCCTCGCCGGAGCTGTTCGTCATTGACGATGATGCTCGGCCGTTGGATTAGAATAGAATCACACGGTCCAGATTTGCTGATACCATTTCGCGTTAGATGTTTCGCTGAACAGTGGGTCCACATTGTTAGTAGCCCGCTGCGCCGCGGAGCGCCACTGGGCCGGCCCGTTTAGCTTCCCGAGCTGGCTTGAAAATTCAAATATTATTTTTCCTTTTTAGTTTAAACTAGTTTCTGTGTCTAGATTCAAAAAGAAATTCATAGAGTTCCACTTAACCAAATTGCATGATTCAATTTT
This sequence comes from Avena eriantha, assembly GCA_910589775.1. Lineage (NCBI taxonomy): Eukaryota > Viridiplantae > Streptophyta > Magnoliopsida > Poales > Poaceae > Avena > Avena eriantha. Next base: position 315,515,369 of record OU342742.1, read on the forward strand.
TTTAGAAAGATAGTTAAAATATCTATCCAAGCCCGTTGAATTTAAATCATTTGTAGTTAGAGATAATCTATAGCAAAAATAACAAGACAAATACTTTGGCAACTTCAAACATTTTTCAAAATCAACCATAATAGGTTTTGAGTTGATTCCAACTCTCAAAAATCACATCTGGCAATATCTATCTGAATATGTAAAAACATTTAGGTTTGTATGCAGTGACATTGGACTAGTACCAAACGAATGGTATTAGGGCATTTCTAGTCACTTTAAATCTATTAAATGATAAACTTAAACTTTATAAAATGTGATCAACCTTTTAAATTACATTCCCCTATATTAGAATATGTGGTGATGACATGTGTCCACATGATCCCATATTCTATTTGGAGAATATTAAATCTTAAGTAATTTCAATGAGTAGAAATTACTTTTCTAAAATAAAATGAATAACCCTAGTTCCTTATTTCATGTGATGTTTGTGATGATACTAGATCATCAAGTGTGAGCCTTTGTGTGATAAATAGACTAGTTAAGTATTGTTTGGTGATTGTGTACCCCGTATTTTATTTATAGACGATAGTCCCGACCAAGTCTACGAGGAGGAGTTCTACCCCGAAGAAGACAAAGAAAACTTCAATCACTTCAGCAATCAAGGAAAGCTATTATGTGCAAGCTAGACTATGCAAGCTAACACTTGCACGTATTAACCTAAAAAAGAGGCATTAGGCATGCTTTGGTTATATCATTTTGATTATACTAATACCAAGTTTTACTTGCAAGCTTTACTTTCTTTTACTTTACCAAAGTTCTTTACTTCTAGTATAGATAGAATAAAGAGTATAAAACTTGGCCTATCTAGTTGGACTTAGATGTCATTCTATGGCCTGAGATTGAAGATTAGCACCCCTCATTAGTGACCACTCTTAACCTTAGTGGCTAGTGCTAAGCATAAAAGTTGATCAGTTTAGATGGGAATACTTGGTGAAAATGATTATCAAAACCTTGGAATGATGAGTCATTCTATTGAGATGTTTTGACATGTGTTGAGAAATGTTGAGGCATGAGCCTTAGCCCCTTTATAAAAACTGATGGTTGGGTTCGGATGCGATACCATTCCAATTTTACCGTACTACCACAATACCTTAATTGGGTAAGGATTAGCCGGAAGTTTATATGCATTAGTATGGGTTCCCTCGCTGGAGAGGTTTGAGCTGAGGATACTCTTGATATGTGTCCACCTATGCAGTGCCCAGGATGGCAGATGGCCATGGCTGGGAGGCCAAGCTCATAGGGGAGGTGCCTATACTAGGGTGTGTAATTGAAAGGTTATGATTGATTATCTGCATACTAAGTATGATGATTCAGGGTTATCCCTGACGGATGTATCGCATTTTGTGGTGGAAGTGTACGAACTCTGCAGAGTGCCAAACTATTTGAATAGCCACGTCCGCGGTCATGGATAGTTGGAGTGGCCATACTGTTCCGTCGTCAGATGTTTTCAAAATGACTGGTGAAATGAATTATGACTTTGACTTGACCGCAACATGGATTTGACTATGAAAACTAAGTTCCCACTTAGGTGATTTTAGAACATTACATTTGTATTCTTTACTTCTTAACTCATGTTAAGATAAATCTAGCTTTTGCAAATAAACCTAGAGCTTAGTTTTCGTACTAGAACTACCTTACTTGTTAGTGATAGTTTGCGAGTACTTAAAGAGTACTCATGTCTTTGTCCCTGGCTATTCCCGTGGCCAGAATATGAGGAGGACTATCCGGAAGATGGACAACAGGACGGCTACGAAAACTAGGATCACCTCCCATCGCCAGCATTACCTGTGACCCTGAAGATGGAGCCCACTACTACGCTTATTATTCTGCTGCTTGTTTGTATTAAGACTGGATTGTGAGATCCTTTATTTGTGTAAAACGTTATTATGGTTTGTAATGGATGATGTACTATGATATCCAATCTATTATGTCTCGTAAAAATGGTAATCCTGGGATTGCGAGGTATGGCATTATAGGCATCTGGCATTAAAAATCCGTGTGTTGACAAGTTAGTATCAGAGCCATCCTCACCATAGGAGGCCCTAGTTAGAATGGACGTCCAAATAAAAACTTAGTTTCAAAACCAAAGAAGTGAGTATTTATGAAAACCTATTCCAACTCTTATCCTGGATTCTTTCAAAAAAATCGTGTTCCTCAAAATTCTTACATTCCTACATAAAATTTGACACACTTGATCACCTCACTAACTTACTCATCCTACATTCTTATAGATGGAAGTTTAGTATTGCATGTTCTACCAGTTGGGAAACGGAGGCCAACTGATCTTTGAGAGGGATCTCGATGCACTGTCAGAGTATTTGGAGCGCCCGCATTCGGAGTTCTTCGGAGCTCAACTCAAAGATCACCCAGGAGGAGATCTACAGTGGCTGTTAGTTGCAGATCTCCGAGGCAAGATGGAAGCACTCCTTTTCTGAGAAGATTCAATTCACCATGCGGGAGAACAACTGCTAGATGGATTATCCAGGGCAATGCATGAAGCTCTCGCCCGTCTGTGTGGGCAAAACATCACCTTGATCCAGGGAACTCGCTTTGCGCACTTCGCAAGGCGTGATTCTATGGGAATGCCATTGTAAATTCCAAGTCACCCGGAGATGAAGCGCTAGGTGGAAAACATTAACTTTGTGCTCTATGATAGGCAGAAGGTATTCGACAATGCTCGAGCCTACGCCAACCACAACCTTGCCATTGTTGCCCAGAAGCACCAGACTCTCTCCATGCTAGTCAAGGATCGCAAATCACTTCGTCGTCAACACGAGAATAAGGATCGCACCATCGCTCGTCTTCGCAAGAAGGTGGCTGACCTCGAGAAGACCATCCGTGAGCAGGAAATCCAACTAGAAGCGAAGGAAGAGGAAGAAGGTGAAGATATCCAGGGAGATCTTCACTCGTACCTCAGTGATGAGAACGACTACCTGGAGGATGATGCCATGGATTTCTACACTGATGATGATGATTCCGACTTCATTGATGATGGGTAGATGCACTTGATCACTACCGTAGGAATGAGATGTATCGGTCCCACTATATCGTAGTTTCACAGAATGGTTCTTAAAACCATCTATTTTCCCCTTTTGTTCTGTTGTGTGTTGTATTGTGTGCTTGAATGGATGAATGAGAAGTGTTAGTTTGCAAAACCTGAGTCAAACTCAAAGTTTATAGCTTTCGAAAAACAAAACCATGAACCTTAGATATTTCCCTCTTATCTCATTATCTATCTCAATCTTCATATGACTCGTGGAAACCCCGAAGGAAGCAACTCATCGCAGGACCCGATGCTACAGATTCTTCAGATGCTAGTTTTAGACCATGAAGCTAGTAGAGTAGAACGCCAAGACAACCTAGCCACCCTGCAAAAGATAGCTCAGATGGCCCACAATAATCAAGGTCATGGAAACCAGGATCACCATGGATCCAAGCATAAGAACTTTTAGAATACCAATCCCCCTATCTTTATCAAGTCTGAAGACGCATTGGATGCTGATGACTGGCTGCAAACTATGGAGAACAACTTGGAGGTCGCAGGAGTTGAAGGAAACGAGAAGGTACTGTTTGCCACTCATTATCTGACAAGAGATGCAAGAGCCTGGTGGAATAGCACCCGTACCATGAACCACAGTTAGGTGATGACGTGGGAAGCATTCAAGATCAAGTTTAGCCGCACCCATGTGCCGCAAAGTTTAGTCACTCGGATGAGAGATGATTTCAGAGAACTGAAGCAAGGCAGGATGACGGTAGTCGAGTACCGTGAGAAAGTTTTGTCGCTAGCTAGATATGCCCCTAACAAGATCAACACTGAAGCCAAGAAGAAGAAAACGTTCCTGAACGGATTGCATGATGAGATGCGAACGGTCTTAGCCAACATCTATTTTGAAGACCTAGAAGAGCTTGTAGACTCTGCCATCCAGATGGAAGGGAGGATCAACCAAGCTAATGAAAACCGCAAGCATAGAATGATGCACCTGAGTGGATCCAACAACAACCAGAAGTATCGCCCCACCCCGTCTGCAGGATATGCCCCAAGGAACAATAGACCCCCGATGTCCCGTCCAAGCTACCCCAATCGTAGCGGAGGAAACTTGAAGTCTGGAGGAAACCAGAACAACAACCCTGGCAACTCCAACAACTTTAACCGTGCACCGCCCAAGTCCAACAACAACAACAACAATACTGCCCCAAGGACTAGCAGCAATGTTGTGCCTGTTGCAGCCAAAGACAAGTCCCAGATCACTTGCTTTGAATGTGGAGTCAAGGGTCACTAATCCAACAAGTGTCCCAAGAAGCTTGTAGCCACCACCAATGTGAATGCACCCGCTCAGCAATAGCGATGTGTTCAGCCTAGAAGAAGATTTTCCCCAGTGAACTCGCTCAACCGCAATGACCGTCTGTTCCACATGAACGCTGAAGAAGCCTAGGAAGCACCAGATGTCGTGATGGGTATGTTTCCTATTAACTCAGTATTAGCAAGAGTGTTGTTTCATTATGGAGCATCGCACTCGTTTGTTATAGAAGAATTTGCATGCACTAGTAAGATTCAACCAACCGAATTGAAGCATGTCATGATAGTTCAAATACCTGGTTCAACCACCAAAGCTAGAAAAATTTGCAAGGTTGTACCTATCAAAATCCATGGGATAGATTTCTATGCTAATCTGATAGTACTTGGAACCAAAGGTTTGGAAGTAGTACTAGGAATGGACTGGATGTCAAAACATAAAGGATTGATCAACTATGCGAATTGCCCGGTATGCCCCCGAATTGGGATATCGAGTTCATTATTGAACTAATTCCTATAACTGGACCCATAACTCAGAGACCCTATAGTATGAACCCATCTGAATTAGTGGAGCTGAAGGAGGAACTCGACGCTATGGTGGTGAAAGGTTTGATTCAACCAAGCGCATCGCCATGGAGATCGCCTATTCTGTTTGTGGACAAGAAAGATGGAGGTAACCGTTTGTGCACCGGAAGCTGAATGATGTCACCATCAAGATCAAGTACCCACTTCCCAAGATAGAGGATCTGTTTGATCAGTTGACTGGTGCTAGAGTGTTCTCTAAGATTGATCTTAGAACTGGTTATCATCAACTCAAGGTTCGTGCAACGGATATTCCAAAGACCGCCTTTACCACCAGATATGGATTGTATGAGTATACGATCATGTCTTTTGGATTACCTAATGCCCTTGCTTATTTCATGAATCTCATGAATAAGATTTTTATAAATTTCTTGGATAAGTTTGTCGTTGTTTTTATCGACGATATTCTAATCTATTCAAAGTCAGAAGAAGACCATGAGCTACATTTGAGAACTATCCTTGAAACCCTTAGAGAACATCACTTGTATGCCAAGTTTAGCCAATGTGAGTTTTGGTTCAAGGAAGTAGGATTCCTAGGACATATTGTGTCAGTAGGAGGAGTTCCTATCGATCCTGCCAAGATTAGAGATGTTGAAGAATGAAAATCCCCAACCACTCAAACTCATGTCCGTGCATTTCTCAGATTAGCGGGATATTACCGCAAGTTTGTTGAAGGATTTTCGAGCATCGCCAGACCGATGACCCAACTGTTGAAGAAAGATAAGAACTTCGAATGGACCGACAAGTGTGAAGCAAGTTTTCAAGAGCTCAAAGAAGAGATTGATTTTAGCCCCAATCTTGATTATGCCAGGTATCAAGAAGCCTTTTCATGTGTATTGTGATGCATCCAAGATTGGTCTCGGATGTGTGTTGATGCAAGAAGGCAAAGTCATATTATATCTGTCCCGGCAACTGAAGCGGCATGAGCAAAACTACCCTACCCATGACCTTGAACTAGTAGCCGTAGTTTTGGCATTAAAGACATGGCGTCATTACGTTATGGGTAACCGTTGTGAGATTTATTTAGATCACAAGAGCTTGAAGTATATTTTCACCTAGAAGGAGCTGAATATGAGGCAAAGGAGATGGATAGAGTTAATCAAGGATTATGACCTTGACATTCACTATCACCCCGGCAAAACCAATGTGGTAGCAGATGCTCTTAGCAGATTGCCATGTAGGTTAAACACCATGATCAAAGAAGCCCAGCCAAGTTTGCATCAAGAGTTGGAGCAGTTTAGAACGGAGCTTGTTAGCAAAGGATTTTTAGCTAGCATTGAACTTCAACTCACTTTGATCAGTCAGATCAAGGAAGCCTAGAAGGTAAATGCAAGTATCGACGGAATCAAGCATCGTATTGGTACAGGAAAGGTACCCGGATTCACCGAGGATGATGACGGAGTTTTGTGGTACAAAGGACGTATCTATGTGCCAGCAGATTCCGAGTTGAAACAAGTTATCATGCAGGAAGCTGATGATAATCTTTATTCTATACACCCTGGAGGAACAAAGATGTATCAGGATTTGAAAGAGCAATTTTGGTGGCACAAGATGAATAGAGAAATCGGAAGCTATATCGCCAAGTGTGATATCTGTCAAAGAGTCAAGTCGGAACATCAGAGATCCGCAGGACTGTTGCAACCATTATAGATTCTAGAATGGAAATGGGATTTTGTCAGATTGGACTTTATCACCGGATTGCCTACATCTAGTAGGGGAAATGACTCTATTTGGGTCATAGTTGATAGACAGTCCAAGGTAGCGCATCTTATACCTGTCAATACAACCTACCAAAGTTTGAAGCTAGCAGAGTTGTAGATTGCTAGAATAGTCAGTTTGCATGGAACCCCCAAGACCATAGTATCGAATCGAGGAACCCAATTTACCTCAAGATTTTGGTAGAAAGTCCAAGAAGGATTGGGAACCAAGTTGAATTTCAGCATAGCTTATCACCTGCAGACCGATGGACAAACTGAAAGAGTCAACCAAATCTTAGAAGATATGTTGAGAGCTTGTGTTCTAGAATTTGGATCAAAATGGGAAGATTATCTGCCTTCCGCAGAATTCTCATACAACAATAGTTATCAAGACAATTTGCAACTGGCCCCATTTGAATTTTTGTATGGAAGAAAGTGCCGTACCCCTTTGAATTGGTCGCAAGTAGGAGAGAGTCAGATTTTCGGACCCAACATCCTACGAGAAGCCGAAGAGAATATTCACAAAGTCTGTGAGCACCTCAAGACCGCCCAATTCAGATAGAAGAGTTATGCTGACAAGAGACGTAGAGACCTGACTTTCAATGTCGGAGATTTTGTGTATCTCCAAGTGTCACCTTTGAAGGGAATGCAACGTTTTCAACTAAAAGGAAAGTTAACCCCTAGATATTTTGGACCCTTCAAGATTCTGAATCACTAAGGAGAACTATCTTATCAACTGGAACTGCCAGAGGAGATGTCAGCCATCTATGATGTGTTCCATATCTCGTTACTTCGCAAATGCTTAGAAGTTCCGGAGAAGACCGAAGTATTCAAGAACATCGATCACCGAGCCATAGATATCAACAAGGATTTGACGTATCGTGAAGTGCCCATCCGTATCTTGGAAGAAGCTTCCAGAACCACCAGGACCCAGAGTATCAAATTTCTCAAGATCCAATGGAGCAACCATACCGAAGAAGAAGCTACTTGGGAGCGAGAAGATTACATTAGGACTGAGTTTCCAAATCTCTTTAGTTCCTAGTTTTTCTTAAATCTCGCGATGAGATTTTGTTTAAGGAGGGAAGGTTTATAACATCTCAAAACTTTAATCCAAGGTTATCAAGATCTAATCATCCAATTTGGGGTTAACAAAAACTTTTATTAAGAAAATGAAATGTGAATGCATGTGTGTTTGCATTAGTATAGAATTGAGTGTATATGCCATGCTTGATTGTTCTAAATGGTGTGAAATGGTTTAAAGATGAATACCACATCATATAGACTCTTTACAAATAAAATCCAAAGAAAAAGAAATCAAATATGATTAAATAAAGGAAATGGTTATTTTGATCATTTTAAACCACTAGGTCACTTTAGGTGTTCCTATAGAAGCTTTCGAATAGAAACAATTCTACTTATTTTCACCCCTTGCTAGATCTAGTAAAAGTGTATCAAGGCCCACTTTACAAACTTACAAAAACATATAGAAAATCCATTTAAAGGACAATTGAAACTGGAATCAAGTGTATGTGTTAAGATCAGACTGTTTTAAAAACCCATCAAATGAATTCACCTTGACCTATCCAAGCAAACCTAGTCTCTCAAGCTTATTATAAGATCACTCAAATATTTTGAATCAAAAATTCAAAAATAAACTTCAGGCGGCCATTGCATCAAACACTTGGTTAGCACAGATTAAGCTTCTGCCTAACTTCACTGTTTTGTACAATGATCATCGACCAATTGATCTCCCTCTTAACCGCCTTGTCCTCCTGAGTGGCTAGCAGCAGCAGACCAGCACCCACTTCCACCATTTGCATAGTGGAGCGCCGCCTATTCTTGGTCGTCGCCGGCCGACAGTGGGTAGCATGCCAGGAGCCATGCCAGCCTCGCCCAAGACGCACACTAGACATGCGAGCTTCTACCGCCACCCGTTGTCCAGGCCACAGCTCCAGCCGAGCCGTGGACCACACTAGCACCACCGCGCACTGTCTCTCTGCGCTGTGTCTAGAGCGCGCCAGAGCACCGTGCCTGACCAGCCCCGCCAGCTCGCACCTTGCCCTCACCACGCACATGCAGCCTCGCCATGATCACGCCACCATGGCAGACACCCCCGTTCGCTGCCGCGCGACCCGCAGCTGCCGCACGCTGTTGCAAACACCATTGCCTCCGCTCAGAGCGCCGCATGCGCCAGACCGAACCAAGCCGCCCCACGCAGTGCCATTAAGTCCGTGAGAACCGCCAGGAGACACGCCCTCGCCCATGCCGATAGCAGCCTGTAGCGACGCCACCGTCGAGCTCACCACCACACCCCTCGGTCCCCTCGCCGAGTTATAAAAGGAGGCCACCCCAGCCTCCATTCCTCACACCATTCGACTCCCCACTCCTCACTGACCTTCCCCACCTCTTCTCGGAGCAAGGCGAGCACCGCCACACCGGAATTGCACCGGAGTCCGCCGCTGCTGGAGGAGAAGGGCGTTGTCGATTCCGGCCACCCCAAGCTCCACCGTGACCGCTCCTCGCCTCACCGTCGTCTACCACGTCGTTTGCCCCCATCGCCGACCCTAGCTGGAGCCTAGGCGAGCCCCGTGAGACCCCCACCGCCGTGCTAGGTCTAGTTCCTCGCCGGAGCTGTTCGTCATTGACGATGACGCTTGGCCGTTGGATTAGAATAGAATCGCACGGTCCAGATTCGCTGATACCATTTCGCGTTAGATGTTTCACAGACCAGTGGGTCCATGCTGTCAGTAGCCTGCTACGCCGCGGAGCGCCACTGGGCTGGCCTGTTTAGCTTCCTGTGCTGGCCTGGTAATTCAAATATTGTTTTTCCATTTTAGTTTAAACTAGTTTATGTGCCTAGATTCAAAAAGCAATTCAGAAAGTTTCACTTAACCAAATTGCATGACTCAAATTTTGTTAGAAAGATAATTAAAATATCTATCCATTCCCATTGGATTTAAATCATTTGGAGTTAGAGATAATCTATGTCAAAAATAACAAGACAGAGACTTTGGCAACCTCAAACATTTTTCAAAAATCAACCATAATAGATTTTGAGTTGATTCCAACTCTCAAAAACACATTTGACTATATCTATCTAAATATGTAAAAACATTTAGGTTTGTATGCAGTGACATTGGACTAGTACCAAAAGAATGCTATTAGGGCATTTCTAGTCACTTTAAATCTATTAAATGATAAACATAAACTTTATAAAATGCGATCAACCTTTTAAATCACATTCCCATGTATTAGAATATGTGGTGATGACACGTGTCCACATGATACCATATTCTATTTGGAGAATATTAAATATTAATTAATTTCAATAAGTAGAAATTACTTTTCTAAAATAAAATGAATAACCCTAGTTCCTTATTTCATGTGATGTTTGTGACGATACTAGATCATCAAGTTTGAGCCTTAGTGTGCTAAATAGACTAGTTAAGTATTTTTTGGTGATTGTGTACCTCGTATTTTATTTATAGACGATAGTACCGACCAAGTCTACGAGGAGGAGGAGTTCTACCCTGAAGAAGACGAACAAAACTTCAATCACTACACCAATCAAGGAAAGCTATTATGTGTAAGATAGACTATGCAAGCTAACACTTGCAAGTATTAACCTAAACAAGAGGTATCAGGCATGCTTTCGTTATATCATTTTGATTATAGCAATCCCAAGTTTTACTTGCAAGCTTTACTTTCTTTTACTTTACCAATCTTCTTCACTTCTAGTATAGATAGCATAAACAGTATAAAACTTGGCCTATCTAGTTGCACTTAGATGGAATTCTATGGCATGAGATTGAATATTAGCACCCCTCATTAGTAAACACTCTTAACCTTAGTGGCTAGTGCTAAGCATAAAACTTGATCACTTTAGATGGGAATACTTGGTGAAAATGATTATGAAAACCTTGGAATGATGAGTCATTTAATTGAGTTGTTTTGACATGTGTTGAGAAACACCATAGGATTTTGATGATGAAAATGTTGAGGCCTGAGCCTTAGCCCCTTTATAAAAACTGATGGTTGGGTTCAGATGCGATACCATTCCAATTTTACCGTACAACCACAATACCTGAATTGGGTAAGGCTTAGCCGGAAGTCTATATGCATTAGTATGGGTTCCCATGCGGGAGAGATTTGAGCTGAGTCTACCTCTTGATATGTGTCCACCTATGCAGTGCCTAGGATGGCAGATGGCCATGGCTGGGAGGCCAAGCTCATAGGGGAGGTGCCTATACTAGGGTGTGTAATTGAATGGTTATGATTGATTATCCGCATACTAAGTATGATGATTCAGGGTTATCCCTAACGGATGTATCTAATTTTGTGGTGAAAGTGTACCACTTCGGCAAATTGTCAGTCATGGACAGTTGGAGTGTCCATACTGTTCCGTCGTTAGATGTTTTCAAAATGGCTGGTGAAATGAATTATGACTTTGACTTGACCACAACATGGTTGTCACTATGAAAACTAAGTTCCCACTTACGTAATTTTGGAACATTACATTTGTTTTCTTTACTTCTAAACTCATCTTAAGATAAATCTAGCTTTTGGAAATAAACCTAGAGCTTAGTATTCCTACTAGAACTACCTTACTTGTTAGTGATAGTTTGCGAGTACTTAAAGACTACTCATGGCTTTGTCCCTGGCTATTCCCGTGGCTAGACTATGAGGAGGACTATCTGACAGATGGACAGAAGGACGGCTACAACAACTAGGATCATCTCCCATCGTCAGCATTGCATGTGACCTTGAAGATGGAGCCCACTACTACGCTTATTATTTCGTTGCTTGTTTGTATTAAGATTGGATCATGAGATCCTTTATTTATGTAAAACCTTATTATGGTTTGTAATGGATGATGTACTGTGATATCCAATCTGTTATGTCTCGCATAAATGGTAATCCTGGGATTGCGATTGGCATAACAGGCATCTGGGATTAAAAATACGGGTGTTGACAATAGGGTACTTGTAAGGTCCAATACACATGGGAACATCTCTAATTATTCCCATATGGATTATGAGTGTCTTATCCGCTAGGATAATTGTTATATCAGTATCCTCTAATTCAACTGGGATGAGTTCATATTAAATTTTCAAGGAAGAATCACAAGGGATAACATTAACAGTTGCTCCAATATTGCAGAGGCCATAATAAGAAGATTCACCAAAGGTGCAAGAAAGAATAGGTTTACCAACATCTTTAGCTTTTACCTTTCCTTCAACAAATGGACAAGCTGCGGTGTCCAACTCGATTATATTGCGATGTGCAAACATGGTTAATATACCTTATTTAATTGGCTCACCCATTTGTTGCATGCCTCCTTGATTAATTTCTTCTATTTTTTCCTCTTCTTCTAGCTTCTTGATGAACATTGTTTCCTCTTCCAGCAGTTCTTCAAGTTCTTGGGCTACCATATGTTTTCTCGCCGTCCTTGGAAAAGGAAGAGGTTTCACATTAGGTGCTTACTTATTTGATGGCTCTACAGGTGCCACAATTTTCATCTCAACATCTTGAACTTTCTTGGGTGGTGGAGTATATTTAAGCCAATCTTTCTTTGGAGCTTCAATGTGTTCTGTAAAAGACTAAAGGATTTGCAGAATAACACTACTAAGGAGGCGCATCCCAAAAACATGCGCCTCCAGTAAATATACAAGGCGCATGCCTAAACGGTGCGCCTTCTATATATTAATACTAGAGATGCATCCATGTATGCATCTCCTATATCGCATGTACGGAACAGATCTTGCTGCCCCCTTACTTCAGGCGCATTTGTTGCATATGCCCCTCGAGTAGTTCAACAACTTGAGGCGCATATGAAACGGCTGCGCCTTGAGTAAGGTGGGTAGGCCCAATGGTGGTAGGTGCCCCAATATAGGAGGTTCACCACCTGGTATGAGTCTCGAGTATTTTTCAATATTGCAGGCGCATCACTGTTACATGTGCCTCGAGTAAGTGAGGTAGGCCTAGTGGTGGCAAGGGCCAGACACTCGAGGCGCATCCGCTATAAGATGCGCCTCAAGTAATTTAAGTATACAAGGTGCATCTTGTAAGGGATGCGCCTTGAGTAATCTAGCCATATTTTTCACATTTCGGCACATGCATGCACCTACACCCCACTCACTTCTCTCTCACTTGCTTTCTCCTCCACACAAAGAAAGATCTAGTCGCCCCCATCCTCCTCCCCACTTCATTTTCTCCATTGCTTCACCATAGAAGGTTGCTAAACCTCTATTGGTTGACACACATGTAAGTGAAAGATCTTACACTTCTAGATCTACAAGATCTCACTTTACTTCTCCTCCGGCTCTCCTACTCCTAGTCATCGTTGGAGGAAGCGTGAAGGCATTGTTGCAAATATGAGTGTTGTCGGTGATACCAACTAGATTGTGTTGTGTGCTTCCTTTGTTTTGTGCAAGGATTTCATTTTGGGTTGCCAATGTTTCACCGGAATGTTGATTCATTTCTATTCCCGTGAATTTATGGAACCCGGTGGATGTCCTCTTTTTATGTGAGGTCATGTTGAATTTTTCTAGCGATCTCGACGTTGATGCTCTGATTATTATTCTGCTCTTTGTCTGCCGCGCAGGCAACCATAATCCGACCACTGAGCACACCCCTCGTGGATAGGTGGATGAGATGCGCAAGGCACGACATGGCACAGACAAACATGACGAAGATAAGATGTTCGTGTCATGACTACACACTTATGTGTTTGATAAAGCATGATTGCGGAATGCCGGAGTCGCACCTGCTCCAGCATAGTTTCATGGATGGCTACACTCGGTGGATACGTGATGATGATGATAATGATGATGATGTCAATAATGGTGAAGACGAAGATCAAGCTGCCAACTGGGCAGGTGATCATGAAGATTAAGGTGGCACCGGGCATGAACATGAAGATCAAGCAGATGGTGCTGGGCATGGACATGAAGATAATCAAGGTGGAACCAGGCAGGAACATGAAGATCAAGGTGGCAGACATGATTTGAGCTTGTTTGGAGACCCTCATTACCAAGAGCTGCTTCTCAGGGAGACGAGTAACGCTAGATCCTCCCCTAGGGAGAAAGATAAGCTAGAGCAAATGAACAAGATACGGTTCTTCCATTGTTTGAAGGATACAACGACGAGGATACCCGTATGAATGTAACGCTTAGGGCTCTAGAGATGAAGGCGAAACACAAAATGACCGACGAATGCTTTGATGAAAACATGGAATTCTGGCACGATCGTCTTCCCAAGAGGGGGAACACATGTCCGACTAGGATCGCTGAGGACAAGAAAGTCGTGTGCCCTCTTGATCTACCACATGTGAATTACCACAACTGCATAAAACATTGCATCATTTACTGGGGTGAGGACACGGAGAAGACCACGTGTCCGGTCTGCAAGATCTCTCGATACAAGAGAGGGACCAAGAAAGCTCCTAGAAAAGTGGTGTGGTACTTTACTCTAACTCCTCATCTTCAGTGGTATTTTCAAATCGTAAGGAACCACATCTCATGCACTGGCACGTAGAAAGAAAGAGACCAGGAGATGAAGGTCCGGAAAAGGAACCCTTCGGATGCTAGCTCGTGGAAGGCATTGGACCTCAAATATTAAAAATGGTTCAGGAAAGATTCAAGGAACCTCAGGCTGGGCGTGAGCACCGGTTGACTCAAACCGTTCAGAAGCCAGAGCAGCACATATAGCACCTCGCTCGTGTTCGTATGGATGTACAACCTCCTCCCTTGTCGTGCATGAAGAAGAAGTATGTAACCATGAGTATGGTAGTTCAAGGGCCAAAACAACCCAGTACAGACATCAATTTGTATCTCACACTGTTGAAAGAGGAGTTGGCCATGCTATGGGAAGACGGAGCCTGTATGTGGGACGCCGCCACACAAGAATATTTCAATATGAGAGCAGCGGTGATCACGACGGTGCAAGACTATCCTAGTTACGAATACTTCGCATGCTTGGTGTTCCAAGGATTCCTTGCGTGCGTTAGGTGCAAGTATAATACAACATATCACTAGCTACAGAAAGATCCCTGGTCTAGGAAAACCGTGTTCCAGGGGTCTCGAAGGTGGCTTCCCAAGAATCACACCTAGAGAAAGCAAGGACATTTGTTTGATTGGACAAACGAGCTCTGAGGAATCATAGACTAGAAGAGTAGTGCAGAAATCGATGAGTTGTTGAAAAACTAGAAAGAGTGCCCTACGCCAGGAAAGAACCAAAAGAAGCCAGAGCCGATGTTGAGGGTTTGGAAGGCGAGGACTATTTTCTAGGACTTTCCATACTGGAAGCTCCTCTGCATGCCACATATCCTTGATGTCATGCATATCACGAAGAATGTGGGGGAGAGTATGCTTGCCACCATCCTTCACACCGACAAGGCCAAAGATGGACCGAAGGCAAGAAATGACTTGAAGCATATGGACATTAGGAAGGACCTTCAACCACCACCTAGTGATGATGAAGCCGATGATTAGTCATAGGAGGAGTAGGAGGAGATGAAAAAGAAAAATAGTCATTACAAGGGCAAAAAGGTCAAGAAGGGCGAAGTTAAGATCAAGGCCACGTGCTTCACTCTCAGCAAGGCAGAGGCCACACAGTTTTTGAAGTGCCCCCTCAGAGTCAAATTTCCGAACGGCTACGCGGGAAAGATAAGAAGATGGCTAAACGAGGCAAAGCAGCGCTTCAGCGGGATGAACTCTCACAACATCGCCGTGCTGATAATGTAGGTACTTCTGGTTGTGATCTGAGGGATAATGGACAAGCACGACCGTGAAACATTGTTTGGCCTCTGCAACTTTTTTGACATTATCTCTCGGAAGTCGATAGGCATGATGCATCTCACGAGGCTATAGCAGGAGATCATGGTGATAATATGCGAGCTCAAGATCTACTTCACTCCTGCATTCTCAGACGTCATGCTTCATATGCTGCTCCATGTCATGGAGGATATCGTCCAACTTGGGCCTCCGTTTCTACAAAGCATGATGTCATTCGAAAGGTTGAATGGAGACATCAAGGGATATGTTCATCACAAGTCCCGTCCAGATGGAAGCATAGCAAATGGCTTCCTAGCGAAATAGCACATCTCTTTCTGCTCGAACTTTCTACAAACCGAGAGCCCTATCGGTCTGCCATTCAACAAGCACCTTAGGAGGCTCGCTGGATTGGGTCACCATGAGGGTCAGAGCGCAAAGCATGTCGACTTCGAGGAGATAACCAAGGAATTTGAAAGAGCAAACCTGGTCGCGCTACAACACCTGCACGTGGTTGATCCATATATACATGAGCACAAAGAATTTATCAATAAGAAGTAGGCTGACTGTTGCCAGGTGAGGGCAGAGGAAGATGTAATCAAAGAGCACAACTCCGGTTTCATGCAGTGGTTTAGGAAGAAGGTTCTTGATAGTCCACCATAGGGCGAGTCTTCAGAGGATGATGAACTCATATTATCCTTGTCACAGGGTGCATGGCACTACCTGGTGACCTATCAGGCATACAATATCAACAAATACACATTCTACACCGAGGAAAAGGACAAAACTGCGATTACAAGATTTCAGGGGTAACAGGGATATTATACATCGACGACGTCCCGAAAAGATACTATGGAAGGATCGAGGAGATATGGGAGCTCAACTACGTTACGGAGACGGTGTCGATGTTCCATGTCAGGTGGGCCAAGAGCGTCAAAAGAGAAGACCGGTATTTCACCACCATGGTTATACCTCCAAAGTCAAAGAACACCGGTGCGAACGTACCCGTGAGAAATGAGCAATGGTTTTTGTCTAGTAAAGTCAACAAATGCTTCTACATTACCGACCCGTCAAAGCCTAGCCGGGTTGTCGTCAGGAGAGGCCAAAGGAACATCATCAGAATGGACTGAGTCCCCAACAAGCAAGACTCTGACCAGTACGGCAACCCGAAGAGGGAAGACGGATACAACGACCAAGAACCATTCACCACAAGCCTACATAAGAAAAGACTCCCGTTCAAGAGAAAAAGTGAAGACGTTCTGGACCAAACCTATTCAACAGCGACAAAGAAGTGCAAGAAGATAATTGTGAACAAGAAACGCTAACTAGCTCCAACGAAAGCATGACGTGCCACGTGCGTGTGTGTGTGGCATTATTATGTATCGACACATTCTTAGTTATCTCTTTTGTAGGCTAATTGGATGGAATATTATGTATCGAAACATTCTTAATTATCACCTCTATTGGTTTCATAATATTTGGATATTTAACATATTTACAATATTTTTTTAACTATTTTTTATAGTTCATATTAATTTTAGGCTATTTTTTATAGTTAATATTTTTTTAAGTTCCAGAAAATAGTATAAAATTAATTTTAAAATAGTTCTAAAAAATAGTTTAAAATATGTACACTATTTTTTATAGTTCATATTTGTTTTTTAAGTTCCTAAAAAAGTAGTCATCAGGATTTGAACATAGGTGGCCAAAGGACTAGGTGTCTAGCCACTAAGCTAGCGATCGTTTTGTGATAAACACTGCCTATGTATTCTATTTGACTAGGGCATGGAACGTTATACAAGACACATCTTAATGATATGCGACTTACATAAGCTTCTACTGGAGACGCATCCTTCTAGAATGCGACTCACGACATGTTCTTGATATTAATTGAGTTGGAGGGAGTCAGAAACTACCACGGAATCCTTCCGTAGTCATCCGGTGACCTTCGTCACCAAAGCGTCACGACAGTTTCTCTTGGTTTCCTCTTCTTCATGTAAAGCCATTGCTGTTGTCTCCATATTGATTGAAACTAAATACTTGAAATTCAACAGAACCCCTGTATTCTTCTTTGACCATAAATCCCAAACCATAAATCCCAAAAAAATTCTACCTCCTTTCTTTTTCATATATTTTGCTGATCAGGAAAAATCAAAAATTATGTCAGTTATTCCCCCGTAGATGAACCATATAGCCAAGAGAAACCATGAACAAGAATAGAAGAGTGCCACCCAAGTCTCCTTTGATACTTCAGAGTCAGGAATTCGTTTTCCAAGGAAGGCGATTATTTTGAACAAGAATCTAATAAAATAGAATTGAGTGAGCGGAAAAAATGATAGAGAGGAAAGTGGTAAATGGAGAGAATCGACTAAGCATGCACATTTAGGTTTTGATCTGAGGCTATCCTGGTCTACAACCTTTTGAACGACTTTTGGAATGGGATATTTACGGAATCCCTATGAATAGGATCAAACCTTATTCCATGCTATTTCCATAAGATTCTTCTTGCTTATTCTTAAGCAAGCCCTCGATAGGGCTTAGTTGATCATGATTTCTGTTTTCTCTTTCTTTTCCTTTTTGTTTCTTGAGAAAAGAGGTCGCCTTCCTTCCTTTTGGGGGCCGACCCTCTATTGTAAATATGGCAGGTAGCATATTGAACATGAATTGTAAGCCACGCCACAGAATACGAGCTCGTGTGGAACCTTGGATTTCTGGCATAACACGGTGGAGGGTATCAAAATATTACAGCCGCATAACATAGGGGCCTAAGCTAAGGTTGGCCAAAATATGGACACCCGAAGGCCCGGGGAGATTTAAGAAAAATTACCAATTTGACCCTTAGCCGCAGTTTTATATTTGGTTATTCAAGTATTCTGCATCGGCAGTCTCCTCAATCTGATGCTTGGCAACCAAATCCTGAAGAAAGCTCAAAAGAGCTGTTTGATGAGCCTTCCATCTGCTGGAGACAAATCCTGATGAATGCGACTCGCGTAAGTTTTCTCATCGACCTACCAGGCCTGGCTAGCAGGGCGCATCTTCGTGATTCAGTCATTGTCATCCTCCCATGCAACCGCCGCACTCGCGATTCAGCAGTGCTGCATGTCGTCCGCCTCCGTCAAGCACACCGTCGAGTCCACCATCCGCATTTCATCGAGTCTGCCATCGACAAAGTGAGCCACCCCTCCCTGTCCCCCTCCCCTTACCTTTCCCATTTCCCCTTCCCCCTCTCCCTCTCTCCCATTCTCCCTTTGTGCTGCTCACCTACGCTGATCCTCCTATGAAGTGGCCTCCTGCTGCCGCGAGTAGGAGGAGGAGTAGAGCCTGCTACCTCGAAGAGCAAACCGCCCCAGATCCTCAATTAGAACACCGGCGGCACTGCCTCACGCACGTCGTCTAGCTACTCTGTCGGGGACTTCACCAATTGTGTGCCATCCATCTATTCCGCTCGACTCCCGTCGCTCCGATGACCACGCCTTCACCGTTGGCACCGAGTATGCTCATATCTCCCTCTCCCTCCCTTTACTGCACTTGTGTTCAGTTTACTTCACTGGTGCACTTAGTCAGTTTACTGCACTTGTGTTCAATTAGCGCTACTTCACCTAGAATTATCCTCAGTTTTGATTGTCGTGAATCTCCCTTTTAGTCTAGGTTTTGAACTTTGTAGTTCACACTATGGTGCGTAGGAGATAGTTTCAGTTACAAGTAAACATGAACATGTAGTTTCAGTTACAAATATACATGGACCTGCCAAATAAATGTGCTATGTTGTAGTATTTACTCTGGTTTAGTTGACTTAGTCTATGTCAACCTTGAGCTTGACAGTTAGTTGATGTTGGCTACCTGTTTTGAGCATAGACACATGATAAGCTCAAGTACTACCTATTTTGAGCATGGAAGTATATATAGTTATGTAACTTTCTGATAAAATTCAGTCTTAGATTTGGTAGGTGTAAAATGAGAATAAATACACCACAATCTATGCATTAATCTCGTTGTACACATCTAAACCTTGGAGGAAGGACCTCCAAACCAAGTGATGACCCACAGTATAGGGGGTGTATCGCAGTATTTTCGAGGGAAGTGAAACCCAATTTATTGATTCGACACAAGGGGAGCCAAAGAATATTTATAAGCCTTACCAATTGAGATGTCAATTCAGCTGCACCTGGAAACAATCTTGCTCATACCAGTTTATCAGTAGCAACAATTTTGTAATAGGAGTAGTAAAGAAACAACAGTAGTAAAGCAAAGACAGCAGTAACAATAGCAGTAAAAAGTGGGATTCGAGTGCAGTAGGCATAGGGATGGATGGACGGGCGTTGCATGGACAAGACAATTCACAAAACAATCCGAACATAGGGCAATTGTAGATAAATAAGATAAAGCATCCAAGTACTAGATAATCCTAGGCATGTGTTCCATATATAGCATACTTGCTCGCAATGAGAACTTGCACGACATCTTTTGTCCTGCCAGCCCGTTTGCAGCGGGGCCTCAAGGGAACTACTGGCAATTAAGGTGCTCCTTTTAATAGAGCACCGGAGCAAAGCATTAACACTCCATGAACACATGTGATCCCCACATCAAAGCCATTCCCTTCGGTTATCCCGATTTCTGTCACTTTGGGGCCATTGGTTCCGGACAACAACGTGTGGATACAACTTGTAGATAAGACTAAGAACAATACTATCATAATGAATCAATAACATGTCCAGATCTGAAATCATGGCACTCAGGCCCTAGTGACAAGCATTAAGCACAACAAGTCGCAGCAAAGTCATAAAGCACTAATAAATGATACTAGGCACCATGCCCTAACAATCTGATGCCATTACATGAACAATCTCATCCAATCCCTACCATCCCCATAGCCTACAACGGGGGATTACTCACTCATATATGAGGGAAACATGGATGGTCGATGGAGAAGCGATGGTGATGATGATGGCGATGATCTCCTCCAATTCCCCATCCCGGCAGGGTGCCAGAACGGAGTTTCTGGTGCTGTTTCATGGAATCTGGTGGTGGCGGCGGAGCGGAACTCCTTCTGGAAAAACTTCGACCCCCCCCGAAGTTTTTAGGTCAGAAGGCTCCTTATAGGCGAAGAGAGAGGCCGAGGGGGTGCCTGGGGGGGCCACACCACCCCCTGGCGCAGCCTGGCTTGGCCCGCGCCACCAGGTGGTGTAGCCACCCCCTGGCTCTTCTCCGTCTCGTATTCTGGCTCCTGGAGTGAAATAGGATTTTCGGCATATTTTCTGGGATTTTTCCTGATAGTTGATTTTCTGCACAAAAAGTAGACACAAAGGCAATTCTGTAGAAAACAAAGTCAGTCCGCGTTAGTTGTATCCAAATCACATAAGTTTATAGGAGAAACAATAGCAAAAGTGTTCGGGAAAGTAGATACATTTTGGACGTATCAACTCCCCCCAATCTTAGCTTATTGCTTGTCCTCAAGCAATTCAGTTGAAAATTGAGTGCGATAAAAGAACTTTCGCGAACACATTTGCTTCATATGATGTAAATATTCTCATCAATGTGATCAACTACTTAGACAATTCATAATAAAGAGTATGCAACTGAGTCTACTTAATAGTCATTGCAAGCTATGAAGAGATTCCAACTCAA
Organism: Avena eriantha; assembly: GCA_910589775.1. Lineage (NCBI taxonomy): Eukaryota > Viridiplantae > Streptophyta > Magnoliopsida > Poales > Poaceae > Avena > Avena eriantha. The sequence goes on from OU342742.1 coordinate 315,536,389, forward strand.
AAATAATAAGTAGCATGAAGTATAAACGTAAGCAACATTACAATGCTCATAAAAATGTATGATAGAGTGGTATCTCACTTGCCTTTGATTATGAATATCAAGGCACCTCTGAAGTTCAAGTGATGACTAGAAGTAAAGATATCAAGGATACAAGCATCAAAGTCATAACACAAATAATCAAGTAGTGAGGCAAACACAAAGAATGACAACTATGCTCTCAAGAAGGTGCTCAAAGAATAAATGGAGACTCAACAAGTAAAGGAAAAGGTTTTGAATAATTTGAAAGGCCTCCAAACGCTGAAAGTATGGTACTCATTAGCTTTTAGCTCTCATTGCCCTATCATAAGAATCTTTAATGTGGTTAAGGTGAAAGTGAGGTCCAATATGAGTTATATGCTTAACAGACTATAAACTGAAAATCCCAAGTCCCTTGAGTACGAGGGCCACTCCTCATGCTACTCAACTTTAGTTACCGGTAAGTTCTTGTCAACGTAAGTATGTGCGTATCATAGAGGACCGCCAACGGAGTACCCCTTGCCCGATGATATGGAAGAATCCCCATATCAAAATGACAAGGCAAGCAGACAATGAGTGTCTCAGCAATCTTCTTATTTACCATGGGAAAATGGTGCCTTTTTCTCTTTCCTCTTTTCATAAATCTCTTTTTTTATTTTTCTCAATAGCTATCTCTCTTTTTTTATAAGAAGAATGCTTCATAGATATCATTATAGTTACGCTGGAGGTTTCCACCATCTCAGCGTGGATTAGACCAGCGGCCCAGGCGTTTCTCTAACACACATACATAACTCCATGGACTTACAAGCTCCCCTTTTATTTCACACCGACGACATCCGCAAACAAAAGAGCAAGGTATCAACTGGGTATATATTTACAAGTGTTGAAAGCGTTCCCCGTGACAGCACGGTTCTGCTAATCCTCAGCCTATAATTTGCAAGCATATAACTTTTCATGGAGAGTTCACAATGGTTCAGGTTTATTAAGTGTAGGAAATAAAGTGTGCCATCAAGTTCGTGAGAGCTTTACTAACTAACTTTCTCATAACAAGCAAACATTTTATTCAGAAGAAAATAAGGCATATTGAATATGCACGGAAGTAGCGAATGATGCTAATAGGTAGGTATGGTGGACAATTTGGCAATTTTTGGTTTAAGGGAGTTGGAAACATGAGTAAAACACTCAGTGGAAGTGAAGGCTAGCAATAGTAAGGGAGCGACAAACGAGAGAGCAATAGCTGTCATTATCATGCTTACAACAAAACAGGACTACTCATGGCATGAAAGTTATTCAAGATCCTCAAGGCAAAATAATTCATCGAGGCTTAACTGATTATTACAGTCATGAGCATGCGTGAGCATGTGCCAAGTCTATCAAATGAAACATTCAGAGGAGGATACCACGCTGTCATACCAATTTATGAATAGAGCAATGCAAACAAACATTCATAAGACATGCTACAAACTATTAGCAAGCTGGAGCTAATCATAAGAATGCAAGAACTACTAAGCATCCAAAGAAAACATACACTCTACATGAACGGACTAAGCATGCCCACATTGATGAGTATATGTACAAAAATGAAAACAACTAGAGTTCGTTACCAGCCTCTTACCACGCCTCAAGTTGTCATTAATCCTCATTATTGCTCTTCACTTGTGTGGCTTGAATAATAATATGAGACCAATAATCCACTGAGGACTGCCGAACCCTGTAGCAAACTCACAAAAACCAAAGAAGAATGACAAATATTTTTGTTGTTTTTGATTTTTTTAAACAAGAACCAAAAGAGGAACAACAAGCAAAGCAAAATGTTTTTGGGTTTTTCAAATAGTTCAAACAAAGCAAAAAGGGAAAAGAAAACCAAGGCAAAAAGAAAAAGCAAACCAAAGAGAAACAACAGAAATATTTTTGGTCTTTTTGTGTTTTACAAAGAAAAGAAGAACGAAAACTAAAAAGAGAATGAAAACATGAATATACAAAGTACCAACGCAACATGATATGGAGATGAGTGTGGTGTCGGCGTACCTCCCCCCAAGCTTAGGCTTTTGGCCTAAGTGGGTATCAATCCATGTACCAATAGGGGTTCCAAGCGAGCGGATCTTGGTAAGAATGGTCGTAGCTGGGCCCATGAGAAGAAGAAGAAGTTCCCCAATCATAAGCGGGCTGCTGATATGAAGATTCTGCCTCATTTGAGAGCTAGACCTTATCATCCGTGACCTCCCTTCTAGTGTCCTGCTCCTGTTGGGAGAGCTCTCCCAAGTACGTGTCAAGCTCCTCCTTAGTGAGGGACCATCCTTCCCTATTATCAAGGTTAAACAAAACAGGTGCAGGCAAAAGAGCAACACGCTCGGACTTGCTCTTTCTCCAACCAGCTTTGAGAAAGGTTATTTCATAAGATAACTCACTCATACTAGCCCACGAGGAAACAAATTTATGCTGTATCATGGAATTGAGATCAAGCCTCTCTATGGGAAACTATAGGTCTAGATGACAAGGAACTAAATCATGCAATGCTAGTAAATGAGAAGCAATGAGGCCTCCACAAATTCCAACTTTCCCACGGTTAGCAACAAGATGGAAAGCTATCAAAGCACCTAAGTTGTAAGACCTATCTCGTCTAAGAGCAGCAGAGATAAATGCTAGATCAAACGAAGATAACTTATTGGCGGTTTTCCTAGCAAGAACACACTTGGCAATAAAGTAGGCAAAGTAGCGAATGGAGGGAAGATGAATGTTACGTATTTTTCCACTCTCCTTCGAGAAGCTACTCCCTTGGAAAATTTCTTCATATAAATCCATGAGTGGTTCAGGTCTTTCCTTAATCTTTCTACATGATCCCCATTGAGGTACCTTAATAGCTGTACAAAAATCATCAAGAGAAAGGTTGACAGCAATATTGTAAATTTTGTAATGGACCATGGGATTAGGCAAAGAGTGACTAAATTGGAAATCCTGCACCACAGACATGGTTAGCTTCACAAATTGACAAGGTTCACCTTCCAAAAAGTGCTCTAACCCTACATTAGAAACCAAAATGTGGAAATCTTGTAGAATTCCTGCAGCTCTCATGAACTCAGAGCATGGATAAATGGAGGGAAAAACTTCCTCCTCCCAGTGGACCTTCATGACCTCAGGCACCCAAAGCTCATGTTGGTTTAGGTGGTGGTCACTCATCTTCTATTCTGAAATTTAAACACCTATTAAACAAGTGATTGCAAAGTAAATATAATGAAGGATTCTACTCATAGGGACTTGCAAGAGGCCTAAACATGCATCAAAACTATATCTCTAAGCATTAAACAAGCTTACAAGCTCTCATAACCAGTCACCTATGGCAACAAAACACTCAATAAATAATCCACTAAACACAAATCTACTTGGACAAGGGGAGGAGTCACATACCAGGGAACAAATGCTCCAAATTTCAGCAAAAAAGATGGGCTAAGCAAGGAGATTGAAAAAATCGAGAGCAAGCACAGCAAGAACGCGATTTTGAGAAATGACCTAGAGCTTACTCGGGAGAGAGAAGAAAGTGGCAAGTGAGAGAGTTAGTGGGGGGCCAGGGGTGGCCCACACCAGGGCATGGCGCCACCCAAGGCTGGCCGCACCACCATGTGGTGTGCCTGCCTCGTGGGCCCCCCTGGTACCTCCTAGGTACTCCTCTACCCCTTTTCTCACGTAAAAATTTAATATGAAATTTCTGGAATTTTTCGAGACACTTTATTTTTGGGCATTTTCAGGTATAGATGAATGATTTTCTGACAGACAATTTTTTTTTTGGAAATGATGCAATAACAAAACAAGGCTAGAACTATAGAAGTTCTAAGACACTCTAACCTGCAAGCAACTAACAACAGAAATAAACAGAGATAATCACAATGAAAACATTGTTTTGTTCAATGAAATCCTTTTGTTAACAAGGTTGATCAAGTCTTGCTACCAAAACAATTCCATATGAGACAAAACTTTGTATTCCACTAATGATTATGTTACCTCAACCTTGATAGCAATGGTCCCAATCATAATAGTTTCAAATTTTTTTCTCTTGGTATGGGACAATATATCTCTCCAACTTGAATGCCCTCAACATGTTCAATTGAATTCAAACCATAAGTTCTTTCAATCTTCTTGGGGAAATAGACAGTATGTTCCTTGTCATTCACATTAAAGGTCACCTTTCCTTGATTACAATTAATAACAGCTCCTGTAGTATTAAGAAAATGTCTCCCAAGAATAATAGACATATTATCATCTTCAGGCATTTCAAGCACAAAAAAATCAGTTAATATCAAGCAATTGTGGGCCACCTGAACATGTACATCCTCACATATACCCACGGGACTAGTGGTAGATTTATCAGCCATTTGCAAAGATATATCAGTTGGTATTAATTTTTCTAGTTGAAGCCTTTTCTAGAGAGAGAAAGGCATAAAAATAACTCCAGCTCCCAAATCACACAAAGCAGTTCTAACATAACTGTTCTTAATAGAGCAAGGGATAGTTGGAATCCCTGGGTCACCAAGTTTCTTAGGAACCTTACCATTAAAAGAATAATTAGCAAGCAAAGTCGAAATTTCTTCATTAGGGATCTTCCTTTTATTCGAGACAATATCCTTCATATACTTTGAGTAAGGAGGCAATTTAATAGGAACAGTCAAAGGAATTTGAAAGAATAAAGGCATCATCCACTCACAAAACTTATTATAGTGTTCATCTTCCTTTGACTTGTGCTTCCTATTAGGGAAAGGCATAGGTTTTTGGACCCAAGGTTCTCTTTCACTACCATGTTTCTAAGCAATAAAATCTTCTTTGGTGTATTTAGTATTCTTAGTGTGGTTTTCAGGTTCTTCTTCAACTTTTTCTTCATTAGGAACTTCATTTCCTTCATTACCACTTTCAGTTTCAGCATCAGAGATAGATATACTATTAGGATCTATAGCAGGTTTAGAGGGTTCTACAACAGTTTTATCTTTCTTTTTCCTTTTCTTACGAGTAGAACCACTATTTTCAGCTTGTTGAGAATCCTGCTCAATTCTTTTGGGATGCCCCTCGGGATATAGAGGATCCTGGGTAGCAGCTCCACTTCTAGTTCTAATTTCATAAGCATGTTTTTCTTTAGCAGCATTAACTAGCAAGTCGTTTTGCACTTTAACGAGTCGATCTATTTGAGTTTCAACCATTTGAAAGTGTTTAACAATCATTTTAACATAATTAGAGGTTCTTTCCACAATATCTTTCAACTCAACAATAGCTCTAGTGTTCTCCATTAGATGATTTTGCACCATTTTATTAAAGTTATCTTGCTTAACAATAAAGATATCGAATTCTTCTAAGCATTGATCAAGAGGTTTAGAGTAAGGGATATCACCTTCATCAAAGTGTTGGAGAGAGTGTACCTCAATAGTGGATGAGTAGGGAATAGGCTTACATAATTCTTCTATAGGAGGTAAATTCTTTACATCTGCAACTTTAATTCCCTTCTCCTTAAGACATTTCTTAGCTTCCTTCATCACTTCATCATTTAATTAAATAACTCCCCTCTTCTTTGATGTTGGAATAGGCACCAGAATAGATGGTTCAGGTACAATTACTTCAGGTATAGCTTGTTTAGGAGGAGTCCAATCTTCATAATTCTTGCTTATTTTAGCCATTAATTCCTCAGCTTCCTTAGGAGTCCTATTCCTAAAAACACAATCAGCACAACTATCTAGGTATGTCCAAGATTCTTCAGTTAGTCCATTATAAAATATATCAAGAAGCTCATTCTTAGGTAATGGACTTCTAGCCTATGCATGAATCAAAGCACAAAACCTTTCCCAAGATTCGGGCAATACCTCTTTTTCTCCCTGTTTAAAATAAAAAAGTTCCTGCAAAATAGCATGTCTAGCACTAGGAGGAAAATATTTCTGCAGGAAAGTACTAATCAAGCACTCAGGGCTATCAATAGATCCCGGAGGTAAATTACTAAACCAAGTTTTAGCTTCTCCTTTCAGTGAAAAAGGGAAAATCTTAGCAACAAAGTAAGTACACATCTTAATATCATTAGAAAACAAGCCACTCATGGTAGAAAGTTCATTCATATGTGCTACCGCACTTTCATTCTTAGTCCCACAAAAAGGTTCTTTCTCGACAATAGCTATGTAAGATAGATCGATAGAGAAATCATAATCTTCATCTATAATGTTTATGGGAGAAGCAGCAAACTTAGCAACAGGAGATAATTTGGGTCTAATAGTACCTCTCAAGGAGACTCTTAGAAGCGCTCCTATCATGGGTGTTCATACATTCTTTAATAAATTCATCGGTCATCTCAACATAACAATCTTCAATATCATAACGTTCACTAGACTCAGGTGAACTAACAGGTGTGGTAGTGTCTTCATTAGGAGTTTCAGTATTTCCAGCTATAGTTCTAGCAATCATAGCATCTAGGAAAGGACCTAGTGAACCACTAGTATCAAGCAGAGTAGAAGCAGCATCATAAGCATCAGATGTTTCAGATTCAGCAGTAGTAGCAGTGTGTGTAGAATGCGTATGTGGTTGTGTAACGAGCTTACTTATAATAGACGGTGAATCAAGAGCAGCAGAGGTGTTCAGAACCGTACCTCTTCTTGTAGTGGATGGTAAAATAGGAAACTTGCCATCACGAGACTTACCCATGATGGATGGATAGCAGCGAACAATAGAGAATCCAAGTGAACTTAATAAATAAAGCTATGCTCCCTGGCAACGGCACCAGAAAATAGTCTTGATGACCCACAAGTATAGGGGGTGTATCACAGTATTTTCGAGGGAAGTGAAACCCAATTTATTGATTTGACACAAGGGGAACCAAAGAATATTTATAAGCCTTAACAACTGAGCTGTCAATTCAGCTGCACCTAGAAACAATCTTGCTCATAGCAGTTTATTAGTAGCAACAGTTTTGTAATAGGAGTAGTAATGCAACAGCAGTAGTAAAGCAAAGACATCAGTAACAATAGCAGTAAACAGTGGGATTCGAGTGCGGTAGGCATAGGGATGGATGGACGGGCGTTGCATGGACAAGACAATTCACAAAACAATCCGACCATAGGGCAATTACAGATAAATAAGATAAAGCATCCAAGTACTAGATAATCTTAGGCATGTCTTCCATATATAGTCATACGTGCTCGCAATGAGAACTTGCACAACATCTTTTGTCCTGCCAGCCCGTTTGCAGCGGGGCCTCAAGGGAAGTACTGGCAATTAAGGTGCTCCTTTTAATAGAGCACCGGAGCAAAGCATTAACAGTCCGTGAACACATGTGATCCTCACATCAAAGCCATTCCCTCCGGTTATCCCGATTTCTATCACTTCGGAGCCATTGGTTCCGGACAACAATGTGTGTATACAACTTGCAAATAAGACCAAGAACAATACTATCATAATGAATCAATAACATGTTCAGATCTGAAATCATGGCACTCGGGCCCTAGTGACAAGCACTAAGCCCAACATGTCGCAACAAAGTCATAAAGCACTAATAAAAGATACTAGGCACCATGCCCTAACAATCTGATGCCATTACATGAACAATCTCATCCAATCCCTACCATCCCCATAGCCTATGGCGGGGGATTAGTCACTCATAGATGGGGAAACATAGATGGTCGATGGAGAAGCAATGGTGATGATGATGGCGATGATCTCCTCCAATTCCCCATCCCGGCATGGTGCCAGAACGGAGTTTCTGGTGCTGTTTCATGGAATCTGGTGCTGGCGGCAGAGCGGAACTCCTTCTAGAAAAAACGTCGACCCCCCCCCCAAAGTTTTTAGGTCAGAAGGCTCCTTATAGGCGAAGAGAGAGGACGAGGGGGTGCCTGGGGGGCCCACACCACCCCCTGGTGCAGCTTGGCTTGGCCCGCACCACTAGGTGGTGTGGCCACCCCCTGGCTCTTCTCTGTCTCGTATTCTGGCTCCTGGAGTCTTCGGGTGAAATAGGATTTTCGGCATATTTTCCGGGATTTTTCCTGATAGTTGATTTTCTGCACAAAAAGTAGACACAAAGGCAATTCTGTTGAAAACAGCGTCAGTCCGCGTTAGTTGTATCCAAATCACACAAGTTTAGAGGAGAAAGAATAGCAAAAGTGTTCGGGAAAGTAGATGCATTTTGGACATATCACTAAGTTATTGAAAATGAGCTCTCCTTTCCGTGTCAAAACATTGCTTCATTTCAGATGGTAGGTGTTTATAGCTCAACTTCAGTATAGGAAAGATCTCATCATTTTTCCTCTGACATTATAACCAATATTACTTTCTTCAATGGCCTTCCATTCTTGCACTTGTTGGTCCTGTAATTTAAGCTGCTGACACCACAACAACTACTATTTTTATTGTGTCATATAACTTGCTTTAGTGAAAAAGGATGGCCTTCATGCCTTTTGTCTCAAATTTATACCTTTGCAATTCATGAAAGAATGTTTACAAACTTTGTTCCGCTAGTTTCAGCGAATGATGTATCTTTGGTTTATATACTCATAGTTTCAATTTGTTGCCTTACCTTTATCCTAAGTTCTTTCATTCTTACAGATAGTAGCATTTGAAGTTTGAACGCTTATTTTTTGGTATACTTACATCTGTAAGGTGGCATAAAAAGGTGAGATTGTCGGCACTTTTGATTAATATATTATTTTGATAATGTTCCCACTTTGGTGAAACTTTCTTTGATTCAGCAGATAAATGAATGCTTGGTTACATTACTTTGTTGTATACTTTGAGGCTTTCTCCTTCAGAATTTTGAGGCAGATATGCCTTCTTTTTTAGCTCTATCTAGTGGTGTATGTTGGCTGTGTATGCTGGAGGTTTGTTTCTAGTACTAAAACTTCCTTAGGTGTGTACAGTAGATCTATCTAGTGGTTTATGCTGGTGGTGTTTGTGCTTGTAGTTATGTGTGCTACCAGCAAGGTTGCTGGCAGAAAAGGATCCACAGACTTCATATTGTGAATGTAGTTGTGTATGCTAGCAGCAAGTTGATGGTTGTGTTTGTGCATATGGTGCGCATCGCAAACATCAACCGCCAGGTGTCAGTGCGCTACATCCCGCTCATGATCCTCAACTTAGCCAGGACATGGCTCAACAGCCTCCACGACAACAACATCAATGCTTGGATTGATTTCGAGCGGGCGATCGTTTCCAATTTCACTGGCACGTACAATCGCCCGGGCCGCCCCGACAAGCTTTCCCTATGCGTTCAAGGCAAGGACAAGACCGACTGCTCCTACATCATCCGGTGGACAACCATGCACAACTCTTGCAAGGGGGTGTGCAAGCACCAAGCAATTGACTCCTTCATCAACGGTTGTAGAGACGACACCATGCTCAAGCATAAGCTTTGCCGGTTGTAGCCCGACCCCATGGCCAAGACCATGGAGATCATGGACAAGTACACCACCGTGGATGCAGCGATGAAAAGGTCCATCCGATTGGATGACCAGGGGCAGATCATCATGGAGTTCTCCACAGACCGGCGCTAGTCGGAAGGGAACAACCACAACACCAAGAGGCATGACAACCGCCACGGCAAGAGGAAAGATGACCAGCCGGGTGGAAGCTGTCCAAGAGGACCCGACTGTAGGCGGCAGCTGTAGACAGAAGCCCAACGACCGACCACCTCGGCCCAAGTGCACCATCGAATCGATGCTTGACGGCCCATGCAATTTTCATAGTGGTGATAAAAAGTCGGCTACACATACAACCCGCCAGTGCACCTGGACAACGAAGATGGCCGAGGTTTGTGGTTTACCACTGCCACCCCCTCCTCCGCCAGCCGGTGGGCAGCAGGATAACCGTGAGCGCCAAAACCTCTAGGATGAAGACGGAGGAGACTATCCTCACCGGGTAGGGAACTACCACATCTTCACCACCTAGACGGAAACCAAGCACAGCGAAAGACACCGCGAGGCGGAGGGGAACGCAATTGTCCCTTCCATTCCCTAGTTCCTGAACTGGTCCGAGCAAGAGGTCACGTGGAGCCCGAACGACCAGCCGGACGTGCTGCCGCATCCGGGCACATACGCCATGGTCCTTGAACCCATCATCATCTCCAAGAAACACTCGTGGAGGCTCTCCCGCGTCTTGGTCGACGGAGGAAGCAGCATCAACCTCCTGTACCACAGCTCCCTAGACCGGTGCAGCATCAGTGAGTGCCAACTGGAGCCATCTAGCACCTCCTTCCACGGAGCCGTTCTGGGTCCATCACATTCACCCATCGGCAAGATCCGGCTAGACATCATCTTTGGCACGGAAGACAATTTCTGTGCGAGCCTATCTAGTTCGAGGTGGTCAACCTCTGCAGCGCTTATCATGCTATCTTGGGATGCCCCGCGCTCACCAGCTTCATGGCGGTGCCACAATACGCGTACCTCAAGATGAAGCTCCCTAGGCCAAAGGGAGTAATCACCATCACAGGTGATTACAGGCAGTCGGTGGAATGCGCCATAGACGGCTCCAAGATTGCCAAGGCCATGATCATCATAGAGGAGAAGCATGTTATCATGCAGAACATGGCGGCCCAACAGGCGGACATGCCGACTGGCGAGCCAAAGCCGGACGGAGAGGCACAGTTCAAGCCATCAAAGGGCTGCAAGAAGATCCTGCTGAACGAGGCCGAGCTAGACAAGTTCGTCCTGGTCGGAGACGGCCTTGGTAGCAAACAGGAAAGCATGCTCATCGACTTCCTCTATGAGAATCGGGATATCTTTGCATGGTCCCCCAAGGACATGCCTAGTATTCAGAGGGAGCTCGCCGAGCACTCTTTACATGTCAGGCCGGATGCAAAGCCGGTAAAGCAATCACTACGCTGCTTCTCAGAAGAGAAGAGAAGAACCATTGGTGAGGAAATCACCCAGATACTCTTAGCCAGATTCATGATGGAGGTTTTCCACCCAAAATGATTGGCAAACCCGGTGCTGGTCCTGAAAAGGAACAAGACTTGGCGCATGTGTGTTGACTACACCACCCTCAACAAGGCATGACCCAAAGATCCATTCGCCCTGCCAAGGATAGACCAAGTGATCGACTCCACATCCGGTTGTGAACTATTGTCGTTTATGGATGCGTATTCCGGCTACCACCAGATCCAGCTGAACCCCGCTGATCAAATAAAAGACAGAATTCATCAACCCATATGGGGTGTACTGCTACACCACCATGCCATTTGTACTGAAAAATGCAGGCGCCACATACCAGCGCTGCATGCAGAAGTGCCTATAATCGCAAATTGGCAGAAATGTGCATGCCTATGTTGATGGCGTGGTGGTCAAGACAAAGGAGAAGCGGACGCTCCTCGAAGACCCGAAGCAGAAATTCACCAACCTTTGCTAGTTCCAGATGAAGCTTAACCCAGAGAAGTGCGTATATGGTGTCCCAGCCGGCCAGCTCCTTGGTTTCCTCGTCTCAAAACATGGAATCGAGACCAACCCCGAGAATATCGGCGCAATTGAGCGCATGCAGCCACTACAGAATCTGCGCGACATGTAGAAGTTCACCGGTTGCCTGGCCTCCCTCAGCCGATTCGTCAGCCGGCTAGGCGAGAAGGCACTCCCCCTGTATCAGCTCATGAAGAAAATGGACAAGTTCATCTGGACGGCACAGGCGGGCAAGGCCTTCCGCGACCTCAAGCGCATGTTCTCCTCTCCACCAATACTGGCAGCCCCAGCCGCTAAGGAGCCAATGTTGATGTACATTGTAGCTACCAATCGGGTCGTCAGCATCATGCTGGTGGTTGAGAGACCAAAAGAAGGAAAAGCTCATTCAGTTCAACGCCCGGTGTACTACCTGAGTGAGGTACTCACGTTGTCAAAGCAGAACTACCCTCACTATCAGAAGCTGGTGTATGGCATGTACATGGCCGCCAATAAGTTGAAGCACTACTTCCAAGAGCACTCCATCCGGGTAGTGGCGTTAGCCCCCCTGTCGGAGATCACCGGTAACAAGGACGCCACGGGTCGAGTGGAAAAATGGGCAATAGAGCTCGCCGCGCACTCCATCCAGTACGAGCCGAGAATGGCGATCAAGTCTCGGGCCCTAGCGGACTTCCTCGTCGTTTGGGAAGAGACGCAATACCTGCCTCCATGTCCCGACTCCATGCATGGGAAGCTACACTTTGACGGCTCCAAGATGTACGGGGGACTCGGAGCCAGGGTCGTCATCACCTCTCCAAAGGGGGACCAGCTAGAGTAGGTGCTCAAATCCACTTTTTCGCATCCAACCACATCACTGACTATGAAGCGCTCGTCAACAGCCTCAAGATGGCAAAACAGATCGGCATAAGGCGCATCGTCTGCTTCGGTGACTCAGACTTGGTGGTGTAGCAAGTATCAGGCGATTGGGACGCCAAGGACACAAACATGGAACTATACCGCATCTTCATATAGCAGTTATGCGGCTGTTTCCGGGGATGCGAGTTCCACCACATACCTCGACTAAAAAATGAAGTCGCGGATGCACTCCCTGCATCGGGTCGACAAGAGCAGCAATCCCGCCTGGATTCGCACTCGAGCACTTACGCAAGCCCTCCATCACGCCATCTATGGAATCCGACTCCATCATGTTGGATGCGGACCCAGTCACTGCCGGCTCAAAGCAACCTGATGCCGCACTGCACCCAGGGACTTCCACGCCACACCTGGGGGCAAGCGTGTACATCGTCATCAATAATGAGCTCTACTAGTGCTGCATAAGCCAATAGAAAGGAATATGGCTGCTATGTGGGAACCTAGGATTAATCCTCCGAGAATCTCCGTTATGCATACAACCACGATACCATGATCAGTTAGTCGTGGCACATAACCGACGAGTATCAAAGTAAACATCCAATACATAAGGAATACATGTCATACCTTAGTTGCCTTTATGGCTACATCGATCAACATCAGCGGAACTTCATTAAGCGTGGAGCCCGAGCCATGCCTTTACCTACACGCAACTGACTGGGAGAATAGCCTAGCTCGCATAATCGTCCACTTCCCCTTCTTCTCTATATTTGACCAAGAAAATAGCCAGGGACAATGCCAGTGAGTACTTTGAATGTCCTCGCAAACCACCTTAAGAGACTAATAAAAGCGAGATGATATGCAATATGGTGTGGTAGTAGGAGGGCTCCAAGAGAGGTTCTTTTCTCAATTAGTTTCTCTTGTAGATATAGCATCTACATATCATTGTTGAAAACTTTTGTAAACCATTTTGGAAACCTTTTGAAAAGTTTTATAAACATTCATACTGGGTCACCCATTTGTTCCTTCTTCCGGTCACTCCATGACCAAACTCCTTTCATTCCTTTCCGACCATCCCATGGTCAAAACAGGTATCCTTGCCGACCATCCCATGGTCAAAACATTTCCAAAACCATTTCTTTTCCGAAATCCTTTTTGGAAAACAAAACCAGCACCGCTCTACAGCAACCTTCCCAACCATCCATGACCGCGAACGCGGCTATTCGAATAGATTTACACTCTGTAGAGGTTGTACACTATACCCACACATCCGGGTACACTACCCTAATCTTCACCGATCGTGGGTCGAGTAACCGATCAAGACTCATAGGATGCCCACTCTAGTATAAGTGCCTACCCTATGAGTGTTATTCCCCTCAAAACCGGGACGTCGGGTAGCGAGTACCAACCGGAGCACTTTTTCGACTTCTCGAGTGTGCGCTTTCAATGAGGGGCTCATAGTAACGTGTGGAGGCCAGCAGACCCTTCATTCCTTCTCTAGGTCGATGTCCCACATGGACCTTTATCAGAGAAGGCCCACCCTCCAGGGATCCCCGATCCCCTGTAGTAGTTGCGAGGCACCTTATATCAGAATAGACAAGCATCAAATCCAGCCCTGTCCTATTCCAGAGTAATGTGGTTGCACAGGGTTAATTGTTCTAGCAAATCTGCAAAGAACCGGGTGCGTTTTTGTAAACCTTTTTCCTCCATCTTTTCTTTAGAATTTTGTAAAACAAAAACCTTTTTCTTTCTCAACATCTGTTGGGAGGTCCCACCTCACCAAGGTTTTATCATAAAACTTTTGGTAAAACTTTTTTGGGGGTCTTCCCATCTTCTAGTTTTGCTTCGGCTAAAACAGGGTCTCCAAAGGCGTATGGTGGATATACACCATCTATTCTACTAGGGACAAGTCTGTATCATCAAGGGAGTTGTACTTAGTAGTACAAAAGTGTAATAGTTCAGAGGAGCCAAACCACTACCAAGTATACATCAACATATAGTAAAACAATGTAGTTTTAATAAATCGTAGATAAAACATGCATAGGTAAAACAGTAGGAAAAGGCTTATGAGAAAGAAGGTGGCTTGCCTGATGATCAGCAATATGACAATATGTCCCTAGACTTCTTCTTAGAAAACCATAATAACCAATAAAAACCATCTTCTTCTGCTCTCCGCTATAATCGCAACTATCGTCGATAAGGATCACATCCAAGCAAACAAAAGGGCACAGTCAAAACAAGGCCTACAATCAACAATATCACCCAGCAAGCAAGCAATTGAATAAACTCCAATTAAGGTTTAGTAGTTTTAGAGAGGATTAGATTTGGGAGGTTGAGATGGCCTTGGAGAAGGGGACGAACACCCCTTAGGGTTTATTGTCGAGGAACTACCTAAGAGGGGGTTTTGGAACCCAGGACATATTGTGTATGGTACCATTTTATAAAAATGATACCTTTAGGTAGATGTTGATAAAATGAAACCAACAAAAGTAGTTTCACTATCTTATCACTTTTCTTTAAATAGTTATGATTTTCCTAGTGAAATAACTTCTAGTTCTAGGGAATAAATCATCAGAAAAATTCTGGAGATCCAAAAATTATTTCCTTTTATGGTTAGGTAGGTCTTTATGTACTTGTTCACTGAGAATTGGAATCAGGTCAGAATAATTACCAGAATGCCCTCAGGAAATTCACAAAAGCAGTTCTATGGACAAATTGTCTTTTTCACCAAATTAAATCTACTGAATATTTTGATTTGATTCCAAGGTCACAGGGTAGGCATTTAGAAAACGTTTCTAGAGGAATTGGATTCACTCTTTTTGGAGTTGTCAAACTCCTGGAGTGTTTTATTTAGAAATAATACCTCTTACAGAAGGATTTAATTCACTAAAATTGAACAGGGCCTCAATACAATTTTATATCCTGGATTTTTGGTAGACCATAGTGTACCACATCACAGAGAATTGGAATTGGGTCAATACCTTTGTTGGTTTGGCCTAGAGAAAATCCTAAAGTCAGATACTAATAGTTTTTGTTATTTTTACTATAGACAAACTACTATTTACCTTGGCATAAGGCTTATGCTAGCTGATAGGTATAGCAATTACCTTCCAGGAGAACTTTGATTCACCCCAAATGGATATGTACAACTCTCTGAGGAATTTATTTAGTGACAAGGATACCTTTTTGTAGATTTAATGCCAGAAAATAATGAAGTTTATTTTTGGCAAACTACTAGTTATTCATGTGGCACAAAACATGTAAGAACCTAACGGAATTTAGATCTAGGGTATTTGTGTTGGTTTTCATTTTTAAAACTATTTAAACTAACATGGATATATAGCAAATCTGGAAAGAGATTTGGTTTTAAAAAGAAAAAGGGGAGATCCTCAGCCGGGCCGGATCCAGGCGCAGCTGAGCCTCCCGACGCACTACCGGCCCACTAGCGCCGCAGTGAGCGTGCGGTGGCGATTCAAATTGCTTCCAAGTGGGGCCCGCCGGTCAGTGACCTTGGGAGGCCGACCCGGTACGTCGTGATCTGGACTGTCCGAGTAAGGCGCATCCAACGGCAGGTGGCCGTCTTCTTCCTCCCGGTCGGGGTGGATAGAGGACAAACCCTAGGGGCAGCGAGGCAGTACGGGGAGCTCACCGGAGGGGCGGCCGGGCCACGGGGAGGCCGTGGGGCGACGCGGTTGACGACAGGGATCTCGGGGATGGGCGGGAGCGGCGGTTTCCGAGAAGAGGCGAGGTCGCGGGCATTCGCGCCGCGACCGGCTTCAGGGGCTCGCCAGAGGGCGCGGGGTAGGTGGCGGCAAGGTGTTGGGTGACGCGGGGGTCGGCGACGGTCCTGGCGGTGGCGGCGGTGACACAGGGACTCCTCTTGTGCATGCACGCTCACGGAGCTCGTCTCGGTGGTCACCGGAGTTCGTACCTGCGAAGGGTAGAAGCCCAGAAAAAGGGTAGGGTTAGACTTCGAGGGTCAAGGGGGTCTCAGAAAGGGGACATCTAGAGAAGAGGGGGCTGGGGAGATGGCACCATGCTTGGAACTTGAGTAATGGCTGAGAGGCCATTTTCTTCCATCCTCGGCCAAAGTAGGGCATGGGAGGAGTGGGTCTCAGGGGTGGTAAGAGGAAGGAAGAGGAAGCAAATGAGGGGCAGAGGAGGCACGGGGTGGTCTCTAGCCCTTTTTATTTGGGGTAGATGGGTTCATGGTGGACTAAGCTTATTCTAGGCTAGGGTTTCATCCAGGGCTCTCCTATTGGCTAGGATGGGCGATGGAGAGAGGTGAGGAAGGGTACTGGTCGTGTTGAGAGACAGAGAAGGCGGGGGTGAATGCTATATTCAAAAAAAGAAAGAATGGAGACAAGACATGTCCATGGTCTCCTTCAGAGCCAAACACAAAGGACAACAGTGAGAGGTTTCTACAGTGCATTGCTATAGTGAAACTCGACCAGGGGAGGTGGTGTGCTGTGCAAGCTTGCTGGACTAGGTTTGAGGCAGGTTTGGTGGAGTCTAGATCTTAGTTTTGGATTTGTTAAATCCTTGCTCTAATGACTATCATCAAGGAAGTTTCCAAAACTTGATCTAGGCAAGATGAGATAAAGGTGCTCGTATCTAGATAGGGTTAAGTCCCACCCCTAGGAATTCTTTGAGATTTTTTAGACCATTTAGAGTTCACTAAAAACCATTTAGTCAAAAAGTGCAAAAATCATTTAAAGAAGCTCATCTAATATTTTTTCATTGTACAAGGTTGGATTTTGATGTGGGATGGTCCCAATTGTGAATACACCCTTAGGAGAATTTTCTCGAGATCTATTGAGGATTAAAAGTATTTAAAACAATTCTTATTCCATTTCTGCCATTTAAGAAAAAGGGCAAAAAGAATTATTGAAACTCTTCAAGAATATTTATTTTTGAAGTGGGATGCTAGGGTATGATATATGGGACTCAATCGTGCTTAAAGTTAGGGAAGTGTTTTGGCAAAATCCAAACTTTCCTTTTTGGAAGAGGTTCTGAAGAATTTGTCTATTAAAGGAATTAAATAGATTTGGAGGCAAAATAATTATGGGTAATTATTTATAAATCTTTAGGATCAAGGTAGATGATGTATAGAAGGTGTAGCAAGCATTTTCAACATTGGTAATTGGAAATCCAACTTGAATTAGATGGAAAACAAGGGGTTGTGGATCTAGGGTGATGTTATTTTTATACCACCAAAACATGGGTGTTACTTGGAGATTATAGCTCACCTTGATGCAAGGTATAGATGGGTAGTTAGAACAACTCATATAGATGATCCTGGCACAAGGAGTTTGGAGTGGTTACATTTGAGGTGGTCTGGAAGTGACGGCAAACTTTGTTGAAATTAAGGTTGCCATACCAGATGAGTCATGATGCCTTATAAACCATGTGGGTTTAAGTATCACAAGGACCCACTTGGAACAAGTGAAGAAGATGTTGATAGACCTGTATGAGTAGATCACAACCATGCAAAGATTTGGTCCATAGAAGGCTGGATGATGGTGTGAGCTTCTGTCAAAGTAGGCATGATGACAAGATTTGCAGGAAATGTTATTTTCTTGCCTGCAAAACCATCAAGAACAAGTAGGTTGGAGGATGATATAACCAAGGGAAAATGTGGTTCTTGGTATTCCTTAGGAAGGTTAACAAGATGGTTCAATTTTATTAACAATAATGGACAAGGGTTGAGAAAGGGAGGCATTCAAAAAGGTGATGTTGGAAGTAGTTTTCCAGACAGCCAAATCTGGCAGATTTATGGTTTTTGACTAGAATGTGGGTGGTGATGATTTTTATGGGTTGCAAGGTACCAAAGCATCATCAAGTGGATTATGTTGAAGAGTAAATTGAGTAGAAGGGATCCATGCTTTATATTTGGCTTCCTTGCTGTTAGCGGAAGGATATAGAAGGTACCAAAGCATCATCTGTCTTGGAAGGCAGACTTGCTGTTAGCGGAAGGATATAGTTTTCCTGAAACCTGAGCGGAGGTCTTCGAGCGACGCCCTACTGTATCAGCCTTGGCGGGGTGGTTTCCTAACGCAGCTTTTAAGGGGTTAGCTCAAGGTAAATTGGTGGTTTACGACTCTTCTTGCTATTAGTTAGATAGGGTTAAAGCACTCAGCGTCGGGTAAGCTATCTTCATTGGTATTTGTTGCTTCTGCTTGATGGCGGAGTGGACTTGTTGCCTTCACACTTCCTAATCAACTTACTTTAGGGGTAGTTCTGACCTTCTAGGGAGGAACGTTCCGTTAGTTTAGGTAGGGTCGACTAGATTAGTTAATCTTATGAGGCGGTCAGAAGCTCTAATACACTAAAGGTTAGTGTGTTTAGGTCTTCACTTCTTGTCTTGGTTGACGTATCAGATGGTTTCTTGTGGATATTGAGGATCCTTCGGAGATCGACTTCCAACTCCAACAGAATTCTTGCTGTAGTAGACTGAGGAACAAGGGAGTGTGGTGTTATTGACGAGTCTTGTGAGGTGAGTTGACGACGTATGCCGTCCTGCTGAAGTGAAATCTCTGAGTTGATTCTGACTTGACGATGTCGAACTCCTGGTTCTTGCGATGCTTTACCTCTCATATACTCTCGAGGTTATTCTGGGTCTTGATGTCTACGCACTTCTATTCTTGTAGATAGTTGTTGGGCCTCCAAGTGTAGAGGTTTGTAGAACAGCAACATGTTTTCCGTTAAGTGGATTACCCAAGGTTTATCGAACTCAGGGAGGAAGTGGTTAGAGGTATCCCCTCTCAAGCAACCCTCCAATCAAGATACAAGAAGTCTCTTGTGTCCCGAACACACCCAATACACTTGTCAAGTGTATAGGTGCACTAGTTCGGCGAAGAGATAGTGAAATACATGTGGAAATGGTGATAGAAAATAGCTTGATGGCGTGGAAAAGACTAAAGTAAAACTGAAATAAAGAAGGAAGCAAGCAAACATGTAATAGATCTAGTAACAAATGGTGTTTCAATGCTTAGAAACTAGGCCTAGGGATCATACTTTAACTAGTGAACACTCTCATATAAATATATTCTTCTTTATGATACTACGCTGAACTACTCTCCGGTTGAACACTCTAATCGATGGTAGGGCTATAACAGCACACCTCAAAGTTTGCCTTTCCCATCTAGAAAACCCCACACTGTCACCTTGAGCACTAGATGGTTCCAACAAACACCACAATTTCATAAAGACATCCAATTCCAAATATAACTCATAACAAGTATTTGTAATCTCTAGCCTAAGTGCCACCATGGTGTGCACGCTGTCACTTTCACACACATGGGGAGAGCAGAGATCTATTAAAGCACTTGAGTAGCAAGGTAGATCTACTTGATTACAAAGCTTATGATCACAATATGATCATGCATAGAGAGAGAGATGAACACATAGGTACCGGTATAACCCTTAGCCTCGAGAGAGAACTACTCTCTCCTCATCATGGGAATCAACAATGGTGATGGAGATGGTGGTGGAGATTGATGGAGATGGCTCCAGGGGCACTTCCCCGTCCCGGCAGGGTGCCGGAACAGAGACTGTCCCCCGAATCTCCCCTTCGGTGGCAGCGGTGCTGCGGAACTTTTCGTGGCTGGAGGCTTGCCTATTTAGGGCTTTTGCCTCGGGGGGACTTTATAGGCAAAGGAGGAAAGGTCAGTGGCCGGCCAGGGAGTCCACACCATGCCCTGGCGCGGCCTGGGGGGACCCGCACCTAGGGGTGGTCTGGCCACCTAGTGGCTCCTCTCCGGCTCTCCTTCTGGCTCCGTGAATCTTTCGGGAAAATATCAACTTTGGCTTTTGTTCGGTCCAGTTCCGAGAATATTGATTTTCTGACTTTCTTGGAACCAAAAACAGCAGAAAACATGCAACTGGCACTGTGGCTCTTGTTAATAGGTTAGTCCAAGAAATCATATGAAAAGTACTCCAAAGTGTGGACAAAACACACGGAAGTAGATAAAACCAAGCATGGAACATCAAAAATTATAGATACATTTGCAATGTATCAGATCTCATTACCGACATCTAACACAGGGGTTTCCTGAGTTACTAGGTGGGTTATCGCTCCTCGAGGCACACTGTTACAAAGGTCACAACAAACCATAACATACAAACAAGGTGAACAGAGCGAGAGAATCGCAGTGTCCTCGGCAAACAACACACATCAAGCAACATAGGATGCACTTAGGCAAGCAAGCACGGTCAATGCTAGGGACCAAGGAGTTAACTACTCACGAGGTACGGGAAACCTATTCTTAGGTGTTTTGACCCTAGATATCGTCTTTCTTCCGCTCGGAGTCACTATCTTGCAGATGAAGCCTTCATTGTATCTTGGGCTCTTCTTGATAGTGCAACACTTGAGGTCTTCTAATTATGGGGATTCCCCTAGTAGAGCGATATTGTAGTCTCCTTGTGTTTGCTGGTAGTTGCTTGTCTTCATCTTATTCTCATTGTCTTCACCAGGTTCTAGATCCTAGTTATTTAAAATCCGTAGGTTTGAAGTTTGGGCGAGAGTTAGAGCAAACCATTTTCGAAAGCATTTACTTAGAGTAAGAGAAGAAGTCGAACTTTTTGAAACTCCTTGAGAAACTAGTTTTCGACGGCCGAGGTTTTCAAAATGAGGTTCCTGTTTAGCGACCATGCTAACTAAGGCTCTCCTACAGTCAGGATGGCTCTCATACCAAGTCTGTGGGGCCCCAGATTAATCCTCCGAAAAATCCCTGTTATGCATACAACCACGATCCGATGATCAGTTAGGCGTGGCACATAACCAACGAGTATCAAAGTAAACATCCAATACATAACGAATAAATATATGACCTTAGTTGCCTTTATGGCTACATCGATCAACATTAGCAGAACTTCATTAAGCGTGGAGCCCGAGCCATGGCTTAACCTACAGGCAGCTGACTGGGAGAACGGCCTAGTTCGCATAATCGTCCACTTCATCTTCTTCTCGATATCTGACCAAGATAATAGCCAGGGACAATGCCAGTGAGTACTTTGAATGTACTCGCAAACCACCTTAAGAGAGTAATAAAAGTGAGATGATATGCCATATGGCTATGGTAGTCGGAGGGCTCCAAGAGAGGTTCTTTTCTAAATTTGTTTCTCTTGTAGATATAGCATCTACATATCATTGTTGAAAACTTTTGTTAACCAGTTTGGAAACCTTTTGAAAAGTTTTATAAACATTCAGACTAGGTCATCCATTTGTTCCTCCTTCCGGTCATCCCATGACCAAACTCCTTTCATTCCTTTCCGACCATCCCATGGTCGAAACAGGTATCCTTGCCGACCATCCCATGGTCAAAACATTTCCAAAACCATCTATTTTCTAAAATCCTTTTTGGCGAAAAAAACCAGCACCGCTCTACAGAAACCTTCCCAACTGTCCATGACCGCGGGCGCGGCTATTCGAATAGATTTACACTCTGCAGAGGTTGTACACTTTACCAACACCATCTAGGTACACTACCCTGATATTCACCGATTATGGGTCGAGTAACCGATGAGGACTCTCCGGATGCCCACTCTAGTATAAGTGCCTACCCTATGACTATTATTCCCCTCCAAACTGGGACGTCGTGTACCGAGGACCAACCGTAGCGCTTTTTCCACTTCTCGAGTGTGCGCTTTCAATGAGGGCATCATAGTAACGCGTGGAGGCCAACAGACCCTTCGTTCCTTCTCCAGGTCAATGTCCCACATGGACCTTTATCGGAGAAGGCCCACCCTCTAGGGATCCCCGATCCCCTTTAGTAGTTGCGAGGCAGCTTATACCATAATAGACAAGCATCAAAGCTAGTCATGTCCCATTCTAGAGTGATGTGGTTGCAAAGGGTTAATTGTTCTAGCAAAGAACCAGGTGCGTTTTCTTAAACCGTTTTCCTCCATCTTTTCTTCAGCATTTTGTAAAAAAAACCTTTTTCTTTCTCAACATCTCTTGGGAGGTCCCTCCTCACCAAGGTTTTATCATAAAACTTTTGGTAAAACTTTTCCGGGGGTCTTCCCATCTTCTAGTTTGCTTTGGTTAAAACGGGGTCTCCAAAGGGGTATGTTGGATATGCACCATCTATTATACTAGGGACAAGTAGGTATCATCAAGGGAGTTGTACTTAGTAGTACAAAAGTGTAATAGTTCGTAGGAGCCAAACCACTACCAAGTATACATCAAAATATAGTAAAACAATGCAGTTTTAATAAACTGTAGATAAAACATGCATAGGTAAAACAGTAGGACAAGGCTTATGAGCAAGAAGGTGGCTTGCCTAATGATCAGCAATATGGAAATATGTCCCTGGACTTATTCTTAGAAAACCATAATAACCAATAAAAACCATCTTCTTCTGCTCTCCGCTATAATCGCAACTATCGTCGATAAGGATCACATGCAAGCAAACAAAAGGGCACAATCAATACAAGGCCTACAATCACCAATATCACCCATCAAGCAAGCAATTGAATAAAATCCAATTAAGGTTTAGTAGTTTTAGAGAGGATTGGATTTAGGAGGTTGAGATGGCCTTGGAGAAGGGGACGAACACCCCTTAGGGTTTATTGTTGAGGAACTACCTAAGAGGGGGTTTTGGAACCCAGGACATATTGTGTATGGTACCATTGTATAAAAATGATACCTGTAGGTAGATGTTGATAAAATGAAACCAACAAAAGTAGTTTCACTATCTTATCACTTTTCTTTAAATAGTTATGATTTTCCTAGTGAAATAACTTCTAGTTTTAGGGAATAAATCATCAGAAAAATTCTGGAGATCCAAAAATTATTTACTTTTATGGTTAGGTAGGGCTTTATGTACTTGTTCACTAAGAATTGGAATCAGGTCAGAATAATTACCAGAATGCGCTCAGGAAATTCCTAAAGGCAGTTATGTAGACAAATTGTCTTTTTCACCAAATTAAATCTACAGAAGCTTTAGATTTTATTCCAAGGGAAGAGGGTATGCATTTAGAAAACCTTTCTGTAGGAATTGGATTCACTCTTTTTGGAGTTGTCAAACTCCTGGAGTGTTTTATTTAGTGATAATACCTCTTACAGAAGGATTTAATTTACTAAAATTGAACTGGGCCTCAATAAAATTTGATCTCCTGGATTTTTGGTAGACAATAGTGTACCACATCACAGGAAATTGGAATTGGGTCAATACCTCTGTTGGTTTGTCCTAGAGAAAATCCTAAAGTCAGAAACTAATAGTTTTTGTTATTTTTACTACAGACAAACTACTGTTCACCTTGGCATAAGGCTTATGCTAGTTGATAGGTATAGCAATTACCTTCCAGGAGAACTTTGATTCACCCCAAATGGTTATGTACAACTCTCTGAGGAATTTATTTAGAGATAAGGATACCTTTTTGTAGATTTAATGCCAGAAAATAATGAAGTATATTTTTGGAAAACTACCAGTTCTTCATGTGGCACAAAACATGTAAGAACCTAAAGGAATTTAGATCTAGGGTATTTGTGTTGGTTTTAATTTTTTAAACTATTTAAACTAACATGGATATACACCAGATCTGGAAAGAGATTTGTTTTTAAAAAGAAAAATGGGAGATCCTCAGCCGGGCCGGATCCTGGCGCAGCTATGCCTCCCGAAGCACTACCGGCCCACTGGCACCACAGTGAGCATGCGGTGGCGATTCAAATCGCTGCCATGTGGGGCCCGCCGGTTAGCGACCCTGGGAGGCTCACCCGGTACGCCGACCCGGTACGCTGGGATCTGGACCGTCCGAGTAAGGCGCATCCAACGGCAGGTGGCCGTCTTCTTCCTCCCGGTCGGGTTGGACAGAAGACAAGCCCTAGGGGGGGCGGGGCAGTACGGGGTGCTCACCGAAGGGGCGGAGGGGCGATAGGGAGGCCGTGGGGCAACGCGATCGACGACGGGGATCTCGAGATGGGCGGGAGTGGCGGTTTCCGAGCAGAGGCGAGGTCGCAGGCATCCGCGGCGCGGCCGACTTCTGGGGCTCGCCGGAGGGCGCGGGGTAGATGACGGGGAGGGTGCTGGGCGATGCGGGGGTCGGCAGCGGTCCTAGCGGTGGGCGGCAAGGCTTAGTTCGACGCAGGGACGCCTCTTGCGCATGCACGCCCACGGAGCTCGTCTCGGTGGTCACCGGAGTTGGTACCTGCGACGGGTAGGAGCCCATAAAAAGGGTAGGGTTAGACTCAGAGGGTCAAGGGGTCTCAGAAAGGGGACATGCAGAGAAGAGGGAGCTGGGGAGAGGGCACCATGCTTGGAACTTGAGTAATGGCCGAGAGGCCATTTTCTTCCATCCTCGGCCAAAGCAGGGCATGGGAGGAGGAGTGGGTCTCGGGGGTGGTAAGAGGAAGGGAGAGGAAGCAAATGAGGGGCAGAGGAGGAAGGGGGTGGTCTCTGGCCCTTTTTATTTGGGGTCGATGGGTTCATGGTGGACTAAGCTTATTCTAGGCTAGGGTTTGGTCCAGGGTTCTCCTATTGGCCAGGATAGGCGATGGAGAGAGGTGAGGAAGGGTACTGGTCGTGCTGAGAGACACAGAAGGCGGGGGTGAATGTTGTATTGAAAAACAGAAAGAGTGGAGACAAGACATTTCCATGGTCTCCTTCAAAGCCAAACACAAAGGACAAGGGGGTAGAGGTTTCTACAGTGCGTTGCTACAGTGAAACTCGACCAGGGGAGGTGGTGTGATGTGCAAGCTTGCTGGACTAGGTTTGAGGCAGGTTTGGTGGAGTTTAGATCTTAGTTTTGGATTTGTTAAATCATTGCTCTAATGACTATCATCAAGGAATTTTCCAAAACTTTATCTGGGCAAGATGAGATAAAGGTGCTGGTAGCTAGAGATGGTTAAGGTCCACCCCTAGGAATTGTTTGAGATTTTTCAGACCATTTAGATTTCACTAAAAACCATTTAGTCAAAAAGTGCAGAAATCATTTAAAGAAGATCATCTAATATTTTTACATTGGACAAGGTTGGATTTTTATGTGGGATGGTCCCAATTGTGAATACACCCTTAGGAGAATTTTCCCGAGATTTATTGAGGATTAAAAGTATTTAAAACAATTCTTATTCCATTTCTGCCATTTAAGAAAAAGGGCAAAAAGAATTATTGAAACTCTTCAAGAATATTTATTTTTGAAGTAGGATGCTAGGGTATGATATATGGGAGTCAATCGTGCTTAAAATTAGGTGAGTGTTTTGGCAACATCCAAACTTTCCTTTATGGAAGAGGTTTTGAAGAATTTGTCTATTAAAGGAATTAAATAGATTTGGAGCCAAAATAATTATGGGTAATTATTGATAAATCTGGATGATCAGGGTAGATGATGTATACAAGGTGTAGCAAGCATTTGCAACCTTGGGAATTGGGCTGCCTTCTTTTTCTTATTGTGGAATCTTCCGCTTATTGTTTTTGTTCTTTTTCGCTTGGGTAGGGATGGCCAGTGGCGGGAACGAACCACGAGCATCGTCATTAGTAGTAGAGAGTTTGCTAGCCATGGAAATCATCGAGTTGAGGTTGAGCTTATTGTTGTCCTGGTGGCGCTTTAGTGTATGTCAGAGCAATGTTCCCTTTTCCAGGCCAATGATGAAGGCGGCCATAGAAGTTTGATCATGTACTCCCGCACATGAATTTTTCATGTCAAGACAACATGATAGGTAGGCATGAGAAGACTTGTACTTTTCTTGCACACACCGCTGTAGGTCACCAACGGTACAAGGACGCTTGTACGTATAGTCAAAGTTCTAGTTGAACACTTCATGCATGTCCAACCAATTGCAGATTAATTTCTCTGGCGAGTTGTTGATCCATTATTAGTCGGTGCCAGTGAGCATGAGTGGGAGGTACTTGACAACGACATTGGTGTTTCCCCCTGCGATTTAGATTGCTTCATAGCAGACCTGCAACCACATAACTAGCATGGCAGTGCCGTCATAGGGCTTGATAGTATTGTCAACCTGGAGGCCCTTAGAGTAAGTTGTCACCCGGATGACCGGTCCAAAACAACGTGGCCTCAAGTATGGCTCTTCCTTGGCTTGTTGGATCATGTCAAGACGCGATCGTGCATCGTATGGCTCCGGTTATTTCCCTTTTCCGCCATGGGGAGGAGAATTGTGGTGTGAGCCACGGGACCCGCCAGGTCCTCCGCCATTGTGGCTACTAGGTGGCGACGATGGTGGTGGTGGTGGTGGGTTCTCCTTCTTGCTGCTCCCTCCATGTGAATCCTCACGCCTTTCCTGGTTGCTTGTCGTACGTGGTGCTTCCTTGTGGGATCTTCTCATGTGTCCTTTGTTGCCACTGCGCTCTCCGTCATGTCAGGGATGTTCCCCTGGTCGCGTATAATGATACCAACCAAGGGGCACCTAGGGGTGGCATGCTTGTACAGTGGTGGAACTTTGGTTCCTCATGATGCTGGGACCACGGGGATGGTGGCGAGCGACGAGGGTGAGCCTTGTCTCCGTTGCCGGAGAATATGGGGATGGCATCAGTCCTGTTGCACACATCCCTCCGCCTTCGTTCTTTGGAGCCTATGTGGGATCCTTCATCACGGGGAGATCTTGGCCTTCGGCAGTTGTTCATGCTTCACTGGAAAAACTCCGGATTGGACTTGAGCCTTTGTGAGGTGGCCTTCTCCTGTTGTTTTCAAGCCTTGGATACTAGGTCATAGACCTGAGCCACCACTTCTAGTGACATGTATTGTTCGAGGAGGGTCTTGGTGACAACCATGTTGAGGGTGGGAGTTGGGATTACTTGCCTCCCCTCTGAATCGATATATGGGGTGGCTTTTTCCAGTTAGGACGCTTTCTACCCTAACTTGCGTCGAATGCTAGGATTGCCGATAACGTGAGCTTGTGCCTTCTTTTCCATGTGCTTTAGAAGCAACTGCTTGTATTTAGCCTCAATTGCTCTTTCTGCCTTTATCGATTTTTGTGCCTTGGCAAACGCTCTGTCTAGCTGGGAACCCTACACCGTGATGCACTTGGCCTCCACATGGATTTCCGCACGCTTATCGTCAAGCTCCGTGATGTTCCAGATATGAGCTACTATAATTGACTCGATGAGGAGTGGATCGTACAACACCTTGTCGGCTAGAGTGACCAAGGGGTTGCCAACTGCTCACGTGGATGGCGGTGGTGGTAGGTTTGTTTGGTTTGCAGCACTGGGTCTGGTAGTGAGTTCCTGCAGCTGCTGCGGGGGAATACATGGAGGCGGCATAGCCTTTGCATGACCCAGAGGATTGGTCGCCTTCTTGTCCTTAGCTGCCGCGACTCCTGCTTCCGCCGCTGCTGGCGGAGCTTTTGAGGCCACCTAGTCCTGCTGGTCTTCTTGTGTCATGTTCCTCATGGCCACCACTACCTAGCGGGAAGTGACAGCCTTCTCGGCGCGCTCCTCCCTCTCGATCTCCTTCTCGACCTCCCTCATAGCAGCATCGTATTCCTCTGAGTTAGTGTCAGAACCGTCGCCATCCATGTTGATGTCTTCGATGCCAGAGCTAGAGGGGGACGGTGCAGGGCCATTATTGTTGTTGCCTCCTCCAGTTGTGGCGGTGATGTCGGACTCAACTTCCTTGTTGGTGGAAGCGAAACTGTTAATAGTTGTGATCATCTCATTGAGGGTAAGCAAGCTGGTAGCTTGACGCCTCTGAAGCTTATGCAGGAGGAGTGTTCTAGGCGTGAGCCCTTCCACGAAGTGGTAGACAAGTTTGTCAGTGTGGTCACCTTCCAGGGTTTCTCTCACCCTTAACCATCTGGTGAGGTATTCACGAGGGGATTCTCCATCCCTCTGAACACATCAGGCTAGATAAAATATGGTGATAGCATCGACAAAGTGTGACATTCGCGTCTCCAACGCTAGGGGAAGCCAAGACGATCTACGAGGTCCTTCCACCATTATATCCTACACAGGGGTGGTTTGGGTGGGCCTTGAATTTTTCCGGTCTAAGTTGACAAACTCCGAAGAGAGATCCAACCCGTACCCTTCCACGAACGAATCATGCCCAGAGGAGGTCCGTGCTGGCCTTGACAAGTTTTCTGACTCCCTGGGAGCAAGGACCCGAGTTGGTTTTGCCCATGAAGATGTGGATGTTCCTAACTGGGACAACGGAGCAGCGGGTGGAGTTCGTCTTTGTTGGGATCCAGAACTTGTCCAGAGGAACAATCAGAATGTTGCCAGAGGAGAGAACGGTCCCAATGGCTACGGTGTCGCTGATTCCCGTGAAGAGATTGGACATCGCCCGGGGTAGAGCTTGTAGCGCCTATTTCCCCATGGTGGGTGCCAACTGTCGTGGTATTGCCGACGAGTATGCCATGGAGGGGTCCTCACAGTGCGTGTTTAGAGAGGTGGGAGAAGGCGGTGAGTTGGCGGGCACGAGGTAACACCACTTACCTAGGTTCAAGTCCAACCACAATGGAAGAACTCTACTCCTGCTATAAATCACTATAATGGCAATATGCCGAGTTACAGGGATTGGTTCGCTGTGCGAGGTGTTATGAATCATGCCCTAAAGGCTCCCATAGGTGCCAAAATCGAGGGTTATAGGGAAAAGACCTTTTCGAATAGGTTACAGAGTCCTATGCTAACAGTAACTAGTCTTCGTGTCTTGTACTCCAGGGCTCCGCGTAGGTCGATGACTGCGACGTAGCCTTCCTTTATCCGCCATGGGCCTCCCTTCTAAATCCATCTAACTGGTTCGCCCAGAAGGCCATGGGCCATGCTACCAACTATGGGCCACCCGGGTTAGCTAGATTAGAGTCATATAATGGTGATACACATTTAGCATATCCCCAGCATCCGTATTGAGGTGGTGGCGGAACGGTGCGTGCGGCTGCGTCCACCCGCATGACCTATCTCGATGGCGACATCTCTGAATAAGAGCGTGTCGGGGCGACTCCTGCTATATTGACGACCTCGATGATACGTGATGTCTGCAAGTGCACTGATCGTTTGTAGATAGTTTCAAAGTAAAGATATAGATCCCACAGGGATCCCAAAGGTAAATGTTTCTGAATGAAGTCTCTATAACACTCAAAGTTGTCACAGGTCTTCGAGTGAATTGACTGCAAGTGTGGCAATAAGAATGAAATTTGGATTAAACTAGATGTATTTAAATAAAACTAAAATGTAAACTTCAGGAATAAAAAGCATAAAAGTAAAAACAATTTGATTGCTTGTGGTTTTCTGCATATGACAAAGAAGCGCTAGGACAAACAGTTCATGGTGATAGTAAATGTGCTAGGAGGACGAATAATAAGTGTAACAATTATAATCTTATAAGTATATGTGTAGGCGAGCAACCCATAATTAGCCAGAACTCCTCTTGGTAGATTTCATCACAACTTCAATAGTCCTACTAGTATGTTACCAAAACCATGGTCAGTCACTATACGATTAAGATCCTTCAGGTTGCTTAGCAATTAAGCTCCTTGGATCGAACTAATGCAATAAGCGCAGTTGTTCCTCATGATCCTCGAGTCAAACTAGTTTCCATTGATATCCCTGTGTCACTCGGGGGGTTGCCGGTATGCTAGCAAACTAGATCCTATCTATGTACAACAAAGCATCATGTTGTCTGGGCCCTTAATTGGACAACAAGCATTAGGCATCCCACAGATAGTCAAGCACACATAATATAGTAATGAAAATCAATCACAAACAAATGGAAAATATATGTAGGGACATCGCATCTTACCAATCCCTTACATCTCCCATGCCCAAGGAACTTACTCACACATGAGAGAAGAAAGCATCATCGATATAATTAAATAAAGGGAGTTCTTTTAGATATTACCGTGGAAATCCACAATAAGAATAAAAAAGCAATCCAACACAATTCAAGATAGGAAGAAACAATCTCAAACCCAAATCTTGTAAAGTGAAGATCTCTCTCTCTCTCTCAAGTACAAGTAATGGATATGAGGGTGTGATGGCTAGGAGATCGAAGATCATGGAGCGAGATGAAGAACGTATTCCCCTTCTTCTCCGGATCTCTTCTTTCTCCTCTCTAGATGGGATGGCGGCTGCTGTGTTATGATTTTGCGCCCCGTCTCTTCAAGAAAGTTGTCCCTTTTGACAAGACGAAGGCGGCGGCAACTATATGGCGGGAGAAATATTCCCGCCATATAGTTTCTCGTTAAAGCTACAGTGTGCTTCCCTTGATTACTTACGAAAATAGACTTGCTTGTTTTCGACTAAATTTTGCATTTCTCTCGTTAAAACCTTCTATTGATGTTCAGAACCTAAAACACACATTAAAAACCAAGTTTTCTTCACTACTGAAGTATTAGTGTTAGGTAAAGTTAGAAAACGATAAAATCCAGAATAAAACCATCAATAAAAACCATCAAAAATATGTCGAATCTCACAGCTATCTACTCCCTCGAGTAACAAGAAAATAAGGAAGAATAGTGGAGATTCGAGACTGAAATAAAAGAACTTACAAGATCGAATTGGTGTCAAATTCTTTTCTTCACAATTCCTGCAATCTTAAACCTGATCATATAGGTATTCACAAGATTTCACTGAGTCCACTTCCTAACCACGTATATCTTGCTAGAAAATAAATCATATGCTCGAGCAAGTGTCAAAAGTTTAGCTAGGAAAGTGAAACAAATTCTTTTCGTGTCTCTCTTTGTTGAGATGAAAACTTTTTTCTCTTGTTTCTTTAATCAATTAAGAGTACTGAAGTTGCCACCAAAAACAATGAATTTAATAACAACTCACCTATTCCCACGTCAAAATTTCAAGACTCTTAGAGCACCTTTTTCCTTTCCTTGTTTTTCAAAAACTTCAGCCCTTTCGTAAAGAAATCATGCCACTATTTTTAACATGTTAATTGGGATTGTGTTGCACACTCGTGACCATGCCAATAGATAACTGTTGAGAAATAGCGGGCCAGAGGAGAACTTCAACTTCAATTGGAACATGAAACCACGAGGAGGCTAAAATTTTACCCATCATAGCATTGAAGCTACAAACACTTACATAACTCAATAGCCGAAATCAAGTGGTTTCCCACATTTAGATCGTTTGTTGGCTAGCAGAGTTAATAGTTCCCCATGGAGCACGACAGTGTTGTTACTGTAATTATTAGAAAAAGCAGTGGCATAATCTCTACTACTTCGAAGCATCCATTTTATCAAACAATTTCATTCAAGAGTGTTATCGAGTCTATTTACATTAAGCTCAAATGGGGTTGGGTATTTCTAAAATCAAATCCTTTGGGCTAAACATGGACTCAAGTCATCTTTTGGATGATTTTCCTTGTTGTAAATATGTCAGAAATATTTTAACAAAGTTTAAAACTCATTATTTCAAAGCTAAAAAGAGACACTAGCAACGGAATAGAATTTATAGGATAATAAGCTAAGTGGGGAGTGGCTCAAGTGCAAGCGAGTAAATAATTGTAGGATCAATTTAAAGTTGCGGAAAAGGTGATGAAAGTAACATGATACCTCCTCTTTCTTGCTTCATTCTCGTACTTGAGTCAAACCCCCTCTATATTTCCATATTGCCAAGTCACCTGAGATTGAGCAATTTCCGATAGAAACAAAGAAACAAATTTGCAATAAAGGTTACAACTATTTTTTTGTGATTTTCGTTTAGGAATGTGAACTGAAAGTAAACATGCAATTTGAAATAAGTAAAATAAATCAAAAGAAGAAATAAAAATATGAATGCAAGGTTTGGAGATTTTCAAACCTCCCCCAAGCTTAGGTTGTTGCCAGGCTCAGTTGTTACCATCGTTCCGCGGTTGGTGCAGATACTGCTGGTAGTAGTCAGGGAAGTGGTTCATGAAGTGACTGAAGTTGTGAGTTAAGGCACTAACATCCTCATTCACTCCTTGTAGCGTGTGGTCAATCTCCCCAACGCAATGGTTGAGCTGCTCAAAATCTTGATAGGGGACGTTGTTGAACCCCTGCTGCTATTGATTGGGCCATGGGTCCCAGGGTCTCTCCTATTGCTACTGCTGTCCCTCCAAGGCAAGGTTGTATTCCTGCTCCTACTCCTGCTCATCCTGATGCTCTCCTTCTTAATATTCTTGATCAGGCTGGAATTCAGCCATGATCTCCACCACTTAATCCTTGGTGAGGATCTAGTTGTCCTTTGCCACAATCGAGAAGGCTTGTGGACAAGGAAACATAAGCTTCTCAACCTTTGCATCATCAAGAGAACAAAACTGATATGCTCGGAGCCTCTTGTCAGCTCGGTAAACACCGAGGAAACCACAAGCAGATATATTTTTGACATCAATAAGTTTGGAGTTGTCAATAGGTTGCATCACAGGTAATGGAATGTTCAATGCTAGGACAAGGAGGGTTACCAATCCAGCAATGGAAACATCACCATTGTTTTTGTTGCTCTGGTGGTGAAGGTGCTAGAGGAGTAGATCAGCAGGATTGGGGCTTTGTGGTGAATTGGGGAAGAGTGCCATGGTGATATATGGCCATGTCCGCATTGGCCATGGAACTGGTATCTCCTCTTCCCAATAGTGTATTGGCGAGGAACAAGGCGAAGTAGCGAATTGTTGGGTTCTGAATGGTGGACATCTTCTTCTCGTAGATGTCCTTGCCACCGCTAATACAAATAACCTCCCAAGTCTCTCCACTTGAGACGATATATAAATTTGTAACAGTTGACTCCCCATCGTGAGGGAAGCCAAAAGCATCACAAAATTGTTGGAAAGTTATTTCATATGGCTATTGGTTTATGCTGAAGCTTATTGTGCATGCATTAACTTTCACCATGTGGTCATCCCAGAAAGAGCGAGGAACTCATAGGTGATCTCAGTGTAGGTATTGTGGCCTACGTAGGTGAGTAGTGATAGCCCTACATTTTCACACATGAGGTCGAACTCCACCCTCAATCCTGCTGCGGTGAGACATCTATCATCGGCTCAACATGTGGGCATCACTCTCCTTGATGAAACCATGGCCAACTTGCTATTGAGCTCGGCCCGGAGCCCCGAGCTCTCTCCACGTTGGTGCTTGCTCTTTTTTTTCATCTTGATGCACTAAAAAAATTCACCGTAAAACCTTAGGCATATAGATTCTACATGATAAACGAACGATTCTACATGGAAAAATTTAATCCTAATGTGAGAAATCAAAAGGGAAAAACAAACAATCTTGAGTTTATCCACTAGATCAATGTGAGAGTTTCAACCATGGAATTGTGAAAATAAAGCATGGATATGGAGAGAAACATACCGATCTATTGATTCCCCAACTCAAACAAACGAAATCCAAGAAGAATCAAGAATTCTAGGTGGGTTTTGAGGGTTTTGGAGAGAGAATATCAGAGAAAAAAGTGAGGAGGAGGAAGAACCCTAGTCGTCCGGGCGCATTTAAGTGATCGCGCCGAACTATACGGCCGCAACTATACGGGCGGGAAAAGTAGTTCTCGTCGTATAGTTGTGGCGGCGGCGACAATTAGGGTTTCTTTATGCCAGATCACAACTATATGGGCGCAACTATACGGTCGGATCAAAATGGTCTCGCCGTATAGTTGGTCGTCAAACCTTGTGGACCCTCGAGATAAATTTTCTGAGATAGGCATCGATAACTATACGGCCAAACTATATGGCTGGAATTTTTATTCCCGTCGTATAGTTGGTTGTTAAACCTTCTATACCCTGGAAAATAAATTTAACAAAGGCAACGATAACTATACGACCAGAACTATACAGTTGGAATTTGTGTTCCCGCCGTATAGTTGGTCGTTAAACCTTCAGTACGAAGCTTTTTCAGAGATTCACTTTTCAATCAAGACAAAATGATTAAGCATGTTTTTGTAGATAAAACTCAAACTTTTATTTTTATACTTATTCTACGCTTGTTCAATCGATGTTTCTACTACTTTCTGACAGCTACATCTTCACAGGCATGCTTCCACAAGAATTTCTGTGAAAAAGTTGTAGGAATACAATGAACATTTTATTAATGTGATGGTTGACCCTCATTAAGCATTTTATTAAGAATGGTTGAATAATTCAACCCCTTCTCTATTCTCGAATTCTTACATTGGGTTCCCCCTTATCAAAGGCACTTACCACATGAACTCGATTTGCTGGTGGAATATATCTTTCTCCTGCTTCTAGCTTCTCTAGAAAATACTGGATGATTTCAGCATCATAAACATTGAAGATTATTTTTCCCTCAGCACAATCAACTGACCCTCCTGCAGTACTAAGGAAAGGTCTTCCAAGTATTATGGATAATTTTTCATCCTCTGGCATTTCAAGAATAATAAAATCAGTGGGAATAACATGGTCATCTATTCTAAGCAGAACGTCCTCAATCATACCAATGGGTTGTTTAGTGGACTTGTCAGCCATCTGTAATGTGATAGTAGTAGGGGAATACTCCCCTAATGCTAACCTTTTATAGAGGGAATATGGCATTACACTAACTCCTGCACCTAAATCACACAAGGCATTGTGAATATCTATTTTGCCCATTGAGCATGAAATAGTTGGTATTCCGAGATCTCCCGTTTTAGACAATAGCTTCCCATTAGCAGGATAACTAGTCACCATGGAAATGGTTTCAGTTATTTCTTTCTTTCTACTAAGAATATCACGGAGGAATTTAGAATAGGTAGAAACTTTTATTGCATCCACAAATGGAATTTCCAGACAAAGATCACCAAGTGCCTTTATGAAAGAATCATAGATTACCTAATTCAATGCTTTTTTTTATCTGGATAAGGAAGCTTTTGCTCACCTTTCTTATTCTTGTCTTTTACCTTTTGTGGGGGATCATGCTCTTTTGCCGCTTTCTTTTCTTGCTGCTTATCCCTTTTGTGGGGCCCCCGGATTAATCATCCGAGAATTCCCTGTTATGTACATATCCACGTTCCCATGATCAGTGAGCCATGGAACATAACCGATAAGTATCATTACAACATCTCAGATATACCGAATTACAAGACTTACATAAATGCTGTTATGGCTATACCATCTTCAGCAGCGGAACATCATCACGCGCAGAGCCCAATCATGCATCAACCTACAGGAAACTGATAGGGAGATCGTCCTAGCTCGCATAGTCGCGAACACCACCTTCTTCCGGATATCTGACCAAGTTAATAGCCAGGGACAATGCCAGTGAGTACTTTGAATGTACTCGCAAACCACCTTAAGATAACAATAATAACAAAAGGATATGCCTTATGGCTGTGGTAGTAGGAGGGCTCCCAGAGAGGTTCTTTTCTCAATTAGTTTCTCTTGTAGATATAGCATCTACATATCTTTGTTGAAAATTTTTGTAAAACATTTTGGAAACCATTTTGAAGAGTTTTGGAAAACCTTAGGACTGGGTCACCCATTTGTTCCTTTCTTCCGGTCGTCCCATGACCAAACTCCTTTCTTTCCCTTCCGACCATCCCATGGTCCAAACCTTTCTCCTTTCCAACCATCCCATGGTCAAAACATTTCCAAAGCCATTTCTTTTCTGAAAATCCTTTTTGAAAACAAAACCAGCACTGCTCTACAGCAACCTTCCCAACCATCTATGACTACATACATGGCTATTCGAATATATTTACACTCTGCAGAGGTTTGCACTTTACCCACACCATCCGGGTACACTACCCTGATCTAGACCGATCGTGGGTCGAGTAACCGATCAAGACTCTCTGGATGCCCACTCCAGTATAAGTGCCTACCCTATGAGCGTTATTCCCCTCAAAACCGGCACGTCAGGTACCGAGGACCAACCGGAGTGCATTTTACACTTTACACAGTGGGCACTTTCAATGAGGGGCTCATAGTAATGCGTGGAGGTCCGTAAACCCTTCGTTCCTTCTCCCGGTCGATGTCCCACATGGACCATTTGTCAAGAGAAGGCCCACCCTCCAGGGATCGCGATCCCCTGTAGTAGTTACGAGGAACCATATACCAGAATAAAAAACCATCAAATCTAGCCCTGTCCCGTTCCAGAGTAATGTGGTTGCACAGGGTTAATTGTTGTAGCAAAACTGCAAAGAACCGGGTGTGTTTTCTTAAACCTTTTTCCTCCATCTTTCCTTCAGGATTTTGTAACACAAAACCTTTATCTTTCTCAAAATTTCCAGCGACGTCCCACCTCACCAAGATTTTAACATAAAACGTTTGATAAAACTTTTTCGGGGTCTTCCCATCCTCCAGTTTTGCTTCGGCTAAAACGGGCTCTCAAACAGGATATGGTGTATTACACCATTTACTATAGTAGGGACGACTAGGTGTTGTCAAGTGGATTGTACTTAGTAGTACCAAGAGTAATTGTTCGGAGGAGCCAAACCACTACCATATATACATCAACATATAGTAAAACAATGTAGTTTCATAATAGTAGATAAAACATGCATAAGTAAAATAGTAGGACGAGGCTTATGAGCAAGAAGGTGGCTTGCCTGATGATCGGCAATATGGCAATATGTCTCTGGACTTCTTCTTAGAATGGAATAATAACCAATAAAAACCATCTTCTTCTGCTCTCTCTTATAATCGCACCTATCGTCGATAAGGATCAGATGCAAGCAAACAAAAGGACACAATCAATACAAGGCCTACAATCACCAATACCACTCAGCAAGCAAGCAATTGAATAATCTCCAGTTAAGGTTAAGTACTTTTAGAGAGGATTGGATTTAGGAGGTTGAGATGGCTATGGAGAAGAGGATGAACACACCTTAAGGTTTATTGTCGAGGAACTACCTAAGAGGGGGTTTGGGAACCAAGGACATATTATGTATGGTACCATTGTATAAAAATGATACCTGTAGGTAGGGCTTGATGTACTTGTTCACTGAGAGTTGGAATCACTCCAAAATAATTACCAGAATGCCCTCAGGAAATTCCCGAAGGCAGTTTTGTAGGAAAATTGTCTTTTTCACTAGATTAAATCTATAGTAGCTATTTATATGAAACCAAGGATACATATTAGGTATTTCTAATACCTTTATGTAGAAATTGGATTCACTCTTTTCGGAGTTGAAGAGATACTGTAGTGATTTATCTAGTGATAAAACCATATACATAAGTGTTTATTTCATTTAAAAACCTCAGAGGCTCATTTATTCTTGATCTCCTGGATTTCGATATAACAGGATGTATCACATCTCAGAGAGTTGGAATGAAGTCAAAAAAACTCATGGTTTGGTCTAAGGAATTTTCTAAAGTTAGAACTGGAGGGATTTTGTGAATTTTACAAATGTTGAAACACAGTTCTTCATGGCATGAGATAAATGCTAGATGGTAGGCCTATGGGTATACTTTCAAAGGAAATCGGTTTCATCAAATTTGGATATGTGTAGGTCAATGGGGAATTTATTTAGTGCAAAACACCACCTTTTATGGATTAAATTCCATAAAAATGATGGAAAATAATTTGGGCCTCGGGTTGGTTCTACATGCTATACAAAACATGTGGTTACATGTCTATATTTTTATCTGAGCAAAAATATGGTCGTTTTTAGTTTTAACTCCATTTAAACCAACAGACAACTTTCAAAGTTGGATTTAAAATAAGAAATAAAAAGGAGAGAGGCCAACCTGGACGGATCTGGGGCAAATGGGCCGTCTAGGGGAAGATGCGGCCACCTAGGCGATGCTCACGCGCGGGGCACGGATATGAACCTGACGGGCGGGGCCCGCTATTCGCGAGAGCCGGCGCCGAAGAGGTATGGGGCGCCCTGGGCCGTTGGATCTAGTCGCGATGGATGGCCAGGGTTCATCTTCCAGCTCGCGACGGCCAGGTGGCAGCGGAATAGAGGAGAAACCCTAGGCAGTGCTGGGAGGAGCAGGGAGGGTACCTAGGGGCTCGCCGGTGGTCGGGGAGGTTCGGAGGCAATGCGGTCGACGACGGTGATACCGGAGAGGGGCGGCACGGCCGGTTTCCGCGTCAGGGAGGAGTTCACCCGACATCGTTCGGGATTATGCTCTCGGGAGCTCGCCAGAGTCGGCACCTGGGGCACTTCTAATCAGAAAAGAGAATGGGGTTAGAAGGGGCTTGACTAGAGGGTTCCGCCAGATCAAGAAGGAGGAAGAAAGAGGCAGGGAGCAGACGTCACGGTCCTCTTCTTTCTTGTAGGATCCCGAGCTCGAAGCTCTCTGTTCAGGGCGAAGGAAATGAGCCAGGGAGGGGAGCTGTGGTGGCCTCTAGCCTATTTAAGGGGGAGAGAGTAGTCCATCATGGAATTGGTCCATTGAGCATGTGAGGGAGGAGGGAAACCAGGGGGAGGATGATGTGGGCGAGGAGAGTGATTTCTGGTGGTGTGCTGAGGGCAGAGGGAGCAGTGTGCAGCAACTGCAAGGGAGTAAGGAGTTTTGCAAGGCAAGACACCCACATAAGGTTAAGCTCTAGTGTCCAAGCACTAGAGGACAAGATGCTACAGTGATCATGACCAGAGATAAGTGTTGGGTGCTAGGGTGCAATACTTTGCAAGATTGGTGGTGTTTGGGTTTGGTTCTTGATATAAAAGGCTAAGTACCCAATTCTGCCCTAAGGGATGATCAAGTGGTATGTCTTGATTTTTCATCTTGACCAATTGAAGTAAGGATTCTGGTAGATGGGTAGGGTTAATTGTGCCCCTCCAGAATCCTAGATGTCTTGATTTTTCATCTTGACCGATTGAGGTAAGGATTCTGGTAGATATTGGTAGAGGTCTTTATGCCCCTCATTACTCTCTACCAAAGTATACTCGTAAGCTGTCTTTGATCACAATTATGAACTTGTCAAGATGAAAAATCAAGTCATAAGGACTCAAGTGGTATGTCTTGATTTTTCATCTTGACCAATTGAGGTAAGGATTCTGGTAGATGGGTGGGGTTAATATGCCTCTCTAGGATTTATTTGGGATTTTTCAGAGGATTAGAAGTCCACTTAAAAGCATTTATTCAGAAACTGCAGAAGTGAATTCTTGGAGTTTATTTGATAAATTCACATTGTACATAGTTGAATTTTGATGTGAGGTGGTCCCAAGTGTGAATACACAGTTAGGAGAATTTTTCCAAAATTTATTATTCCATTTCTGCCATTTAAGGAAATGGACAAAAAGAGATAATATATCGCTTCAAAAATATTTATTTTTGAATTGGGATGATAGGATATGATATATAGGACTCAATTGAACCAAAAGTTAGGGAAGTGTTTTGGCAAAAACCAAACTTTCCTTTGGGAAAGGAGTTTTGGAGATTTTGACTCTTAAAGAGATTTATTATATTTGGAGCCATAATAATCATGGTAATATTTGATAAATCTTGATGATCAAGGTGGATTATGTGGACAAGGTGTAAAAAGCATTTGCAACCTTGGGATTGGAGAATCCAAGCGGATTTTGATGAAATAACCTAGATTAAGGATCTAGGGTGATGTTAATTTCATACCATCAAAACATGGTTGTATCTTGGAGTTCAGATCTCCCCTTGGGGCATGGGGTAGATGGATGGATAGACTAAGTGATGTACATCTACATGGTATAGAGTTTTGAGCTTGATCTTATTTGAGTTCCCCAAGAATTAATTTCAAACTTTCAATAAAATAAGCCTGCCAATAAAATGTAGCACCCCAATTGTCTAACAATTGTAATGCTACTTGTCCTAATAAGATATTGGCAACTCCATAGATATTATTATTGCATCATAATTATATCATGCTCATGTCATCATGCCACCTTGCATTTGGGCATCATATAAAACCCTCTTTCTTTTGGTTCTTCTCTCACATGCATTATTAATTGTATTTGCCTCTTGATATTGTATTTGGTTATTGATACATGGTCTAAATGTCCAAGTTGAGTTGGGGGCATATCTTTTATTTCAATTCCACCCTCTCTCTCTTCATCCATTTTATAATCCCACCATCCCATTGACCATGAGCTTGTTTCTTTTTCTTTTGCTATTTAATTCTAGATCTTGTAGTTTGGGGTGGATTAAATCCTCGAAATTCTTGTGCTTAGTTTTAACTCCACTTCTTGGATATGCATAGAGTAATGCCATAATATTAATATTGGTTTCTCAAATAAATAATGGCATTAGTATTTATGCATGGGCCATGCACAATTCTTCACCACCTTTCTCTCCTTTGGTTTTTCTTTTGGTTTAATGGAAACTATCTTGGGAAAACCATCTACCACCATTACACCATCCTCATAATTTCATCCATCACATTTTCCTCTTATTTTTCATTCTCCATGCACTAACCATATGTGGCCTTTTTCCACCTAATTCTTTTCTTCCTCCTTCTTTCTTGTTTCACTTCCACACTAGCTCATCCAAGATCAAGCTTCATTTTTCCTCTTGGGTTGGCCTCATAAACCAAATTAAATTCTAAATATCTAAAACCACCTAATCTAGCTATTTTCTCTCTCTCTCTCTCTAATTTCTCCTAAACCCTAACCTACTCCCAACTCTCTCACTTACTCTCCCTCTCTCTCTAACCTGCTGAGCACCACCTGGCCACCCTCTCCCTGGACCACACCCAGCCACCCTAACCCTAGCCCATGCCCTAACCCGAGCTCCAACTAACCCTAGCCCGAGCTAGTCTCCCCTCCTCCCTTTCTTTATCTACCGCCATGCTAGCCCCACCCTGCAGCCGTCCGCCGCCCTGGCCCACCTGCAGCCCCTCCCCGCCGTGCCTACCAGCCCCAGGGCGAGCCCCAGCTCAAGCCGGCACGTGAGAGAGGAGAGAAAAGGTGGCATCGAGGCCACCTTTATCTCTGCCGTGCCCCAGCTGCCTCCTCCCTCTCTCCCTCCTTTTCCTCCCTCCGCACGACTCTCTGGCATCTCCCAGATCTGCCCGATCCGCCCCTTCTGCTCCTTCTTCCTCTCCGACCAACAACACTCGACGCCGCTCGCCGCCAGCACCTCGTCGACCCCGTCGTTCCAGCCACCGAGCTTGTCGTGGAGGTGGCCTGGGAGACCGAGAGGACCGCCCTGCTGCTACCCGTACATGCTGACTTGGACGAGGAGCTCCCCAGCACCGCCAGTACCTCGCCGCACTGCAGCAAACCCTAGATCTGGGCGCCAGCGATCTCGTCGCTCCGCCGCTCCTCGCGCCGATCCGACCACACCAGGCAACCCGCGGTGAGTCCCTCGACCTCACTGACATGCCCCGCCTCGCCGTCGACGAGTAGCCCCGCCGTTCGTTTCGTCGAGCGCTCTCCGTGCGCGCCGCTCGCCGGCATCTGCAAGTTTTCCCGCGCCGCAGCAAGTTTACCTAAGCCCCCGCCCCTTCCCTGTCAACTCCCCTCACCCTACCGCACCAGTTAGCACCCTCAGCGCGCTTCCCCACATCCCAGGATCGAACCCCGCTCGCGCCGCGCGCCGGATTTTCTCGCTAGACGAAGGAAAACGAAGAACAGTACGGGCTCGTGGTCATCTTACAAAAAGCCCCCCACCTTTTTGATTCCTACAACCCGCGCTCCTAGTGACCCCACCAGTCAGCCGCGCTAGCACTTTTGCAGAAAACCCCTCGGCTTTTCCCGTACGCAACCCGCGCTCCAGCCCCAGCCCCACCTGTCAGCCCCTGTCTCGCTCACTGCTGACACGCGGGCCTGCGCCAGTTGGTCCACCCCGCAGTCTCAGCGGGCTAGCC
Organism: Avena eriantha; assembly: GCA_910589775.1. Classification (NCBI taxonomy): domain Eukaryota; kingdom Viridiplantae; phylum Streptophyta; class Magnoliopsida; order Poales; family Poaceae; genus Avena; species Avena eriantha. The sequence continues at coordinate 315,578,215 of OU342742.1, forward strand.
AGACCCGCGGTGGAAAAAGTGTTTTCCGCGCGCGTGGCCCAGTCAGCACCAGGCCCACCCGTCAGTGACTGGGTCTGAGCTCGCCTAGGTATAAAAAGTAATTCCTGAGTCTGTTTTAAAATTAAATCTTTTCCAAAATAATTTAAATTCAAATTCTTTTCAGGTTTAAATAATTTTTAAAATAAAAATCCAAATAATACATGTAATATATGTTTTGGAATCAGAAAAATGTGAGGAATTCAAATATTCCCTTCAAAACATGTTTTGAACACTTTAAATTTCGAGATGAATAAAATTACAAGAAAATGCCCTTTCCCTTATTTATTTAATAACTTTTGTTTTATAACTCCAAATTTGACAAATAATAGGTCTAAATCGATCAGCACGACGAGCCCGTTCTATTTATGCAATCCTTGTTCTGAATTGAAGCATGCATCATGTTATCATTCAAAATCTGAACTGTCTATGACAATAAAACTTGGTTAAATAAATAATAAAATGCTTTATTTCTTGTATCCACACCTCACCTTTGCCATGCTACTTTAATGCCATGTAAATTGTGCATCATTCATCATCGCATGCTTGTTTGCTGGACGCTTTTCAATGCATATGCTTGTGCACTTTAGTTATGTTGGCCCTTGTTTGTTTGATTCTTCTTCGAATAGACGCCCAGCAGGAGAATTATCAGGAATCATAGGAGTACTACCTAGATCCATCTCACGCTTCAACTGAGCTGCCAGGCAAGCACTACCACATGCTTGCATACATACAGTACATATTGCCTCTATCTTATTCTTGCATCATTGAGTCGCGATTGCATTAAATTGAATCCCAAGTACTACACAACCTTTACTTTTAAACCACACCAAGCTTGTTCCGGTCCCATGAGCCATTACTACAGGAGTTGTTTGAGCCATGCGAGTCGTAGAAAATCATGAGTAGGGTATGTCAGTGTCTGAGGAATAACGAGGTACCTAAACAACATAACCTGAGTAGTAATGGGATAACTAATGAAAGAGGCACCGGTGACCAATATCTGCTATTTGGTTTTTCATGCTCACTTGTGTCCTGTAGGACCCCGAGTACTTGATTCCTGTTCCTTGACTATTCGCACTATCCACATCCGGGAGGCCTTATGGACCCCCCTGAGCCAGAGCTTGATTCATTCTTATTTCTTGGGGCCACAATTAGTTTGGGGCTTTATTACTATCCTGTACTTATGCCATGTTACTGCTTTATTTAAGATTGTGCGAGGAGCACCTGTACTGTTTTGGATCATGACACGTTTTCGCTGTATCGACAAGCCCATTCACATTTTCGGGTTCCCAGTCGTTTACCGCCGTCCACACAAACCTTGGGTCCGCCTCAGAGCCGGCCAACTTCGTTGCGGGTAGCTTAATGGGGTGGCCCCCTGAAATATTTCTGAATCCTGTGATTGCTTTGTCGTGAATGCCTCGTTGGGTTTGATTTGGTTTTTCCGAGGTTGATCGAGTGTGTGTTGCTATTCGTGCACCCCTGCAGGGTAAATCTTTCTGAAAGCCGTGTCCGCGGTTATGGATGACTTGGAGCATAGTTTCTCGATCATAGACAAGTATAACTAAAGGGCCGCTATTAATTTGACTAAGTCCTTGACTAGTAAATAGTGCAATACTCATGGAATGGTTAATAAAAACTGCCAACGGATGATGGGGGTTGTTCGTCCGCTTCCTCGTTGGTAAGCGAGGAGGAGGATGGATTTGTTAATTATACTGTTATAACTGTTGTTCTTAATTCACGGACATCCGTCTATCATTGGTTGGGCAGATGGTTAGCGAGTCTCTATAGAATTGTTAGGTATTATCTTTTGCTGCAATTGCGTCACCCCAGGTTGTGTTCCCTTTAGCGGCATAAAGACTTGCTGAGTACCCCTCGGGTCTCACACGATAAATTGTTTGATTCAGATGAACAGGTGTACCCGCAAGATGGATACTGGGTGGAAGAGACAGATGATGTTGGCAACGATCATTCGGTGTAGAGATTCCGAGAACAGGGATCCATGTGATCTGTGGGCGGGATGTGTTTATTTATGGGGCATCTTATGCCAATTTGCTTCTTATCCGTACTCCGATCTTGTTTTCCGCTGCCGCCTGATACTCTGATGTGTGATGTATGAGGAGCTATCCTAAATTATTAAATCACTCTAGGACATTTGGATCTTGCCGTATGGCGTTGCAATATTTCTATTTCTTTTAGATGGAATGGCTCTGAGGACTGTTGTATGTGGCTTGCATACATACTCATTTGTGTATGTATTTGATCCCTTCGCCTGCCGATTACACCGCTCGTTCTTGTCCGTTTGTCTGAAAGTGGTTAGGACGGCCGAAAGGTCTACCGTGAGTGGCCCTGGGCCCCACCGTACTATTTTAACCACTTTCGTTCATCCAGGCATTAACTAAGAGCGTAATTCACCGAGGTAGTTACAGAAGATTATCAACTAGCCTTCAAAACCTTGTGTGTTTAAGAAGCACAAGGATCCACTTGGAACAAGTCAAGTAGGTATTGATAGACCTATATGAGTAGAACACAACCATTCGAAGAGTTGGTCCATAGAGCTTCTGTCAAAGTAGGCATGATGACTAGATTTGAAGGAAAAGTTATTTTCTTGCCTGCAAAACTACCAAGAACAAGTAGGTTGGAGTATGATCTAACAAAGGGCAAGAGTGGGCCTTGGTAGTACTAAGGATGGTTAACAATATGGTTCAGATTCATTTTGAAAAATTCACAAGGGTTGAGAAAGGGAGACATTCAAAAAGGTGATGTTGGGAATAGTTTTCCAGACTTAGCCAAATTTGGCAGATTTTGGGTTTTTGACTAGATTTAAGAGAGGGAAGGCTTTTGATGGATAGCAAGATACCAAAGCATCATCAAGTGGATTATGTAGAAGATTAGGTTGAGTAGAAGGGATCCATGCTTGATATTGGTCCTCATTGACTTGGAGGCTTCTAGAATAGATCACTGCAGAACTGATCTGGTGAAGGGTTTTAGATGATCACCTGGTATCTAGATATCGGATTCAGTTTTGTATTCTTGCTTAGGATGTGGTGATTTGGAAACATCTTGATCCTACTGATGAGCTCCTAGAGTAGCTCATACTATCTCCTAAGCAGACAAATCAAGCAGCAGATTAAGGCAACTCATCTTACAAACAAATCAACTACTACTAGGGTTAACATCAAGCCTAGCTTGAGGTAAGGTTGATGTATTTTGAGGACGTTGGATTTTGAATAGGATGAGAGTCCTCGGTATCTCGACCAAGAGTAGAATTCAAAAGCTTCATAAAAAGGTTTTGTTAAATCTAGTGATAAGAATAGTAGAAGGTTCTGTCTTGAAAACGTAAGGAGATTATGTTATATAGCTCTCCATAATTTGATCAATAGAAGCTACTAAAATAGTTGTTTTGTAAAGGCTTCTTGGCTCAGGTTTTGAAATGCCAGAACATTTGAGAATATGGTAATTAAGCCAAGACATTTTTCGGAAGTAGCTTTTGTCAACTGGTGTTCATGTAAGGAGTATATCATCTAATACACATTCATATGCATAAGCATATCAGAACCACAAGCAAACACTTCAGCATTAAACAAGAAAAAGGTTTTGTTCCTCCTGATTTTTGCATTCTGGACAACTAATCAGGGTTGCTGAAATGGGGATGTTACACCTTTTCTTCTTTTCTACTACAACAACTTCATCTTCATTTCTTATCTCATTTTCTTCTCTTGGATCAACTGTCTCTGCCTAGGAGTCATAACGGTCATCCTATGCATCATTTTGCTCCTCCATGGTTTGATCTTGTGTTTCTTGAGTAGTTTCATCTTGAGGATCGACTAGTGTATCCTCTTCTTGGCTTGCTTTGATCAAGGAGTTTTCCTTTTGATCTTTTTCAGCTTCATATTTGTGTAGTCCTAATGGTCCTGTAACAACTGCACCTCCCCTTGTAATAACATTAGTACAAACTAGAATATCTATATCATCTTGAAGAAAAAATTAATAACCAGATGCTATTCTTTTACATTGGGTTTCAATCATACTAAGGTATTTGTGAAATAATTTTATTTCTTGGCCAATCTCATCATAATTTTTCGTGAGTTATGCCAAAATCTTCTTATGTCTTTGAAATTCCTTATGCAGGTTATTATGAGATTTTTCTTGTCGATGTTTTAATTCCTGAAAAACTTTTCTAGTTTCATCTTCTTCAGTAAAAACTTGTAACAAGTCTACTTTGTTTTCCTTAACAAGTTCAGAAGGTATACCTTTTTCTTTCATTGTTTTGCGTACTTCAGGCATAAGATCAGGAGTTATACGAAGTATCCCTTTTTCCATCTTAGTGCCAAAATTAGGATTATATAAAGAATCATTCATAGCCCTGGTAGACATCAAATCCAAACATGCTTTAATAGTTAAAGTATTTATCGATCCACCTGCTTATAAGTCAAGCAACTCTCTGCATTGAGTATTAAGACCATGGTAAAATAAATGGCAAATAGTTGATTCCGAATATCCATGATTAGGAATACTATTGATTATTCCAAAGAATTTATTCTAGGCTTGTGGGTAGTTTTCTCCCATGTTTTGACTAATGTTTCGTATATTCTTTCTAATTTCGATTACCTTTTTAAAAGGATTAAACCTGTTTATGAACTTAACAATACATTTTTCCCAACATTTAATGTAATGACAAGGGAGAGAATATAACCAGTCTAGAGCCTTACCTTTAAGAGACCAACGGAATAATTTTAGACGAGAGAATTCTCTTGGCAAATATTTTGGTACAAGTGATGTTATCACATAATAAAACTCTCTAAGATGTCTTACTAGGTCTTCATCTTCCCTTCCACTGAAAGCTTTTTCCTGCAAAATTTTAATAATTCCACCACAAATCGATATTCTCTAACTCCAGGATTAGGAAATTCTATTGGTTGTTTAAGAAAATAAGAATTTGGAGCATTGCATTCTCTAAGAGTTTTCTCAGGTTTCTTGGGAGTTGTCCTGTAAATGCACATGATTTCCATAAAATCACTCAGGTTTTCATATTCAACCTTATTTGATATTAAAAGTTTTTCAATAATTTCCTCACGCCTTTGAATAGGCACGCGCTCAATATAATCTGGTAAATAGGTCCTACCAGAGCGTGTAGACCCTTTGTCTTCTAGGGAGACCATTTTGTAGTAGTAACACCTGAAATGTCAAGGAACAAACACTTAGCTCTTATCTTCTCGGCAACGGCGCAAGAAAATAGCTTGATGTCTACAAGTGCACAAATCATTTGTAGCTAGTTTCGAAGTATAGATATCGATCCCACAGGGAGCCCAAAGGTAAATGTTTATGAATGAAGTCTCTGTTACACTGTTGTCACAGGTCTTCGAGTGAATAGAATGCAAGTGTGGAAATAAGAATGAAATTTGGATTAAACTGGATGTATTTAAATAAAACTAAAATGTAAACTTCAGGAATAAAAAGCATAAAACTAAAGAACGATTAGATTGTTTGTGGTTTTCTACAGATGACAAAGAAGGCGCGGGGAGATACAGTTCATGGTGATAGTGACTGTCTTAGGTCAACGAATGATAAGTCTATCAATCATAATCTTATAGTATATGTGTAGGCGAGCAACCCATAATTAGCCAAAACTCCTCATGGTAGATTTCATCCCAACTTCAACAATCCTACTAGTGTGTTACCAAAACCATGGTCAGTCACTAGACGATTAAGATCCTTCAGGTTTCTTAGCAATTAAGCTCCTTGGATCGGACTAATGCAATAATCATAATGGTTCCTCATGATCCTCGAGTCAAACTAGTTTCCCATTCATATCCTCGTGTCACTCGGGGGTCGCTGGTCTGATAGCAAACAAGATCCTATCTATGTAGAACAAAGCATCATGTTGTCTGGGCCGTCAAGTGGAAAACAAGCATTAGGAATCCCACAGATAGTCAAGCACACATAATATAGTAATTAAAATCAATCACAAACTAATGGAAAATATATGATGGCTCAGTGTTGATGTAGAGCTCATTGGGAACCCCAAGAGGAAGGTATGATGAGGACAGCAGCAAGTTTCCCTCAGTTTTGAAACCAAGGTTTAATCGAACCAGTAGGAGCAAGGAAACACCTCAAAGGTGTTGCTATCTGAGCATTGGCAGGGCGCACTACCGGTGCTAGTAGCAACGTGGAGACCTGCACAACACAACCACAGAACTTTGTCCCCAACTTGGGATGAGGTTGTCAATCTCACCGTGTTTTGCCGAAAACAAAGGATTAAACGTATCAAATGGAAGGAAGTAAAAGTTTGCAGAAAGTAAACACAAAACAATAAACATTTTGTAGATTGTATGTAAAAGAAAAGGATCGGGATCCATAGTTCACTAGAGGTGGCTCTCCTTAAGATAGATAAGATGTTGGGTGAACAAATTACAACGGGGCAATTGACAAACATCGAGAAAGCAATACATGCATATACTAATCATCTTGACTCCTTTGGAACTTGATTGGGCATTACAACATTATACATAGACCGCCATCCAACTGCATCTATGACTAATAATCCACCTTCAGGTTATCATCCGAACCCTCTCCATTATTAAGTTGCAAGCAACAGATTATTGCTTTACGAATTGTGTGTAATGTAAACAATACGATTGTTCTATGAACAAAGGATTGTTGTTTTCTTCCTAGTAGCAACAGCTCTCTCTAATACCTTAGAGATTTCTATCACTTCCCCATATTACCAGAAGCATGAACCCACTATCGACCATAAATACTAACTCTTGGAGTTGCTAGCATCTACTTGGCCAAGATAGCTACTAACAACGGAAAGCATGCAAGATCACAAATAACAAAGACATGATAGAATCAATAATCAATCTGAAATAGCATCTCAATATCCATCGGATCCCCGCAAACACAACATCCATAATTACAAATAGATGATCTTGATCATGAACGGAGCTCAAAAGATCTAGACATGAAAGCACAAAGGAGGATAACCAGCCATCTAGCTACTACATGGATCCGTAGTCCAAGGATGAACTACTCACGCATCACACCGGAGGCTTGCATGGTGATGAAGAAGGCCTCTAGGGTGAATTCCCCTCTTCGGCAGGGTGCCGGGAAGAGCTTCAGATCCCTCCCGATCTACGGATGGAGATGACAGCGGCTACAGGCTCTTTCTTGGATTTTTGATTGGGTACCTAGGTTTTTTATCCCGAGGGTATCTTATAGGCGGAAGGAGAGGCCGAGGGGGTGCTGGGGTCGGCCGGACCACCCCCTGGCGCGGGCCAGGCCTGTCCGCGCGGCCAGGTGGTGTGGCTGGCCAGCTAATAGTCTATAATTTTCATCTATTCTTACTTGTATGGCATTAGTAGCTGCAAAGGGATTATCATTAGTTTCAGGTTTAGCAGCCATTTTATTCATATGGGATTGAGCTTCAGCCAAAGCTGCTATATTTCTTTCAGCATTAGAGAGTTTTTCCTCAATAGTTTTATTGAAAGCAGTTTGTTTACTAATAATATCTTTAAGCATAACTTCAAGTTCAGAGGGTGCACTCCTATTATTGTTGTAAGAATTTCCATAAGCATTACCATTGTTGGGAGGATATGGCTTATAATTGTTGTTACCAAAATTACTCCTATAAGCATTATTGCCAAAATTATTATTTCTTATGAAGTTCACATCAACTTGCTCTTCTTGAACAACCAAAGAGGCTAAAGGAACATTATTTGGATCAATATGGGCTTTCCCATTAACAAGCATAGACAAAACAGGCAGCTGGCACTGTGGCTCTTGTTAATAGGTTAGTCCAAGAAATCATATGAAAAGTACTCCAAAGTGTGGACAAAACACAAGAAAGTGGATAAAACCCAGCATGGAACATCAAAAATTATAGATACATTTGCAATGTATCAACATCCCCAAGCTTGACTCGTGCTCGTCCTCGAGTAGGTAATTGTTAAAAAGAAAGAGTAATTTTTGAGGTGACATGCACCATCAAATACTTGATCAAAGTATTTGTAAAACATTCAAAGCTGGGATCATAGTACTTAAATCATAACATGAAAGACAAAGTTCTAGCAATAAGACAAAGAAACTATGATGCAACATGAAAAGGCACAAACAAAAGATTGATGAATAACAATGCTTTGCAAGACGTTTGTTTGTTTCACCTAAAGAAAACATAGCATAATAGTATTTAGCTTGCCTCTCATAGAGTAGCAAATATAAATGCATAGGACACCTTCAAAGTTCATAAGAGTGACTAGATACAAATAGTTTAAAGCAAGCAATATTAAGTTATGCATCAATCAACTAGTCTTGGGACAACACACATAGAACTAAGAATGGCTAGTATGCTCTCAAAGTAGGTGCATAAAGGTAGAAGGTGGAGGCTCAATATAATGGTGGAAGAAAGGACTTTATAAAAGGAAGTAGGGATTCAAGTCTCATAAAGAGCTTCCAAAAATTATGGTACTTATAGCTTTCAGCTCTCATTTCCCCTATCATTAGCATCTTGAAGTGATTAAGGTTAAAGTGAACAAACTATGGTGTACATTCTTGACGAAGTATAAGTTAGAAATCTCATGTCCCTTGTATACGAGGGTCGCTCCTCATGCTACTCAAGTTTAGGCACCGGTAAGTGCTTGTCATTGTAAGTATATGTGTATCATAGAGAACCTCCAATGGGGTACCCCTTGCCTGATGATACGGGAGAATCCCCATATCAAAATGACAAGGCAAGGAGACAACAAGCATCTCAGCAATCTTCTTATTTACCATGGGAATATGGTGCTTTTTTCTCTCTTTCCTATTGTCATAATCTATTTTTTTCTTTTCTCTTTTTTTATAAGAAGAATGCTTCATAGACAACTCATTATGGTTACGATGTAGGTTTCCACCATGTCAGCATGCATTAGACCAGCGGCCCAGGTGTTTCTCTAACACATATACATAAATCCGTGGACTTACAAGCTCCCCTTTCATTTCACACCGACGACATCCATATACAAAAGAGCATGATACAACTAGGTAAAAGTTCCAAGTGCAATGTTGAAAGCGTTCCCCATGAAAGCATGGTTCTGCTAATTCCCAACAAATAAGTGCAAGCATATACAACATAGACGACACAATGGTTCAAATTTATTAAGGGCAAGGAAAAGTAAAGTGTGCCATCAAGTTCGTGAGAGATTTAATCACTAGTTTTCTCATAACAAGTTTAATTTGGAAGGTAAACAAAAGCATGAATATACTTGGAATAGCATAAGATAATAGGTTGGTATGGTGGAATCTTTGGAATAACTTGGTTTAGGGAGTTGGATGCATGAGTGGAACTCATACTTGGTTGTGGAGGCTAGCAAAAGACTGGGAGCGACAAACTAAGAGAGCAATAATGGCCATAATCATGCAGAGCGACAAAACATCATTGATTAAAGCATAAAGTGCTACTACAAGTTGAAAACTAAAGGATCATAAAGGCTATGTTTACTTGAGATAGTCATAACATCGTGTGAGCATGCGCCAAGTTAACCCAAATAAATCATCAAAGGAGAATACCACTATACTATGCTTTAATATGCTAAAACAACGCATAATTCATCCAAGGCACATTAAGAAATCTCAATTGTTTATAACAAGTCATGCTACAGCAAAGAATACTAAAAATAAAGCCAAAACAGTGTCAAGCATGGCATGACAGAGCATAGGCCACAGTCAAAAAACGAGCTCTTTTTACCACATAAGCATGAACTTTCCTACTCTTTTCCAATCCAAGCCAAACTATTTGCAAACCAATGTATGAAATAGGGAGTCCAACCAGTTTATTCAGAAAACTAAGAAAACAAAAATAAAAGAAAAACCAAAATGAAAAAGAAAAAGAAGACGCTCCAAGAACAACACAACTATGCATGAAACAATAAAAATGAAGCGTTTGGAAGGAACCTGGGATTTTTATTGATTAAGAAGGGAATGCCTTGGGCATCCACAAGCGTTGACTCTTGTACTTGTTGGATATTTCTTGGGGTGACACGCGTGGCATCCCCAAGCTTGAGCTTTAGTCCATCCTTCATCTGATTACTCATTACTTCTATACACCTGAAATTTTTCCTTCATACAAAACTTCACACAATCTTTATTAGCAACATTAGTGCACTCAAGATAAATAAGTCTTAAGTTTCAGTTCTAACACCAAATAAACTTCCATTAGAACACAATCTACTGTAGCACTTACTTAAAAGTCTCAATTCCCCAAAAGAACTAAAAAAGGAACCAACAAGAAGCAAATGCAGAAAATGGCAGAAATCTGTCAAAACAGACCAGCCGGTAAAGACGAATTTTTTCGAAGACCTTATGTTGCTCAAATCAAAACGTGTTGAACTAACGAAAGTTAGATAACAACCTGGGGAAGAAGCACACAAATTCACGGCTCAAAAAGACTTCCAGAGATTTTACACGAATTCTTACGGTGAAGCACAGAAATCTGTTTCGGGACAGCAACTTTCCCAATCATTACTTCTCTCTCATTAGAGGTTACTCTTGGCACAAAAAGCAAATAAAAAGGATAAGGAACGGTTATTACAGAGGTAATAACTTCTAAGACTCATCTAAATCTTTTGGGTTATCTCCCAATAAGTACTTTTCTTTAACGCCTTTAAGTTAGGCACAAGAAGAAAGAAAGAATCAAGTGTTCTCCAATGAAGAAGCATGAAGACCATATTTTGTTTTCATAGGAGAAGTAAAATAAATCTTCCCTCTCTTCTTGGAGAAGTGTTCTATACCTTTCTTGAGTGGGAGTTGATATTTAATGGTGCCTTCTTTCATACCAATGATGGCACCAACAGTTCTAAGAAAAGGTCTTCCCAAAGTAATAGGACAAGAAGCATTGCATTCAATATCCAAAACATAGAAATCCACGAGGACATAGGCATTGTTAACCATAATAAGAACATTATTAAGACTCCCCATGAGTTTCTTTTTAGCATTATCATCAAGTGGGACATTCAAATAACAATCTTCAAGTGGAGGCAATTCAAGCATACCATAAATCCTTCTAGGCATAATAGAAACACTACTATCAAGATCACATAAAGCTTTGAAATAAAAGTCATTCACTTTCATATTAATGATGGGTTCCCAACCATATTCTTGTTTTATAGGAATAGAAGCTTTATGTTTCATCTTTTCTTCTTTAATCTTTATGAGAGCATCAGTAATGTGTTTTGTAAAGGCCATGTTCATAGCACTAGCATTAGGACTTTTAGCAAGCTTTTGTAGGAACTTAATAACTTTAGAGATGTTGCAACCATCAAGATCAAAATCAAAATTATCATCTAAAGTAGTAGAACTATTACTAGCCTCAACACTAGTGGTGGTAATAGTAAAAACACTAATGTTTCTAGCAATTTCATCTTCTCTTTCCCACTTAGAATGTAATTCAGCTAATAGTCTATCATTTTCATCTATTCTTACTTGTATGGCATTAGTAGCTGCAAAGGGATTATCATTAGTTTCAGGTTTAGCAGCCATTTTATTCATATGAGATTGAGCTTCAGCCAAAGATGCTATATTTCTTTCAGCATTAGAGAGTGTTTCCTCAATAGTTTTATTGAAAGCAGTTTGTTTACTAATAAAGTCTTTAAGCATAACTTCAAGTTCAGAGGGTGCACTCCTATTATTATTGTAAGAATTTCCATAAGCATTACCATTGTTGGGAGGATATGGCTTATAATTGTTGTTACCAAAATTACTCCTATAAGCATTACTGCCAAAATTATTATTTCTTATGGAGTTCACATCAACTTGCTCTTCTTGACCAACCAAAGAGGCTAAAGGAACATTATTTGGATCAATATGGGCTTTCCCATTAACATTATTTTCCAATGAAAGCATCTTTGCACTTAGTCCAAGAATCAATACTATTCTTAGTTAAGGAATTCAACAATTCTTTTGCTTTTCCTTTCAAAGAGAAAGGAAACAATTTCAGCTTAATAATATCACCATCTACATCCCTATGCTTTTGCATCTCACAAAGTTCAACAAAGTTATTTAGATGGGCAACAACATCTTCATTACCAATACCAGAAAATTGTTCTCTCATAACAAGATTGAGTAAAGCAGGTATTATCTCAAAGAAAGTATCTTCAGGCATAGGTGGAGCAATAGGTGTGCTCATGAAATCATTGTTGTTGGTGCTAGTGAAGTCACACAACTTAGTTTTTTCAAGAGTAGTTATTTTTGTGTGTTTTTGATAAAGAAAGCAAAATAGTAAAACTAATTTTTGTGTGTTTTTGATAACAAAACAAGCAAACAAAGCAAAAAGAAACTAAGAAAAACAAAAATTACAAAGTAAAAATATTGGTTATGAGGGACTCCCCTTGTGAAGATGTCCTTGACTCCCCAGCAACGGCGCCAGAAAAATGCTTGATGGCTCAATGTTGATGTAGAGCTCGTTGGGAACCCCAAGAGGAAGGTATGATGAGCACAGCAGCAAGTTTCCCTCAGTTATGAAACCAAGGTTTAATCGAACTTGTAGGAGCAAGGAAACACCCCAAAGGTGTTGCTAGCTGAGCCTTGGCAGGGCGCACTACCGGTGCTAGTAGCAACGTGGAGACCTACACAACACAACCACAGAACTTTGTCCCCAACTTGCGATGAGGTTGTCAATCTCACCGTGTTTTGCTGAAAACAAAGGATTAAACGTATTGAATGGAAGGAAGTAAAAGTTTGCAGAAAGTAAACTAAAACCAGTAAACATTTAGTAGATTGTATGTAAAACAAATGGACCGGGATCCATAGTTCACTAGAGGTGGCTCTCCTTAAGATAGATAACATGCCGGGTGAAGAAAATACAGTGGGGCAATTGACAAACATCGAGAAAGCAATACATGCATATACTATTAATCTTGACTCCTTTGGAGCTTGATTGGGCATTACAACATTATACATAGACCGCCATCCAACTACATCTATGACTAATAATCCACCTTCAGGTTATCATCCGAACCCCCTCTAGTATTAAGTTGCAAGCAACAGATTATTGCTTTACGAATTGCGTGTAATGTAAACAATACAATTGTTCTATGAACAAAGGATTGTTGTTTTCTCCCTAGTAGCAACAGCACATCTAGTACCTTAGAGATTTTTGGCACTTCCCCAGATTACCAGAGGCATGAACCCACTATCGAGCATAAATACTAACTCTTGGAGTTGCTAGCATCTACTTGGCCAAGATAGCTACTAACAACAGAAAGCATGCAAGATCACAAATAACAAAGACATGATAGAATCAATAATCAATCTGAAGTAGCATCTCAATATCCATCGGATCCTCGCAAACACAACATGCATAATTACAAATAGATGATCTTGATCATGAACGGAGCTCACAAGATCTTGACATGAAATCACAAAGGAGGCGAACCAGCCATCTAGCTACTACATGGATCCGTAGTCCAAGGATGAACTACTCACGCATCACACCAGAGGCTTGCATGGTGATGAAGAAGGCCTCCAGGGTGAATTCCCCTCTCCGGCAGGGTGCCGGGAAGAGCTTCCGATCCCTCCCGATCTAGGGATGGAGATGACGGCGGCTACAGACTTTTTCGTGGATTTTTTATCGGGTACCTAGGATTTTCGTCCCGAGGGAATCTTATAGGCGGAAGGAGAGTCCGAGGGGGTGCTGGGGTCGGCCAGACCACCCCCTGGCAGAGGCCAGGCCTTGCCGCACGGCAAGGTGGTGTGGCTGGCCCCCAGCCCTTCTTCGTCTTGTATTGTGGCATCTGATGACTTCCGGAAAAATAGGCACTTTGGCTTTTGTCCCGTACAATTCCGAAAATATTCATTTTTTGACTTTCCTGGAACCAAAAACAGCAGAAAATAGGCAGCTGACACTCTGCCTCTTGTTAATAGGTTAGTCCAAGAAATCATATGAAAAGTACTCCAAAGTGTGGACAAAACACAAGAAAGTGGATAAAACCAAGCATGGAACATCAAAAATTGTAGATACATTTGCAATGTATCAATATATGTAGGCACATCACATCTCACCAATCCCTTACATCTCACACGCCCTAGGAACTTACTCACACATGAGAGAACAAAGTGTAACACGCTCGAATCGGCCCTATGCAAGTTTTAGCCATTTCCGCTAGACCCGCATAGAAACGATTCAAGGACGCCCACCAGGCACTTGCGTGCGGGTGGAAAACGAAGAAATACAATTACACAACAGTCCTCGATGGGACCCACAGAACATATATATATACAACAGCGACTCAGCGAGTCAAGAATACAGATATACTATACAGAGATCCAAATCACCTTGAGAACGATAGAGCGTCCGACTACAGACAAGATGCAAATGGGGCTAAGAGCCCTGAAGAATAACCAATGGCGTCCATAACCCTGCCCAGGCCAAGCCGGAAGGGTAACCCTGCTATCGACGTCGATCGCAAACCTGCCGAACAAAAGGGGCTGCCCACAAAGGGGAAAGGAAAAAGAGGAGCGTCAGTACTAAGGCCACTACACGGCGAGGCTAGAATTCGGCGGCTCTCGCCTACATAGGTATGGTGGACTGAAGTGGCAGCGAAGCATACACTAAACAACCTATAGAGTCTCGATACTACTGTCGGCTATTAGAGAGGGATAAGAAAGACCTATCCGGGAACACCTGATATTAACAACAATCATACCCATCCTGGTATTCCCCCTCGAGACCAAACGAGGAAGTCAAACCGAGGAACCCACATAGTTGGCAGTTTTATTCATTCGGTTATAGTTGAAGCACTTACTAGTCAGATATAGATAGCATGAGTCATCCTGAAGCATAAGTAGTGGGCAATTTTAGTTAACCAAACCATTGTAGTAGGAACATTTACTAGTCAGATATAATTGTCCTGAGGAATCCCAAAACCCAGCAGTTGTTGGCACTTTTATCACATTCCATTGGAGTTGCAATACTTACTAGGCAGATATAGCAGGACACGATACAACCTAGATCCACCAGTTGTTGGTAATTTTATTATCCATTCCATTGTAGTGAAGCTGATTACTAGTCACATATTAAGTCAAATTTATAACACTACTTTAGTTATGCTTGTCTATGATCGAGATACTGTGCTCCAAGTCGTCCATAACCGCGGACACGGCTTTTAGAAAGATTTACCCTGCAGGGGTGCACAAATAGCAACACACACACGATCAACCTCGGAAAAACCAAATCAAAACCCAACGAGGCTTTCACGACAAAGCAATCACAGGATTCATAAAATATTTTAGGGGGCCACCCCATTAAGCTACCCGCAACGAAGTTGGCCGGCTCCGAGACGGACCCAAGGTTTGCGTCAATGGCTGTAAACGACTGGGAACCCGAAAATGTCCCAAAATAGTACACATCCAAAAACACTCTGAGAGACAATCTTGGCGCACCAGGGTTCGGTCTTCGGATCTTGGTCGGGTCGTCGGTTTTCCGGGGCCGAAGGACTTGGCGTCCGAGAGACTATCTTGTCGTATCTGCGGTCGTCGGTTCATGTCGTCGGTCTTGTCGTTTCACGGCGGAGATCTTGGCGTCCCGGGTCACGGCGTCTTCGGGTCCGAGAGGAAGAACTTGGCGTGCCGAGACAAGACCTTCGAGTTCGGTGCCTCCGCTTCCATGATCAAGGCTTCAGGGTCCATGTCGGTGATCTTGTCATTCTGTCTTTGGTCTGTGTCAGACTTCGAGGTGCGTCGCCAATTGTTCATCGAGGTGGATCTTGTGGATCTTCTCGCATAGCTTCGGTATGGAGGATATATTCCACACGTGTGGAACAACCGCTTCATCCTCACCCAATCCTCAACACCTTACCCCTGCACTTCACCTTACCCCCATACCGATACATCACCGCCAAAACATCGACAGTAGGAACCACACCACAGCAGCAACACACGTCCTGGTGCAGCGAGGGGTCAACGCGTGGACGATAAGAGGCTGAGGCGGTGAGCACTGCGAGAACGGGGCAAGCGGTGCCCTTCTAGCGGCATGGGGCGACGAACTTGGCGGTGGAGCTTGGAGATAGAGCTGAGGAGAGGGGGCCTTGGGCCAGGGGTAGCTCAGTCTCGGCGGATGAGTTGGAGCAGAGAGGAGGGGCTCTGGCGCCGGCGAGCCAGAGGGGGAAGGGCATGGCGATGGTGTCCGGTGCAAGGCGAGGTCGACAGCGACCTGCAGGGGCCGGCAAGGAGGGGTGGCGGTCGACGATGACGATGGGGCCCCGGGGTCGGCGAACCGGGCTAGGCTGGGGAAGGAGAGGCTTGGCCGGAGACGGGCGTGCGGGCGGTGGTGCTGGCGCAGCCGGAGGCGAGGAAGGAGGCAGAGGTGGGCGGAGGCCATGGGCGTCGACGTGGCTGCGCTGGTGGTGGCTCGGCTCGATGCGACCGGGTCGCTGGCCGGCGCGAGGAAGGCGCGATGCAGAGGTCGGCGGCCGGGGAAGGAGGAGACAGGGGCGGCGAGCGCAGCGGGCCGGAGCTCGAGGCGGCGGCCGCTCAGGCAGAGGATGATGGCCGGTGGTGGGTCGGCGGGCGCGGGGCTCTGGAGACGATGGAAGGGAGCAGGGTAGGTGGGGAATAGGACCGACGGAGGGGGTCGGTTGGTCGAGAGTGTTGGGGAACACGCCCAGGTGGGGTGGGGGAACGGGCAGGTGGTGGGCCCGGGGGTGCGCGCGCGAGTGGAGGGTGGAGGCGGCGGGGGTTGGTAGGATGCGTGCATGTGCGGTGTGCGTGTCGGGCGGTGGCGTGTAACGCACGAGAGGGTATGGGTAGCGTGCACGGGCGGTGTACCGCGGGGTAGGGCCAGGGCGCATGGCCGCGCGCGTGTAGGTGAGCTAGGGGAGTGGCGGCTGTGCGGGTTGGTGGCTAGGGTAGATGGGGTTGGTTGGGGTGAGGGGATTAGGGTTAGGATTTAGATTAGGTGGGGTAGTAGGTGGTTAGCTGGGCCTTTTGGCCCGGCTAGCTGCCTCCCCTAAACTATTCATTTTATTTTATTTGTTTTATTTTTAGAAAGGCTTTGATAAATAGTTTTTAGACAAAACAAAATATCCGGAAGAGGCCAGGTTTTTAATTTGAAATACAGACGGGGCGTTTAGAAAACAAAACCAGACTTTTCGAAAATAGTTTTTAAACAAACCATGCAAGATGATGAAGATGCTCAAATGCAATGTGGCATGATGACATGAGCATGCGGTCATGACGATGCAATGCACAAAAACACAGCGATTTTCTAGTAGTGGTTTTAGCGGGATGCCAGAGAAAGCATCATCGATATAATTAAATAAAGTGAGTTCTTCTCGATATTACCATGGAAATCCACAATAAGAATAGAAAAGCAATACACCACAATTCAAGATAGGAAGAAACAATATCAAACCCTAATCTTGCAAAGTGAAGATCCCTCCCTCTCTCAAGTACAAGTAATGGCTGTGAGGGTGTGATGGCTAGGAGGTCGAAGATCGTGGAGAGAGATGAAGAACATCTTCCCCTTCTTCTCAAGATCTCTTCTTTCTCCTCTCTCGATGGGATGGCAACTGTTGTGTTATGATTTTGTGTCATGTCTGTTCATGAAATTTGTCCCTTTTGACAAGATGGAGGTGACGACAACTATACAGCCGGAACAATACATCCGTAGAAATATTCCCGTCGTATAGTTGCTTGTTAAAGCTACAATAGTCCTCCCTTGATTGCTTCTAAAAAGAGACTTGCTTGTTTTTTCCTGAATATTGTGTTTCTCTTGTTAAAACCTTTTGTTGATGTTCAGAACCTGAAACACACATTAAAAACCAAGTTTTCTTTGCTACCGAACTATTAGCGTTATGTAAAGCTACAAAACAATTAAATCCAGAAGAAAACCATCAAATAAAACCATCAAAAATATGTCGAATCTCACAGCTATTAATACGCTACACCCATGTGTCGTCTGTGGTGGTGGTGGCCTAGTGATGGAGAAGTTCTTGTGCCATGAGTAGAGCGGCTTCTGGGGAGGGATGGTTCCTTCTCTGGCCTCCGGAAACAAGCTCGGCGCGTTCGCAGGGAGGCTCTTGCTACTCTGCAGGGTTGGAGAGGTGTACCTTGTCATTCCCTGCACTCTGCTCTTGATGCGGAGGTTCGATGTTGACGCAACTATTGTTGCCACCTCGGTCTAGCCCTGCCTAGCGAGCAGTAGCAACAAGGGACTCGACCATGACGGTGATGGCATGGCGGCGGGCACACTCCTAATGTTCTAGTCTTGCCATGATGATGGAGAGGTATGAGATACGCCTCAACCCCTACCTAACATACCAAATATTGAAGGTTTTCCCTAAAGGGTACCTCTCAAAGTATGATGGAATCAAACTCTGTGGGCCAAACACTATCTCCCGAAACCTTCATGGAGCCTGGCGAGTAAATAGCACAGAAAACATGGTAGAAGGACATAGAGAGTTACCCAGGTTCAGGCCATCGTGTGGTGTAGAACCCTACTCCTTATTTTCTAGATTGCTTGCAGTTCTTGGCAAGGTTTACAGTATAAGGTGGTGATCGGGTGATTAGATCTAGGCTTTCTAGATGTGGAAGAAGCTCTCTCTCTTGGGTGCACCTCAACCCCCTTTATAGGTGCCCGGTCCTGGTTCCCACATGGAGATCTAGGGGGTGCAAGTAGGGTATATATGTCATCTACCGTGGACCCGGTCTACCACCTGGCACTGTGGGAATCTTCCTCTCTGCCACCTACACGCTCCTCTGATGCAATGAAGAGGGGTGGTCCAAACCAGGCACAGGTCCTATCCGCCACTCCTGGCTTGAGGGAGAAGAAGATCCTTTCCTTGGGCAAGGGGTAGGTCAGTGGTCCCCTTCTACCTCCACTTCAACACGATGGCGCCCTAAGTGTTCTTCACACCATTCCTTCATGAGGTGCCTTTCCCTCTCCGGGAGCCACCTCTTGGAGATTTCCCAAAGAAATTCAAGGGCGACCTCCTTGAAGACATCTTCCTTGTAGAGAGTCCCAGCAGTAGGTGGGTCGTGTTACCCTGATAGCCACTGGCTTGACATAGATGCTCTTGTGATCATCAATAACACCAATAACATCAAGAACACAACCAAGAACACCAAGAACTTGAAGAACGCACTCAAGAATTTAAACCACAGCAACTAGTTCAATCTAGGAATCCCTGTTTAGATCGTACCAGCACATCAAAAATCACTAGATATCAATCCATCAACAAGTCTTCTTAATCAAGACTATATTCTGCACATCCAAATGATCATATGATTATCAAGAACACAAAATCATAAGGTCTAAAGTGCATAATAACCATGCATTGTTAAACCATCTATAACTTACAAAATATGTGGAATCTGATGAAACTAAACCCATTTGCATTACGTTAAACAGATCCAACAACTTGAATAAACTCAACTAAAAATGTTTTGTAAATCAAATGATCATGCCTTGATGAATCCTCATCAATCACATGGTTAATCAAGTCCTTCACCTAATCAAGATTAAGACCTAAAAACTTGAAATAAATAAAATTCAAGTTATAAACACTTTAAAAAAACTTAACACAGATAAACATAAATGTAAATGATATTCCAATTTCTAGAAATGTTGGCAAAAGAAACATTAAATTTAAAAGTAAGAATTTTAATATATTTTAAAAATAACAAAAATTCAAAAATAAAAGAATTTCAAATTCAATTATTTATTACTAAAAAGTCCTAAAAAATAAAACCAATTTATCTGCACTCAAATGATGCACAACTGAGTTACATAAAAAATGATAATGGAATAGTCTCAAAGGAGATCTTTCTTCAAAAGTTATTCCTTTTGCTAAAAAAGAAAGAATGTTAAAAGTGAACTATTTCCATACAACATTAAAACCTTTTAAATAAGTACATCAGAAATAATTAATCACTAGTTAGGAATAAACATGGCAAACCTTGTTATGATATTGAGCTTTAAAAGAAGTAATAAATGCTTAAACTGTATTTTACTAAGTGAAGTAAACTTCAACCTAAAACTAAATCCTTAAGAAATCACCAAACCAACACTTAGACAAAAGCGTAAACATAATTAATGGGGATTTAGTACAAAGGGATTAGAATTCTTGCATTTCATATACTATGCATCCCAATATGTTGACATATTTAAACATTCGTCCATACTAGACCAATGATCCTACACTTCCATTTGGATCCTATGATGGTAGAATATGCTAATTGCATGACATGTCGTCGGGAGAAAATTTCATTCTTGCAGAAATCTTACTAGACATGCTTGCATGTCGTTTAAATTATTTTACAAAAACCCTTTTCAAAAAATCTATCACTTGCATTAAAAGGAAAATACCATTTTATAAATGAAATGAAGTGTGAAATGGTCGGAAATGGAATCATGGTTGGAATACATGGTTGGGAAGATGTGTGGTGGAGAATCCATTGTACCGGGAAAGTTAGGACTTAACAGAAAATGTAGAAAGTGATTCAAAGTGCCATATAAAAAGTGTTATCAATAGATCGCAGAATGGGACGAGCAAGTCAGGTAGACTTTCTTCCTTTTGTTTGTCCTTGTATGCTTAATCGGGTTGTTGTTCCTCCTAGGAATAAAAATGGGTGGGCGCCAATGACATCCTTGGCCCGTGTCTCTGGATAATGACTGAGTATGTTAGAAGGGAGGGTAATTGGGGTCATCAAGAGGCTAGGGATTGGATAGTTTTTAGAGTGGACCTTAGACCAAGGAAGTCTAAACGGACTTGTGGGTAAAGTAGAGCACCTCTCGAGAGTGTATAAATATGTCATGATACTATTTGTTCTGGGAAAGAACGATGATTGCAACATGGAACAAAACTACATGAAGTTCTCACAACCCATGAAGGCTGACATACATAGAATTTTATAAACTAAAACTTACCTTTTCCCAAAACTTGATTTTAGAAGACTACACAAGCCTACGATATCTTATCAACAACTATAGATAGTGCATCAAACAACCACATAGATAGGACTTGATGAGTACCTCCGTACTCATCCATACTTCCTTACCTTTGCTTAGGTTCAAATCAATGACGGGACTGCAAACGTGGTACTAGAATACCTAGGAATGCATCTATGGAAAGTCAACATTTTTTCAACGGATTCAAAGGAGTCAACTCTTCAACATAGTGTGAAAGTGGAGCTCAACTCAAACATAGTTGGGATCGAACTTCCAATATAGGAACCATACCTTTAGCAGTTTCTAATAGGGAAAATAGACAACTAATGAGGTGCGTATTTGAATTATTTTTACTTAATGTTTTTGCATATGTAGTAGTAGGATTTTGTCATTTTACCGTCCTCACACACACCTTTTATGCTTGTTTTCACAGGATCTCGAAATATTAAGTAAATGATGAACATATCAATAAGAACGGTCATATTATGTGTTAATATGATATTTTTTATGTGACAAAAGTCATCTAAATATTTTTCCACGCAACTAGATAAAAGGAGGATGCAAGGAAAATCATCTGAGTCCATAATGAGCATCGATACGGGTGCAGCCCACCCGTTCAGACCTCCGTCAGCCTTGTCTCGTCAAATAGTTTCACCAACCACAGACAGATCTGAGATCCTACATTCACATATAGAAGAAACACCGAAACTTCACCTCTAGAAGGGATCTAGGGGAGGAACTCATAGGAAGGCATCATCATTGCTACTACATAGCTCATTAGAGGACAATACATCATCCCCTTCATCATCAACCACTACATCTCCATCACCCACGTCATTCACCATCTTGCTTATCTCTATTAGTTGTACATGCAATTGATATGGATATGTACCTGAATTCAGCCATACACTTTCATTATATTCGCTTGATTATGATTATGATGATGTTTTTGATTGTGTCCATGTGTGAGTAGTTTACCTTGTTCTTAGAGAGATGGAGAAAACCTAGGAATATTATAATATAAAATGAAGATGATCTATAACTTTGTTCTATGAATATTTGTTAGTTCTATTTCTAGATATTATATGAAGTCGGCCATATAATATTTGCTTTCGGGACTAGAGGGGGGATTACCCTTGGAAGTATGGAATTGCATACAACGTGCAGTGACATACCCTGTTCGGCACTTTACCATATCGAAAAGGGGGATAAGTAGGGGTTCACTAAGCTAAATCGATATCCATGTGGCAACCATTAATTGCAATGGATCCATAGGTGGTTGACGAAGATCGTTGTAGTCGCTATTTATAGATCTGATGACCGATGGTTTTCTAGGAATCTCTTATTATGGACGTCTTCCCACACATATCATAACAAAAAATATAGATTTATCCTACTTATAGGTAATACCAATGATACTGGTGGATCCTATAATCCCGAGTACATTTCTCCTTACTGAAGTTCCATTACGGTTCTCACCACACTCATTTAATTTACTACATTAATGTACTTGCAATTGATATTGTGCATTTGTACGCAAATTCATCCATACACTTGCATTCCATCGGCATGACTATGATGATGTTGTTGATTATGTCCATGTGTGAGTAGTTTACCTTATTCTTGGCGAGATGGAGAAACCATGGCAATATTATAATATGAAATGAAGATGATTTATAACTTTGTGCTATGAATATGTGTTAGGTCTCTCTCTACATATTATGTGAAGTCGACCATGTAATATTTACCTTCGGGACTGGAGAGGGAATTACCTTTGAAGTATGAAATTGCGTACAACGTGAAGTGACATAATATGTTCGATGCTTTACCAGATGGAAAAAGTGGGATAATGAGGGATTCATTAATCTCATATCGATATCCTTATGGAAACCCTTAATTGCAATTGATCCATATGTGGTTGGTGAAGATAGTTGCATTGGTTATTTAGAGTTGTCATGACTGATGGATTTCTAGGCACATCTTATAATGGAGCTCTCCCACAAATATCATAAAAAAATATAGATGTATCCTACTCATAGTTAATACAAATGCTAGTGGTGGATCCTTAAACTCCGAGAACATTTTGCCTTACTGAAGTTTCATTACAATTCTCATCGCACTCATTTACTTTACTACATTCTTTACTCTTTTGCAACCAGACCAAACTCTCTTAAAACACTCTTACTTGAGCTCAAGGAAATATCTAAGTATCCTTTGGTAAATAGTGACGAGGGGCATAAAGACCTTAACCAAATAGCTCTTTGTGGTTCAATACTCTTACTTTTGAATCTTTCTACAATTGATCTATGCACTTGTAGCCATCAAGCTATTTTCTAGTGCCGTTACCGGGGAGCTAAGCGTTTTTGGTCTTTGTGCTTAGTTGTTTATTAATTAATTGTTGTACTAAAGTTGTTTATTTATTTTAGGTAAGAACACCATGAAAGTCGGGCTTATGAACGGACTCGACGCAACTAAATACCTTGAGAGGTTTAAGATCGGGTTTATCAATGAACTCCCTAGGGAGAGCAATGAAGATTATGCGATTAACCCTTGCTTAATTTCTATTATGAATGAAAAAATCTTTGTTGGTGATGATCCCAACAAAGATTCGTACCCTCATTTAAATTTCTTTACTGAGTTATGTTGGACTATTAAGTTGAGAGGATACTCTAATGGTGAAATAAAACTTAAACTGTTTAGTGAGTCTCAATCTAACACATCTTTGGCTTCGTATGGAACTTGTCCTGCAAAGAAAATAGATACTTGGGAGAAATTAAAAAAGGAGTTTGTATTTAGTTTTTATCCCAATGTTAAGGTTGCTTAAGGCATAAGGGTAATTACCAATTTCAAGAATCGCCCGGGGTAAGGATTGGTAAGAGCCTACATTAGGTATAAAGGTATGGTTGATAAATGTCCCCATCATGATTTACCAACATGGTATGTAGATGTTTTCTACAAAGGACTCAAACAAAAAATATTCAAAGTGAAATCAATTTATCCTCCGAAGGGTCTTTTATGGACCTCACAACTCATCAAGCTTGGAAACATCTAGATAAAATTTGTCGTAATAGGGAAACTCTGCATTTGTCGTAAAAGATGATTTGTCGTAAAAGAATATGATGATGAACTTCAACTTGATGATGATATTGTATTGCAAGTTATTTAGTCTTTTATAGAATTTATCGAAGCACCAAAAAAGGAATGGCTTCAATATACTCCACCACCTGAACCAGTCAAAGAAGTGCAAATTATGGTTGAAATCCTCAAAAAGACATCAAGGGAAATAACGCCATATGTGAAACCACTTTGCTTCCCAAGGACGACCTAAAAGCACATGAGAACTTGCAGATAAATTGGAGAGACGGAAAGAAATTCCAAGGAAACAAGAAGAATAGGCAAAGATAGAAGAGGTTATTTGTGAGAACCTAGAGGCATAAGTGGGAGTAACTAAAGAAGGTAAACTAGCTATGTTTGCACTCTCCAATGGAGTTGAACTTGATTCCGAAGATTCTCAATTTATTGAAGGAAGGGTAAAAGCTAAATATATTAGTAAACCTATACTTCCTTGTACTTTTGGTGAAACCTCTTACTATGTCCTTTGTGATATTTAAACTAATGTTAATGTTATTCCTCTTATATTTTATCAAAAAATTCAAGATGAGCTTGAACCAGATGAATTTGAAAATACTGAAATAATAATCATGCTTGCCGATAAAACACTTAGAGTCCCCATAGGCATAATTAAAAATGTTCCTATTTGTATTGGAACTTATGAGTATCCTATTGACTTAGTGGTAGTTGACATGCCAACTGGCACCTATTGTCCAATTATCTTTGGAAGAACCTTTGTAAATACCATAGGGGAAATATTGACTGCAAGAACAAAACAATTTCCATCAAGTTTGGAGAAGTCATGGTGCGATTCCACTGCTCGAAATTTCAACACAAACCCATCGAAGAAGACTTTTAAGAGAAAGAAGAGGAAGGTAATATCACTAGTATTTCCACCTTGATTTGTGAAACTCCTAATAATGATCTTGAAATAAGCCTAGAAGAAAATGATAGTGTCCATGGGGATATTGGTAAAAGGGAAATTGATGAAGATATCGACTCTTCTCCTATAATTGATTCCCAAATGAATGATGTGTATGAAGTTCTAGAAAGAAAAGGAGATGAGGAACTTGCACCCCCTAGATCTTAAACTTCTTCCAAAATAATTAACATATAGGTTCTTAGATGATACAAATAAATATCATGTTATTATGAGTGCTAATCTTGCAGGGACGGAAGAACAAAATTTAATGATTGTATGAAAATGCACTATAAGCCCTTCGTATGTTCTATGGATGACTTGAAAGGGATTTGTCCCTCAATAGCCACTCATAGAATATTCATGGAAGAATGAGCTCAATCGGTTGCACACTTTCAAAGAAGACTCAAACCAAAAATGAAAGAAGTTGTAAGGAATGAAATAGTTCTCCTCTTAGATGCAGGTATCATTTATCTAGTGGCGGAAAGGGAAATGATAAGTCATGTTCATTGTATTATAAAGAAATGTGGGTTTACTATCGTTCTAAATGAAAACAATGAACTAGTCCCTACTCACACTATAATCAGGAATAGAATGTGTACTAACTATAGAAAGTTGAATAAGGAAACTAGAAAGGATCATTATCCCTTACCGTTTATAGATCAAACACTAGAGAGGCTTTCTAAGCATTCACATTTTTGTTATATGGACGGATATTCCGATCTTTCTCAAATAGTTCTTCATCATGAAGATCAACTAAGAACAACTTTTACTTGCCCCTTTAGTTTTTATGCTTATCGTCTCATGACTTTTGGTGTATGTAATGCACCTTCTACCAATCAACGATGTATAACTGTTATTTTGTTGATTATGTTGAAAATATGATGGAAGTATTTATGGACGACTTTTCTGTTTATGGAACTTCATTTAAACATTGTCTACATAATCTTCACAAAGTCTTGCAGCAATGTGAGGACACTAATATAGTCTTGAATTGGGAGAAGTGCCACTTCATGGCTCAAGAAGGTATAGTTCTTGGTCACAAAATCTCAGGTAAAGGTATAGATGTTGACAAAGCAAAGATTGAAGCAATAGATAGGTTACCAGCTCCACGGGATGTTAAAGGTATATTAAGTTTTCTTGGTTATGCCTGGTTTTATAGAAGATTCATTAAGAACTTCTCTAAAGTTGCTCAACCATTAACCAACCTCCTGCAAAAGAATGATCGTTGATGACTTCAAAGTGCATAGATCAATTGTAGCTAGTTTCGAAGTAAAGATATCGAACCCACAGAGAGATATTGGTAGAGGTCTTTATGCCCCTCATTACTCTCTACCAAAGTATACTCGTAAGCTGTCTTTGATCTCAGTAAAGGGAGTTTGAAAGGTTTATGGTTGTTTGTAGAAAAGTAATTAAAACAAGTAAAAGAAAACAAGTAACAAGAATTTATGAAAGCGCGGTTGAACGTAACAGGGCTGAAACGTCCTCGGGGATGTAGGATACACCACTTGCATAGTATTATTAATATATGCAATCGAGATAACATACTTCCTGTGTCATGATATGTGTGGAGAGAGCTCGATAATAAGATGTTCACTACAAGGCTCATATGAAGCCACTTTGTTGAGCCACAAGTGAGGTCACATCTAAGTAACCACTGCGATGTCTGAGAGCAATCGCCCATACAAACCACCGTAATTAAGGGTTTCCCCGTGGATATCGTATTTAGCTTATGGAGTCCCTCTTTAATCCTCCATTGACCATGTAGGTTACGAGCCAACGCCAATCTATCACAGGGCATTCCGGGTACGCTTCCAAGACACGTCCAAAGTATTTCTCCCTCCCTTTAGTCCTAAAGGCAAATGATATGCGGCCGACTACGCATACCATCTGAAGAGAGAGATCAAACACAAATCATAATTATATCATAGACAAGCAAGTCATAAGGACACAAGAATATATAATCTTTATTACAAGTTCATAATTGTGCTAGGGTTTCTGGTAGATGGGTAGGATTCTAGTATGTCTTGATTTTTCATCTTGACAAGTTCATAATTGTGCTACGGTTTCTCCATCTCCCCACGAACAAAGGAACTACTCACTCATGTAATCAATCAACAACATCATCATAATCAAATGAATGGATAAAAGTACGAAGGTAGATCCAATTCAAACCACAATTGGATCTGGAATTATAAAGAGATATAATAGATGAAGGATGCGAGTAATGGTGGTAATGGAGATGCAGCGGTTGATGATGAAGGGGATGATGTGTTGTCCTCCAATGATCAGTGAAGCAGCCGGGATTTTTCCCTAGCCAAGTTCCTTCTTCAGATCCCTTTCGAATGTGTTTTTTATGGTTTCTGGTGGTTGTGAATGTCAGATCTCCCTCTCGTCTTCGCTAGGGAGAAGTATTTGACGAGGAGGTCGCGATGGCGCTTGGTATGGGCGGACGGTACGGGCTGGCTCAATCCATACCAGTGGTCATTATTGGTACTCATGCCTTCTCCTTATTTTGTATTCTTCTAGGTGTGAAGGTAAATTCATAAAATGACTTTTATCACTTAGAAATATCATATAATTACACAATATGACAGCTCTAATTGATATATTCATATATGAGTCCATGATTTGGGATCCTTTTGAAACCAGAACAAAATAGCGTGTGTAGACACAGTGATATACAAAAATCCCTATTCTATTTATGCAAAAACAAAAGGTAAATATGCTTCAATTTTGGACTCATCAACTCCCCCAAGCTAGGCTGTTGCTCATCCCCGAGCAAGATGGTGGCTTATGGACAAGATCATCATGTTCATGAGACACGAGTCGTTACAAAAATGATGTAGGAATTGAAGCAGGAATACAACATCGGATATAAAGACAGGTTGGGGTATTACCATACCCTTACACATTACATGACTTAGAGGCTTCCACACCTTTTTCAGTATTAATGAAATTATAAGAAGCTTCTAGTTATTCAACATATCATATAATCATAGAGTTTGAAGATAAAGAGCACTAAGTTTAGTAATGAATATTCATGATTATTTTCTTTCTCTCTCTCTTTTTTCTATGTTCGATTCTTTTGATAGATGCTTTCTTCCTTTATTTTGATACTTGTACATCTATATTTTTACTTGCTCCCTTTTCTCTTCTTCTTTTTAGCACAGCTATTTGATCATGGTCACTACTTTGAATGGCTTTCAAAAACTCTTAATTATAATATGCTACCATGATTCTTCTTCTCATAACTTAATCAATACTTTTGTTGGTGTGGAAGTCCCCAAAATTATGATAGCTATACAAGTATCATAACACTCAACCTAGTTTAATCATCTAATATAATAATCATGAATCAAACACAACTTCAATTATCACAAAGTCTCATAACTCAATGGATATAAATCTTCTCTTGAACAAAGGGAACTCTAAGTTGATGCAACTAATGCAAATTCGGAATTTCAAACCCAACCATGTGTGCAGAAAAGTAAACTTGCAAAACTATAAAATAGATTATAAGGTTCTCATAGATCCCCCAAGCTTGGCATCAAGCCGGGTTGATCAAATAACCCCTTGCGATTATTTGACACCGTGGTGTGCTCCTCTAATTTGTAGGGGGGAAGCTTCGGAATCGTGAAGACTTGCACAGAGCATCTTGTTTGATGTCTCCAAGATCAAGATACGGATTTGGTGTTGCTCATTGACTTTCTCCAACTGCTCAACAAGAGCCTTATACATCTCTATTGTTTGCTTCTGAGAGTTAATGGATATGAGGCTGATGTTGAGATTCGCTTCTAGTTCTTTCATTATCTTCAGATCCATCTGGTCCAGGTAGCGATGAAACAGTTCAGTATGTTTAGAAGATCTAGGAGATTTTACCTCAATCTTCTTGATGTGGCGATCGAGCTTGTCTAGGGAAGCTTGGATCTCCTCCCCTTATCTCTTCACCTTCTTCAAGAAGAGCTCCCCATCTCCCTCTAATTCAAGTTGAACTTCATTGAAGTCACCTTCTTTTCCAATGCCTAGTCTGAACACCTTGCGTCCATCCTTTAGTGTTTCCGTCAGCTTGAATCCATCCTCATCTTCTAGTCCCTCCTCTTCTGGTATAGCAACTTTATCTTCCTCCGTAATCCTTGAGATGATCCGTAGAGGTCTTCCTTCTGTAGAGGGTTACTCCATGTCAAGGACATGGCTCCAAAAAGTTTACGAGGAATAAGTAGATTGTGGAGAAGATATATATTGTCAATACAAGAATAGAGCCCTTCTGGAAGGCTTATAGAGGGTCAGTTGCAGGGTAAAATTCATACTAAGAGGAAAAGGCTCGCACAAGAAAAGAATCCTAACAAATATGGAAACAAATAAGTGCAAAAGAGGTAAATTTAGGACATAACTACTAGTTGGTACAAGCGGACGCCCGTATAGTACTCCCGTACCGGATCGTTTCCGAAAACAATACGTGGCAAAGTCGGTAATTAGTCAACCGACTAAGCGGTATGGGCGGGTCCTGCCCATAATGCCCGTCCGTACCTAATTCGCTCTTTTTTTTTGATGGACACATAATGAAGAGCGGAAGGCGGTCACAGAATAGAGAACGACCAGCCGTACGGGGGGTTGCGCCCATACGACCCGGTCGTACCGATTATGTGAAGACGAGATAGAGGCATCCATAGGCTTAATGACCATCGGTACAGGTGGATCCGGCAGTACCGCCCGGTCGTACCAATCTTGTAAGACCGGCAATGAACTCAGAAAAATGAGAGGAAATCAAATATGCAAAAAGAAATAGCAGAAAAACATCTAGAACAAAGATGTGTTTAGTATTTCATAAGCTATGATCATCGAGGGAATATGGAATCAATTGGAAGAAAATTGCCAAAACCTTTACAAGAAGAAATAGAGAACTTCCTTTTGGTAGTGTGGTTCCCATAGGTATGTACATGGATGACACCTCCTTAGGATGAGCAACTTCTTGAGTAACCATGAACATTTCCTACATCTCTTTCAAAAGCAGAATATGTAAATCAAATTCTTGCAAAAGCAGAGTCCAATGGATAATTCTTGGCTTAACATCGGACCTTTCTAGGATTTCCTTTAAGCCAACACGATCAGTGTGTACTCTCACTGAGTCCATGATATAAGATCTAAGTTTCTCACAGGAGAAAACTACTACAATGAATTCTTTCTCTGCCATAGGATAGTTCTTTTCGGTCCTATTTAAGGTGCGACTAGCATGATGAATGATATTAAGGTCATCACCATAATACTGACAAAGAGTTTCTGCTACAGCTTCATGACTAGCTTCGCAAAACAACTCAAAAGGTTTCTTCAAATTATGTGGTTTTATAATGGGAGCTTCAAGAAGGGCTTGCTTTAATATGTTGAAAGAAGTAAGACACTTTTCATCAAAATTAAAACGAACATCCTTTTGAAGAAGGTTAGTTAATGGTCTAGCAAGGTTTCGTCTATAAAATCCTACATGACCTAAAAATCTTCTTATACCTTTTATGTCTCGAGGAGGGTGTAACCTTTGTATTGCTTCAATATTTGCCTTATCAACTTATATGCCCTTACCTGAGACTTTGTGACCGAGTAATATACCTTCTTGAACCATAAAATGACATTTCTCCCAATTCAAGACCAAGTTAGTGTCATCGCATCTCTGCAAAAATTTATGAAGATTATGGATACAATGATTAAACGAAGATCCATAAACAGAGAAATCGACCATGAATACTTCCATAATACTTTCAACATAATAAACAAAAATAGCAGTCATGCATCTTTGAAAAGTGGCAGGGGTATTGCAAAGACCAAAAGGCATACGAGAATAAATATAAAGGCCATAGGGACAAATAAAAGTAGTTTTAAGTTGATCATCAGGGTGCATCGCAATTTGGAAAAAACAGAATAGCCGTCTAAGTAACAAAACTGAGAAACATAGCTAGCCTTTCTAAAGTTTGATCTATAAACGATAAACGGTAATGATTCTTCCGAGTTTCCTTATTTAGTTTCCTATAGTCAATGCACATCATGTGTCCAACAACAGTTCTAGTAGCACTAACAACACGGGTCGCTGGTGCTAAGGCCATCTAGGCCTTGCTCGCATTACACGCGACGAGAGGAAAACGACAGCGTTGGGGCTAGCCCAATTATCACTGGCAAAGAGGTCGGGTGCATGCCAGGGATGTTGTGGGCCACGTGCCCCCTAGATGGTCTGGCCATTACCACTAGCGACTGAAGCTCATAGGCGCCGGGGTATAGTGGGATAGATGGGCCTTCCTAGGCAAAAAACATTTATCCCCAGTGAATTAGGCCCTTAGGCGTCGGGGCTCCACCTGTTAGCGCATCGTGTCTCAACTAACCCCCTCCCCACCTCCATCATCCATCTCACTGATGATGAATATCAACCCCCTAATCCCCACCCGCAACCCTAGACGTTGCTCCACCATCCGCCTCACCGTCCTTGCTCTACCGTCCGCCTCGCCGTCGAAGGGAAGGAGGAGGAGGTGCCCTCCCCCTACTCTATTGTCCGCCTCGCCGAAGGGAAGGAGGAGAGCCTCGCCGTCGCCCATCAAGGGTTGATTCTCCGTCGCCTTCCTCACCATTAGGGGCGGAGCTGGAAGGCGCCCAAATCCGATGCTAAAACTTGCTTAGTGGTGCTAATTACATAGGGTTTTCCTAATTTTAGTCATGAAAATTAGAAAATACTGGTTGAAGTTCAGTTGCTCGGCTGGTGCTATAGCACCTGTAGCACCAGGCGCGGATCCGCCCCTTCTCGCTGTCCTTGCCGTCGTTAGGTGTCAGTAGCGCTGTTCGTCCTCGACAGTGTCAGTTAGCTGTCAAGTTTCAGTTAAGTTCAGTAGCACTATTCGTCCTTGACAATATCAGTTAGGTATCAAGTTTCAGTTAGGTTCAGTAGCATTGTTCGTCCTCAATAGTGTCAGTTAGGCGTCAACTTTCAGTTTGGTTCAGTTTCGTCATAACTTAGGATTTTGTGACGCGATCTATGTGCGGAGGTCCAAGTCTTTAGGATATTCGTGGGCTCTTTCTGAGATGTGGGATGGCACGCCTCAGTACAGAACATGGTGATAGCCACAAAGTGCTTTCATTCCACGAGAATAAATGGAAAGAAGAAACAGAAAAGTGGTAAGTTGAACGCCTATCCAGCAGTTAGTCCTCTTAGGCAGGGTTTGTATATGCCATTTTCTCGGGGTTGCTGAATGAATGAACTACATATTTCTATTAGGTTTCATTATCTTATTTCACAAAATAGAGTCCGCCTAATACTCTGATTATAGTTTCATAAGAAATTCCTGCTCCCATGTTTTATGTATTTATGTAGCTGTTAGTTTATGTATGTAGCCTTGTTCATGTTTAACTGATTAGTCACTTGATTCATGTTCACCTAGTGGTCTCTTCCTAATGTATGTAGCCTAGTTAGAGAATTCCTCCTTTCCACTTTTGATAAAAAACACACAAGTACACACACTCTTGTATTTAGTTACTTGTACACTTGTAATCTACTTCCTATGATTCAGTTACTTGTACACTGTTTTTTCTAATATGTTTGTTTGTATGTTTAAGTAGTATGGCGCAGTGGGAGCCGAAGTACCGCGCTGTGTACAAGAAGTGGACGGGGATCCCCACTTAGGAGGCTAAAATCACCATCAATGGGATTAGGTGCCACCTTGGGACATGGCAGTCCCCCAAGGAGGAGACACGTGCCTAGGACTGCATGGTAGTCTAGCATAGAGCGGCTAGGGAGATCCTAAACTTCCCCGATGATTGATCTAGGGCCATTTAGAATAGGCCCGTGGGTATGATCGTCGCCATGAGGGCGGAGGAGCAGGAGCACCGACTGGTCGAGAGACAGCTTGTTGACCCCTTGGTCCAGACACTCCGCGCGGATCCTACGGTGATGTTGAAGTAGTACGAGGTCTTTGCGACCATTACGAGCCAGCAGCCCATCCAAGAGGCAAGTCCCTCTAGGTTTGACTGCACGAGCTCCTCCACCGCGCGCCCTCAGGGATCGTACTACAAGTTCAGCCCCGACAACTTCACCGGCACACCCACATCGTCTGCTGACCTAGGTTCCTTTAGGTTTGTCGTCTGATGACAACAACGCCTAATCTAGCAAGACTTTATCATATATTACTTTAGACTTATCCTGCTAGACTTTGTCATATATATTACTTATCCTACTAGACGTGGATGAATTACTTGTCATATATTACTTATCCTGCTAGACATGGATCAGCTACTTGTCATATATTACTTATCCTGCTACTTAATTACTTTATAACTATGTTTACTATGCGTTTTCTTTATAGATAAATATATAGAATGGATCAAGTGTTAAACAACTATGCACAACCATTGGGGAGGTGCCTAGACAAGCAGTTCCCCATAGTGCTCCTTGTCAGGTTTGAGGCTAGGATGGATGTGCTCTGTGAGATACACAGTATCATGGATGTCTCTATAGATAATCAAAAATAAACATGGACTTTGTTGTATTGTCATTGTTTTACTCAGTCAATCCCTTGCGCTTGGTGATGGGACTTCATGGACTATTTCCATAGAAACACCATGGACGATATTGTGTTTGAGGTCACTTTGATGTCAGATGCTGATCTCGACAGGAGTTATGTAGTTACAGTGACCAACATAGTGATCAGGACATCTTTCATTGGACCTGGCTAGATAAACTTCTTGAATGATCATGACATGCAATACAGAGACAAGATAAAGATCTTTCTCAAGCATCAAGCAGCTGTAATCCACTACATGTACATGCCCTCTGACGATGATATCCAATAGTAAGCTAGCTATGTAGTTGAGACCATCATATTATATGTCAGTTACTCTATGCATGCATTATTTTTATGTGACTTTCTTCTCAATATACGTAGATTGGATTAGAGCGAAGAAGCGTGCAACAATTGTGGTCAACATAGTTGGCATTGCATGGACAGGAAGATTACCATACGCTCCCTACGAACTTTGGTGTTAGAATGATATGTTCTCTAAAATTCATATGGAGAATGTAAATATATATATGTTCAATGAAAATCATGACTAATTGTTCTATCCTATGATTTTACGCAATCAATCCCTTGAAGTGCATCACATGGCTTCATGGAACATCTCCATAGAAGCATGGATGAGGTTGCCGTGTTTAGTGTCACTTTGATGCATCATAATCATCCTGATAGGATGTACTAGGTTAGGGTCTCCAACGAGGAGACCTGGAGATATTCTAGTGGTCCTAGATGGAATAGACTCCTTATCTTGTATGACAATAAGCAAGAGGGATGGGAGTTCAAGTTTTTGCTTAGTCATACTTATGGCATCATCTATTTAACTTTCTTTCCTCCCGACTCTTCCGACGAGGGTGTAGATGAGTGAACTCTAGATAATGCTATATGAACCAGTGTCCTAGCTATATTGAACATTTGGTAGATATTGCTACTGTTTCCTGTGTTAATATGTATTTTGTTGTCATTATCATGTATATTGTGTATTCCTGTATTCATCTATGTATTCTGTCTATTTATTATTTTTTGCTCTAATACATAATAGTGCCAGTGAACAAATTGTATTACCCCTAGCGAAGATATGTGGGCCAGTGTTAAGGGACATTACCCTCGGTGAATTGGGCTACTCGCTGGTGGTATGCTCAGTTATCGTCAGCGAATTGTGTAGTTCGCCGGCTGTAATGAATTACCACCGACGAAATGGTCACTAGCAAACCGGAACTCGTCGGTGGTAGATGATTTTGGTGCACCGGCGGTGACCTTTCCCAACTAGTGTAGGTACCATTTCATTGTGTTCATTTTCTATAGCCATAAACCCACCTTTCTTTGGAACACAATGAACAGGACATACCCATTCACTCTGCTCCGCATGAAAGATGACGGTTGCATCCAACAAACATATTATTTGTTTTCTTACCTCCGCTTTCATGTGAGGTTTAAGACGTCGCTGAAAGTCCGTGATCAGATGAGCTCCTACTTCCCTGAATATTCTATGGGTGGCTATCTAGGGGCTAATACCCTTCAAGTCACTCATCGAATACCCTAGAGAATTTCGATGCATGCGGAGAAACTTCATCAAGTTTTCCTCCTCTTTCTCGGCGAGGTTAGCGCTTACAATAACAGGAAATTTATTTGTCTCATCAAGAAACCTATATTTTAGTTCCTTTGGAAGAGTTCCAAGAACCATAGGAGGAAGATCCCCGTCTCCTTTCCTTATGGGTTCTTCATATTTTGATTAATCTCAATGACCACCTCAGGTCTTGAGTCGAGATAGTCATCTATTTCAGATTTTCTATGTCTTGAAGAATATTATTATTGTTAACTAAACTTCTTTCTAGATCATCATTAGGAGTCTCGATGACTATTGAAGCTAAATTCTACCTTCTTCCTCACGTTCATACTCATCATCATCTAATTATTCAATAGCAGGCTTATGGTTAAATTTAGAGAAATGAAAATCCATTTTTTGTCTTTACCAATCTTGAGAGACACAGTTTGCTTCTTGCAGTCTATGTTTGCTTCTGTGGTATTAAGAAAAGTTCTTCCATAAATGATGGGACAATAAAAGTCAATGGGCATATCAATAAGCAAAAAATCAATGGGATATTTATAAGGTCCAATGGAAATTGGTACATTCTTTATTATTCCCATAGGGACTCTGAGAGTTTTATCTACAAGCATTATGGTCATATCCGTATCTTCCAATACGACTGAAGCTAATTCATTTTGAATTTTTAAATAAAAATTAAAATGGATAACATTAACAACTCTACCAATATTACAAAGGCCATAATAGGAAGTACCTACAAAACTGCATGGGAGGACAGGCTTACCCACTTCTTTAGCTTTTACCTTTCCTTCAACAAATTGTGAAGCTTCGGTATCTAGCGCAATCATGTTGCAATGTGCAAACATGCTTAAAGTATCTTCCTTTATTGATGCCTCTGCCTCTTGTACACGCTCTTCTTCAGTTTTCCTTGTTTGTGTTTTCTCTTCCATCTCCTTGAGGAATAATTCTTCCTCATTGCATTGATCCTCCAGTTGCTGAGCCATCATATGTTTTCTCACCTTCCTTGGAAAAGGAAAGTGTTCAACATATGGGGGTATCTCCTTTAATGGCTCGACAAGGGGCCATGATTATTGGATCTTCTTCTACAACTGGCTCGGGTGGCGGAGTATAATGAAGCAGTCTTTCTTTGGAGCTTCAATATGTTCTGTAAAAGACTTAAGGATTTGCAAGGTAATATCATCATCAAGTTGCAGTTCATTAGCAGTGTCTTTTACCTTATCAGAGTCTTTATAAGCATTGAGACAATCATATTCAATTTCTATACCTCCTTTGCCTCCTAAATCAAATCCCCATGTTTCTCTATTATGGTGAATTCATTCTAAAAGTTCCCAAGCTTTAATTATAGTTAACTAAAGTATGCAAGTGCACAAATCGTTTGTAGCTAGTTTTGAAGTATAGATATCGATCCAATAGGGAGCCCAAAGGTAAGTGTATATGAGTGAAGTCTCTGTCACACTCAAAGTTCTCACAGGTCTTCGAGGGAATTAACTGCAAATCTGGAAATAAGAATGAAATTTGGATTAAACTAGATGTATTTAAATAAAACTGAAATGAAAACTTTAGGAATAAAAAGCATAAAAGTAATGAAAGATTTGATAGTTTGTGGTTTTCTATAGATGACAAAGAAGGCGCGGGGAGATAAAGTTCAAGGTGATATTGATTGTGCCAGGTGGACGAATGATAAGCGTAACAATTATAATCTTATAAATATATGTGTAGGCGAAGAACCTATAATTAGCCGGAACTCCTCTTGGTAGATTTCATCCCAACTTCAATAATCCTATTATCCTGTTACCAATACCATGGTCAGTCACTAGACGATTAAGATTCTTCAGGTTGCTTAGAAATTAAGCTCCTTGGATCAGACTAATGCAATAAGCACAGTGGTTCCTCATTATCCTCGAGTCAAACTAGTTTCCCATTGATATCCCCGTGTCACTCGGGGGTCGCCGGTCTGCTAGCGAACAAGATACTATCTATGTAGAACAAAGCATCATGTTTTCTGGGCCCTTAATTGGACAACAAGCATCATGTTTTTTGGGCCCTTAATTGGATAGTCAAGGACACATAATATAATGATTAAAATAAATCGCAAACTAATGGAAAATATTTGGAGGCACATCACATCTCACCAATACCTTACATCTCCCACGCCCAAGGAACTTACTCACACATGATAGAAGAAAGCATCATCAATATCATTAAATAAAGAGAGTTCTTCTCGATATTACCGTGGACATCCACAATAAGAATAGAAAAGTAATCCAACACAATTCAAGATAGGAAGAAACAATCTCAAACCCTAATCTTGCAAGGTGAAGATCTCTCTCTCAAGTACAAGTAATGGCTATGAGGGTGTGATGGCTAGGAGGTCGAAGATCATGGAGCGATATGAAGAATGTCTTCCCCTTCTTCTCCGGATCTCTTCTTTCTCCTTTTCTAGATGGGATGGTGGTTGTTGTGTTATGATTTCGCGTCTAGCCTCTTCACAAAAGTTGTCCCTTTTGACAAGACGGAGGCGACGGCAGCTATATGGCGGGAACTATACGGCCGGAAAATATGCCGCCATATAATTGCTCGTTAATGCTTCTGTATGCTTCCCTTGATTGCTTCCAAAAAGATACTTGCTTGTTTTCTCCTGAATATTTTGTTTCTCTTGTTAAAACCTTATGTTGATGTTCAGAACCTGAAACACACATTAAAATCTAAGTTTTCTTCGCTACCAAAGTATTAGCGTTAGGTAAAGCTAGAAAATGATCAAATCCAGAAGAAAACTATCATAACTTCATGAAAGAACCTCCTGAATTCGTGTCAAGCTCATGTTTAATTTCTTGATCAAGTCCTCTATATAAAATATGCAAAATGTACCATTCATGTAAATCATGATGGGGACATTTCTGAAGTAGAGACTTGTACCTTTTGTAGGCTCTTACCAAACCTTCACCTGGGTGGTTCTTGAAGTTTGTAATTGCCCTTCTTACATCAGCAATTTTTACCTTGGGAAAGAATCGAGACACAAATTCTCCTTTAAGTTTTTCCCAGGTATCAATTTTCTCTACAGGGCAAATTCTATACCAAGACAAAGAAGTGTTGGTAAGAGATTGGCTAAACAGTTTAAGTTTCAATTCATCATTTGAATAGCCTCTCAATTTAATAGTCCAACCTAGCTCGGTAAAATGCATTAAATGATTGTAAGGATCCTCATCAGGATCATCTCCTGCAAAAGTTTTCTCTTTAATAATAGTGATAAAACGAGGATTGACCTTGTATTCTGGTTCGCTCCCACTTGGGAAGTTTTCTAACTAGTCCTCTATTAAACTTACCGAGGTATTTATTAGCATC
The DNA here is from genome assembly GCA_910589775.1 of Avena eriantha. Classification (NCBI taxonomy): domain Eukaryota; kingdom Viridiplantae; phylum Streptophyta; class Magnoliopsida; order Poales; family Poaceae; genus Avena; species Avena eriantha. The sequence continues at coordinate 315,616,647 of OU342742.1, forward strand.
GAGCTGATTAATTAGTAAAAGTGCCATCATGGTGCACACCTAAAAATAGTAAAACTTTAGAAAAACCACGAGTACAATAAGTAACTAAGAACAAATACCAAAAGCGCTTAGCCCCCCGGCAACAACGGCAGAAAATAGCTTGATGACTGCAAGTGCATAGACCAATTGTAGTTAGTTTCAAAGTAAAGATATCAAACCCAAAGAGAGATATTGGTAAAGGCCTCTATGCTCCTCGTTACTCTCTACCAAAGTACACTTGTAATATGTCTTTGATCTCAAGTAAAGGGTGTTTGAAAGGTTTATGGTTGTTTGTAGAAAAGTAATTAAAACAAGTAACAAGATTGTACGAAAGCATGGTTGAACTCAGTAAGGCTAAAACGTCCTCGAGGATGTAGGATACACCAATTCTATACCAAGCCAAGGCAGTACTGTTTAGAGATTAGCTAAACAGTTTAAGTTTCCATTCATCATCTGAATAGCCTCTCAATTTAAGAGTCCAATATAGCTCAGTAAAATGCATTAAATGATTGTAACGATCCTCATTGGGATCATCTCCTGCAAAAGTTTTCTCTTTAATAATAGCGATAAAACAAGGTTTGACTTCATATTCTGGTTCGCTCCGACTTGGTAATCCTTTAACTAGTCCTCTATTAAACTTCCTGAGGTATTTATAAGCATCAAGCCGATTAATCAGTCTGAGTGCCGTGATGGTGCTCACCTGAAACTAGTAAACAACTTTAGTAAAACAATGAGTAAAATATGTAACTAAGAACAAATTGCCAAGTCAGCTGAAATTGAGAAATCTCTGAGAGAAACAAATAAATGAATTTGCAATAAAAGGTATAACTCGTTTTTTGTATTTTTGGTCTAGGAATGCAAACTGAAAGTAAAAATGCAATTTTTAAGAAATAAAATTATTCAAAATAAGAAATAAAAATATGAATGCAAGATTTGGAGGTTTTTAAACCTCCCCCAAGCTTGGGCTATTGCCAGGCTTAGTTGTTGCCGTCATTCAGCGGCTGGTGTAGATACTGATGGTAGTAGTCGGGGAAGTGGGTCATGAAGTGATTGAAGTTTTGAGTTAAGGCACTCACATCTTTATTCACTCCTTGTAGACTGTGGTCAATCTCCCCAATGCGTTGGTTGAGCTGCTGAAATTCTTTATATGGGACGTAGTTGAACCCCTGCTGTGGCTGATTGGGCCATGGGTCCCAAGATCCCCCTTGCTGCTATTGTCCCTCCCAAGGAGGATTGTATTCCTGCTCCTTCTCCTGCTCATGCTCATCCTCATCCTGCTGCTTTCCTTCTGAATCTTCTTCTTGATCAGGCTGGAATTCAGCCATGATCTCCACCACTTGATCCTTGGTGAGGATCCAGTTGTCCTTCTCAACAATCGTGAAGGCTTGTGGACAGGGCAACGGAACCTGCTCAACCTGTGCATCACCAAGATAACCAAACTTATATGCTCGGAGCTCTTGTTAGCTCGGTAAACACCAAGGAAACTACAAGCAGTCAAATATTTGACATCCATAAGTTTGGAGCCATCAACAGGTTGCATCACAGGTAATATAATGTTCAATGCATGGGCAAGGTGGGTTACCAGTCCACCAATGCAAATATCACCTTTCCTTTTGTTGCTCCGGTGACGAAAGTGCGAGATGAGTAGAGCCGCGGGATTGGGGCTTTGCGATGCATTGGGGAAGGGTGCCTTGGTGATCATGGCCATGTCCGCATTTGCCATGGAACCCGTATCTCCTCTTCCCAGTTTTATATTGGCGAGGAATAAGGCGTAGTAGTCAATTGTTGGGTTCTGAATGGTGGACATCTCTGGTAGAAGTCCCTGCCACCATTAACAGAAATAACCTCCCAAGTTTCTCCACTTGAGACGCTATATAAATTTGTAATAGTTGACACCCCATCGTGAAGGAAGCCAAAAGCATCACAAAATTATTCTAAAGTTTCCACAGTGATCATCGACCAATTTGGTCTCCCACTTAATCCCCTGTCCCCCTAGCATCTACCCTAGCCTAGACCAGCTCCCCTTCACCTCTAGCAGCAGTGGCGCGCCGCCCAAATATGGTCGTCGCCGGCCAAACGCGGGCAATGCGCCAGCGACCGCGCAGCGCCAAACTAGCACCATCCCTAGCTCCGCCGAACCCTACTGCACTCCCCTGTACACCCCACGGACGCACCCATCCCCTGGACAACCAAGGAAAGCTCGCGCCCACCGCCTCTGCACCCTACCCAGCTCACGCTAGAGCGCCGTCCCGGATAGGCCCGCACAAGACATGCATGGCCCTCAGTCCGCGTGCGCCGCTCCGCCTTAACCCTAGCACCCCGCCAGACACGCCCTTTCCCCGCCGCACGACCAACCGACACCGTGAACCGCGTCGAGCACTGCCTTTGCTGCGCAGAGCGCCAGCCCTTCCTGACCACATGCCACCTACCCTGCCCATGCCTCTAGCTCTTTGTGTCAACGTCACCGACGAGCTCACCGTCACCCTCACGGTTCCCTCGTCGATCCTATATAAGGAGCCCTCCCCAGCACAAACTCCTCACACCACTCAGCTCCCCTCTCTCTCAGAACCACCTCACCCCATCGCCAGAGCCGCTTGAGCAGCCGTTCGCCGGAATTGCGCCAGAGTTCGCCGTAGAAGAGAAGAAAGGGACCCAACTATTTCGTACACCCCAGGAGCTGTCGTGACCTTGCCTGAGTACGCCATCGTCTCCTCGTTCGACCGCGCCCATCACCTCACTAGTTGGAGCCCTGGTATGTCGCCACTGCACCGCCACCGAGCCGCTAGAGTTCCATCTCGCTGGCAACCTCTCCATCATCAACGACGAGCGACAGTCGTCGATCGTAGTTCTAATCGTGCGGTCCACATTGCCCTGTACCGCTTCGCGTTATAAGAGCCGCTGACATGCGGGAAACCACGGTAAGTTGTCCTCTGTGCCGTGGAGTGTGACTGGGCCGGCCCACTTTCTTTCCCGCGATGGCCCTAGAATTCAAATTTAGGTTTTTCTATTTAGACTTAATCTCAATTATGTCCACTAGTTTGAAAATCAATTCAGGGAGTTTTGCTCCACCAAAATTAATGATTCTAGTTTTGCTGGAAAGATAATTTAAATATCTATCCAAACCCGTTGGATTTAAATCAATTAGAGTAAGAGATCTCACCTAGCAAAAATAACAAGACAGAGACTTTTCTACATTCAAACATTTTTCAAAAATCAACCATAATAGCTTTTGAGTTCAATCCAACTCTCAAAAATCACATTTGACCATACTTATCTGAATATATAATAATATGTAGGTTTGCACGCAGTGACTTTGGACTAGTACCAAAATAATGCTATATAGGCATTTCTAGTCACTTTAAATCTTCTAAATATTAATCTTAAACTTTATAAAAGGTTATCCAACATTTAAATCACATTCCCATGTATTAGAATATGTGGTGATGACATGGGTCCACATGATCCCATATTTTAATTGGAGAATATTAAATCTTAGTTATTTTTCAATGAGTATAAATTACTTTTCTCAAATAAAATAAATGAAACTAGTTCATTAAACCTTGTGATGATTGTGATGATAATAGATCATCAAATGTGTGCAATAGTATACTAAATAGACTAGTTAAGTATGGTTTGGTGATTGTGTATTTCGTATGTATTTATAGATGGTAGTACCGACCAAGTCAAGCAATCATTAACAATTCTACCCCGAGGAATAAGAGGAGAATTTCAACCACTCCACCAATCAAGGCAAGCCATCATTAACAATGCAAGCTAGAACTAAGAAAGTTAACACTTTCCCCCTTACCTTGAGAAAATGCTTTAGGCATGCTTGGGTTATACATTTTTACTTATACTTCCACCAAGTTTTACTTACAAGCTTTACTTTCTTTTACTTTACCAAAGTTCCTTACTTTGTTTATAGATAGCATAAAGAGTATAAAACTTGTCCTATCTAGTTAGATTTAGATGTCATTCTATGGCATACGATTGATATTAGCATCCCACATTAGTGAACACTCTTAACTTAGTAGTTCAGAGCTAAACCAAAAACTTGATCACTTTAGATGGGAATACTTGGTGAAAATGACTTTTGAAAACCTTGGAATGATGAGTCATTCTATTGAGATGTTTTGACATGTGTTGAGAAACACAAATGGTTTACGATGAAGAAAATGTTGAGGCATGACCCTTAACCCTTTTATGAAAACTGATGGTTGGGTTCGAATGTGATACCATTCCAATTTTACCGTACAACCACAATACCTGAATTGGGTAAGGCTTAGCCAGAAGTTTATATGCATTAGAATGAGTTCCCTCATGGGAGAGGTTTGAGCTGAGGCTACCTCTCAATGTTGTCCACCTAGGTAGTGCCCAGGATGGTAAATGGCCATGGCTGGGAGGCCAAGCTCATAGGAGAGGTGCTTATACTAGAGTGTGTAAAGGAAAGGTTATGTTTGATTATCTTCATACTAAGTATGATGATTTAGGGTTATCCCTGATAGATGTAGCGAATTTTGTGGTGAAAGTGTACCACCTCTTTAGAGTGTCAAACTATTCGAATAGACGCGTCCGCGGTTATGGACAGTTGGAGTGGCCATACTGTTCCGTTGTTAGATGTTTTCAAAATGACTTATGAAATGAATTGTGACATGACTTGACCACAATAGAGTTGTGACTATGACAACTAAGTTCCCACTTAGGTGATTTTAGAACTTTATTTTCTCTTTCTTTGTTGCTGAACTCAGCTTAGGTTTTAAACTTAACTTTACAAATAAACTTAGAGTTAGCATTTCCCACTAGAACTACCTTACTTGTTAGTGATAGTTTGCGAGTACTTAAAGAGTACTCATGGCTTTGTCCCTGGCTATACCCGTGTCCAGACTATGAGAAGGACAACCAAGAGGAAGGACAGCAGGACAACTACGACAACTAGGATCATCTCCCATCATCAGCATTGCCTGTGACACTGAAGATGGAGCCCACCGCTACGCTATTTATTCTGCTACTTATTTGTACTAAGACTGGATCATGAGATCCTTTATTTGTGTAAGACCTTATTATGGTTTGTAATGGATGATGTACTGTGATATCCAATCTGTTACATCTCATAAAAATGGTAATCCTGGGATTGCGATGTATGGCATAACAAGCATTTGGGATTAAAAATCCGGGTGTTGACAAGTTGGTATAAGAGCCATCCTGACCATACGAGACTCTAGTTAGAATGGACGTCCGAACCAAAAACTTTGTTTCAAAAACAAAGAAGTGAGTATTGTGAAAACCTATTTCCTCTCTTACCCTCGAGATTCTTTCTCTAAAAAAATACATGTTCCTCAAAAATTCTTACATTATTACATAAAATTTGACACACTTGATCACTTCACTAACTTACTTATCCTAAATTCTTATAGATGGAAGTTTAGTACTGGAAGTTCTACCAGTTGGGCAACGGAGGCCAACTGTCTGAGTACTTGGAGCGCCCACATCCGGAATTCTTTGGAGCTCAACTCAATGGTCCCCCAGGAGGAGATTTACAGTGGCTAGTAGTTGCTAATCTTCGAGGCAAGCTGGAAGCACCTCTTTCCGAGAAGATTCAATTCACCGTGAGAGAGAACAACTGGCTAGATGGATTAGCCAAGGCAATGCATGAAGCTCTCGCCTGTCTTTGCGCCTAGAATGTCAACTTGATCCAAGGAACCCGCTGTGCTCACTATGCAAGGCGTCTTTCAATGGGAATGCCTTTGGAGATGCCAAGTCACCCGGAGTTGAAGCGCCAAGTGGAGAACCTTGACTTCATGTTGTATGATAGACAGAAGGAATTGGACAATGCTCGAGAGTATGCCAACCACAACCTTGCCATTGCCGCCCAGAAGGCCCAGACTTTCGCCCTGCTCGTCAAGGATCGTCAATCACTCCGTCGTCAACGCGCGAAGAAGGATCACACCATCACTCGTCTTCGCAATTAATTGTTCGACCTCGAGAAGACCATCAAGGAGCAAGAAGCTCAGCTTGCAACCAAAGAAGAAGAGGAAGAAGGTGAAGACATCCAGGGGGATATTCACTCATACCTCAGCAATGATGATGACTACTTGGAGGATGATGCCATGGACTTCTACACCGATGATGACGACTCCGACTTCATCGATGATGAGTAGATGCACTAGAGGACTATCGTAGTAATGAGAAGTATCGGTCCCATTGTATCTTAGCTCACAGAATGGTTCTTAAAACCATCTGTTTTCCTTTTGTTGTGGTGTGTGTGTGTTTGTATCGTGTGCTTTGATTGAATGAATGAAAAGAAGTTAGTTGCAAAACCTGAGTCAAACTCAAAGTTTTAGCTTTGAAACCAAAACCATGAACATTAGAACTTTCCATCTTACCCCATTATCTATCTCAATCTTCAGATGACTCGTGGAAACCAAGGAGGGAGCAGCTCATCACTGGACCCAATGCTGCAGATTCTGCAGACGCTCATTGTAGACCGCGAAACTAGTAGGGCAGAGCGCTAAGCAAATCTAGCCACCCTGCAGTAGATCGCCTAGATGGCTCACAATAATCAGGGCCATGGAAATCAGGATCATCATGGATCCAATCTCAAAAACTTCCAGAATACCAATCCCCCAATCTTTAGCAAGTCTGAAGACACGCTGGATGCCGATGATTGGTCACATACCATGGAGAGTAACCTAGAAGTCGCTGGAGTGGATGCTAATGAGAAAGTTATATTTGCCACCCACTATCTGGCAGGAGATGCTAGAGCATGGTGGAACAGCACCCGTAACATGAACCACGATCAAGTAATGATGTGGGAAGCCTTCAAAGTCCTGTTCAGCCGCACCCATGTGCCGCAGGGTTTACTCACTAGAATGAGAGATGAATTCAAAGAGTTAAAGCAAGGGAGAATGACTGTAGTGGAGTACCGTGACGGTTCTTTTCCCTAGCCAGGTATGCACCGGATGAGATCAACACTAAATCTAAGAAGAAGGAGAGATTCCTGAACGGACTGCATGATGAGATGCAAACGGTACTAGTCAACATCCGTTTTGAGGATCTCGAAGAACTAGTCGACTCTGCCATTCAGATGGAAGGGAAGATCAACCAAGCGAATGACAACCACAATCGTCGGATGATGCACCAAGCTGGATCCAACAGTCACCAGAATTACCGTCCCAATCCGTCTACCGGATATGCCCCGCGGAACAATTGACCCCCAATGTCTCGCCCAAGCTACCCCAACCATAGCGGAGGGAATGTGAAGACCGGAGGGAACCACAACAACAACCCTAGAAACTCCAACAACTTCAACCGTGCACCACCCAAGTCCAATAACAACAACAACAACACTGCCCCGAGGACTGGAAGCAATGTCGTTCCTGGTGCAGCCAAAGGCAAGTCTCAGATTACTTGTTTTGAGTGTGGAGTGAAGGGTCACTACTCCAATGAGTGTCCCAAGAATATTGCCGCCACTACCAATGTGAATGCCCCAGCGCAACAGCAGCGTCGTGCTCAGCTCGGAAAAATATTCGCCCCAGGGAACCCTCACAACCGCAATGGCTGTCTTTTCCACATGAACGGCCAAGAAGCCCGAAGCGCCAGACGTCATGATAGGTATGCTTTCTGTTAACTCAGTACTAGCAAGACTGTTGTTTGATTCTGGAGCACCGCACTCATTTGTTACCGAAGAATTGGCATGCACCAGTAAGATCCACCCAACCAACTTGAAGCATGTCATGATAGTTCAAATACCTGGTTCAACCACAAAAGCTAGAAAATTTTGCAAATCTGTACCTATCAGAATACATTGGATAGGTTTTTATGCCAATCTAATAGCACTTGGAACCAAAGGTTTGGAAGTAGTACTAGGAATGGATTGGATGTCAAAGCATAAAGGATTGATCGACTGTGCAAAGAAGGCCATCACCATGACCAGTAGTTCTGGAATATCAGTAGAGCATATATCTGAAACCTTACCCCGTCAATTCAAGTGCAACAAGAGTCCAACCCTACCCACCATCGAGCAAGTCAGAGTAGTCTGTGAATACCCCGACGTATTCCCAGATGAGTTGCCCGATATTCCCCATATCGGGATATTGAGTTCATCATTGAACTAGTCCCTGGAACCGGACCCATAGCTCAGAGACCCTATAGCATGAACCCATCAGAGTTAGTAGAGCTGAAGAAGAAATTGGAGGCCATGCTGTCAAAAGGCTTGATTCAACCAAGCACATCGCCATGGAGATCGCCCGTGTTGTTCATCGATAAGAAGGATGGAGGCAACCATTTGTGCACAGATTACAGGAAGCTAAATGACGTCACCATCAAGAACAAGTACCCACTGCTAAAGATAGAGGATATGTTTGATCAGTTGACTGGTGCTAGCGTGTTCTCTAAGATTGATCTTAGGACTGGTTATCACCAACTTAAGATTTGTGCAACGGATATTCCAAAAACCGCCTTTACCACCAGATATGGATTATATGAGTATACGGTCATGTCTTTTGGATTAACCAATGCTCCTGCTTATTTCATGAATCAAATGAATAAGATCTTTATGAATTTCCTGGATAAGTTTGTCATTGTGTTTATCGACGATATTGTTATCTACTCCAAGTCAGAAGAAGACCATGAGCAACATCTGAGAATCATCCTTGAAACGCTTAGAGAGCATCAGTTGTATGCCAAGTTTAGTAAATGTGAGTTTTGGCTGAAAGAAGTAGGATTCCTCGGACATATTGTGTCTGCCGGAGGAGTCACTGTTGATCCCGCCAAGGTCAAAGATGTCAAAGAATGGTAAGCCCCAACCATTAAACCCCAAGTCCGTGCATTTCTCGGATTAGTAGGATATTACCGCAAGTTCGTAGAAGGATTTTTGACCATCGCAAGACCAATGACCAAATTGTTAAAGAAGGACAAGAAGTTTGAATGGATAGAAAAATGTGAAGCAAGTTTCCAAGAGCTCAAAAAGAGATTGATTTCAGCCCCAATATTGATTATGCCAGATATTAAGAAGTCGTTTGATGTATATTGTGATGCATCCAAGATTGGTCTAGGATGTGTATTGATGCAAGAAGGCAAAATCATAGCATATTTGTCTCGACAACTGAAGCAGCATGAGCAGAACTACCCCACCCATGATCTTGAATTAGCAGCTGTAGTTTTAGCCTTGAAGACATGGCGTCATTATCTCATGGGTAACCGCTATGAGATTTATTTAGATCACAAGAGTTTTAAGTATATTGTCACTCAGAAGGAGCCGAATATGAGGCAAAGGAGATGGATAGAGTTAATCAAGGATTATGATCTTGACATTCACTATCACCCCGGCAAAGCCAATGTGGTAGTGGATGCTCTTAGAAGATTGCCGTCTAGGCTAAACACCATGACCAAGGAGAAGCAACCAAGTTTGCATGAGGAGTTGGAGCAGTTTAGAACTGAGCTCGTTAGCCAAGGATTTCTAACCAGCATTGAACTTTAACCCACTTTGATTAGCCAAATCAAGGAAGACCATAAGGGAAATGCAAGTATCGACGGAATCAAGCGTTGTATTGGTACAGGAAAGGTACCTGGTTTCACCAAAGACGAAGAAGGAGTTTTGTGGTACAAAGGACGTAACTGTGTGTCAGCAGATTCGGAGCTGAAGCAAGTTATCATGCAAGAAGCTCATGATACTCTTTATTCTATGCACCCCGGAGGGACGAAGATGTATCAGGATTTGAAGGAACAATTTTGGTGGCACAAGATGAAGAGAGAAATCGGAAGCTACATCTCCAAGTGTGATATCTGTCAGAGAGTCAAAGCAGAACATCAGATACCCGCAGGACTGTTGCAACCATTGCAGATTACGGAATGGAAATGGGATTTCGTCGGAATGGACGTTATCACCGGTTTGCCTACTTCTAGTAGGGGAAATGACTCTATCTGGGTCATCGTGGATAGACTGTCCAAGGTAGCCCATTTTATACCTGTCAAGGCCATCTACCAGAGTACTAAGCTAGCAGACTTGTACATTGCTAGAATCGTCATTTTGCATGGAACCCCCAAGACCATAGTATCGGATCGAGGAACCCAGTTTACCTCGAGATTTTTGCAAAAAGTCCAAGAAGGATTAGGAATCAAGTTGAATTTCAGCACAGCTTATCACCCGCAAACCGATGGACAGACTGAAAGAGTCAACCAAATCCTAGAGGATATGTTAAGAGCTTGTGTGTTAGAGTATGGATCAAAATGGGAAGATTGTCTGCCTTTCGCAGAATTCTCATATAACAACAATTACCAAGCCAGTTTGCAGATGGCCCCATTTGAGTTCCTATATGGAAGGAAGTGTCGTACCCCTTTGAATTGGTCGCAAGTAGGAGAGATTCAGATTTTTGGACCCGACATCCTACGAGAAGCCGAAGAGAAGGTTCCCAAAGTCCGTGAGCACCTCAAGACCGCCCTATCCAGACATAAGAGTTATGCTAACAAGAGATGGAGAGAGACCTGACTTTCAATGTCGGAGATTTTGTGTATCTCAAAGTTTCGCCATAGAACGGAACACAACGCTTTAGTCTGAATGGAAAGTTAGCCCCCAGATATATCGGACCCTTCAAGATTCTGAATCACCGAGGAGAAGTATCGTATCAGTTGGAACTGCTTGAAGAGATGTCTGCCATCCACAATATGTTCCATATCTCGTCACTTCGCAAATGCCTAGAAGTGCCGGAGAAGACCGAAGTTTTCAAGAACATCGATCACCGAGCCGTTGATATCAACAATGATCTGATGTATCATGAAATGCCCATCCGTATCTTGGAGGAAGCTTACAGAACCACCAGGACCCAGAGTATCAAATTTCTCAAGATCCAATGGAGCAACCATACTGAAGAAGAAGCCACTTGGGAGCGAGAAGATTACATTAGGACTGAGTTTCCAGATCTCTTTAGTTCATAGTTTTCCTTTCTTAAATCCCTGGACAAGATTTTGTTTAAGGGGGGAAGGTTTGTAACATCCCAAATCTTTAATCAATTATTAAGATCCAAATCACCCAATTTAGGGTTAACGAAAACTTTTTCTCATTTAAATAATCAAGAATGCATATGTATGTTGCGTTAATATGGAATTGTTTGAAATTGCCATGTTTGTTTGTTCTATTGGTTGTAAAATGATTCAAAGATGAATTCCACATCATCTAGATCATTCCCAAGAAAAATCCAAAGAAAAGAAATCAAATAAGATTGATAAAGGCAAATGGTCATTTTTGCCATTTTAATCAACTAGGCCACTTTGGGTGTTCCTATAAGTCAAATTACAACATAAACAATTCCAACTCTTTGCACCCCTTGCTAGTACAAGTAATGATCTACCAAGGACCACATTGGGCTATTACCGAAACATTTAAACACTAAATTTAAATGGGATTTGAAAATGGAATTCAAGTCATATGCTTAGATCACACCTTTTCAAAAACTACTCAAATGAATCCCCCTTGACCTTTCCAAGCAGTCATAGAATCGTAAGCTTAAGTGGAGAACACTCAAAAAATTTGAATCCAAAATTCAAAACTTTTCTTCTTGCGGCCATTTTGTCGAACACATAGCAGGCACTAAACCAGAACTAGAGTAGCTGCACTGTTTCCACAGTGATCATCGACCAATTTGGTCTCCCACTTAATCCCTTGTCCCCCTAGCATCTACCCCAGCCCAGACCAGCTCCCCCATCACAGCTAGCAGTAGTGGCGCACCGCCCAAATTTGGTCGTCGCTGGCCAAACGCGGGTAACGTGCCAGTGACCGCGCAGCGCCAAACCAACACCGTCCCTAGCTCCACGGAACCCTACTGCACTCCCCTGTCCACCCCACGGATGCAGCCAGCCCCTGGACCACCGAGGAATGCTCGCGCCTACCGCCTCTGCACCGTGCCCAACTCACGCCAGAGCACCGTCCCTGACAGGCCCGCACAAGTCACGCCTTGTCCTCAGGTCGCGTGTGTCGCTCCGCCTTAAACCCAGCACCCCGCCAGACACGCCCTTTCCCCGCTGCGCGACCAGCAGCCGCCGTGAACCACGTCGAGCACCGCCTCTACCATGCAGAGCGCCAGCCTTCCCGACCAAATGCCACCGCCCCTAGCGTTGCCATCACTCCATAGATGACCGCTAGGAGGCAAGCCACCGTCCGCCTACCCTGCCCATGCCTCTAGCGCTCTGTGTCAACGTCACCGATGAGCTCACCGTCGCCCTCATGGTCCCCTCATCGAGCCTATATAAGGAGCCCTCCCCAACACAAACTCCTCACACCACTCAGCTCCCCTCACTCTCAGAACCACCTCACCCCATCACCAGAGCCGCTTGAGCAGCCGTTCGCTGGAATTGCGTCGGAGCTCGCCGTAGCAGAGAAGAAAGGGACCCGGCGATTTCGTCCACCCTAGGAGCTCCCGTGACCTCGCCTAAGTCCTCCGTCGTCTCCTCATTCGATCGCTCCCATCACCGCACTAGCTAGAGCCTTGGTATGCCCCCACTGCACCCCCACCGAGCCGCTAGGTTTCCGTCTCGCCGGCGACCTGTCCGTCATCGACAATGAGCCACAGCCGTCGATCATAGTTCTAATCGTGCGGTCCACATTGCCCCATACCGCTTCGCGTTATAAGACCCGCTGACATGCGGGACCCCCCTCTAAGTTGTCGTTTGCGCCGCGGGGTGTGACTCGGTCGGCCCACTTTTTTTCCTGTGCGGGCCCTAGAATTCAAATTTAGGTTTTTCTATTTAGACTTAATCTAGATTCTTTCCGCTAGTTTGAAAATCAATTCAGGGAGTTTTACTCCACCAAAATTAATGATTCCAATTTTGTTGGAAAGATAATTTAAATATCTATGCAAGCCTGTTGGATTTAAATCAATTAGAGTTAGAGATCTCACCTAGCAAAAATAACAAGAAAGAGACTTTTCTACATTCAAACATTTTTCAAAAATCAACCATAATAGCGTTTGAGTTGATTCCAACTCTCAAAAATAACATTTGACCATACCTATCTGAATATATAATAATATGTAGGTTTGCATGCAGTGACTTTGGACTAGTACCAAAATAATGCTATATAGGCATTTAAATATTAATCTTAAACTTTATAAAAGCTGATCCAAAATTTAAATCACATTCCGATGTATTATAATATGTGGTGATGACATGGGTCCACATGATCCCATTCTTTAATTGGAGAATATTAAATCTTAGTTATTTTTCAATGAGTAGAAATTACATTTCTCAAATAAAATAAATGAAACTAGTTCATTAAATCTTGTGATGATTGCCATGATAATAGAGCATCAAATATGTGCAATAGTGTACTAAATAGACTAGTTAAGTATAGTTTGGCGCTTGTGTATTCTGTATGTATTTATAGACGGTAGTACCGACCAAGTCTACAAAGAGGAGGAATTCTACCACGAGGAAGAAGAGGAGAATTTCAACCACTACACCAATCAAGGCAAGCCGTCATTAATAATCCAAGCTAGAACTAAGAAAGTTAACACTTGCCCCCTTAACTTGAGCAAATGCTTTAGGCATGCTTGGGTTATACATTTTGACTTATACTTCCCCCAAGTTTTACTTACAAGCTTTACTTTCTTTTACTTTACCAAAGTTCCTTACTTTGTTTATAGATAGCATAAAGAGTATAAAACTTGGCCTATCTAGTTTGATTTAGATGTCATTCTATGGCATGAGATTGATATTAGCATCCCACATTAGTGAACACTCTTAACTTAGTAGTTCAGAGCTAAACCAAAAACTTGATCACTTTAGATGGGAATACTTGGTGAAAATGACTTTTGAAAACCTTGGAATGATGAGTCATTCTATTGAGATGTTTTGATATGTGCTGAGAAACACAAATGGTTTATGATGATGAAAATGTTGAGGCATGAGCCTTAACCCTTTTATAAAAACTGATGGTTGGGTTCGGATGCGATACCATTTCAATTTTACCGTACAACCACAATACCTGAATTGGGTAAGGTTTAGCCGGAAGTTTATATGCATTAGTACGAGTTCCCTCGCGGGAGAGCATTGAGCCGAGGATACCTCTCAATGTTTTCCACCTATGTAGTGCCCAGGATGGCAGATGGCCATGGCTGGGATGCCAAGCTCATAGGAGAGGTGCTGATAATAGAGTGTGTAAAGGAAAGGTTATGTTTGATTATCTGCATACTAAGTATGATGATTCAGGGTTATCCTTGACATAAGTATCAAATTTTGTGGTGAAAGTGTACCACCTCTACAGAGTGTTAAACTATTCGAATAGCCACGTCCACGGTTATGGAAAGTTGGAGTGGCCATACTGTTCCGTCGTCAGATGTTTTCAAAATGACTTATGAAATGAATTGTGACATGACTTGACCACAACAGAGTTGTGACTATGACAACTAAGTTCCCACTCAGGTGATTTTAGAACTTAATTTTATCTTTCTTTGTTTCTGAACTCGGCTTAGGTTTTAAACTTAACTTTACATATAAACTTATAGTTAGCATTTCCCACAAGAACTACCTTACATGTTAGTGATAGTTTGCGAGTACTTAAAGAGTACTCATGGCTTTGTCCCTGGCTATTCCTGTGGCCAGACTATGAGGAGGAAGGACAGCAGTACGGCTATGACAACTAGGATCATCTCCCATCATCAGCATTGCCTGTGACACTGAAGATGGAGCCCACCGCTACGCTATTTATTCCGCTATTTGTTTGTACTAAGACTGGATCATGAGATCCTTTATTTGTCTAAGACCTTATTACGGTTTGGAATGGATGATGTACTGTTAATATCCAATTTGTTATGTCTCACAAAAATGGTAATGCTAGGATTGTGATGTATGGAATAACAGGCATCTGGGATTAAAAATCCGGGTGTTGACACCATGGTAAAATAAATGGAAAATAGTTGATTCATAATAGCCATGATTAGGAATTCTATTGATCATTCCAAAGAATCTATCCTAGGCTTGTGGGTAGTTTTCTCCCACGTTCTGACTAAATTTGCCGACATTCTTTCTAGTTTCAGTTACCTTTTTAAAGGGATTAAACCTATTTATGAATTTGACAATACAGTTTTCGCAACATTTAAGGTAAAGACGAGGGAGAGAATATAACCAGTCTAGAGCCTTACCTTAGAGAGAGCAGCAAAAAAAATTAGACGAGAGAAGTCTCTTGGCAAACCTTTTGGTCCAAGTGTTGTCATCACATCATCAAACTCACTAATATGTCTTCCTGGGTCTTCATCGTCCCTTCACTGAAATCTTTTTCCTACAAAATTTTAATAATTCCACCACCAAATCGATATTGTCTAACTCCAGGATTAGGAAATTCTATTGGTTGTTTGAGAAAAGAGAATTTGGAGCACTGTATTGTCTGAGAGTTTTCTTAGGTTTCTTGGGAGTTGTCCTGTAAATGGACATGATTTCCATAAAATCACTCAGGTTTTCAACTTCAACCTTATATGATCTTGAAAGTTTCTCAATAATTTCCTCGCGCCTTTAAATAGGCACGCACACAAAATAATCTGGTAAATTGGTCCTACTAGGGCGTGTAGACCCTTTGTCTCCTAGGGAGACCATTTCGTAGTAGTGACACCTGAAATGTCAAGAGACAAACACTTAGCGCTTTGCTCCCTAGAAACGGCGCTAGAAAATAGCTTGATGTCTGCAAGTGCACAAATCGTTTGTAGCTAGTTTCGAAGTATAGATATCGATCCCACATGGAGCCCAAAGGTAAGTGTTTATGCGTGAAGTCTCTGTCACACTCAAAGTTGTCACATGTCTTCAAGTGAATTGACTGCAAGTGTGGAAATAAGAATAAAATTTGGATTAAAATGAATGTATTTAAATAAAACTAAAATTTAAACTTCAGGAATAAAAAGCATAAAAGTAAAGAACAATTTGATTTTTTTTGGTTTTCTGCTGTTGACAAAGAAGCCAAGGGGAGATACAGTTCATGGTGATAGTGACTATGCCAGGTGCACGATTGATAAGTGTAACAATTATAATCTTATAAATATATGTGTAGGCGAACAACCCATAATTACACAGAACTCCTCTTGGTAGATTTCATCCCAACTTCAATAGTCCTACTAGCATGTTACTAAAACCATGGTTAGTCACTAGACGATTAAGATCCTTCAGGTTGCTTAGCAATTAAGCTACTTGGATCAGACTAATGCAATCCGCATAGTGGTTCCTCATTATCCTCGAGTCAAACTAGTTTCCCATTGATATCCCCGTGCCACTCGGGGGTTGCCGGTCTGCTAGCAAACAAGATCCTATCTATGTAAAACAAAGCATCATGGTGTCTGGGCCCTTAACTGGACAATAAGCATTAGGCATCCCACAGATAGTCAAGCACACATACTATAATGATTAAAATAAATCACAAACTAATGGAAAATATATGGAGGAACATCACATCTCACCAATTCGTTACATCTCCCACGCCCAAGGAACTTACTCACACATGAGAGAAGAAAAGCATCATCGATATAATTAAATAAAGGTAGTTCTAATCTATATTACCGTGGAGATCCAGAATAAGAATAAAAAAGTAATCCAACACAATTAAAGATAGGAAGAAACAATCTCAAACCCTAATCTTGCAAGGTGAAGATCTCTCTCTCTCTCAAGTACAAGTAATGTCTATGAGGGTGTGATGGCTAGGAGGTCGAAGATCGTGGGCCGACATGAAGAACATCTTCCCCTTCTTCTCTGGATCTATTATTTCTCCTTTTCTAGATGGGATGGCGGCTGCTAGGTTATGATTTCGCGTCTAGCCTGTTCACGAAACTTGTCTCCTTTGATAAGACGGAGGTGGCGAAAGCTATACAGTACGAACTATACAGCTAGAAAAATATTCCTGCTGTATAGTTGCTCCTTAAAGCTTCTGTATGCGTCCCTCGATTGCTTCCAAAAAGAGACTTGATTGTTTTCGCCTGAATATTGTGTTTCTCTTGTTAAAACCTTCTATTGATTTTCAGAACCTAAAACACATATTAAAAACCAATTTTTATTTGCTACTGAAGTATTAGCATTAGGTAAAGCTAGAAAACAATCAAATCTAGAAGAAAACTATTATTAACTTCATGAAAGACCCTCTTGAATTCGTGTCAAGCTCATGTTTAATTTCTTGATTAAGTCCTCCATAGAAACTATGCAAAACGTACCATCCAGGTAAATCATGATGGGGACATTTCTAAAGTAGAGACTTGTACCTTTGTAGGCTCTTACCAAACCTTCACCTAGGCGGTTCTTGAAGTTTGAAATTGCCCTTCTTACTTCAGCAGTTTTTACCTTGGGAAAGAATCGAGACACGAATTCTCCTTTAAGTTTTTCCCAGGTTTTAATTTTCTCTGCAGGGAAAATTCTATACCAAGCCAAGTTTCAATTCATCATCAGAATAGCCTCTCAATTTAAGAGTCCAACGTAGCTCGGTAAAATGCATTAAATGATTGTAAGGATCCTCATCAGGATCATCTCCTGCAAAAGTTTTCTATTTAATAATAGCGATAAAACGAGGATTGACCTCATATTCTGGTTCACTCCCACTTGGGAATTTTTTAACTAGTCCTCTATTAAACTTCTAAGGTATTTATTAGCATCGAGCTGATTAATCAGTCCGAGTATTGTCATGGTGCTCACCTGAAACTAATAAACAACTTCAGTAAAACAATGAGTAAAATAAGTAACTAAGAACAAATACCAAAAGCGCTTAGCCCCCCGACAATGGCCCACAAAATAGCTTGATGACAACAAGTGCATAGACAGATTGTAGAGTTTTGAAGTAAAGATATCAAACCCACAAAGAGCTACTCGTAAAGGCATTTATGCCCCTCGTTACTCTCTACCAAAGTACACTTGTAATATGTCTTTGATCTCAAGTAAAGGTTTTTTGAAAGTTTTATGGTTGTTTGTAGAAAATTAATTAAAACAAGTAAAAGAAAACAAGTAACAAGATTGTATGAAAGCATGGTTGAACTCAATCGGGCTAAAACGTCCTCGAGGATGTAGGATACACCAATTATACACCAAGCCAAAGCAGTGTTGGTTAGAGGTTGGCTAAATAGTTTAAGTTTCAATTCATCATCAGAATAGCCTCTCAATTTAAGAGTCCAACATAGCTTGGTAAAATGCATTAAATGATTGTAAGGATCCTCACCGGTATAATCTCCTGCAAAAGTTTTCTCTTTAATAATAGCGATAAAACGAGGATTGACCTCGTATTCTGGTCCGCTCCCACTTGAGAATTCTTTAACTAGTCCTCTATTAAACTTCCCAAAGTATTTATTAGCATCGAGATGATTAATCAGTCTGAGTGCCATCATGGTGCTCACCTAAAACTAGTAAACAACTTTAGTGAAACAATGAGTAAAATAAGTAACTAAGAACAAATACCAAAAGTGCTTAGCTCCGTAGCAACGGCGCCAGAAAATAGCTTGATGACTGCAAGTGCACAAGCGAATTGGTAGCTAGTTTTGAAGTAAAGATATTAAACCCACCGAGAGCTATTGGTAAAGGTCTTTATGCCCCTCGTTACTCTCTACCAAAGTACACTTGTAATCTGTCTTTGATCTCAAGTAAAGGTTGTTTGAAAGGTTTATGGTTGTTTCTAGAAAATTAATTAAAACAAGTAAAAGAAAACGAGTAACAAGATTGTATGAAAGCGTGGTTGAACTCAATAGGGCTAAAACGTCCTCAAGGATGTAGAAACACCACTAGCATAGTATTATTGTTATATGTAATCGAGATAACATACTTATTGTGTCATGATATGTTTGGAGAGAGCCCCATAATAAGTTGTTCACTACAAGGCTCGTAGGAAGCCAATTTGTTGAGCAAATAGTGAGGTCACCTGTAAATAACCATAGCGATGTCGGAGAGTAATCACCCATACAAACCACCTCAATTAATGGTTTCCCCGTGGATATCGTAATTAGTTTCGGGAGTCCCTCTTTAATCCCCCTCTGACCGGTGCCAATCTGTCACGAGGCATTCCGGGTACGCTTCCATGACACGTCCAAAAATTTCTCCCGCCCTTTAGTCCCGAAGGCAAATGATGTGCGGTCGACTATGCATACCATCTAAAGAGAGAGATCAAATACAAATCATAATTATATCATAGACAAGCAAGTCATAAGGACACAATAATAAATCATCTTTATTACAAGTTCATAATTGTGCTAGGGTTTCTCCATCTCCCCAAGAACAAAGGAACTACTCACTCATGGAAGCAATCAACAACATCATCATAATCAAATGAATGGATAAAAATATGAAGATAGATCTAATGCAAACCACAATTGCATCTGGAATTTCAAAGAGATATAATAGATGAAAGTTCGGAGTAATGGTGGTAATGGAGATGCAGCGGTTGATGATGAAGGGGGTGATGTGTTATCCTTCAATGATCCGTGAAGTAGCCGGGATTTTGCCCCAGCCAAGTTCCTCCTTCAGATCCCTTTCAGATGTGGTTTTTCATGGTTTCTGGTGGCTGTGAATGTAGGATCTCCCTCTTGTCTTTGCCAGGGAGAAGTATTTGACGAGGTGGTCATGATGGCGCCTGGTACGGGCGGGCTCCGCCCGTACCAGTGGTCATTATTGGTACTGATGCCTTCTCATTGTTTGGTATTCTTCCAAATGTGAAGGTAAATTCATAAAATGACTTTTATCACTTAGAAATATCATATAATTACACAATATGATAGCTCTAATTGATATGTTCATATATGACTCCATGATTTGGCATCCTGTTCAAACAAGAACAAAATACTTTGCGTAGACACAGTGAAATACAAATATACCTATTCTATTTATGCAAAAACAAAAGGTAAATATGCTTCAGTTTTGGACTCATCATTCATTTTAAATTTGATGAAAGTTGCTTCATTGCTTTCAATATTCTAAAACAAGCACTCTTAAATGCTCCTGCTATTAAACCACTAAATTGGAGGAAACCCTATGAGTTATTTTGTGAAGCTAGTAATGAGGTTGTTGAGGATGTTCTTTGCTAGCGTGATGGTAATGAATTTAATATCATTCATCATGATAGTCACACTCTTAATGAAGCACAAAAGAACTACCCTATGGATGAAAAGAACTATTTGTTGTTGTATTTTACTATGATAAATTTGGATCGTATATTATTGACTCAAAAGTTAGAGTGCATTGATCACGATAGCATAAAAGAGATTATTGAAAGGACTGATGTTAAGCCTAGAATGATTCTTTGGACTTCACTTTTAAAAGAATTAGAGTTACAGATTTTGCAACGGAAGGAAGAACTATCTAAATCACAGGAACCATTTGAAGAGGTGAAAACACAAGAGAGGGTGGCATCCATCTATATGCCCCCAGTACACTTTGCTCTGAAAAGAAATTTTATCCAACTCTGTATAATGGTCTTAGCAATCTTTTGCGACCAATCATATATAGAGGGAAAAGAAAATTAATAGAATTTTTTTAAGTAAATAAGACTTCTAAAACAGTTCTTAGAACTGTTTGTAAGTGAGGTAAGTTAAGTTTTATTGATTTTCAATATTTGTTTGTGTTTTCATTCGCTTTTTAAAGATCCTTGGATTGTTCTAAGTGTACTGCATGTTTTTCGACGTTACTACGGGCGGACGATACGGTCGCACGCGCCCGTGCCGGTGGTCGTTATGTATATAGTACCTACCACGTTCGGTTCTGTTCATTGTTCCAAAATGGTACGACCGGGCCGTATGAGGCCGAGTCCACGTACTGATGGTCGTTACCGCCTCAAGACCTTTGCCGCCATTTTGCTTTGTTGCTCTAAAAAAAATTCACCGCCTCCGATAGTTGGTAAGTCTCCACATGGGCGGAACATACGGGGTAAACCTGCCCGTATAGTGAGTTTGGGATGATTTTTATCAATGTCCATGGATGTGTATTTTTTGGAAGTGTATCAAGTACGGGCGTCCAGTACGAGCCCTCATCGTATTGATGGTCATTGTGGCTTCCGAATTTTCCTTTATTTATCTTTTCATTCTTATCTTCTTGGGATTCTTTTCTTGAGTGGCCTCAAGTCCTTTATTGCGTATTTTCCTTATGCTAAGTTATCATAAAATCTTTCGAGGGGTTTTCTTCCTCTTATAACTTCAAATCTAATCTATACAATAATCTACCCTATTCTAGGCAAAGGAAAACCTCTCGGTCGCATGGCTCCTTTGTGGGACAACTTCCAGACCTTTCCCTTGAAGACAACAAACACGAAGCTAAAGGCCTCAGTCCCAAGAACCGGGAGCCCTCCTATGAATCATATCTCTTGGATGATGATGAAGCTTTTGAGATCTTCATGCATAAAGTTGTCCATGGATTGAAGCCTTAAGATGATGAAGAATCTAAGAAGCCGCACGGGAAGGGATGCGTGGCGTCACTCAAGATCATCCCCGCCAACTAACCTACAATTAAACATAAGAGATCTCCACTAGAATATGCATGTACTTATGAGGAGACTACTATGCACACCTCGATAACCATGGAGGTCATCATGAACGCCCATATCAAGGTGAATACACAAGAGGATTGGGTATTCAACCTTCCGAATGAGACTACCACCCCAAGAAGTCCACTCTCATGGACCAAGAAGTGCATTAGTACCCTAGAAGCCTACCAGAAGGAAGAGTTTGCCCACCGAGAAATCGTGCGCAGGAGACTTTTGAATTTTTAAAGCAAGAAAGAGCTCAACAGTATGATGGAAAGGTTTGGACATGCAATAAACACTATGTCA
This sequence comes from Avena eriantha, assembly GCA_910589775.1. NCBI lineage: Eukaryota > Viridiplantae > Streptophyta > Magnoliopsida > Poales > Poaceae > Avena > Avena eriantha. The sequence goes on from OU342742.1 coordinate 315,638,419, forward strand.
TCTAACTTGGATAAATCTCTCTAGCGCATCTCTGTTTTCGAAGAGACCAAAAGGAAGCTATGTGCCGCCGTCATCCATGCCATCCCACCACCCTAAAAGAGCACCACAATATCAAATAATTACAAGGGATTATTTGATTTCACCTACCTTGATTCCAAGCTTGGGAGATCCATAACAACTTGTAATCTATCTTACAATTTTTAGCATGTTTACTTTTCCCAGATGCATATTAGTTAAATTTAAAGACTTTCATTAGTTGCATGATCAACTCCTTTGGAGAATGAAGGATTTATTATCCAATGAATTTTTGAGATTTTATGATATTTGTAATATTTATGGTTATTGTATTAGATGTATGAATTAGGATGAGTACTATTATACTTGTACTTTGTGATGATTTTAGGGTCTTCTACACCAATAGTACTAATATAAAATAAGAAGATTTTTTGATAGCATGTTATAGTGATTTGTTTTATTACAAAAGAAGTATTCAAATCTTAAGAACTATGGAATAAATGAGTATGAATAAATGATTCTATCCAGAAAACTGTTAGAATGAGTAGAAGTGGAGGTAGATACTCAAAAACAACCATGAATCCCCTCATACTTGGCTTGGGAGATGGCATCCCATATTGATCTGTTTCGAGTCTTTTCATGAGAATAAGAATATGTCCAACTCCTTTGCACAAGAATTGTAAGAAAAAGAAATAGAAAAGAAATATGCACCTAGCTTAGTGCAAAGAGTAATATACATGAACATGATCATGATCATGATAGGAATTTAAATATACCGTTGATGGTTTTGAATCCCGTGTGGATGCGCGAAGGCCTAAAGATGTTTGAGGTCACCTCACAAACTCATTCAATCGAACTTGATTATTGTATGATATGTTAATAATTAATCTTCATATGATCTATTAGCATAAAAGGTGTTGAAGCCTCTAAATCATTTTATTTGTGAGAGTGTAATAGAGCCAATGATGTGATTCTATATCAGATATCATAATTTTTGCTTCAAATACCTCAGGTACTTTAATGACTCATATTTCATGAACGTAATGACTTTATCCATTAAGAAAATATCTTGCTCGGGGACGATCAAGAGTCTAAGCTTGGGAAAGTTGACGAGTTCATATTTGAAGTATTTTTACTTAATGTTTTTGCGTATGTAGTAGTAGGATTTTGGCATTTTATCTCGCTCACGCACACCTTTTATGCTTGTTTCCGCAGGATCCCTAAATATTAAGTCAATGATGAACATATCAATAAGAACTATCATATTATGTGTTAATGTGATATTTTGACGTGATAAAAGTCATTTAAATAATTTTCCATGCGACTGGGTAAAAGGAGCACGTAACGAGAAGTATCTGAGGCCATAACGAGCATCGGTACGATCGAAGCCCTCTCATACCACGCACCCATATGGACCTCCCTCGGTCTCATCTCTTCAAATGCTTTCACCTGGCGTAGATGGATCTGAGATCTGACATTCATAGACACAAGAAACACAAAAATTTCACCTCTAGAAGGGATTTGGAGGAGGACCTCGCAGGAAGATATCATCCTCACTTCTACATAGATCATTCGAGGACAAGACATCATAACCTCCATCATCAACCGCTGCATATCCATGACTTACATCATTCCCTATCTTGCTTATCTCTATTAGGTGCTTGCAATTGATATTGTGGATTTGTACCTAAATTCATCCATATACTTTCATTACATCCGCTTGATTATGATTATGATGACGTTGTTCATTGTATCCATGTGTGAGTAATTTGCCTTGTTCTTGGGGATAAGAAGAAACCCTAGCAACATTATAATATGAAATAAGGATGATCTATTACTTTGTTCTATGAATATGTGTTAGTTCTCTCTCTCTAGATAGTATATGTAGTTGACCATGTAATATTTGCCTTCGGGACTAGAGAAGAATTACCCTTGGAAGTATGGAATTGCCTACAACGTGAAGTGACATAACGTGCACGGTGCTTTACTATATCAAAAAGGGGGATAAGTAGGGGTTCACTAAGCTCATATCAATATCCATGGGGTAATAATTAATTTCAATGGATCCATATGTGGTTGCCGAAGATCGTTGTAGTTGTTATTTAGAGATGTGATGACCGATGGTTTTCTAGGAACATCTTATTATGGAGATCTCCACATACATATCATAACAAAATATATAGGTTTATCCTACTCATAGTTTATACCAATGCTAGTGGAGGATCCTATAACCCCGAGAATATTCCGCCTTACTAAAGTTCCATTACAGTTCTCACCGCACTCATTTACTTTACTACATTCTTTAATTTGTTGCAACCAAACAAAACTCTCTTCAAACACTCTTACTTGAGATCAAGGACAGGTATAAGTATCGTTTGGTAGATATTGACGAGGGTATAAAGACCTTAACCAATCAACTCTTTGTAGTTCGATACACTTACTTTTGAATATAGCTACAATTGATCTGTGCACTTGTAGTCATCAAACACCTTTAGTTATCGAGATAGCACTAGAGGTAGCTCTAATGGTAGACTATACTACAAGCTGATTCTTCTGGATCTTCATTTGAAAAGGAACTTAACTAACAATCTCATTGTGTCGTGCGAGTTCCGAGGATCTTCTATGAAAATCTACGATATGAATAATATGGTTATACCTTGGACCTACGATGTTTCTGTTGTACTACTCTGGTAGGTGTAATATTCGTGGAATGGTGCTCCGTGAGTGTTATGCCAATGACTTGCATACTACAACATGCAATGGTGTGCTAGGGTCACCGCAAATCTAAAATAGGACCCATGTATGACAATCAAGGATTTACTTAAGTTGATATTCCCGAAGGCTGAAAGGCTGTAGAGAATAAATGGATCTTTAAGAAATAGACTGATGCCGACGGTAATGTGGCCGTCTATAAAGTTTGACTTGTCCTAAAGAGTTTTTGACTAATTTAAGGAGTTGACTACATCGAGAAGTTCTCTCCCATAGTGAAGTTTAAGTCTATTCAGGTTCTACTAGAAACTACAGCATATTTAGATTATGAGATATGATAGATGGATGTCAAAACTGTGTAAACCTTAATGTCACCATTGAGGAAGAGTTGTATATGGAACAATAGGAAGTTTTTGTCGTTACTAAGGATGTTGGGAAGGTATGCAAGCTTCATCGTTCCATTTATGGACTGAAGCGAGCATCTCACAACTGGAGTCTTTGATTTTATGAAGTAATCAAAGGTTTTGGATCTATCCAAAATAAGGAAAAAGCCTGCATTTACAAGAAAGTGAGTGAGAGCTCATTGACATTCCTAGTATTATATGTGGATGACATATTACTAATTGGGAATGATGTGAATCTTATGAATAGCATAAAAGACTATTTTAATAATAAATTATCCATAAAGGACATGGGTGAAGCTGCTTACATATTAGGCATTAAGATATATAGGGATAGATCAAAGCTTCTATTGCCACTAAGGCAAAGTTATTACATTGAGAAAGTTCTGAAGAGGTTCAGAACGGATGAGGTGAAGAAGGGGTTCTTTCTCATAGTGAAAGTTAAACCAATGAGTGTGAATCAATGTTCAGAATAGATGATGATAAGGAAACGATGAAAGTCATCCCCTATGTAGGTTATATTATGTATGCCATTCTGAGTACTAGACTGGATGTGTCCCTGATTCTTAGTTTCACGAGCCATTTCCAAAGTAACTCACGGATGGTTCATTGGACAATAGTTAAGAATATCCTGAAGTATCTGAAAAGAACTAATGATATGGTTTTTGTCTTTGGAGGAAGTGAAGAACTTCCCTAACTGGTTATGTTGATGCAAGTTTTAGCACTAATCCAGATGACTCGAAATCTCAAACAGGGTGTGTATTATTGGTATATGTTGGCATGGTCAGCTGGAGGAGCGGGAAGTAATCCTCGGTAGCTTAATCTATAATGGAATCAGAGTACATTTTCGCTTCGGAAGCGACGGATGAAGTTGTGTGGATAAGGAAGTTCACCATCCAACTTGAGGTGTTCCCGAGCATGCAAGACCATGTGTGCATCTACTGTGACAGCATGGGGCCATTGCGAATGCAAAGGGTTAGAGGTTCCTCTCTACTGCGAAGCATATAATCCGGAGTTACCATGTAATAAGAGAGTTTTTTAGTGATGGTAATATTAGGATTTTAAAAGTACATACGGATATGAATGTCGCAAATCCATTCAAAAGCCTCGAAGACAATCAAAGGATGATCAACACCAGGATGCTATTGGTGCTACATTTTTGTTTCGGAGATTTGTCCCGTGAAGGAAACTAGGGTCCAACGATACCTTGTTCGAGAGGGGTTGAACACGCGGTTCCAAGGGAACTCGGCGATGGCCGCGGAAGTGGAGCAAGCACATGATAGAGAGGTGACACGGGTTATTTTTACCCAGATCGGGACCCTTGTGAGGAGGTAAATCCCTACTCCTGCTTTGTTGCATTTCTCCCGTGCTTCGCAAGGGTACAATGAAGGATGAAAGTCTAGGGTTTTAAATCTCAAGGATCGACCTCTTCTAAGGTAGGAGAAGGAATCCTTATATAGGGTTGTGTCGGGCCTCTACCCCCCATCTATGGGGGGAAGGGCTACCACGTTCCCACCCAAAGGACTCTGATCCACCTTATCTTCATGCAGCCGCCAGCCAGCTCCAGCGCTGGAGTGGTGGACGGCCGTGCTTCTGCTTTGCATCGTCACCCTAGTCTCCTTGCACCGAAACGACTATGTTTGGCATTGACACCGCCCTGTATTACTCCCTTACAATTTTGTACGGAGGGGAACATGGTGTGCCTCACTTACTCGGGGTTGACGGTTCAACGCTTGGACTGAACGTTGCCACGTCGTCTTGCAGGGCACGCTCATGGCTGAGACCGCTTCCCCTCCTGAGGCCTCGACGGGAGGCTTCCATCCTGTGGCGATGTTGTTCTAGACGCTCGTCGAAGCTCCCGACTTTGTTTCCCCTCTCGAGGCTTGCGATCCTCGCGGGGTCTAAGGAGGGTGCATTTGGTGGGCCTGGCGACTCTGCGGGACGGGTACCCTGGTGCCAATAGTCCGACAGTAGCCCCTGGTCGCTTGGCTTGCACACGTATGACGAAGGGACAAGGAAGTCAAGGGACCAACTGGAGGCAGGCCCACGGGTGGTCACGCCACGACCCGACCCCCGAAGATGCCGCTCGCGTCTTCCACGTGCCCATGCAGGGTGTGGCGCACTTCCAATGCAGGAACATCCGCATCCGCTGTTTGACCTCGGGGGCTGCCTCACCCGTAAAAACCACAAAACTTGGGGACTCGCCAAACTCCATCTTCTTCCGCTTCCATCCTGCTCGTGTCTTTGCTCCGATGCCACTCCTTCCGTTCTAGAAACACTCGTGATGGCACTCAAGAGAGCATGTGCCGCCTCCACCACGTTGAGCTTTCCCCCATTGATCGTGGGGGCCTTGCCACCAACAACGATCCTCAGTGAGAACAGGCTGGAGAAAGTCTGCAAGTTGATGTGTTCTGACTCGAATGAGTGGTGCGCTTCGCGACTGTGGTGTTCCGGCATTTGGGAAAGCGGGTGGCGCGTTGCCGCGTCCCTGGTCTTAACTAATTCCATCGCTACCAGCCTCGTTCCACCATTATCCCCTTCCTCATCACTGTCTTGGATCATTACTACACCCGCCTCCACCTTCACCCGCGAAGCGTGACCCTCCTTGCCGCCTTCACATTCTGGTGCGAGGCCTTTGTCGGGGTGATGCCATCCTTGGCATTGTTTTGGCACTTCTACTGCCTCCGCGTCCTCTCGTCAGAGGATGCCCTCGGGAGCATCGGGTTCTTTGTTGAAGAGGACGAGGATTTCTTGCTGATTTCCATTCTCGGAAATACGTCGGAGTTCGACCACAACTAGGTCTTGGTGGACGCCGACTGGGCCTAGCCTCATCTAGCTCTCCCGCGGGGGGGGGGGGGGGCAGTAGTAGAGAAATCGGGCTAGGACCGGGAGGTGGCCGCCTTCATGAGTCTTGGGACCTCGCGAGGTGCGTGGCGCATTTGAGGGACCAATGATTAACCGGCGAGATTGTGGTGACGGAATTCCTTTGGTAGCAGATTACTCCCCTCCAAGAGAATAGGAGGCCTGTTGGGAACATCTCGCCTGGCCGGGACACGGTCAGCCTCTCGGAGGGGCTCCGTACTGAGGACACGGTGGCCATCCTCATGCTCCTGCTCCTGGGCATGGAGGCGGTAGGGGAGCTTCCCTCCGGTGCGCCCCCTTTGTACATGGAGGGAGAGACGCGCGCCATTCTCACGGGTCTCCCCACCTTTGATGCCATGGGCGAGTCCCCTCTGGTTAAGTTAGATTACGAGGATGTGGAGCCAGGTGGCGCTTCCGAGCCCTCCTGGCTTGTTCAACTTGGGAGGATGATCAACAACATGTCGTCTTCGGATGAGGATGTCGAGCATCTCCCTGGTGTTGGAGCTTGCGACTCTGTCGGTGGAGCTAACCTCAGGGAGCACGTCAAGCCTGGGGTAGCAGCTTCTCCTGTCTCGACGCGGGTGCTCAGGAAGTGCCCAAGACCAGATGATGGCGACACCTTTCTTCCCCCGGGGGCGAGGATGGCCAACTGGTCCTTGGAAGGAGCAGAAGTCGGGAGGTGATTCATCCTCACGAGGCCCCTTTTCTCTTTTCCCCTTCCTGCTTTGTCACCCCTCCGTTCTGATACAGGCATCAGAAGAAGAGGAATACGAAGGTGGCGAAGTCCGGCTCTAGAGGAGAGATAGGGCATGCTAAGGGCAGCTCTGGCCCCCTCCTGGTCATACAGCACTCCGAGGGATCCTCCCCGCCTCTCCGGGTGAGGAGCGAGACGAGGGACTATTCCGCTGACGAAGGTCAGCCTGACTCTGAGATTGTCGCTAGAGGTGGCGGTACTCCGCCACTTGAAGACCCCGTGGGCACACAGGTCTCGACCCCATCGCCAGTTCACGACAACAGGGGAGAACCATGCGGGGGAAGCCCCCGAGCTACCAGGAACGTGGGCCCAAGTGTTGGGTATATGCTAAATGGGTATCCTCATAGCATGTCCCTAATCCGGCTAACCCGAGTGGCCCACAGTAGGTAGAAAGGCCTATGGCCTGCTGGGCGGCCCTGTTAGGTGCATCCAGAAGGGAGGCCCATGCCGGATAAAGGAAGGCTACGCATGAGTCACCGACGTACTCGAAGTCTTGGAGTACAAGACACGAAGACTAGTTAGTATTACGGTGGTACTCTGTAACTTGTACGACAAGGTCCTTTCCCTGTAACCCTAGGTTCTGGTTCCTTTTATAAACCGGATCTGTGGGAGCCTTTAGGGCATGATTCATAGCATACAACGCACAACATGTCGCACAGCGAACCGATCTCTTTAACTCAGCGTATTGCCATTATAGGGATTTATAGCAGGAGTAGAGTTATGCCACCTTTGTGGGACTTGAACCTAGGTAAGCTGTGTTACCTCATACGCGCCAACTCTCCGCCTTACCCCATGTCTCTGAACACGCACTGTGAGTACCCCTCGATGGCATACTCATCGGTAATACTACGAAAGTTGGCGCCCACCGTGGGGCAAGAGGAGCTTAGAGCTCTACACCGGGCGAGGTCCAAACTCTTCACGGGAATAGGTAACACCATAGCCCTCGGACGCGTTCTGGGTGCCAGCAAAGACCAACCCTACGCGTTGCTCCGTCATCCCCTTCGGTGACATCCACATCTTCATCGGCAAATATGACTCGGATCCTAGCTCCTAGGAAGTCGGAAACTCGTTAAGACCCGCACGGACCGCCTATGGGAAGGATACGTTCGTGGAAGAATCTAGGTCGTTCCTCTCTCTGGAGTATGGCGGGTCAGATTAGGAAAATACAAGGCCCACCCAAACCGCCCCGGTGCAGGACATAATGGTGGAAGGACCCTGCAAATATGCTTGGTTTCCCCGAACGTTAGAGATGCGAAGGTCACACTTTGTCGGCATAGTCACCATCTTCGATCTGGCCAGATGCGTTCAGAAGGACGGAGAACCTCCCTGTGAATACCTTGCTATATGGATGAGGGTGAGGGAAACCCTATAGGGTGATCGCGCTGACAAACTCGTTTACCACTTCGTGGAAGGGCTCACGCCCCAAACACTCCTCCAACATACCCTCCGAAGACGGCAGGCCGCAGGCCCTCTCACGCTTGGCGAGATAGTCACTATTGTCAATGAATACGCAGATCCTGAGGAGAACACCCAAGCTATGCCTAGGCCTGAAGCCGGAGGAAACAACAACACCGGACTGCCTGCATCACCCTCCACATCCACCATCAATTACACCGAAGCCAACTTCGACTCTATCCTTGACATGCTATACACCGACATCAATATGGATGGCGGCGGCTCAGACGCTAACTCGGAGGAATACGATACTGTTATGAGGGAGATCGAGCAAGAGATCGAGAAGGAGGAGCGTGCCGAGAAGACCAACATGTCCCACCATGTGCTAGTCTCCATTGGAAGCGTGATGGAAGAAGATGGATAGAAAATTGAACGTGAGAGAGATCCGCCCACACCTGCGGTTACCAGACCGGCAGCAGTAAAGAAAGCCGCCGAGCCTCCGGGTCTGGCCAAGGCCATGCCCCCTCTAGTTATCCGTCCGTAGTAGGCGCAGGAACTCACCACAGCCCCCAGTACTGCCAAGCAATCAAATCAGCCGCCACCGTCAACGTCTGCAGCTAGCAACCCTTTGGTTACTACCACCGACAAGGCGATCTATGGTGCACTCCTCGTTGAGCCGATTACCGTCGCACATATCCGGAGCTTTCCAGAGCTTGATGACAAGCGTACAGCAATCCTAGCGGAGGCCAAGTGCATCACATAATAGGGTGCTAAGCTAGAAGAAGACATGGCCAAGGCACATCAATCTATCAAAGTGGAAAGAGCTATGGAGGCTGAGTACAAGAAGTTGCTACTGAAGCACAAAGCAAAGAAAGCACCAACTCATGTCGTCGATAAAGTTGTTATTATATGCCGTGAGAGGCAATAATAAAGTTGTTATTATATGTATTCCAAGTATATGATAGATTGTATTAATACGGAAACCTTAATACATGTGTGTTTAATAAACAAATTGAAAGTTCCTAGCTATGCCTCTCTATAAACTAGCTCGTTGATTAACAAGATGATCAAGGTTTCCTGATCATGGACATTGGATGTTATTAATAACGAGGTCACAACATTGGTGAATAGTGTGATGAACATTCATCCGAAGTAATGCATTACGATCAAAGAATTGCAAAGTGCTGGATTTATTTCAATAGACACCAAAATTGTTTCGGGTGAAATTGCTGAAATTGGTTCTGCATGTAATATTGCATGTTGTAGGGGGTTTTATGTCAATGTTTGTTAATTAAAGTAATTAAAAAAATTCTGAATAAAAATAATAAAATAGTTTTATTAAATGAGAGCATTAAATTTGGAGAAATTCAATGCATTTAAAGTGGAGACTTTAAAAGAGAATGTGAAGGTGCAAATTTATGTGGAGGGGGTTACCACCACATGAATGGCAGAAGTGAGGGGTCACCCCGTGGCATGCCGGCCATGGAGAGGGGTACCCCCCTCCTCCTATAAAAGGCCCCCCTCTCACTCCTTCTTCCTCACACCTCCTCATGAAGGATCTCTCTACCCCTCTAGAAATATTCCCCCATGGTCTCAGATTAGCGAGATACATGTTCCCGATGGCATTTCATCTAGAAGGAGTTGCTGCTTTCACTGCATCGCTGGAGTGAGGAGGTGGAGGTTGTTCGGTGGCCTGGACATGTGTGCGAGGACGGATGCGCTGCTGATTTGTGGCGCTAGGACTTCCACACGACTTGAGATCGGCAAGCGTTCGACTACATCATCCACAAGTTCCATATCGTTAACAAAGCTTTGTTGTTCTTTGAGGGTATGCTCTATATGGATGTATATCCACCCGCTGCTTGTATCTAGTAGATAGATCTTGGCGTATAATAGTTCCCATCGTAGGAAATTTTTTGTTTTCTATGCTACGAACCTAACAGTGGTATCAGAGCCAGATCGATGCGTAGATGCTTTGCACAAGTAGTACACATATGAGTATGTGGGCGATGATGATCATGTTATTGCTTCTTTCATGTATTTTGGATATTGGTGGCATAGTGGGATGAAGCGGCCCGGACTAACTTTACATGTCCTCGCACATGAGACATGTTCCACGCTTGACATGCAACTAGTTTTGCATGAGTAGCTAGCTGGTGTCTGTCTCTCCTATTATAGTAAATATCTGATTTACAACGAGTTGCTAATAATTTGATTATCATTGTTGTGGTTCCATGTTAGTAGGTAAGAATGGTTCTATCTTCGAAATCCCTAAGCCACGTAAAACTCGAAGTGGATAAATTAGAGGCGTCTAGTTTAGATTATTGCTGGGATGGTGTCATGATATGGTAATGTTGTACGTTGATGTATAGTTGATACTCTTGCAACACACCTAACATGTATGTTCCATAGACCTTGGCCTTACACACAAAGGAATGATAAAGATCATACCACGATGCACATGATAGTGATCAAGTGCAAGAACCATATCATTTCACTTTATACGTTTGATGTTTGCATCTTATATAGCTTGTCTGGCGCTTTAGTAGCATTATAAGATGATCCCTCATTTAAATATCAAGATAAAAAATTGTGTTCTACCTTAAGTATGCACCATTCTATGAATCATATTTCGACACATCACGTGATGATCGAGCGTACTCAACTCTGCGATTTCATACAACAGGTGTAAGCCAGTTTTACACACGTGAGTACTAAGGTTCTTCCTTGGAGAGCGTTGCATGTACATACATGGCCTCGGAACACGGAGCGAAACATTAAGCATGAGTCATAGTTGATATGATGCCCATATAGATGCTCGCCTTTGAAGCTACACTGACTCACGTGATGATCAGACTTAGTGAGGTGGATTTGGTTCATGTAATCACCAAAAATACACGAGGGATGTTGCTTTTGAGTGGGAGTTCATTCATAATTTGATTAATTGAACTCGATCTATCATAAACTTAGTCTAAACTTTACAAATTCTGTTGTAGAGGGCACCACCTTCTTTTCATTTCAATGTGTTCAGTGAGAAAGAGAAACTTGCGGTAAATGGTAGAAAATTTACCAACTAGGCCTTGAACTTGAGTACTTTCCTCACTCCTGCACAGAAACAAGATGTGCTAGATGGTACAATAGGTGACACTCCTACAAATACTGCATCTCTAGATGAGTGCAATGTGTATGACACAAAGCATGATAACTACACTCTTGTAAAATACGCGATCCTTATGCCAATGGAACATGAACTCCAAAGACGCATTGAACTCAGCAGCGCTGATGCTACAGTAAAGGTACTCAAAACCATCTTTGAGAGCCAAATCCGTGATGAAACATATAAGATCTGTAGTGAGTTCATTAGCATAAAAATGAAGGAACATAGCTCTATGAACAATCACATGGTGATGATGGGCTATGTTCAATGTCTTAAGGCACTAGGATATGGTATCCTAGTGGATCTTGCGATGGATAGAGTTGTGTAGTCGCTCCCACCCAGCTACAAAGAGTTTGTATTGAATTACAAGATAAGTGGTGCGATTGGATCGCTCACTGAACTCGCTGCCATTCTGTTGGCTACCAAAGTAGACATAAAGAAAAGCCATTATGATTTGATGGTTGATAAGATCGCCATCTCCAAGGAAAGAGGTGAGCCTAAAGGTCACTTCGAGAACGGTGGCAAATCGTTTGCTGCACCTAAGAAAAAGACCAAGGTAGGCCTTCATCCTGATGTTGAATGTCATCATTGCAAAGAGAATGGTCACTAGAAATGGAACTGCCCCGAATATGTGTCTTTAGTAAAAGCCGGCAAGGCAAACAAAGGTATATATGATATACATGTTATTGATGTGTGCTTGACTAGTACTCGCAGTAGCACTTGGGTATTTGATACTAGATCGGTTGCTAATATATGTTGCTCGAAATAGGGGTTGTAGAAAATGCGACCACTAGCAAGGGGTGAGGTCAAGATGTGTGTCAGCAATGGATCAAGAGTTGATGTGATCGCCGTCGGAGCGCTACCTCTCCACCTACCATCGGGATTAGTCATAAATCTAAATAATTCTTATTTGGTGCCTGCACTGAGCATGAACATTGTATCCGGATCGTTTTTGATGCAAAGTGGTTATTCATTTAAGTCCGAAAATAATGGTTGTTCGATTTATATGAATGATATATTTTGTGGTCATGCACCTATGATGAATGGTTTATTTCTATTGGATCTCAATAATAGTGTTACGCATATTCATAATGTTGATGCTAAAAGGTTTAAACTTGATGATGATATACCTGCATATACGTGGCACTGCCATCTAGGTCATATTGGCGTTAAACGCATGAAGAAATCCATTCTAATGGACTTTTGGAATCACTTGATTTTGAATCATTTGATATATGTGAGCCATGCCTTATGGGAAAGATGACTAGAATGTTGTTTTCCGGTCCAATGGAACGAGCGACAGATTTATTGGAAATCATACATACAAATGTATGTGGTCTAATGAGTGTGTTGGCGCGAGGTGGATATCGTTATTTCGTTACTTTCACGGATGATTAGTAGATAGGGGTATATCTATTTGATGAAACACAAGTCTAAAACCTTTGAAAAGTTCAATGAATTTCAGAATAAAGTGGAACATTATCGTAATAGAAAGATTAAATTTCTGCGGTCTGACCGTGGAGGTCAATATCTTAGTTATGAGTTTAGCACACACATGAGAGATTGTGGAATAGTTACACAACTCACACCTACTGGAACACCACCATGTAATGGTGTGTCGGAATGTCGTAATCATACTTTATTGGATATGGTTAGATCTATGATGTCTCTGACTAACTTGCCACTATCATTTTGGGGTTATGCACTGTAAACCGCTTCATTCACTTTAAATCAGGCATCGTCTAAATCCATTGAAACGACACCATATGAATTATGGTTTAGAAACAAACCTAAGCTGTCATTTCTTAAAGTTTGGGGTTGCGATGTTTATGTGAAGAAACTTCAACCTGATAAACTCGAACCCAAAGCAGAAAAATGTGTCTTCATAGGAGACCCTAAAGAAACAATTGGGTATTCCTTCTATCATAGATCCGAGGGCAAGGTTTTTGTTGCCAATAATGGATCCTTTCTAGAGAAAGACTTTCTTGCGAAAGGCGTGTGTAGTCGGAAGGTAGAACACGAAGAGGTTATTGAACCTTCTCTTCATGAAATGGTGAGTGGCATAGCGCCAAAAATTGTTCTAGAGTTGACTTCATAATGATCACGAAGAGGGAACTAATGATAATGATCATGAAACTCCGAAATAGGACACTACCAAACGTCGCAGGTCAAGGAGGACACGTGCAGCTCCTGAACTATATGGAAATCTTGTTATGAATTTTATGGTTGATGAAATAGATGACCCTGCGACGTATGAAGAAGGGATGATGAGCCCGGATTCCAACAAATGTCTAGAAGCCAAGTAATCCGAGATGGAATCCATGTATGAAAACCAAGTTTGGACCTTAGTGGACTTACCTCACGACCGAAAGACCATTGAGAATAAATGGATTTTCAAAAGAAAAACTCAATCTGATGGTAATGTTACCATCTATAAAGCTCGGCTTGTCGCAAATGGATTTCGAAAAATTCAAGGAGTTGACTACGATGAGGCATTCTCTCCTGTAGCGATGCTAAAGTCGGTTAGGATTATATTTGCAATTGTTGCATATTTCGATTATGAAATATGGCAGATGGATGTCAAAACTACGTTCCTCAATGGTAATATTGAAGAAGAGTTGTATATGATACAACCTAAGGGTTTTGTCCATCCTAAGGATGCTAATAAGGTATGCCAGCTTCAGCGATCGATCTATGGACCGAAGCAAGCTTCCCGGAGTTGGAATCTCCGCTTTGATGAGGTGATCAAAGAGTTTGGATTTGACCAAACTTATGGAGAGGCTTGTATTTACAAGAAAGTGAGTGGGAGCAATGTGGCATTTCTGATATTATATGTGGATGACATATTATTGATTGGAAATGATGTAGATCTTTTAAAGACTGTTAAAAGTTATCTAAACAACAAATTTTCGATGAAGGACCTTGGTGAAGCGTCATATATATTAGGCATTAACATATATAGAGATAGATAAAGGTGCCTAATTGGGCTATCGCAAAGTACACACCTTGATAACATATTAAAGAAGTTTAATATCGACGGAAGTAAGAAGGGGTTCTTACCTATGTTGCAAGGAAAGACATTGAGTAAGACTCAAAGTCCGGCTACGGTGGAAGAAAGAGAGATAATGGATAAGATCCCCTATGCTTCAGCCATAGGCTCTATAATGTATGACATGCTATGTACAAGACCGGATGTGGCATATGCTATTAGGTTGACTAGTAGGTACCAATCTGATCCAGGTTCGGAACACTTGATAGCAGTCAAGAATATCCTTAAGTACTTAAGAAGAACTAAGGATATGTTTCTTGTATATGGGGGTGAAGAAGAGTTGATCGCTAAATGTTACGTTGATTCTAGCTTTGACACTGATCCGGATGACTCTAAGTCTCAATCCGGATACATATTTCTCTTGAATGGAGCAGCAATTAGTTGGAGGAGTTCCAAACAACCTATGGTAGCTGGATCAACAACGGAGGCCGAATATGTTGCTGCTTCAGAAGCGGCACAAGAAGCGGTTTGGATGAAGGAGTTCATAATGTAACTAGGTGTGGTTCCTAGTGCATTGGACCCAATGGTGATCTATTGTGACAACAATGGAGCCATAGCCAACACCAAGGAACCAAGGACTCACAAGAATTCCAAGCATATTAAGCACCAGTTTCACTCCATCCGCGAGAATTTCAAGGATGGAGATATAATGATTTGTAAAGTACACATGGACCTAAATGTAGCAGATCCGTTGACTAAAGTTCTCCCTAGGGCAAAACATGATCAAGACAGAACTCCATGGGTGTTCGATTTATCACTATGTAAACTAGATTATTGTCTCTAGTGCAAGTGGGAGACTGAAGGGAATATGCCCTGAAAGGCAATAATAAAGTTGTTATTATATGTATTCCAAGTATATGATACATGTTTATTTTGCATGCTATAATTGTATTAATACGGAAACCTTAATACATGTGTGTTTAATAAACAAATAGAAAGTTCCTAGTATTCCTCTCTATAAACTAGCTCGCTGATTAACAAGATGATAAAGGTTTCCTGATCATGGACATTGGATGTTGTTAATAACGAGGTCACAGCATTGGTAAATGATGTGATGAACATTCAATAAAAGAAAAGTTGGCTTTGACAACGGACCATTTTTGTGTTTGAAGGCCTGTTTTTTGTGGCTAAAAAGTCTTCTACGACAGATGGCCATCATGGTAAAAGCCCCGTCACAAAAGAATCTACCACGGTTTTTTTCCTGACCGTGGCAGATCGCAACCTTCAGCCACGAAAACTTGCTCCATCGTAGATCTGTTCACCAGCCACGTTGACTGCTGACGCCATGCAAACTGCCACGTGGCAGCCGCCGTTAGCGGCCAGTTATTGCCGTTAATGGCCATAGAAACCGTGGCAGAAGCCAAACCCAGCCAAGGCCTGCTAAATTCTAACTGGGCTAGCCCATTAGGTGAGCCAAATAAGAAGATGGCCTGTTATTGTTTTGTCCTGCACTGTTTGAAATGGGCCCAAAGTTGCAGCCGGCAGCGGCCTGCGAACTTTCAGGCCTAATACTGTTTTGGCCTAAAGAAGGCCCTTGATGGTCCAACACTCTCCGGCCCATTAGTAGCCTGCGCCAATTCGCTCATGTACATTTAAGGCCTGCGGGCGGCCCATCACTGTTTATCGTAGCCCATCATGGGCGGCCTACTGATGGCCCCTGTCTGAGATGGCCCGTTACTGTTCAGGCCTGTTACTGTCCTGGCCTTTCACTATTCCGGGCTTTAGCTGTTCAGGTCCACAAGTGGCCCTTTACTATTCTTGTCTGGTAAATGTGTCGGCCTGTTACTGCCCTCGCATGTTAATTTCTCAGGTCGTTACTGTTTTGGCTTGTCACTATTCAGGCCTTTCACTGTTGTGGCCCTTTACTATTGCGGCTGCCTACTGTTTTGGCCTGTTATTGTTCTGGGATTTCACGGTTTCTTTCCTATTACTGTGATGCGCTGTTTCTATTAAGGCTTGTTACTATTAAGGCATGTTACTGTTATGGCATGTTACTCTTACGGTCTGTTACCATTACGGCCAGTTACTGTTACGTCCAGTTACAACTTATAGGTCGGCCCATTACGTTTACGGCCTTTTATAATTTTGGCCTTTTCTGAAGCCCATGCCAATATCATAAAACATTTATATAATCTAGCATTTTTTACTGTTCATCGTCGTCCGAATACACGACGGGATAATAACAAAGCACGGTACTATTCCATAATCGACCTGCCTGGCGTAGTTACCGTAACGACTACCGCATATGTGGATGGCGTCAACTAAATGCATACATGGCCTACGCGAGTTATATAGGTATTACATCAGCTACAAACTTCTAAAAATTATTACATATTATCAAATCAAGGGAAAGCAAAATCGGCATTTCAGTTGGCAGTTGATACATTGCAAATGTATCTATAATTTTTGATGTTCCATGCTTGGTTTTATCTACTTTCTTTTGTTTTTTCCAAACTTTGGAGTACTTTTCATATGATTTCTTGGACTAACCTATTAACAAGAGCCACAGTGCCAGTTGCCTGTTTTCTGCTGTTTTTGGTTTCAGGAAAGTCATAAAATAATATTCTCGGAATTGGACCGGACAAAAGCCAAAGTCGATATTTTACCGAAAGACTCACGGAGCCAGAAGATGAGACGGAGAGGGGCCAGGGGCTGGCCACACCACCTGGTGGCGCGGGCCAGGCCAGACCGCGTCATGGGGTGGTGTGGGCCCCTCCGGCACCCCCTCGGTCTCCCCTCTCGCGTATAAGAGCCTCCCGATGCAAAAACTCTAAATCGAAAAGCAGAAATCCGCGAAAAGTTCCGTAGCGCCGCCGCCACCGAAGTGGAGATTCGGGGGACAGAAAGTCTCTGTTCGGGCACCCTGTCGGGATGGGGAAGTGCCCCCGGAGCCATCTCCATCGATCTCCACCACCATCTCCATCACCATTGCTGATTCCCATGATGAGGAGGGAGTAGTCCTCTCTCGAGGCTAAGGGTTCTACCGGTAACTATGTGTTCATCTCTCTCTATGCATGATCATATTCTGATCATGAGCTTGTAATCTATAGATCTACCTTGCTATTCAAGTGCTTTAATAGATCTTTGCTCTCCCTATGTGTGTGAAAGTGACAACATGCACACCATGGTGGCACTTAGGCTAGAGATTACAAATACTTGTTATGAGTTATATTTGGAGTTGGATTTCTTTATGAAATTGTGGTGTTTGTAGGACCCATCTAGTGCTCAATGGAAAGACTTACTTTGAGGTGTGCTATTATAGCCCTACCATTGATTAGAGTGTCCAACCCGAGAGTAGTTCAGAGTAGTATCATGAAGATAATATATTTATATGCGAGTGTTCACTAGTGAAAGTATGATCCCTACGCCTTGTTTCTAAGCACTGAAACACCGTTTTCTATTAGATCTATTACATATTTGCTTGCTACTATCTTTATTTCAGTTTGCCTTTAGTCTTTTCCATGCCAGCAAGGTATGTTCTAGCACCGTTACCACTTATAATTATCCATACCACTTGTATTTCACTATCTCTTCGCTGAACAAGTGCACCTATACACCTGACAAGTGTATTGGGTGTGTTGGGGACACAAGAGACTTCTTGTATCTTGATTGCAAGATTTCTTGAGAGGGGATACCTTTGACCACTTCCTCCCTAAGTTCGATAAACCTTGGGTAATCCACTTAAGGGAAAACTTGCTGTTGTTCTACAAACCTCTGCACTTGGAGGCCCAACAACTGTCTACAAGAATAGAAGTGCGTAGACATCAAGCTCTTTTCTGGCGCCGTTGCTAGGGAGGTAAGGTAAAAGGTATTCACACCGGAGCATTAAAGAAGAAGAACCTCCCACGACAAATGCCTTTTTTCTGGCGTCGTTGCCGGGGTGGTAAGGTAAATGGTACTCACATCCTCCGGTGTGAGTGCTCGAAGTTATTTCCTTTAGATTCTGCAATTTTGTCTTTTTGTTTCTTGTTTTCACTAGTTAGGCTTAATGGAAAACAACGAAAAAATTAGAGAGCTTTATAGTATTTATCTTGAGTTAGGACATGAAGTGTTTAAGAGAAAGTAAAAAACCTATGGCACTTTATTTGCATGCTAATAGCAATGTTGTTAGTATGAACTCTTTGGACACCATTATTGCTAATGCTATGGAAAAGTCTAAGCTTGGGGAAGCTAGTTTTTATGAAAATGATCTTTTTAGTTTCCCAGCTTTCGAAGATAGCTATTCTATTGCTTATGATGATACCAAACCTCCAATATATGATGATTACAATGATGAGTATGATATTTTCAGTCCACCTACTATTGAGGAGAAAATTAATTATGATTACAATATGCCTCCTATATTTGATGATTATGGTGATGAGAATAATAATGATAGCTATTTTGTTGAATTTGCTCCCACTATGATTAATAAGAATGACTATGTTTATGTGGAGAGTAATAATTATTTTATGCATGTGGCTCATGATAATAATGTTTTATGTGATAGTTATATTGTTAATTTTATTCATGATGGTACTAAAATTTATTATGAGAGAGGGAAGCATGGTTTTATGCATCTCAATAATATTAAGTTTCACCTCTTTATGTTGAAAGTCTTGAAGTTGCACTTGTTTTGCTTTACTATGCTTGTTGCTTTGTGCTTTCATGACTTGTTTCTTTACAAGATTCCTATGCATAGGAAGTGGATTAGACTTAAATGTGCTTTGAATTTACTTCTTGATGCTCTCTTTTACTTCAATTCATATTTCCTATGTGAGCATCTTCTCAAACTATCATGCCTAACTTAAAGGCGTTAAAGAAAAGTACTTATTGGGAGATAACCCAAAACTTTTAGATGAATCTTGGAAGTTATTACTTCAATAATAACCGCTCTTTATCATTTTTATTTGCTTTTTGTGCCAAGAGTAACCTCTAATGAGAGAGAAATAATGATTGGGAAAGTTGTTGTCCCAAAACAGATTTCTGTGCTTTACCGTAAAAATTCGTGTAAAATCTCTGTACGTCCTTTTGAGGCGTGAATTTTTGTGCTTTTGCCCCACATTGTTATATAACTTTCGTTGGTTCAACACTTTTCGATTTGGGCAACACAAGGTCTTCGAAAAAATTCGTCTTTACCTGCTGGTATGTTTTGATAGATTTCTGCCATTAGTTGCTTTTGCTTCTTGTTTGTTCCTTTTTGAGTCTTTTGGGGAATTGAGCTTTTTGAGGGAAGTGCTACAGTAGCTAGTGTTTTAATGGAAGTTTTATTGGTGTTATAACTGAACCTAAAGACTTATTATCTTGAGTGCACTAATGTTGCTAGTAAAGATCGTGTGCAGTTTTGTATGAAGGAAAAATTTCAAGTGTATGGAAGGAATGAGTAATAAGATTAAGGATGGACTAAAGCTCAAGATTGGAGATGCCACGCGTGTAATCCCAAGAAATATCCAAGAATTACAAGTGTCAAAGCTTGGGGATGCCCAAGGCATCCCCTTCTTCATCAATAAAAATCCCAGATTTCTTCCAAACGCTTCATTTTTATTGTTTCATGCACAGTTGTGTTGTTCTTGGAGCGTCTTCTTTTTCGTTTTTGTTTTTGGTTTTCGTTTGCTTGGTTTTCTTAGTTTGCTTAATAAATTGGTTGGACCCCCTATTTCATACCTTGGTTTTCAAATAGTTTGGTTTGGATTGGAAAAGAGTAGGAATGGTCATGCTTAAGTGGTAAAGAGAGCTTGTTTTTGACTGTGGCGTATGCTTTGTCATGCCATGCTTGATATTGTTTTGGCTTTAGGCTTAGTATTCACTGCTGTAGCATGACATGTTATAAACAATTGAGATTGCTTAATGAGCTTTGGATGAATCATGCATTGTTTTAGCATATTAAAGCCCTACCATGAATTAGAGTGTCCAACCGGAGAGTAATTCAGAGTACTATCATGAAGATAATATATTTATATGAGAGTGTTCACTAGTGAAAGTATGATCCCTAGGCCTTGTTTCTAAGCACTGAAACACCGTTTGTTATTATATCTATTACATGTTTTCTTGCTACTATCTTTATTTCAGTTTTCCTTTAGTCTTTTCCATGCTAGCAAGCTATTTTCTAGCACCATTACCACTTATAATTATCCATACCACTTGTATTTCACTATCTCTTCGGTAACTAGTGCAGCTATACACCTGACAAGTGTATTGGGTGTGTTGGGGACACAAGAGACTTCTTGTATCTTGATTGCCGGTTTGCTTGAGAGGGGATACCTTTGACCACTTCCTCCCTGAGTTCGATAAACCTTGGGTAATCCACTTAAGGGAAAACTTGCTGTTGTTCTACAAGCCTCTGCACTTGTAGGCCTGATGACCCACAAGTATAGGGGTGTATCGCAGTATTTTCGAGGGAAGTGAAACCCAATTTATTCATTCAACACAAGGGGAGCCAAAGAATATTTATAAGCCTTAACAACTGAGTTGTCAATTCAGCTGCACCTGGAAACAATCTTGCTCACAGCAGTTTATCAGTAGCAACAGTTTTGTAGTAGGAATAGCAAAGTAACAGCAGTAGCAAAACAAAGATAGTAGTAACAAAAGCAGTAAACAATGGGATTCGAGTGCGGTAGGCATAGGGATGGATGGACGGGCGTTGCATGGACAAGACAATTCACATAGCAATCCGAACATAGGGCAATTGCAGATAAATAAGATAAAGCATCCAAGTACTAGACAATCCTAGGCATGTGTTCCATATATAGTCATACGTACTCGCAATGAGAACTTGCACAACATCTTTTGTCCTACCAGCCCGTTTGCAGCGGGGCCTCTATGGAACTACTGGCAATTAAGGTGCTCCTTTTAATAGAGAACCGGAGCAAAGCATTAACACTCCATGAACACATGTGATCCTCACATCAAAGCCTTTCCCTTCCGGTTATCCTGATTTCTGTCACTTCGGGGCCATAGGTTCCGGATAATAACGTGTGTATACAACATGTAGATAAGACTAGAAATAATACTATCATAATGAGTCAATAATAAGTTCAGATCTGAAATCATGGCACTCGGGAACACCCCAGACATCTCCGCTGGCCGTCCAATGCACCCCAGCCACCGCTCGCCGTCGGACCCGCCGCTTCTGCCGCCTAGAGCGCGTGGCGCGCCTGACCAGCACAGAGCCCGCCTTGCCTCGCCTTTAAGCCTCAGCGCACCACCAGGAGACAGGCCACCGCCCCCTACCTTGAGCCACGCCGCTAGCCCCCTGTGTCGCCCTCGCTCGAGTCGCCTGCCCACACCGTTCGGTCTCACCGTCGGGCCTATATAAGCCGGCCTCCCCAGCCTCTTTTCTCCACACCCACTCACTCCCCACCTCTCTCTGATCCTTTCACCTCTCCCGCCGGAGCCAATCGAGCTCTGCCTCGCCGGAATTGGAGCAGGAGCCGCTGCAGCAGGAGGAGAAGGGCGCCTGCAATTTAGGGCACCCCAAGCTCCGCCGCAGCCACGCCTCGCCTCACCGTTGTCTTCCACTTCGTTTACCTACCTCGTCGTCATTGCTGGAGCCCTGATATGTCCCCGGTAGACCCCCACCGAGCCGCTAGGGTTCGAGCTCGCCGGCGACCTGTTCGTCATCGACGACAACCCTCGACCGTAGATCCCACTTCTAATCCTACGGCCCACAGCGCGCGTACCGTTTCGCGTGTTAAGTGCCGCTGACCAGCGGGACCCCCTGTCAGCTGAGCCCCGTGCCGGGGAGCGCCACTGGGCCGACCCATGTTCTTTCCCGTGTTAGCCCATCCATTCAAAATTAGATTTTTCTTTTTAAGTTGAATCTAGTTTCTGTCCACTAGTTTAAAATTCTTTTCTGAGAGTTTTACAAATCCAAATTGCATGAAACCAAGTTTGTCTGAAAGGTATTAAGATGATCTATCCAAGCCCGTTGGATTTAATTAAATTAGAGTTATAGATCTCTCCTAATAAAAATAACAAAACAGAAGCTTTTGCAACTTGCAACATTTTTATAAAATTAACTAAGTTAGCTTTTGACTTGATTCCAACTCTCAAAAATCACATTTCCTCATATCTATCTAAATATGTAATAATATCAAGGTTTACATGCAGTGACTTTGGGCTAGTACCAAAATAATGCTATATAGCCATTTCTAGGTACTTTAAATCATTAAATAATGAACATAAACCAAAGTAATTATGATCTAACCTTTAAATCTCATTCCCACAGGTTAGAATATGTGGTGATGACATGTGTCAATATGATCCCATATTTTAAGTGGTGAATATTAAATATTAGTTAATTTTTCAATGAGTAGAAATTACATTTCTAAATTAAAAAGGATGAAACTATTGAATTAAACTTGTGATGCTTGTGATGAGAATAGATAATGAAATGTGTGTCTTAGAATGCTATTTAGCCTAGTTAAGTATTGTTTGGTGATTGTGTACTCCATATGTATTTATAGACGATAGTACCGACCAAACTTTCGAGGAAGAGGAGTTCAAACAAGAAGAAGAAGGAGAAGAAAACTTCAACCACTACACTACTGATGACCCACAAGTATAGGGGGTGTATCGTAGTATTTTCGAGGAAAGTGAAACCCAATTTATTGATTCGATACAAGGGGAGCCAAAAAATATTTATCAGCCTTAACAACTGAGTTGTCAATTCAGCTACACCTGAAAACAATCTTGCTCACAACAGTTTATGAGTAGCAACAGTTTTGTAGTAGGAATAGCAAAGTAACAACAGTAGTAAAGCAAAGACAGTAGTAACAAAATCAGTAAAAAGTGGGATTCGAGTGCGGTAGGCATAGGGATGCATGGACGGGGGTTGCATGGACAAGACAATTCACATAGCAATCAGAACATAGGGCAATTGGAGATAAATAAGATAAAGCATCCAAGTACTAGACAATCCTAGGCATGTGTTCCATATATAGTCATACGTGCTCGCAATGAGAACTTGCACAACATATTTTGTCTTGCCAGCCCGTTTGCAGCGGGGCCTCTAGGGAACTAATGGCAATTCAGGTGCTGCTTTTAATAAAGCACCGGAGCAAAGCATTAACACTCCGTGAACACATGAGATCCTCACATCAAAGACTTTCCCTTCCGGCTACCCCCATTTCTGTCACTTCGGGACCATAGGTTCCGGACAACGACGTGTGTACACAACTTGTAGATAAGACCAGAAACAATACTATCATAATGAATCAATAATAAGTTCAGATCTGAAATCATGGCACTCAGGCCCTAGTGACAACCATTAAGCACAACAAGTCGCAACAAAGTCATAAAGCACTAATAAAAGATACTAGGCACCATGCCCTAACAATCTGATGCCATTACATGAACGATCTCATCCAATCCCTACCATCCCCATAGCCTACAGCGGGGGATTACTCACTCATAGATGGGGGAAACATGGATGGTCCATGGAGAAGCGATGGTGATGATGATGGCGATGATCTCCTCCAATTCCCCGTCCTGGCAGGGTGCCAGAACGGAGTTTCTGTTGCTGTTTCGTGGAATCTGGTGGTGGCGGCGGAGTGGAACTCCTTTTGGAAAAACGTCGAACCCCCCGAAGTTTTTAGGTCAGAAGGCTCTTTATAGGCGAAGAGAGAGGCCGAGGGGGTGCCTGGGGGGGCCCACACCACCCCCTGGCGCGGCCTGGCCTGGCCCACGCCACTAGGTGGTGTGGCCACCCCAGGGCTCTTCTCCTTCTCGTATTCTAGCTCCTAGAGTCTTCGGGTGAAATAATATTTTTGGCATATTTTCCGAGATTTTCCTAATAGTTGATTTTCTGCACAAAAAGTAGACACCAAGGCAATTCTGCTGAAAATAGCGTCAGTTCGCATTAGTTGCATCCAAATCACACAAGTATAGAGGAGAAACAATAGCAAAAGTGTTCGGGAAAGTAGATACGTTTTGGACGTATCAAGTCCCCCCAAGCTTAGCTTATTGTTTGTCCTCAAGCAATTCAGTTGAAAACAGAGTTCGATAAAAGAACTTTCACGAACACATTTGCTTCATATGATGTAAATATTCTCAGCAATGTGATCAACTACTTAGACAATTCATAATAAAGAGTATGCAACTGAGTCTAATTAATAGTCATTGCAAGCTATGAAGAGATTCCAACTCAAGAATAATAAGTAGCATGAAGCATGAACATAAGCAACATTACAATGCTCATAAAAAGGTATGATAGAGTGGTATCTCTCTTGCCTTTGATTATGAATGCCAAGGCACCTCTGAAGTTCAAGTGATGACTAGAAATAAAGATATCAAAGATACAAGCATCAAAGTCATAACACAAATAATCAAGTATTGGAACAAACACAAAGAATGACAACTATGCTATCAAGAAGGTGCTCAAAGAATATGTGGAGACTCAACAAGTAGAAGAAAAAGGTTTTGAATAATTTTGAAAGGCTTCCAAATGCTGAAAGTATGGTACTAGTTAGCTTTGAGCTCTCATTGCCCCTATCATAAGCATCTTTAATGTGGTTAAGGTGAAAGTGAGGTCCAATCTGAGTTATATGCTTGACAGACTATAAACTGAGAATCCCAAGTCCCTTGAGTACGAGGGCCGCTCCTCATGCTACTCAACTTTAGTTACCGGTAAGTTCTTGTCATCGTAAGTATGTGCGTATCATTGAGAACCGCCAACGGGGTACCCCTTGCCCGATGATACAGAAAAATCCCCATATCAAAATGACAAGGCAAGCAGACAATGAGTATCTCAGTAATCTTCTTATTTACCATGGGAAAATGGTGCTTTTTTCTCTCTTTCCTCTTTTCATAAAACTCTTTTTTCTCAATAGCTTTAACTCTTTTTTATAAGAAGAATGCTTCATAGATATCATTATGGTTACGCTGCAGGTTTCCACCATGTCAGCATGGATTAGACCGGTGGCCCAGGCGTTTCTCTTACACACATACATAACTCCATGGACTTACAAGCTCCCCTTTTATTTCACACCGACGACATCCGCAAACAAAAGAGCAAGGTATCAACTGGGTATATATGTACAAGTGTTGAAAGCGTTCCCTCTGACAGCACGGTTCTGCTAATCACCAGCCTATAATTTGCAAGCATATAACTTTCATGGAGAGTTCACAATGGTTCAGGTTTATCAAGTGCAGGAAATAAAGTGTGCCATCAAGTTCGTGAGAGCTTTACTAACTAACTTCCCATAACAAGCAAACATTTTATTCGGAAGAAAACAAGGCATATTGAATATGCACGGAAGTAGCAAATGATGCTAATGGGTAGGTATGGTGGACACTTTGGAAATATTTGGTTTAGGGAGTTGGAAACTTGAGTAAAACACTCAGTGTAAGCTAAGGCTAGCAGTAGTAAGGGAGCGACAAACGAGAGAGCAATAGCTATCATTATCATGCTTGCAACAAAACAAGACTACTCATGGTATGAAAATGATTCAAGATCCTCAAGGCAAAATAATTCATCAAGGCTTAACTGATTATCACAGTTGTGTGCATGCATGAGCATGTGCCAAGTCAATCAAATGAAACATTTAGAGGAGGATACCACGGTGTCATACCAATTTATGAATAAAGTAATGCAAGCAAATATTCATGAATCATGCTACAAACTATTAGCGAGCTGGAGCTAATCATAAGAAAGCAAGAACTACTAAGCATCCAAAGATAACATATACTCTACATGAACAGACTAAGCATGCCCACAGTGATGAGTATATGTACAAAAATGAAAAAAAATAGAGTTCGTTACCAGCCTCTCACCATGCCTCAAGTTGTCATTAATCCTCATTATTGCTCTTCACTTGTGTGGCTTGAATAATAATATGAAACCAAGAATCCACTGAGAACTGCCGAACCCTGTAGCCAACTCGCAAAAACTAAAGAAGAACGACAAATATTTTTGGTGTTTTCGATTTTTAAACAAGAACCAAAATAGAAAAACAAGCAAAGCAAAATCTTTTTGGGTTTTTCGAATAGTTCAAACAAAGCAAAAAGGGAAAAACAAAACAAGGCAAAAGGAAGAAGCAAACCAAAGAGAAACAACAGAAATATTTTTGATCTTGTTGTGTTTTTAGAAAGCAAAAGCAAAGAAGAACGAAAACTAGAAAGAGAATGAAAACATGAATATACAAAGCACCGACGCAACATGATATGGAGATGAGTGCGATGTCGGCGTACCTCCCCCCAAGCTTAGGCTTTTGGCCTAAGTGGGTACCAATCCATGTATGAATAGGGGTTCCAAGCGAGCGGATCTTGGTAAGAATGATCGTAGCTGGGCCCATGAGAAGAAGAGGCTCCCCAATCATAGGCAGGCTGCTGATATGAAGATTCTCCCTCATTCGAGGGCTGGCCCGAATCATCCGTAACCTCCCTTCTAGTGTCGTGCTCCTGTTGGGAGAGCTCTCCCAAGTACGTGTCAAGCTCCTCCTCAGTGAGGGACCATCCTTCCCTGTTATCAAGGTTAAACAAAATAGGTGCAGGCAAAAGAACAACACGCTCGGACTTGCTCTTTCTCCAACCATCTTTGAGAAAGGTTATTTCATAAGATAATGCACTCAAACTAGCCCATGAGGAAATAAATTTATGCTGTATCATGGAATTGAAATCCAACCTCTCTATGGGAAACTGTAGGTCTAGATGATGAGGCACTAAACCATGCAATGCTAGTAAACGAGAAGCGATGAGACCTCCACAAATTCCCCCTTTCTCACGGTTAGCAGCAAGACGGAAAGCTATCAAAGCACCCAAGTTGTAAGACCTATCTCGTCTAAGAGCAGCAGAGATAAATGCTAGATCAAACGAAGATAACTTATTGGCAGTTTTCCTAGCAAGAACACACTTAGAAATAAAGTAGGCAAAGTAGCGAATGGAGGGAAGATGAATGTTACGGATTTTTCCATTCTCCTTCGAGAAGCTACTCCCTTGACAAATTTCTGCGTATAAATCCATGAGTGGTTCCGGTCTCTCTTTAATCTTCTTACATGATCCCCATTGAGGTACCTTAATAGCTGCACAAAAATTATCAAGAGAAAGGTCGACAGCTATATTGTAGATTTTGTAATGGACCAAGGGGTTAGGCAAAGAGTGACTAAATTTTAAATCCTACACCACCGACATGGTTAGCTTCACAAATTGACAAGGTTCATCTTCCAAAATGTGCTCTAACCCTACATTAGAAACCAAAGTGTGGAAATCTTATAGAATTCCTGCAGCTCTCATGAACTCAGAACATGGATAAAAGGAGCTTCCTCCTCCCGGTGGACCTTCATGACATCAGGCACCCAAAGCTCATGTTGGTTTAGGTGGTGTTTGCTCATCTTTTATTCTGAAATTTAAACACCTCTTAAACAAGTGATTGCAAAGTAAATATAATGAAGGATTCTACTCATAGGGACTTACAAGAGGCCTAAACATGCATCAAAACTGTATCTCTAAGCATCAAACAAGCTTACAAGCTCTCATAACCAGTCACCTACAGCAGCAAAATACTCAACATACGATCCACTAAACACAAATCTACTTGGATAAGGGAGGAGTCACATACCAAGAAAAAATTGCTCCAAATTTCAGCAAGAAAGATGGGCTGAGCAAGGAGATCGAAGAAATCGAGAGCAAGCACAGAGAGAACGCGATTTTGAGCTATGAACTGGAGCTTACTCGGGAGAGAGAAGAAAGTGGCAGGAGAGAGAGGTAGTGGGGGGCCAGGGTGGCCCACACCAGAGCATGGCGCCACCCAGGTCTGGCCACGCCACCATGTGGTGTGCCTGCCTGGTGCCCCCCTGGTACCTACCAGGTACTCCTCTGCCCCTTTTTCACGTAAAAATTTTATATGAATTTTCTGGAATTTTTCGAGACACTTTATTTTTGGGCACTTTTCAGAAATAGAAAAATGATTTTCTGACAGACAGATTTTTTTTTCTTTTTGAAACAAGATGCAAGGACAAAACAAGGCTAGAACTACAGAAGTTCTAGCATGCAAGCAACTAATAACGAAAAGAAAACTAAACGAAAGAAAAAACTAAAATGCAAAGGATAGAAATAAACGGGGATAATCATAATGAAAACATTGTTTTGTTCAATGGAATCCTTTTGTTAGCAAGGTTGATCAAGTCTTGCTACCAAAACAATTGCATATGAGACAAAACTTTGTACTCCACTAATGATTATGTTACCTCAACCTTGATAGCATGGTCCCAATCATAATAGTTTCAAATTTTTCTTTTGGTATGGGACAATATATTTCTCCAACTTGAATGCCTTCAACATGTTCAATTGAATTTAAACCATAAGTCCTTTCAATCTTCTTGGGGAAATAGACAGTATGTTCCTTGTCATTAACATTGAAGGTCACCTTTCCTTGATTACAATTAATAACAGCTCCTGTAGTATTAAGAAAAGGTCTCCCAAGAATAATAGACATATTATCATCTTTAGGCAATTCAAGCACAGGCCCCTCAGGATATAGAGGATCCTGGGTAGCAGCACAACTTCTAGTTCTAATTTCATAAGCATGTTTTTCTTTAGCAGCATTAACTAGCAAGTCGTTTTGCACTTTAACGAGTTGATCTATTTTAGTTTGAACCATTTGAAAGTGTTTAACAATCATTTTAACATCATTAGAGGTTCTTTCCACAATATCTTTCAACTGAACAATAGCTCTAGTGTTTTCCATTAGATGATTTTGCACCCTTTTATTAAAGTTATCTTGCTTAACAATAAAGATATCAAATTCTTCTAAGCATTGATCAGGAGGTTTCAAGTAAGGGATATCACCTTCATCAAAGTGTTGGAGAGAGTGTACCTCAATAGTGGGTGAGTAGGGAACATGCTTACATCATTCTTCTATAGGAGGTAAATTCTTGACATCTGCAGCTTTAATTCCCTTCTCCTTAAGACATTTCTTAGCTTCCTTCATCACTTCATCATTTAATTCAATAACTCCCCTCTTCTTTGATGTTGGAATAGGCATAGGAATAGATGGTTCAGGTACAATTACTTCAGGTGTAACTTGTTTAGGAGGAGTCCAATCTTCACAATTCTTGCTTATTTTAGCCATTAATTCCTCAGCTTCCCTGGGAGTCCTATTCCTGAAAACACAATCAGCACAACTATCTAGGTATGTCCTAGATTCTTCGGTTAGTCCATTATAAAATATATCAAGAAGCTCATTCTTAGGTAAAGGACTTCCAGCCTGTGCATGAATCAAAGCACAAAACCTTGCCCAAGATTCAGGCAATACCTCTTTTTCTCCCTGTTTAAAATCAAAAAGTTCCTGCAAAATAGCATGTCTAGCACTGGGAGGAAAATATTTCTGCAGGAAAGTATTAATCAAGTACTCAGGGCTATCAATAGATCCAGGATGTAAATTACCAAACCAAATTTTAGCTTCTCCTTTCAGTGAAAAGGGGAAAATCTTAGCAACAAAGTAAGTACGCATTTTAATATCATCAGAAAACAAGCCACTCATAGTAGAAAGTTCATTCATATGTGCTACCGCACTTTCATTCTTAGTCCCACAAAAAGTTTCTTTCTCGACAATAGCTATGTAAGATAGATCGAGAGAGAAATCATAATCTTCATCTATAATGTTTATGGGAGAAGTAGCAAACTTAGCATCAAGAGATAATTTGGGTCTAATAGTACGCCTCTCAAGGAGACTCTTAGCAGCGCTCCTATCATGGGTGTTCCTACATTCTTCAATAAACTCATCAGTCATCTCAACATAATCTTCTTCAGCATCATAACTCTCACTAGACTCAGGTGAGCTAACAGGTGTAGTAGTGTCTTAATTAGGAGTTTTGGTATTTCCAGCTATAGTTCTAGCAATCGTAGCATCTAGGAAAGGACCTAATGAACCACTCTTATAAAGCATAGTAGAAGCAACATCATAAGTATCAGAAGTTTCAGATTCAGCAGTAGTAGCAGTGTGTGTAGCATGTGTATGTGGTGGTGTAAGGAACTTACTCAAAACAGACAGTGGATCAAGAGTAGTAGAGGTGTTCAGAATCGTACCTTTTCTTGTAGTGGATGGTAAAATAGGAACCTTGCCATCACGAGACTTACCCATGATGGATGGAAAGCAGCGAACAATAGAGAATCCAAGTGAACTTGATAAATAAAGCTATGCTCCCCGACAACGGCGCCAGAAAATAGTCTTGATGACCCACAAGTATAGGGGGTGTATCGCAGTATTTTCGAGGGAAGTGAAACCCAATTTATTGATTCGACACAAGGGGAGCCAAAGAATATTTATCAGCCTTAACAACTAAGTTGTCAATTCAGCTGCACCTGGAAACAATCTTGCTCACAGCAGTTTATCAGTAGCAACCGTTTTGTAGTAGGAATATCAAAGTAACAGCAGTAGTAAAGCAAAGACAGTAGTAACAAAAGCAGTAAACAGTGGGATTCGAGTGCGGTAGGCATAGGGATGGATGGACGGGCGTTGCATGGACAACACAATTCACATAGCAATCAGAACATAGGGCAATTGCAGATAAATAAGATAAAGCATCCAAGTACAAGACAATCCTAGGCATGTGTTCCATATATAGTCATACGTGCTCGCAATGAGAACTTGCACAACATATTTTGTCCTGCCAACCCATTTGCAGCGAGCCCTCTAGGGAACTACTAGCAATTAAGGTGCTCCTTTTAATAAAGCACCGGAGCAAAGCATTAACACTCCGTGAACACATGTGATCCTCACA
This sequence comes from Avena eriantha, assembly GCA_910589775.1. Lineage (NCBI taxonomy): Eukaryota > Viridiplantae > Streptophyta > Magnoliopsida > Poales > Poaceae > Avena > Avena eriantha. The sequence continues at coordinate 315,669,458 of OU342742.1, forward strand.
TCAAAGCCTTTCCCTTCCGGCTACCCCGATTTCTGTCACTTCGGGACCATAGGTTCCGGACAACGACGTGTGTACACAACTTGTAGATAAGACCAGAAACAATACTATCATAATGAATCAATAATAAGTTCAGATCTGAAATCATGACACTCGGGCCCTAGTGACAACCATTAAGCACAACAAGTCGCAACAAAGTCATAAAGCACTAATAAAAGATACTAGGCACCATGCCCTAACAATCTGATGCCATTACATGAACGATCTCATCCAATCCCTACCATCCCCATAGCCTACAGCGGGGGATTACTCACTCATAGATGGGGGAAACATGGTGGTCGATGGAGAAGTGATGGTGATGATGATGGCGATGATCTCCTCTAATTCCCCGCCCTGGCAGGGTGCCAGAACAGAGTTTCTGGTGCTGTTTCGTGGAATCTGGTGGTGGCGGCGGAACGGAACTCCTTCTAGAAAAACATCGAACCCCCCGAAATTTTTAGGTCAGAAGGCTCCTTATAGGCGAAGAGAGAGGCCGAGGGGGTGCCTGGGGGGCCCACAGCACCCCCCGGCGCAGCCTGGCCTGACCCGCGCCACCAGGTGTTGTGGCCACCCCTGGCTCTTCTCCGTCTCGTATTCTTGCTCCTGGAGTCTTCGGGTGAAATAGGATTTTTGGCATATTTTCCGGGATTTTTCCTGATAGTTGATTTTCTACACAAAAAGTAGACACCAAGGCAATTCTACTGAAAACAGTGTCAGTCCGCATTAGTTGCATCCAAATCACACAAGTATAGAGGATAAACAATAGCAAAAGTGTTCGGGAAAGTAGATACTTTTTGGACGTATCAACTCCCCCAAGCTTAGCTTATTGCTTGTCCTCAAGCAATTCAGTTGAAAACTGAGTGAAATAGGCTTACATAATTCTTCTATAGGAGGTAAATTCTTGACATCTACAGCTTTAATTCCCTTCTCCTTAAGACATTTCTTAGCTTCCTTCATCACTTCATCATTTAATTCAATAACTCCCCTCTTCTTTGATGTTGGAATAGGCACGGGAATAGATGGTTCGAGTATAATTACTTCAGGTATAGCTTGTTTAGGAGGAGTCCAATCTTCATAATTCTTGCTTATTTTAGCCATTAACTCCTCAGCTTCCTTGGGAGTCCTATTCCTGAAAACACAATCAGCACAACTATCTAGGTATGTCCTAGATTCTTTGTTTAGTCCATTATAAAATATATCAAGAAGCTCATTCTTAGGTAATGGACTTCTAGCCTGTGCATGAATCCAAGCACAAAACCTTGCCCAAGATTCAGGCAATACCTCTTTTTCTCCCCGTTTAAAATCAAAAATTTCCTGCAAAATAGCATGTCTAGCACTGGGAGGAAAATATTTCTGTAGGAAAGTACTAATCAAGCACTCAGGGCTATCAATAGGACCAGGAGGTAAATTACTAAACCAAGTTTTAGCTTCTCCTTTTAGTGAAAAGGGGAAAATCTTAGCAACAAAGTAAGTACGCATCTTAATATCATCAGAAAACAAGCCACTCATGGTAGAAAATTCATTCATATGTGCTACCCCACCTTCATTCTTAGTCCCACAAAAAGGTTCTTTCTCGACAATAGCTATGTAAGATAGATCGAGAGAGAAATCATAATCTTCATCTATAATGTTTATGGGAGAAGCAGCAAACTTAGCAGCAGGATATAATTTGGGTCTAATAGTACACCTCTCAGGGAGACTCTTAGCAGCGCTCCTATCATGGGTGTTCTTACATTCTTTAATAAACTCATCGGTCATCTCAACATAACCATCTTCAATATCATAACTCTCACTAGACTCAGGTGAGCTAATAGGTGTGGTTGTGTCTTCATTAGGAGTTTCGGTATTTCCAGCTATAGTTCTCACAATCGTAGCATCTAGGAAAGGACCTAATGAACCACTCTTATCAAGCACAGTAGAAGCAGCATCATAAGCATCAGAAGTTTCAGATTCAGCAGTAGTAGCAGTGTGTGTAGCATGTGTATGTGGTGGTGTAAGGAACTTACTCAAAACAGACGGTGAATCAACAATAGCAGAGGTGTTTAGAACCGTACCTCTTCTTGTAGTGGATGGTAATATAGGAACCTTGCCATCACGAGACTTACCCATGATGGATGGATAGCAGCGAACAATAGAGAATCCAAGTGAAATTGATAAATAAAGCTATGCCCCCCGACAACGGCGCCCGAAAATAGTATTGATGACCCACAAGTATAGGGGGTGTATCGCAGTATTTTCGAGGGAAGTGAAACCCAAGTTATTGATTCGACACAAGGGGAGCCAAAGAATATTTATAAGCCTTAACAATTTAGTTGTCAATTAAGCTGCACCTAGAAACAATCTTGCTCACAGCAGTTTATCAGTAGCAACAGTTTTGTAGTAGGAATAGCAAAGTAACAGCAGTAGCAAAGCAAAGAAGTAGTAACAAAAGTAGTAAACAATGGGATTCGAGTGCGGTAGGCATAGGGATGGATGGACGGGTGTTGCATGGACAAGACAATTCACATAGCAATCAGAACATAGGGCAATTGCAGATAAATAAGATAAAGCATCCAAGTACTAGACAATCTTAGGCATGTGTTCCATATATAGTCATACGTGCTCACAATGAGAACTTGCACAACATCTTTTGTCCTGCCAGCCCGTTTGCAGCAGGGCCTCTAGGGAACTACTGGCAATTAAGGTGCCCCTTTTAATAGAGCACCGGAGCAAAGCATTAACACTCCGTGAACACATGTGATCCTCACATCAAACACTTTCGCTTCCTGTTATCCCGCTTTCTCTCACTTCGGGGCCATAGGTTCCAGACAATAACGTGTGTATACAACTTGTAGATAAGACCAGAAACAATACTATCATAATGAGTCAATAATAAGTTAAGATCTGATATCATGGCACTCGGGCCCTAGTGACAAGCATTAAGCACAACAAGTCGCAACAAAGTCATAAAGCACTAATAAAAGATACTAGGCACCATGCCCTAACAATCTGATGCCATTACATGAACGATCTCATCCAATCCCTACCATCCCCGTAGCCTACAACGGGGGATTACTCACTCATAGATGGGGGAAATATGGATGGTCGATGGAGAAGCGATGGTGATGATGATGGCGATGATCTCCAATTCCCCGTCCCGGCAGGGTGCCAGAACGGAGTTTCTGGTGTTGTTTCGAGGAATCTGGTGGTGGCGGCGGAGCGGAACTCCTTCTGGAAAAACGTTGACCCCCCGAATTTTTTAGGTCAGAAGGCTCCTTATAGGCGAAGAGAGAGGCCGAGGGGGTGCCTAGGGGGCCCACACCACCCCCTGGCGCGGCCTGGCCTGGCCCGCGTCACCAGGTGGTGTGGCCACCCCCTGGCTCTTCTCTGTCTCGTATTCTGGCTCCTGGAGTCTTCGGGTGAAATAGGATTTTTGGCATATTTTCCGGGATTTTTCCTGATAGTTGATTTTCTGCACAAAAAGTAGACACCAAGGCAATTCTGCTGAAAACAACGTCAGTCCGCATTAGTTGCATCCAAATCACACAAGTATAGAGGAGAAACAATAGCAAAAGTGTTCGAGAAAGTAGATACGTTTTGGACGTATCAAGGCCCAACAACTGTCTACAAGAATAAAAGTGCGTAGACATCAACAGTCAAGTTGATAGCAGAGTCCTCAGTTGATCACCTACATGTTCCTTTGAGTGTGACAACTACATTGGAGGAGACATGATCTTGCAGCCCCCTCTTTGGTGGTGATAGCAATAATTGCACCCTAAAACTAAGAAATAACAAGTTATAAAATCAAACAAGACAAACTACTCATTTGACTGATATGACAGGAGCTATGATCTGGAGTTTACAACTGGTCAATGGTTCAATTATTGACCAACACGTCAAACAAACAGGACAAGCAAGTATGCATTAAACGAGCAATCAAAAAATGTGTGTGTGGCTTAGAATTTCAGCAAAAATAAACTAGCCAGGTCATTTCAACAAATATATATGGAAGCAGTTCTATACCCTAAAATGCAAGAGACGTCAGGTGACTCAGAATTTGCGTTGAGACACAAAATGGCATGCAGTTACTGTCATAGCGAAGAATAAACCAGATATAAATTATAACCACATCATGCAAGAACTTGTAGAGCAGGAATGCAAACCACGAATGAACTATATATTGTAGAGGATAGTTATGTCATGACTTAGGACGAACCAGACCCAGAACCAGATGCAAGATATAATGGCGTCGCTCGTGAACCTGTAGAGCGGGACAAACAAGCATTAGACAAGTGTGCCTAGAATGAAATGAGCAATCAAACAAAGTGTTTCTTAGAATTTTAGCAAATATAAACAAGCGAGGTCATTTCAGCAAATATATGGAAGTAGTGGCATCTCCTGGAATGCATAGTCGTTGGGTGACTCAGAATTTGCGGTGAGTTTCACAATGGCATGTAGTTACTGTCATAGCTAAGAATCAACCATATAGAAATTATAATGGCATCATAAGAGAACGTCTAGAGCAGGAATGCAAACCACGAGTGAACTACATAGTAGAGGATAGTTATGCCATTGATTAGGACGAACTGGCACCAGATAAGGAAATAATGGCGTCGCTTGTGAACCTGTAGAAGAGGCTATGCAAACCATCATATTCATTGTTCCATTCTAGACTCTATGCAAGAAAAAGAAAATAGTTAGTGTTGCAGCTTTTGAAGAACCAGATGGCAACAACAAAATTATAATCGAATTAGTATGAAGAGTCAAAACGGGTACTACCAGACAGCATAACGATGCCAAGGAGGAAACAATAACAGGAACTTATCTCAGGACGAACCAGATAGATTCAGTAACTGTGGAGCAGGGAATCCAAACTAATATTTTCCACTAATTTTACATTTTGTAAGAACTACATGATAGCAGGCAAAACTGTTGTTCGGAGTAGCTAAGAACATGTGCATGACTTCAAAATTTTATAGAGCAGCGAATGCAAACCAACATGTGTAGTGACCTACTCCGTACTATCTAGCACGAAGAACAGGCGTGCGCTTTGATTGGGTGTATAGAACGATTAGAAAAATGCAGTACACTACGACAGGCTTGAACCTACTGTACTGCTGACAAAACAAAAAAGAGTTGGTGATTTGGTTACCATGGTCGGATAGGCTTCTAATCATCATCCGTACTGGCGCGAGTGACATCATGTTCACCCAGGGTGCTTCGGTTGCGCCAGCTGTTTGCATCGGGGAAGCACATCTTGGGCGCTCGATGCCGGCTGTTTGCGTCGGGGAAGCAGATCTTGGGCGCTCGATGCCGGCTTGACCGCGGTGGACGAGGTTGAATCGGTGCACTGCACAGCGGTTTAGGTAAGGTATGGGTGGCGAGGATGCCGCTGGCATTGATGCAGATCTTGGGCAGTCGTTGATGGATTTGGCGCCGTGGAGGGGAAAGTGGGAAACAGAAATCAGGTGCGTTGGACGACGACAGACTTGGTGACCAAGGTCGGGTGCGGTGGACGACGGTGAAGTGGCAATGATGCTTTGGATGAGACCGCATATGATGCAGCTCCGGTATACTGTTGGCTGAGGAGTGCATGGTGTCGAGTTTCGGCGGGCAAAGCCAGCCGCGGAGAAGTGCTGCGGGAGGTTCCGGGCACGAGAAATTTCGTAGTGTTGGAAATGGAGGGGCGCGAGGGAGTAGGGACCACGTGATTTTGGTATCGTTTGAAACGGAGGGGCGCCAGATATTTCGAACTGTTTGAAATAGTGGGGCGCGAGGGAGTGGGGACCACGTGATTTTGGTATCGTTTAAAACGGAGGGGCGCTAGAAATTTCACAGTGTTTGAAATGTAGGGGCGCGAGGGCATGGGGACTACGTAATTTTGGCCGTCTAGCAATTTTGTCCGTCCATCCCAAATCAACGGGCCATAGGGGATACCTTCACTTCGAATGCTCTGGCGCGGACGCCTATGCAAGGAATCGATGGGTGTCCCGGAGTAGACTATAGGGGTAGATGTGTAGGTTACTGTAGTAGCAGACCATTAATCGGGCTAGCTGGCGTGATGTCATTTTGGTGCTCCCCGAGTTCAAACTTTTAATTATGGTGTTCAGGAGTGAATGCATGCTTTGCATGACTATTTTATTGCGTGCACTCCAATAACTTACCTTATTAAAGCATAATAATATCTTGTATAATTTAGAACTTTGGTGCAATACTTGGTCGATTTATTAGAACTAAACATCTCTCAGGTATTTTAGATGTACTTGTATTTTTTAATGGATACCGTACTATGGATGGTTTTGCATGACTGTCGACATGCACAATTTTGGTTTTGCATTGTTCACATTTGAAGTCCAGCCAGACAATGTACATATACCTCTCCATGAACAACGATAAGTTTCGTCATTTTTTCCCTACTTTCTCAATGTTACATTAAACTACCATCATTTCCAATGATGCATGAAACGACCAAAAAAGAGTTGTGACCTTTTTTTAGTATCTAAACATATTTTCATTGTTAATAATTATTTTTTACCATTTTACAGAGCATTCTATAAAACGAAACAATGTTTTCACCATCAGGGGAAATGTTTCCATTACATGACAAAAAATAATGTCTTTATCACCAAGAATATATAGCACAAGAAATGAATTTAAACACAATAAACATATGCAATGACCAGATCTGTATAAACCTTAGTGACCGTCTAATTTGTAATTAGAAGTGTCAAGGAGGGAGATGCTAGATTCATTTGTGGTGGCTAGGTGCAAATTATTAATTCAATAAATGTACTACATTCTTGTGGACACTCACAAAGACAATTGACCTGTTGTCTTAGGAGACTTGTGACAAAACTATACTAGTAGTTCGGAAATAAGTGACTTGGAATTTATCTAGATTCGTATGTATCACTAAAATACGTCTATATACTCATGAATATGATCTATATACTCAATCTATATACTCGTGAATCTAGACAATCTAAGTTTCGTATTGAGGTAGTACGGCAATATTATAAATTTGCAATGTTGTCATGATAAATAATGATATTCGCTACACTCCATAAACGAAACCACTTCTTTTCTTCTGTCATAGTTTTACATTTTTGTAGTGAAGTATTTTTACTATAAAATAACGCACAAAATTAATTACTGTACATGTTAGTGATTAAGGACTTCCGCTAATATGTATTTACATACAGAGGTAATACTACACACCCAATTAACATCATAAGTAAATTCTCTTTCTCTTTTTAGAGGAGTTTTCTAGGTTGTCAGTTTGAAGAATCATTTGTCAGATACGTAGAATTGAACACTTTAAATTATACATCGAGCGATTAGATGGATGGACGATTAGTGCATAGAGACAGACGAGCTGGTAAAATGCTCGCATTTAATGGTACGTGAGCACAATTGATTGAGTGGCAAACCTTTTTTGGACGGTCGAGGACCCCGTACGCTGATGACCCTCGCTAATCAACGCAGCTCACACATAAGTGTATTTTTACGTAGTAGTAGAAACATCATCCAGGGAGACAGAGTTCAGCGTCTAGCAATCTTGACCGTCCAATCCGAAATTAATGGGTCAAAGCGGATACCTTCCCTACGAAGGCTCTGGCGGGAATGCCTATGCAGGAATCGTTGGCTGTCGGTGGGTAGACTATAGGGGTAGATGTTCTTGTGACCCAAAGTACTCGAGAGTCCAGACAATAGCTGGGTGTTCCCGATGCTGACGGTGCATTTTCTTGTCTAGACACTGGAATCCGGATCCCTACACATCTGACAAAGTAGAAAGTATGACCAAATTAAAGATCACTCATTGACTATTTAATTATTTTTGATTTATCAGACTTACTGTCCCTACAGCGTAATTTTTCTGAAAATGTCCTCCAACCTAATTAAAAAGGATGTCATATACTAAATTTTAATGTAATATATACACTAAACAGTGACTACTATACCGCAAATATATCATTACAAAAGCTCCACATAGCGCATTCAAACGCTTACGAGTGCAATATAATTATGCGCAAACAGATGAGAAAAAAGATCCATATACCCCAAAAGAAAGAAAAAGGAGGGCCCCGTAGGCAAGTCCTCCCCCTTCCTAGTTCCTACTCCAAGATTCGGCGACTGTAACACTGTAGCCGCCCTGCGGAGGTAGGGCTTCGACGACCTCCGCAATGGTCATGACCTTGACGACCAACATGAGATGGCTTCTCTCTTCCTACTTAGCGGGGCGTGACCTGGACGATCTCCCCAATGGTAGCTGTTGGCTGTGGAGCACCATGACTTCTTTCTTCAAATTTTCACACTCAGCATGAAGCATGGAGGAATCACGCTCGTAAGATCGTGCGAGCTTCATTCGAAAAGCCAAATCGGCTTGGAGGCGATCACACTCTAGGTTGAGCTCGAAATTTTTCTGAAGAATGTTGATGTTATGGCTATAGATTTCATCCACTTTGGCCGAGATTCTCTCCCTGGCTTCCTACATGGAAAATGCATCATCAGTAAGAGAGCATGGAGTGCATGCAGAGAAGAACAAAAAATGTCAAGACATGTATAGTGACTATAGTACCTCTCTTCTTCGACCGAGAGCGGGCATGAGGGCATCGTATGCATCAGAGATATCCGTCGTGTTATCGACCCGTGGGGTGGAAAATTCGATGCTCGAGCCGCCTTCCCTGGAAGATGTACATAGACGGTTCAATAGTAGGAGCAGACAGCCCAGGAATCAATGGAAGTACAAACCTACCCGGACTCTTGGTCCCCATGATAGCCGCTCTTCGGATACATGCGCAAAGACGAGCCCTCGCCCCATGGCTGGTCTCCTTTCTCAGTCCGAGCCTGCAGGTCATCATGCCGACGGGATTTCTCCACGGCTCTAACCACCTCCATCTTGCTATTCTTCCGACGAGACAGGATATTTTGTCACATCGCTAGATGAAGAAGTAGAGAAAAAAGGGAGGAGTAGTGGAAGAAAATGGTTTCTACAAAGGCGGAGCGAGGTAGTACTAGTAGGATGAGAGAGGAGAGCGAATAGTAGAAGCAAAACGTCAAGTACTGGGTCTTGCTTGTTCAAAAAAAGTATTGGGTCTCATCGCCGGCTTTCGAGCAATCTCGTTGGTCCATCAAGCGATTGAGATTACTAGCTGCAAATATTGTGCACTGTGCTAAGTCTTGGGCATGAGCTAAGAAAATAACTTAGAGCGTGTACAACATTGGTTGAGTCTAGCAAAAATCTTAGACACGAGTCTAGCAGAGGCAAATATGCTCCAGCGTTTAGACACACTAGTAGGCCCCACTATTCAAATAAAAAACCTATTTAAGAAGGCTCTTTCCCTATCTTTTCTTCTTACCAAAGCTTTTTTCTTCCTAGCCACCTATGTCTAGTTCTAGACCTGAGTCTAGCAAAAAGCTCCTTAGCTACCTGTACTCCAGAGTTTAGACCTATGCCTAAAGGTTCTTAGACACCCATTTTTCCATACGCTATAGTTGCCCTTAGACGATAGTCTAGCAAAATCAAAACTGCTCCACCATTTAGGTCTCTTGTGTGGGTCCCATGTAGCAGCTTCTTTCACTTTTTCTCTCCAAACTACTAGTGCTCTAGCAAATGAAAATGCCTCAAAGTATTATGCCAAATATTTTAATCAACTAGCCTCTGGGTCTTGTACTAGACACAAGTCCAAGAATATTTTAATCAAAACAGCTCCACGGTTTAGGTCTCTTGCTCGTAGGAGTAGAACTCCCTCCCATCCATATTTACTCGTTGCTGAATTGGACATATCTAGCAATGAATCGGAGGGAGTAGTAGTAGTCACATTGAATATACTTAGGGCTTGATACATAAGCATCACGAACAGTCGCCAAAAGATCGAACGGCAAACATAAAGATAACTTTGGGCTTCTTTGGATAACAGGGTTTAGAAATATGGGAATTTGACTCGGTCACAGGTACAAAACAATGGATTGCAAAACAGAGGAAATAGCTTTCTTTGGATCACAGAATTTCAAAAACACAGGATAACAGGGTCAGAGGGACAAATCTGCTGGCTTAAAGTCATTTCTATGAAACACAGTAAACACGGAGGAAAATTGCCTCAATCCTACGCGGATGAGTGTAAAAAAGTGGATGTTGAAATTCCTATGGGATTGGGGTGTAGAAATGCAATCCATATGAATTTTGGAGGTATGATTCCTTTCATCCAAAGGGCTTCCTTATGAAAAAAATACTATGGGTCGAAGTCCTCCAAAATTCCTTTGAAAATCCTTCCATCCAAATTGGCACTTAAACAAGATGTGCGTGCTCATGATAGACGAACACCTTCTAGCAGGAGGTGATGCGGTCGTAGATTTTCATCTTGAACCCGTCTGCGGTGACTTTGAACATAAGGCAGTCACCCTCCTTCAACCCATGGAAAGAAGCAAAGGTAGCCCACTCTTTGTCCAGGACGATCTGGTCTTTGTTGCGGTTGGCATGGACAACCCACTTGCATTCCTCGCATGCTTGGACCACCACTAGTTGTGGGTAGGGGTGTCCCTTCATGTAAGGATTGAAGTAAGTCAGGATGATAAGCATATACAAGTCATGCTGGACTAACTAGATGTAGAAGCACCTAGGACGATCCGCCGTGGCATGGTGTCCAACCGACCTAGGGCGTCTTCTCGGTTTGGCAGAACTAGCGACCGACCTGGTAGCACTTGACCTTGCCAAGGCCTCCACTCTCCTGCCCTATAGCTTCAACTCCCTTGGTATGATGGGGAGAGCATCTTCATAGCCACCTGGAGCTGGAGCAGTCCGGTCAAGAATGTAGTCTAAGTCTGGCATTACAACTGGGTCGTCCTACATGAAAATTACCATTGCGTCAGTCCTTTGGAATTACCAAAAACAACACAATGCATTGTATAAATTGACTAAAGATCAAGATGATTCAGTGCACTATCAAAATTACCTAAACAGCATAAGGTATCAGGTAAATTAAATTGCCTACATAGCACAATGCATCATCAGAATGACCTAACCCGATGGGTCTTCAAAATTATCTGAACAGCTACCATTAGAAGGTATAACATTTAATTAGATTGATTAAATAGCACAATGCATATCCCCCACAAAAAAACAGCACAGTGCATAATCTGAATGGCTAAAATAGCACAATGCATTATCTGGATAGACAAAACAACATATATGCAGTGCATCATCAAAAATACCAAAACAACAAAAGGTATTATGTAATTAAATTTAATAAATAGTGTCTGCACAATCAAAATTACCTAAACTGATGGGTCATTGAAATAATCTGAACAGATAGAAGGCATATCATTTAATCCTAAACAGCAGAACGCAGATCAAAATGGACAAAACAACACAGTGAGGAGACATGACACAATGCATCATACAAAAAATACCAAAATAGCACAACGCGGCATGGAAAATTCCTAAACAGCTCAATGCATCATCTAAGTACCAAAACAGAACCCTACATCATCGTCATGAAGAATATTCCAAAACTAAGCAGAACAGCACAAAAGACAAATATAGATACATTCAAATCTAGGCAAAGTCAAGTCAGTTATTTCTAGACGGAGGGAGTATAACGAACAACACAAAAGACAATTATCAAGAATATGACATACAACTGAGCAGTTCAACAAAGGACCTACAGTACACATTGCAAAAATCTGACTAGATGCATGTCGGATTTGGGTTAAAGCCCCAATCCTCTAGATCTAACCTCGTTGCAGTTCGGGGGCGCGAACTTGCACAGGGGTCGATGGGTTGAGCAGATGAACAATGCTCCACTAACGAAGAACCAGCCACATACACCGAAGAATCACAGACAATTGCTGATGAAGGCGGCGCCACCGGTAGGGGTTTCACTGCGTACATTCTGAAATTTGGCACATTGGGAATGAGAGTCCAACCTCCAGACGAAAAGGACGAGTCCACCGCCGCACAAGCATTCTTTCCCAACGCACGCAGCGCCGAAGGCTTGGATGACCGCTCGGCTGGCGACGAGGGTTTGGGCGTGACCGGCTGAAACCCTAAGGGCAACGGATTCCTCACCTTGGGCATGACCCGCACACACGTGAAAGGAGAAGGACGCTTCAGAAAGTGTGTTGAGGCCGTCGAAATCGAACACGCCACTTGAAGCTCCGAAGCAGAGCTTGATGAGGACCCTAGCTCAACCACAAACAAAGGTTTTGGCATTAGTTTCATCGAGGCAATAGCTGGGTTAACGACTGAAAGTCGTGAGGTGAGTGCAGGAATATTATAGCGAGAGAGGGAATGGTGGGAGAGGATTTATTAGAGAATGTGAGTGGGTAACCCTCTATCAGCTTAAGTAGTACTATACTACAGAAAAACTACATTTCACATAACATCACTTTTTGACGAACTAGTTCATTTCTTTGAACCGACAAAAAAGTGAGTACCCTTTAGTTTCAAACTTCCATCTGGTAGCTGTTTTGCTAGTAGTAAGTACAGTACAATACTTTGTGTTACCCTCCATCCCAAAATATAAGGAGCATGAGGATTTGTCAAAAGTCCACATTTTTTAAGTTTGACCATGATTATACACAAAAAATATATAATTTATAATACTAAATTAATATTAATAGATTCACCATAAAGTATATTTTCTTAATATGTCCACTCAATATTGTAGATATCGATTTTTTTCTAAATATTTGTTAAAAGTTAGCAAGCTTTGACTTTTGACCAATCCTTAGACGCCATATATTTTGGGACAGAGGAAGTAGTATAAAACATTTTTTATATAGAGGAAATTGCACGATCCACCATCTTTTCATCACACTTTTGCACGAAGCACTTGGTGGACGTCATTTTTGCACATTTTAATAGTTTTTTAGCGTAATATGCTCAAATTTGGCCAGTTAGTCCTGTAATGACTGATTTAACCTCATTGGTAGCAAGACTGATAAGTGGTCCCCGAATGCCATTGCTCCATTCACACACAAAGATTTGAATGATGCTAATAACTAGATACTAACGATATTTATCGCTCGCAATACTTTTTGGATGCAATGTAGCTGGTATGTAAGAGACCTATTTCATATGATACGTCAATGTTTATACAAAGGTACCAACATAATAGTCCATCGCACATTGAGTTTTTGAAGGCTTTATTTGGTCGTTATACACTTGTTTTTGAACATAACTTTTTTGTACATAAGATTTGACGTTTCATTCATATATCCAAGTCCATCGAAGAGTTTCTTTTGAAATGTAGGACTAGTGATATATGTTTGTTTATTACACCTCACACAAAAACACCCCGATTAATCATAAACTTTAAGAAGATTATTATTTTCCCAGGAGTTATTTTCCTGAGAGCAAGCACGGTGAATATGCCTTGGAATGCCATAAGCCTAGTTTCCAGACAAAGTTTATACATGTTTCACTTACGATTACGAACTTTTTTGAGTTCTCAAGGTTTCCTAATGAACTTCACATTATTAAACTAATTTAAGCTGATTTATCAATGTTAGATAAAATTTGAACTATGAGTAAGTAGTAGATTGTTCTTAAAGTTATACAAGTATGTTTTGAAGGTACCCACACCCAGACTCCCAATATATCGGAAACCAATGAATTTGTTGGATTCAACTTCTTACTAAGCATTTGCATGTACAAATTTTGTCTTTTATTTGAAAACAATAAAAAACATTGCACGGTGACCTCTGACTTGTCCTACTTGCTCTGAAAAATGATTATTATCAAGAGAGTTTGCATATAAAAAACAATGTAATTGAAAATATGGCCTGCCATGTATGAACATATTCTTAGGCTTCAGGCCGAAATACAAGCTAAATGGCCTTGTATATGTACAACATACTTTATGGTAATGTTCCCATATTTGGTAGATGAGTGCATCTTGGCATGATGAACAATAATGCTACCAGTACTGGGAGTTTCCAAAATCTAGGAATAAAAAATCATTTTAAAATTTGAACTACAAGTAAACATGATAGAATGCTCTTAAAAAGTTACAAACATCCTTTGAGTCTTTATGGTACCGAGGCGGTCAATACTTCAAAAACCAACGAGAGTTCTGTAGGAATATTAAAATTCTTGCTATGAATATGCATGTGGACAATTTGATCCTCACTAGCTATGAACAAAAATAATGAAAACCTAAAAATGAAGCGTTCTTCATGTCGTCCTCTTGCGTGTACTACTATTTGCACTGAAAAATAAGTATTAACCGTGAGTCTTCATAAATTACAAAAAAATAGTTACACAATATATATGGCCGACGGTGTATGAACACTCTTGGGGTTCAACCCGAACGACAAAGGTAACAACCATATGCATATCGTATTGTACTGTAATGTACCCATATTTGGTAGATGTGTGCATCTTGGCAAGGTGAAAAATAGTGGCAACCACATGTACCAACTTATAGGAACAATGAAACTGAAAGCGACAAGATTTTTTCTATAAGAAAGTATGAAGAAAAATGGCTCAGAGTATTACAACAACTACCCGTAGTTTTCAGACAAAGCGTGGACCTTGATACACTTACGATTGATTACCAAGTTTTATGAGTTCAAAAGCTTCCCAGCCAACTTTTTTCTTGCTTAATTTAGGGTGCTTCGTGCTAAATGTATGGACATCGATGTAATTTTACCTTTTTAGGTCCTTGATGTAAAATGTACTTCCACAGTCTGTGTAAAATTCAAACCTAGAAGCAAGTGGTAAAATTTCAACATATTTAAGATTATTAGCTGTTAATGATTATGAACATTCTTGGAGTTTCAAGCCGAACGACCAGGGTCATGGCCATATCAACATCACACTTTATGCTGATGATGATCCCATATCCAAGAAATTGTATGCCACCAAATTTGTCCATATATTTTGAAAACAAATGAATAGGAAGTAGCGGTATGAAGAGTATGGCTCGATCAGGTGCTCTCTCGAGAATGAGCCGAACCCGATTGTTTTATTTCTTGGCTTAATTTTGGGGTAGTTCATGCTAAATGTAATGATCTCAATGTTTCCCCCTTTTAAGGTCCTTGATGTAAATTATACTCCCACTGTCCTTGTAAAATTCGAACCTAAAAGCAAGTGGTAAAATTTTAAACATATTTAAGATTATTAGTTGTCGATGAGTATGAACATTCTTGGGTTTCAAGACGAACGACCAAGGTCATGGCCATATCTACATCATACTTTATGTTGATTATTCATGATCCATATCCAAGAATTTGCATGCCGCTAGATTTGGCCATATATTTCAAAAACAAATGAAGAGAAAGTAGTATGAAGAGTATGACTCGATCAGCTGCTCTCTCAAGAAGGAGCCACACCCGACTATTCATGCTAAATGTAAGGACCTTTATATAATTATTTACATTTTTAGGTCCTTGATGTAAATTGTACTCCCACCATCCGTGGTGGTCCCATATTTGGGCGTAAAATGGGTGTGAATCATGGCATGGCAACAATGTTGGCACCCGGAGTTTCCAACCATGAGGAAAGGAAAAAAATCAATTTTCCAAGTGAGAGGAGTGTATTTTCTATAAAGCAAGTACTCCCTCTGACCCAAATTAATTGACTCAAGTTTATCTCGATTCGGATGTATCTAGTACTAAAATATGTCTAGATACATCCGAATCTAGACAAATCAGAGTTAATTAATTTGGGTTGGAGGGAGAACGAATATGTATTTCTATAGAAAAGAAACAAAGAGACATAAGAGAAACTTTGGGCAATGAGGAAGCAGCTCGAGAGAGAAGCGAAGAGGAGGAGTTGAAGGCGGTGTGATATAAGAGCACAGCTATGAGATGGCTTCCTGGAGCGAGTTACAGGGTACAGTCACCTAGTAGTACTAGTAGTACGAAACTAGTACTAGTAAATTTCAGGACCTTTACTATATAGTACTACTGTATGCCCGCAAAACAAATTGTGTTTTCTCTCTCCTTCAGTGCCTCATCACCATCCCCACACCCCGGCTAGGTGATTTCTCCCTCGTCCAAAAGGTGGCACTGCGCACATGTGTCGACCTGCCTTGTCGTTGGCTCCCTATCAGTATCAGGCGTGCTGCGTAGAAGGAACCATTTGGGGGCTTGGCGACAAAAGGGACAGTACTCATATAGTACTATTATTAGAGTCGGAGTTCAAACTTTCGTAGTTTCAAAATTTTCACTTCCTTCCAAAGCATCCAGAGGGAGGGTTATTCAAAAGATAGTAGAGCACACGGGATTGTTTATACTGTCTGGTGTCTGCAGTATGTCCCATCGCATTCGATGCACTTCATGATGATCTGACCAGCTTTACCACTACTTTGCAGTACTCCATTGTCGTTCCATTTCACACCCTGCAAAGAGGATGCCACCAAGCACACCCACAGCACGCTGGATCGAAAGTATAGTAGCAGTAGTACGAAGGGCATGGCTCGGCCGCTCGTTCGAGAAGGACCAGCACCCGACTGTTTTTCATTGCTTCATTTTAGCGCCCTTTGTGCTAAATGTATGGACCTCTATGCAATTTTCTATTTTTTGTGGTCTTCGATGTAAACTGTACTCCCACCGACCTTCTCAAATTTTAACTAAACGTGAGCACGATAAGTTGCTCTTAAAATTTTCCAAAAATCTATCGAAGCCAAGAAGGAATTCGGTACATCGAAAAACCACCGAAAGTTCTGAAAAATTCATGTTCTCCCTATGCATTCGGATCCCGAAAAAGTTGACACGGTTTTCATAACATTTCATAAAAAAGTATAATATTTTTTAGTGTCATCATGTTACGTGTATCTGGAAAAACGAGTTATAAAAGTATAATGCGGACATTATTAATTATTCTTTGGTTTCGATAATACTTTATGTTAATGAAATTAGGTCAAACATGAACTACAAGTAATAAATTGTAGGTTGCTTTGAAAGTTTTATGAAAAAAGCTTTTGGAGGTACCCATCAAGCAGTTAATTAATATATCAGAAACCACAGGAAGGAAACCACTTTGGTCTCTGGCATGTTCGGCAGCCGCGTTGGCGTGGATAAAGGACGACGAGTACATAGGAAGGAAACAACTTTGGTCCTTGGCGGCAAATTAAATTCGAACTTTTCCGGTTTTCGAAATTTTCACTTGCTTCCCAAACATCGAGAGGGAAGGTTACTCAAAAGATCAGCCATTCGCAGTACTTCTTATCTTATCTTTATCTTTTCTTATATCTTACAATACCATACCATACCACTATATAGTGTACAGATAACTTCGAACATGGACCATTGGATCAAGACTAGCAAATCCAAATAGTGTCGTCTGTGTGATTTTCCAACTATATCAGGAAAGAACATTCAATTATTCTCAATTTTTCGAGTGGATGACGAGCGAGGTTGTGCTTTTCCGTTTAGGAATGTCTGAAGAATATTGGATCTGAATGCCAGAAGCCAAGTTTACCAACATGTTGTACCAACGATTCCCATGTTTTATTTATGAGTTTTCAAACTTCCTAGCTAACTCTGCCTATTTGACCGAATGACTTTATGTCGATTTATCGAAACTAGGTCAAATTTGAAACTACAAGTAAATTGTAGGTTGCTTTGAAAGTATTACGAAAAATCTTTTGGAGGTACCCATCGAGGGGTCACAATTAATATATCATAAAACACTGAGAGTGTAACACCCCAAAACTTCTAATCAAGATTATCAAGTTCTAATCACGCCAAGTTAGGGTTAACAAAAACTTTTGTTAATAATTTAAATATGGATGCACGTTAGTTTTGCATTAATATGTGATTGTTTGAAAATGCCATGCTTGATTGCTACAAATGATGTGAAATGGTTTAAAGATGAATACTACATCATGTAGACCAACTACAAACAAAATCAAAAGAAAAAGAAATCAAATATAAATAAATAAAGTAAATGGTCATTTTGACAAAAGTAAACCACTAGGCAACTTTGTGTGTTCCTAGAAGAACATTTCTAACAGAAACATTTCTACTTCTTTTCACTACTTGCTAGACCAAGTAAAAGTGTATCAAGGCCCACTTTACAAACTCACCAAAACTATTTCCAAATCTATTTAAAGGACATGTGAAAATGGAATCAAGTGTATTTGCTAGGATCACATTTTTTCAAAAACCTATCAAATCAATTCCCCTTGACCTCTCCAAGCAAACATAGACACTCAAGCTTGACTTAAGATCACTCAAAGAATTTGAATCAAAATTTCCAAAGCAAGTTTCATGCGACCATTTTTACAAGCACCTGCTTACACTAATTTAACCACCTGCCTAACTTCACTATTTCCATAGTAATCCCTCGACCATTTGGTCCCCTCTTCACTCTCTAGTCTCCCCTGAGCATAGCCAATACCCACACCAAGTCACCCCTTTGCCTTTTGCATAGTGGAGCGCCGCCCGATTTTGGTCATCGCCGGCCGACAACGGCCAGCTCACAGCAGACACCGTTGCAGCCAACCATGATGTCCAGGAAGCATGGCGTACTCCACCGCCACCCCTTGTCCCAGCCTCGACCCTAGGCGAGCCCTGGACCACCCTAGCTACGCTGTGCACCGTGCCTCTCCACCATGTCTAGAGTGCGCCAGCTCCCCGCGCCCGACCAGCTCGCCCAGACCGCGCCTCACCCCTGCCTCGTGTGCACTAGTTTGCCATGACCGCAGCAACCCAGCAGACAACCATGTTTGCTACTGCGCGACACGCAGCTGCCACACGCCGCTGCAAACACTTCTGCATCCGCGCGGAGCGCCGCACGCGCCTGACCGAACCACACCGCCCCACGCCTCGCCATTACGCCTGTGAGAACCGCCTGGGAACACTGCACCGTCCACCTACCTCCGCCACAACAATAGCCGCCTATAGTGACTCTACCGTCGAGCTCACGCCGCACTGTTCGGTTCCCTCGCCGTAGTATAAAAGGAGGACACCCCCGCCTCCATTCTCCACACCACTCAACTCCCCACTCCTCACAAACACTCCACCACTTCTTCCCGGAGCAAGGTGACCACCACCACGCCCAAATTTCACCGGAGCCCGCCGCTACTGGAGGAGAAGGGCACTATCGATTTCGACCACCCCAAGCCCTGCCGCGACCACCGCTGGAACCGCCGTCGCCTACCACGTCGATCACCCCCGTCGCTGACCCTAGATGGAGCCTAGCCGTACCCCCACCACCACGTTAGGTTAGAATCCTCGCTGGAGCTATTCGTCATCGACG
The DNA here is from genome assembly GCA_910589775.1 of Avena eriantha. Lineage (NCBI taxonomy): Eukaryota > Viridiplantae > Streptophyta > Magnoliopsida > Poales > Poaceae > Avena > Avena eriantha. Next base: position 315,688,683 of record OU342742.1, read on the forward strand.
ACGACTCCCAGCCATTGATCTGTCTTTTAACCGCATGGCTCAGATGCGTAGATACCGTTTTGGTTAAACTGAGTCACTGGCTAGTGGGGCTGTTTTGGTTAAACTGAGTCACTTGCAAGTCTCATACCTATGCAAGTCATCAATTGCAAGTATTAACCTAAGCAAGATGAACTAGGCATGCTTTGGTTGTATACCTTTGGTTGTACCAATCCTACGTTTTAATCGCAAGCTTTATTCTTTTACTTTACCAAAGTTCTTTACTTTTAAGATAGATAGCATAAAGAGTATAAAACTAGGTCTATCTAGTTACACTTAGATGTCATTCTATGGCATGAGATTGAAGATTAGCACCCCTCATTAGTGAACACTCTTAACCTTAGTGGCGAGTGCTAAGTGTAAAACTTGATCACTTTAGATGGGAACACTTGGTGAAAATGATTATGAAAACCTTGGAATGATGATTCATTCTATTGAGATGTTTTAACATGTGTTGGGGCATGAGCCTTAGCCCTTAGCCTTAGCCCTTTTGAAAAGTTGAGGCATGATTATGAAAAGGATTTGATGATGAAAATGTTGAGGCATGAGCCTTAGCCCTTTTATAAAAACTGATGGTTGGGTTCCGATGCGATACCAATCCAATTTTACCGTACAACCACAATACCTGAATTGGGTAGGGCTTAGCCCGAAGTTTATATGCCTTAGTATGGGTTCCCTCGCGGGAGAGGTTTGAGCTGAGGCTACCTCTTGATGTTTGTCCTCCTATGCAGTGCCCAGGATGGCAGATGGCCAAGGCTGGGAGGCCAAGCTCATAGGGGAGGTGCATACACTAGAGTGTGTAATTGAAAGGTTATGATTGATTATCCGCATACTAAGTATGATGATTCAGGGTTATCCCTGATGGATGTATCGAATTTTGTGCTAAAAGTGTACCACCTCTGTAGAGTGTCAAACTATTCGAATAGCCGCGTCCACGGTCATGGATAGTTGGAGTGGCCATACTGTTCCGTCATCAGATGTTTTCAAAATGACTTGTGAAATGAATTGTGACTTTGACTTGATCACAACAGTGTTGTGAATATGAAAACTAGTTTCCCAATTAAAGTGATTTAGATCATTAAATTATTTTTCTTTACTACTATACTCAGTTTAGATAAACCTGGCTTTTTGCAAATAAACCTAGAGCTTAAGATTCCTATTAGAGCTACCTTACATGTGAGTGCTAGTTTGTGAGTACTTAAAGAGTACTCACGACTTTGTCCCTGGTGATGACCCACAAGTATAGGGGGTGTATCGCAGTATTTTCGATAAGTAAGAGTGTCAAACCCAATGAGGAGCAAAAGGTGCTGGCTAGTGGTATGGATCAAGAATTCTCTGCAAATACTTAGCAAACGGATTTTAGGGGGTTTTTGATAAAGCAAGTAAACGAAGTACGAGTAAATAAAAGACAATACGAATAAATGCATCAAGTGGCCCAATCCTTTATTCAGCAAAGGACAAGTCAGTTGTATTACTTAAGATGACCAAACGCTCTTGAGGACGCATGGGAAGACTGTCAAGTGCTTCTGCTTCATATAGTTGATTAATCTTCTTTAGCTTGCTAAGTGTTGTGTGGGTGAACCTATGCTAATGTACCGACCTTCCTAGGACTAATACATACCTGTGATTATACCCCTTGCAAACATCTGTAAGTACAAGAAAGTAATTAAGGTAGAAACCTAACCATAGCTTTAAACTCTAAGACCCTTACGTCCCTTGTGCAATGGTTTCCTAATGGGGGTTCAGGTTTCTGTCACTCCGGCAACCCCTACGATTAGTAGCCAAATACACAATGCATTCCCCTAGGCCCATATAGGTGAAGTGTCATGTAGTCGACGTTCACATTACACCACTAGAAGAAGTACACCACAACTTAATTAACAAACTATTGAATCTTTCTCAACACAACTCCACTACTAACAAGATGACTTCTCCCATGTCCTCAAGAACAAAACGAACTACTCACAAGACATCATATGGATCATGATCAGAGATGGAATAATGATGTATAACAATCTGAACATAAACAATAATTCAATGATTCACTCAATAGCATCAACTACAAAGAGTAATCAACACCGGGAATGTTTCCCCTATGAACTATGCAAGATTCAACTCAATTGTTACAGCAATATGGAGATGGTGATGAGGGTGCTGATAGTGATTATGGTGGTGATGATGATGATCCCGATGAAGTCCATCTTGATGGTGGTGTTGATGGCGACGATCTCCCCTCTCTAGGAAGGAATTCCCCTGGCAGAAATCTGTCTGCCAGAGAGATCTTTCTCTCTTGGTGTTTTCTACCCCGCAGAGGCGGCGGAATCTTTATGTGGTCGCTCCCCGAGTCTTCGGGTTTCGGGAGGAATATATACGCAAGTGGGGAGAGCCAGGGGTAGACCAGGGCAGCCACACCACCTAGCCCGCGCCAGGGGGTGGTGTGGGCCCCCTATGGGCCATCTCTAGCCCCCCTTCTGGCTTCCTTCGTCTTATGGAAAAATAGGATTTTCCGTACATTTTCCCTGATTTTCTGATCTTCATGAATTTTGCCTCCAAACAGCACCTTTTCCATCAGAATCCTGACTACAGCGGTCCATGCTTCAAAAGTCATCAACCATGCAAAAACAGATGAAATAACATATGTATCACCTCTCAATATGAAATATATCAATGAATAAGAGTGAATTATGATATAGAATAGTGATGCAAAATGGACGTATCAACTCCCCCCAAACTTAGACTTCGCTTGTCCCCAAGCGAAACTGAGCTCAATAAACATGGCCTCAGGTTTATGGAGTGAATAGTCGATAAAAGAATACAGACAAGAAGCATCACATTGATCGAATACATAGATCATAATAGAAGAAAACTCACTATTATATGACTCAACTTGCAATAAGTAAAGGAAACACAAGAAAGATACATAAAGTAAATCATAATTGGTAATGGCAAACTTATCTCTTGGTCGAAGAATATTTGATAATTTGCTGGAGTTTACAAATAACTGGTTTTCAATGATAGCTTTCAAAGTAGTAAACACCAAGATAAGAGCAATGTGCAAAACAAGGAACATAAGAAACATGATTGAATAAATCATCATATGAATGAATGAAACACAAAAACTCAAAATACTTGCTGAGATAGAAGGGAATAGGTTTACTGACTCAACTACAAAGTAAAAGAAAGGCCCTTCGCGGAGGGAAGCATGGATTGCAAGTCTCATAAAGAGCTCCCAAACATTATGATACTTACTAGCTTTTAGCTCTCATTGCCCCTGTCATAGGCATCTTTAGGTGATTAAGGTTAAAGTTATCAAATATGATGATATGCTTGACAAACTTGTAAGTTGAAAATCTCATGTCTCTTGAATACGTGGGCCGCTCCTCATGCTACTCAAGTTTAGTCACCGGTAAGTTCTTGTCATCGTAAGCATATGTGTATCATAGAGAACCGCCAACGGGGCACCCCTTGCCCGATGATACAGAAGAATCCCCATATCAAAATGACAAGGCAAGCAGACAACAAGTATCTCAACAATCTTCTTATTTACCATGGGAATATGGTGCTTTTTTCTCTCTTTCCTCTTTTCATAATATCTCTTTTTTTTCTTTTTCTCTTTTTCTCAATATCGAACTCTTTTTTTATAAGAAGCATGCTTCATAGATACACGTTATGGTTACGCTGCAGGTTTCCACCATGGCAGCATGGATTAGACCAGCGACCCAGGCGTTTCTCTAACACACATGCATAACTCCATGGACTTACAAGCTCCCCTTTCATTTCACACCGACGACATCCATAGAAAAAAGAACATGATATCAACTTGGTACAAAGTACCAGTGCAATGTTGAAAGTGTTCCCCATGATAGCATGGTTCTGCTAATTCACAACTTACAAAGCGCAAGCATATACCCAACACATGTGAGCACAATGATTCAAGTTTATTAAGTGCAAGAAAGTAAAGTGTGCCATCAAGTTCGTGAGAGCTTTAATCACTACTTTTCACATAACAAGTTTAATTTGGGATGTAAATAAAACAAGAATTTACTTGGAATAGAAATAATGCTAATAGGTAGGTATGGTGGATACAAATGGCATAGGTTTTTGTTTTAAGGAGGTGGATGCACGAGAAGAATTCCCTCTCAGTACATGTTTTTGGCTAGCAAGGCTGGGTAGCAAGTATAAGAGTTGAAGGAAACAAACAAACAAACATACAAGTGATAAAGACAAACATGCAATCTTCCTTGGAAGCACAAAAGATCTTAACCAGAGAATACTAGACTTATGAGCAAATCAAGAAAGAAAGATGATGAAATTATATTTCTTTAAGTGTACTTTTATCTTTTCATTCAACTCTCAAAAATAGTGTTTCTACTGACCAAGCCAGGTTTGCCAAAACCAACTAAATTAACTCAATGATCCCAAAGTGATACCAATACTAACAACAAGATCAATCATATAACCATGAATTGAAAACTAATATAAGCTATGCAAAAGAGTAAATGATAGAACTTCTCATTAATATTCCATAACGGCAACTCACACCAAGGGATACATATCTAACGAGAGAGGGGACACTTCCATAATGCAAACCATCCTATATGATAACTTCTTTATTCATGATATGACTCTACTAAAAAGGTAAAAAAATAGAAGATAGTGATCTGATACCGCGGCACTCCCCCAAGCTTGGAACAAACCAAGGGGATGCCAAACCTGATGACGAATTACTCCTTTGGTGGTGGTGGTAATATTTTCTTAGTTGACATGAGGAAATCTTCCAACATCTTGCAAAGCCTATTATTCTCCCATTGAAGCATGTCCACCTTCCTCATCAAGTCTCGGTACTTATCGCAGAAGTCCTTAGTGACTTGTAGGGCTTCCGTGGATGCAGGGCAAGTAACTAAAGGTACCAGCCCCTGCTTGGGGTCTTGGAGATCTTCCTCCATAGGCTCCTTTCCTTTATCCTTGGCAGACACCATTGTGCTTCTAATCTTTCAAGAATAGTTCCTGGCAGAAACAGATCGAAACGAAAACACGACGAAAACACGATATATGAACCTCGAAGGATCCGGGGGGTTATATATTACGAAGTTTCACAACAAAAGGAAGGTACTGGGAGAAAATGAGTCGGAGGCGGAGTCCGGGCTAGACTCACCACCTAGTGGCGTGGCCAAGGGACCCACAGGGTGGTGTGAACCACCCTGGATCCGTTTCCATCCCTCTTTCACTTCGTATCTTTCCTTATTGTCTAAAAACTACAAAAATTTAGTTGGACAGTATTTTCGCGGAACTTTTCTTACTAGAAGTGTTATCTATTTGAAAACAAACTCAGCAGGTCTCTGAATTTGGTATCTAGTAGATTCTTCCGCAGTCACCACTTGAATAACATCCATATCTTCACCTTCATACTCTTATAGTGAGTCATGAAACCTTTCACTTTCTTACTACACCATTACCTCCACTACCTAGAAATTTCTTTCACACAAAACTTCACACAGTTCTCATTAGCAACATTACTATAAGTGAAGTGATAAAACCTTTTGAGTCCAACTTCAACTGAAAACCATCAAAACATAAGCTACTGTAGCAACTCCTTCTAAAGACCCAAAAGAATTCAAAAAGGAAATCGAATAAAGAATCAAATGCAACAGTGGAAAAATCTAACAGACCAGCAGGTAAAGATCAATTTTTTCAAAAATCTTCTGTTGCTCAAATCAAAAAGTGAAAAACTAACGGAAGTTAATAACAACCTGGGGCAGAAGCACAAAAAATTATAGCTCAAACCGACATACAGAGATCTATCACGAATTTTTACGGTGAAGCACAAAAATCTGTTCGGGACAGCAACTTCCCCAAATATTACTTCTCTCTCATTAGAGGTTGATCTTGACACAAAAACCAAACAAAACGGATAAGTAGAGGTTATTACCAAAGTAATACCATCCAAGACTCAAAGAAACACAAACAAACTGAAAGAAAAAACAAATTGGGTTGTCTCCCAAAAAGCTCTTTCTTTATAGCCATTAAGATGGGCATGACAATTTTGAAGATGCTCACATAGAAATATGAATTGAAGAGAAAGAGAGAATTAAGAAGCAAAGATACACATGTTTAAGTCTAACCCACTTCCTATGCAAGGGGGCTTTGTAGGCAAATAAGTTTTTGGAACCAGAAACCGCAAGCATAAAAAGGCAAAACAAGTGCAACATAAAGATTTTAAGCATAAAATGAGGAAACTTGATATTATTAAGATGCATAAGAACACTTTTCCCTCTCTCATAGTAACTTTCAGTATCATGCATAAACTTAACAATATAGCTATCACAAGAACCATCATAGAAATGATCACTTATTCTAACAGAAAACACAGGAATACTAGCTCCCATAACACTACTTTGTAAAACAATATTAGAGGTATCCTTACAAAGGATAGTGTGTCCCTCTTCTTCATCATTAGCAACAAGGTCTTTCATGTTTGCTAAAATAGGTTCATCAACCACACTAGCTATCATAGAATGTTCCTTTATCTTAGCTGGGAAAGGCATTTTCTCAATATAAGGTTCAGGTAAAACATGATTAGCAGTATAAACTTCAGTATTTCTTGCAGGATGGCTCTTAGCAACATCTTTATAAGGTTCATGATACTTATTCCACTTCTTTTTAGGCACTTCAATGTAGGAAGCAAAAGCCTTAAAATAAGAAGAAATAGCTTGAGAGTCTAGACCATAAGCATTTTTAATATTTTGAAAGTTATCAGTTCCCATAAAAGATTCAATGCATTCATAATCATAATTTGTACCTGCCTTTCTACCTTTGTCATTCTCCCAAGCTTCAGCATTATCTTGAATATGGTCCAGTAGATCCCATTTAGCTTCTTCTTCCATGCGAGTGAATGATCCAGTACAAGAAGCATCTAATAAATCCTTGTCATGTAGAGGGAGCCTTGCATAAAAGTTATTGATAATAATATTATTGGGGAGCTCATGAATGGGACATTTGAGCATTAGTAACTTCAACCTCCCCCAAGCTTGAGTTGTACTCTCTCCATCAAGAGGCCAAAAGTTGTATATTTGATTCCGATCTTTATGAATCTCACTAGGAGGGATAAACTTTGAATAAAAGAGAGGCACTATTTCCTCCCATTCCAGAGCTTGACCATTCTTTAGCAGCTTATACCATTCCTCAGCTCTTCCTTTCAGTGATAATGAGAATAACTTCTTCTTAAATTGATCTGTAGTAATACATGCACACTTGAACAACCCGCATAATTCGTGTATAAAGAGCAAATGATCACCGGGATGGACAGTTCCATCCCCAACATAGTAGTTATCCATAACACGATCAATAATTCTTGTAGGTATTTTAAAAGCATCATTCTCAGCAGGTGGTGGTTCATCTACTACCTTAGCAGTGGTAGTAGCATTACCAAATAAGAAACTCAGCGAATTATCCATAACGAAAATAAAGCAACTAACAGAATTTAAACAAAACTCACAATAGAAGTTTCCTTTACCAGTTCCACTCTCCAGTAGTGCTTCACTCCCTGGCAACGGTGCTAGAAAATAGTCTTGATGATCCACAAATATAGGGGGTGTATCGAAGTATTTTCGATAAGTAAGAGTGTCGAACCCAACAAGGAGCAGAAGGTGCTGGCTAGTGGTATGGATCAGGAATTCTCTACAAATACATAGAAAACAGATTTTTAGGGTTTTTTGATAAAGCAAGTAAACGAAGTACGAGTAAATAAAAGACAGTAGGAATAAATGCAGCAAGTGGCCCAATCCTTTATTCAGCAAACGACAAGCCGATTGTATTACTTAACATGACCAAACGTTTTCGAGGACACATGGGAAGACTGTCAAGCGCTTTCGCTTCATATAGTTGATTAATCTTCTTTAGCTTGCTAAGTGTTGTGTGGGTGAACCTGTGCTAATGTACTGACCTTCCTAGGACTAATACATACTTGTGATTATACCCCTTGCAAACATCCGTAAGTACAAGAAAGTAATTAAGGTAGAAACCTAACCACGATTTTAAACTCTAAGACCCTTATGTCCCTTGTGCAATGGTTTCCTAATGGGGGTTCAGGTTCTGTTACTCCGGCAACCCCTACAATTAGTAGCCAAATACACAATGCATTCCCCTAGGCCCATATAGGTGAAGTGTCATGTAGTCGACGTTCACATGACACCACTAGAAGAAGTACACCACAACTTAATTAACAAACTATTGAATCTTTCTCAACACAACTCCACTACTAACAAGATGACTTCTCCCATGTCATCAAGAACAAAACGAACTACTCAGAAGACATCATATGGATCATGATCAGAGATGGAATAATGATGTATAACAATCTGAACATAAACAATAATTCAATGGTTCACTCAATGGCATCAACTACAAAGAGTAATCAACACCGGGAAAGTTTCCCCTATGAACTATGCAAGATTCAACTCAATTGTTACAGCAATATGGAGATGGTGATGAGGGTGCTGATAGTGATGATGGTGGTGATGATGATGACGATGATCTCGATGAAGTCCAGCTTGATGGTGGTGTTGATTGCGACGATCTCCCCTCTCCGGGAAGGAATTCCCCTGGCAGAAATCTGTCTGTGGTCGCTCCCTGAGTCTTAGGGTTTTGGGAGGAATATATACGCCAGAGGGGAGAGCCAGGGGTGGACCAGGGCAGCCACACCACCTGGTGGCGCAGCCTAGGCTAGCCCACGCTAGGTGGTGGTGTGGTCCCCCTGTGGCCCATCTCCAGCCCCCCTTCTAGCTTCCTTCGTCTTCTGGGAAAATAGGATTTTCGGTATATTTTCCAAGATTTTTTTATCTTCACAAATTTTGCCTGAAAACAGCACCTTTTCCATCAGAATCCTGACTGCAGCGGTCCATGCTCCAAAAGTCATCAAACATGCAAAAACAGATGAAATAACATAAGTATCACCTCTCAATACGAAATATATCAATGAATAACAATGAATTATGATGTAGAATAGTGATGCAAAATGGACATATCACCTGGCTATTCCCGTGGCCAGACTATGAGGAGGACTATCAGTATGATGGATAGCAGGAGGTCTACAACAACTAGGATCATCTCCCATCATCAGCATTGCATGTGCTCATGAAGATGTATCCCACTATTACCCTTTATTATTCCGCTGCTTGATTGTATTAAGACTGGATCATGAGATCCTTTATTTGTGTAAAACCTTATTATGGTTTGTAATGGATGTTGTACTGTGGTACCAATTCTATTATGTCTTGCAAAAATAGTAATCCTGGGATTGCGAGGTATGGCATAACATGCATCTAGGATTAAAAATCTGGGTGTTGACAGAGAGTTTGGATGATAGGTTCAACTTCTTGCTAAGATTTTGCATCTTGAAAATTTAACGAAATTAGGTCAAACTTGAGCTACAAGTATGCATGATAGATTTCTATTGAATTAAATGTATTTCCAAAGGTAGATGGGTGCATCTTCATGTAGTAAACAATATCCTCGGTGTTAGTTTCCAACTATCACGAAAGAACATTTAATTCTCAATTTTTCGAGTGATGACAAGATTGTTCTTTTAGGTAAGGAAACACCAAAGAATATGAATATGAATACCAAAAGACAAGTTTTCAAACATAAATGTATGGACGTCGATGTAATTTTACCTTTTTTAGGTCCTTGATGTAAAATGTACTCGCACTATCCTTATAAAGCTCAAACCTAAAAGCAAGTGGTAACATTTAAAAGTATTTAAGATTATTAGTTGTCTATGAGTATGAACGTTCTTGGATTTCAATCTGAACGACCAAGGTCATGGCCATATCTACATCATACTTTATACTGATGATGATCCCATGTCCACAAATTTTCATGCCGCTAACTCTGGCCATATATTTTGAAAACAAACGAAGAGAAAGTAGTATGAAGAGTATGGCTCGATGAGATTCTCTCTCGAGAAGGACCCAAACATGATTGTTTTCCCTGCTTAATTTTAGGGTGCTTAGTGATAAATGTATGGACCTCGATGTAATTTTACCCCTTTTTTACGTCCATTCGGTAAAATGTACTCCCACTGTCCCTGTAAATTCGAACACAAAAGCAAGTGGTAATATTTAAACATATTTAAGATTATTAGTTGTCAATGAGTATGAACATTCTTGCATTTCAAGCCAAACCACCAGGGTCATGGACATATGTACATCATACTTTATGATGATGATTCATGATCCCATATCGAAGAATTTGCATGACGCAAAATTTGGCCATATATTTTAAAAACAAATGAAGAGGAAGTAGTACTATGAAGAGTATGGCTTGGTCAGGTTCTTTCTTGAGAAGGAGCCGAACCTGACAATTTTCCTTTGCTTAATTTTAAGGCGTGCTTCGTGATAAATTTGTGTACCTCGATGTAATTTCCCCTTTTAGGTCCTTGATGAAAACAAACGAAGAGGAAGAAGTACTATGAAGAGTACGGCTCGATCAACTGTTCTCTCGAGAAGGAGCCGAAACAAACTGTTTTATTTGCTTAATTTTAGGGTACTTCATGCTAAATGAATGGACCTCGATGTAATTTCCCCTTTTTAGGTCCTTGATGTAAAATGTACTCCTACCATCTATGTAAAATTAAAACCTACAAGTTAGTGGTAAAAGTTAAACGAATTTAAGGTTAGTTGTGAATGAGTATGAACAATCTCGGATTTCAAGCCGAACGGACAAGGTCATGGCCATATCTACACTATACTTTACATTGAGTATGAACATTGTTGGATTGCAAGACGAACGACCAAGATCATGGACATATCTACATCATACTTTATGCTGATGGTTCCTGATCACATATCCAAGAATTTGCATACGGCAAAATTTGGCCATATTTTGAAAACAAATGAAGAGGAAGTAGTATGAATAGCATGGCTCGATCGGATTTTCTCTTGAGAAGGAGCAAAACATGACTCTTTTCCCTGATTATTTTTAGGATGCTGCGTGCTAAATGTATGGACCTCGATGTAATTTTACCTTTTTGAGGTCCTTGATGTAAGATGTACTCCACCATCTTTACGTGTAAAATTCAAACCTAAAAGCAACTGTAAAAATTTAAGCATATTTAAGATTATTAATTGTCAATAAGTATGAACATTCTTGGATTTCAAGAAGAACGACCAAGGTCATGGGCCTCATGGCCATATCTACATCATACTTTATGTTGATGATTCATGATCCCCTATCCAAGAATTTGCAAGCCACCAAATTTGGTCATATTTTGAAAACAAACTAAGAGGAAGTAGTGTGAAGAGTATGTCTCGATCAGATTTTCTCTTGAGAAGGAGCAAAACATGACGATTTTTCCTGCTTAATTTCAGGGTGCTTCATGCTAAATGTATGGAGCTCGATAAAATTTTACCTTTTTAGGTCCTTGATTTAAAATGTAATCCATATGTCCTTACGTGTAAAATTCGAACCTAAAAGCAAGTGGTAAAATTTAAACGTATTTAATTTTATTAGTTGCCGATGAGTATGAACATTCTTGGATTTCAAGCCGAACGACCAAGCTCATGGCCATATCTACATCATACTTTATGCTGATGTGGATCCCATGTCTAGAAATTTTCATGCCACCAAATTTGGCCATGTATTTTGAAAACAAACAAAGAGAAAGTAGTATGAAGAGTATGGCTCTGCTCTCTCGAGAAGGAGCTGGACCCGACTATTTCCCTTTCTTATTTTTAGGGTGCTTCATGCTAAATGTAAGGACCTATATGTAATTTTATCCATTTTTAGGTCCTTGATGTAAATTGTACTCCCATCATCCGTGATGTTCCCATATTTGGGAGTAAATGGGTGAATCATGTCATGGTAATAATGTTGCCACTCGGAGTTCACAACCATTAGATAAATCTAGCACAAAAACATGACTATATACATTCTAATCTAGATAAATCTAAGAACATTATGTGGATTGGAGGGAGTAGTATATATGCATTCAAAACAAATTGTGTTTGCTCTCTCCTTTGGTGCGGCATCACCATCCCCACACGCAAAGAAAATTTGAGGACATTTCGAACTTTTTTTCTTCAGCACGGTGTGATTTGCTGTCCCTAGCTACCTACCGGAAAAAACAGTAGCGCCTCAAACTAGGGGCTAGCGTTGCGGGCTGGAGCATTTAAGAAATACTACTATATCTAATTTTCTGTTATTATTCCTTTTTTGCATAAGCGTCTATATTAGCGTCCCGCGTTAGTTTTGCCCTAATATACTGGGTCGAAGTAGTCGATCCGACAACCGGAGGAGAACCGCCCCGCACCGCTCATCGTCTTCCTTTGCCGCTCCGGCCGCTTGTGCACCATCGTAGCCCCTCTCCACCCTTGCAGAAAGGTAGAAACCGAACACCCATCCCGACTAATCTTCCGCACTACTCTTCCCCGGAACGACATCTGGAGCGATGAAGCGTAAGATATCTGAGCGCTACAGCCAGGCAATCGGATTTGGCAACCTCCACTACGGACCTCTGAGCAACATCACTGGTGATGACGATCTTCTGAGCACCGCTCGCCTGGCTCGTGACATGGTTGGCATGCATCGAGGGATTGCGGAAAATCCTAGTCTCCCGTTTGGTTTCCCCTGCCTACTTCACTCTGACCCACAGGCATGGCCACTAGACCGTGACGAGCAGGTAAAAATCAGTTTTGCATGATTTTTCTAGGACTCGAATCCTTAGATTCTTTCCTATGGATTGAATTTGGATCAAAGGAATCGTGGTACGCAAATTCTTTCGAACTGCAACCCCCTACCCATGCTTAAACCCCGTAGGCATTGGAACATCTACTTGAGGCTCAACTCTCATCGTGCCAATCACGTAGGTAGTTTTCCTACGTTTTATAATCGCCTGTTTTTCACCGGCAAACCTGTGAAATTCCTGTGATATCAATCCTGCGATCAAAAGAGTCCCAAGACTTTTGCTTCAGTGTCTCCCCTCTCCTCCAAACATACT